>JBBPCX010000141.1:13299251-13323993 GCA_037974365.1 Hydrocynus forskahlii
AGGGGAAGAGAGAGAGAGAGAGAGAGAGAGAGAGAAAGAGAGAGAGAGAGAGAGAGAGAGAGAGAGAGAAAGGGAGGGAGAGAGAGAGAGAGAGAGAGAAAGGGAGAGAAAGAGAGAGAGAGAGAGAGAGAAAAGGAGAGAGAGAGAGAGAGAGAGAGAGACCTCCCCCCAACAACAGCGCTGCACAGTTTGGTTACCATGGCAACACAGATGGACTGTTGGCGGGGCTGCGCTCTGCGGCAGCAGCGGCTTCCCCTGCACCTCCACCGAGGTGTACAGATGCTGCAAAGCAGTGGAGCAACAGGCTACAGCATCAACACTCATGCTCTCCATATGTCCCATGAAGAAGTCCTGTCCTCTGTCACTGGGTCAGGGTGGGGTGTGGGTGTTGGTCTCAGCATCTCAAAATGGCCCATATTCCATATTTCTTTCTGTAACAACATACACTATGTGGACAAAAGTACTGGGATGCCTGAACATTACACCAACAGGGATTTTAATGACATTGCATTCAAATACATAGACTTTAATATGGAGTTGGTCCCCCTCTGCCACTATAACTGCTTCCACTCCTCTTGGAAGACTTTCCACAAGATTTTGTTTCTGTGCCCATTCATTCTGTAGAGCCTGGCACCAAACTCATCCAACCATTTCTTTATGGAGCTCGCTTTGTGCACTGGAGCACAGTCATGCTGGAATAGAAAAGGTTCTTCCCCAAACTTTGTCCACAAACTTGGAAGCATGGTGTTGACCAGAATGTCTTGGTCTGAAGAAGCATTAAGCTTAAGCCCTTCACTGGAAGTAAGGGGCCTTGAACAAACCCAGAAAACCAGCGGTGTCCCAATACTTTTGTCCATATAGTGTATGTGCTGGCGATAGATGGACAAACTTCATAAATTCATCAAGTTAAACTTCTAAATGCCTTTAAAATATATGATGTGAACTTAATTAACCTTTTAAATGCATTCCAAGGACTTGTGGTCGTATTGGTCTCATTTATAATTATTAGAATGTAGGCTTTTGTGTTGCAATACCCGGATTTGTGAATGTGTTGTCACACCTCTAAAAAGCTTCGTCTTTGTGTCCCAAGGCCAGCGTCGTCGAGCGCGAGGACATGTCGGACAGGGACGACCATGGACACCGGTCGGGGAGCGAGAGCAGCAGCTACGGCACGCTGAAGAAGAAAAAGAAGAAGCCCAAAGAGAAGAAAGAGAAGAAAGCCAAATGGAGAAAGAAAGATGACGACGATGACGACGACGACGACGATGATGGAAATATGAAGGTAATGCAATATAAGCCCATAAAGTGTTCCTCTGGATTCAAGCAGTGCTTGGGCTGCTTCAGAGCTCTTTCTGTTCTCCAGGAGCCCAAGTCTTCGAGCCAGCTGATGGAGGAGTGGGGTCTGGAGGACGTGCAGTACGCCTTCTCTGAGGACGATTACAAAACCATTACCAACTACAAGGCTTTCAGCCAGTTTCTCAGGTCCTATTATTAGATCTACTATCTATTATTATTAGATCTACACAAATGTTTTGACTGCTGGAATAGGTACACGGAAGCCAAGTAGTTCACACCATTCACTTTACTGGATGCTGCTGTTGCTACACGTGAAGTAACTACATCATTTCCTGGTTTCAGATCAAATGTACTTATTTTAATAATAAATTAATGAATGAAAAACAGTCATAATAAGGTTTGGTATAATTATATACTGTATATGTAGTGGTATAACACCATTAATTACATTGATTATAATGAAGAATTGTAAGATACAGTACGTTGACAAAATTTGGACACAATTTGGTCTAGTCTTGGTCTCCCAGATCTGTCTTAACTTTTTATAATTTTCTCTTTCATTCCAATAGTTATCTTTAGTTTCAGATAGTCAGACAACTTCTTAGAAGCATAACAGCCTATGAGGTTTAAAAGGTAACATAATTTATTGCAGGTACCCAAACATTTGTAGCTTTATTTAAATATATGAAATGTATCTAATAAATGTTAATTGGTGGTTAACTTGTACAAATGTTGTATTATAGTTTCTTTTCAGACCCCTTTTCACTTAGGAAATCATCAAACTATCATTTGACATAAACGCAAATTGTATATAATTGTAGACCAGCTATAAGAATGATGTTATATATAATTAATACTTGAATGTATAAATTGCACTAAAATGTACTATATAATATAGTATATATTCATGATATATAAATATATACTATATTATATAGTACATATTAGTACTATATTATATAGTATACATTTATATATTATACATATATATTATATAGTACATATTAGTACAATTTATACATTAATATAGCATATATTTATAATATATAAATATATTTATGCAATGTACAGTTCATATTTTTTTCATTTACTACATTGATTTAATATTTTGTAATGATAATAATACATGTTTCTTGAAACGTGAGTCTTGAATATTTACCGGCACATCAGGATAACTGCTTTGACTGTTTAACAAACTTGGCAAATGAAACAGATTTGTATTAAAATACCATCCAGATGTTTTCCACGTAGTCCACTGTCGATTACGCCACTAAGTGCAAATTCCTTCATGCTGCTTTATCTCTGCGTGTTCTGTCTGAACTGTGACCAGGCCCCTCATTGCCAAGAAGAACCCTAAAATCCCCATGTCCAAGATGATGACAGTGTTAGGAGCCAAGTGGCGGGAGTTCAGTGCCAACAATCCGTTCAAAGGCTCCTCCGCCACGGCCGTGGCCGCTGCTGTGGCCGCTGCGGTGGAAACGGTCAACGTGGCCCCGCCCATCTCTCTTAGCAGTATCCAGCAGCTCTCTCCAACGGGGCCAATCAAAAAAGCCAAAACCAAAGAGGGGAAGGGTGAGTTTTGTTTTTTTTCCCTGTCTTCCCACTACTGACATTGCATCGTGTGCCAGTGTTCCAGGATCAGTGTCCAGACCCTCTTCAGTGGTCAGCGCTGAAGCCTGTCTGAGACGTGGTGAAATCAGATCAGTATTGTCTCGAAGATGTTATGGTCATGGATGTGGAGAAGAAGAAAAAAAAAGTCTGGAGGGGATTGTGAAGTTGCGAAGAATGATTTATCCTTTCATCAAATGTCTCCTTTGAAGGCTTTGAATTTTTTAAAGCTTTTTCGCTGCCTTTTTCATCTTCACTGTTATACTTTTCAGTCAGTAATGGTGTGTGTCTAAGAACTCACTGCTCGTAGGGTAGCCATGGAAACAGGTGTAGCATAACCCTGGAAACAGGCGTTGCATAAGGAGGTAGACGGGCGTAACCATGGAAACGGGTGTGGCATAAGCTCAGAAATGGGTGGGATGTAACCTTGAAAAGTAATGCGACCATGGAGAGGGACGTGTGAATCCATCGAAATGGATGTTGCGTAACTATGGAAAAAAGTGTGACAGAACCATGTAAAGAAGTGAAGCATAGGGATGGAACTGAGTCAGAACAACTTTAGAATAAAAATGGAGATTTGTCTAGTGTAATCAATAGGTGTAGCATGGAACCACGAAGTCAGAGGTGTAGACCCATTGACATGGAAGTTGCAGAACTATGGATAACAAGTATAGCATAACTGTTTAAATAAGTGCGACAGTCTTCGTGTGCAATATCACTATTTAGGTCAGTATGACGTTTTCCTTACTTCATATCACATTTGATTTTCTAGTAAGTGCAATAACTTAGTCCAAACTACCATTTGTGCCGGGAGTTTTTCACTCAACTGTGCTACTTATGGGTAGTATTTATACCAAGCAGTTCTGGAGGTAGCATAGGGTATTTTCATGTTGAGCTTTTTTTCTTTTTACAGATTATTATTTCGATCTCATTTAGACTTTATACTATATTGTTACTGGCTCTGTCTCTGCGTGTTGCGGCAGTCATTACATGAGGGATTTCCTCCGGGATCAATGATGTTTTCTGCTTCTGCTTCTGATAATGACGGAACTGAGTGTAGCATAAACATCAGAATGAGTTATAATATAAAAATGGAGGTGAGTTTAGTGTAACCATAGAAATGAGGGTGGAGTAACCATGGCGTGAGCTTTAAAATGTGAGTTTAAAAGGGTAGCATAACCATGTTAGTGTAGTATAATGATGGAATTGAGTGTAGCGTAAACATGGATATGGAAAAGTGTAACCATGGAAGTAGATGTAGTGGAACCGTGGAAATAGATGCAGCATTAAAATTGGCTGCTCTGTTTAGCGCATAGAAATGGATGTAGCATGTAACCATTGATGTTTATGTTTATGTGTAACCATGGAAAAGGGTTTTGGCCACCCATCTGACATGCAATGTCAGTCTTATATTGTTATTTGTCACACTAATGTTCCTCTTCCTGTCGTTGTGTTGCACAATTGTTTACCGTCTATCTTTTTATTGTTTCTGTTGTCTTATCATCTTTTATTGCATTCAGCATTACTCGTCCCTCGGGATAGATAAAGCTCTTTCTCATCTTAAAATATGGGCTCAGAAGAAGGAAGGTGGAAGGAGAAGTACCTTTTAACTAAGGAATTTTTGTGTTCTTTCATTCAGCTACCACAGTTACTCAGTTTGGACTCATTATGTGCATTATGTAATTTATACTAGTCTGTTAAAAGTGTGATGTGTGTTTGCATCAAAGCGTCTTGTTTGGATGTGTCTCAGGGCCCGGTGCTAAAAAGAAGACTAAACCAGTGAAGGACACGAAAAAGAAAGTAAAAGCCAAGAAGCCCAAATCAAAGGCGGGCCAGAGCGGCAAGAGGAAAAAAGCTTCCTCGGTAAGAGTGGCTTCCCGCAGTTTAATCCGAGTCACATGCAGGATGTTTCCCGTGACTCTGGATGTGCTTTCTTTCTTTCCGTGTGTAGAATGCTCTGTTACACAACAGACAGGTCTGAGCCACATTATAAAGTTGTAAAGGGCTCAAGGTACACTATATGAGCAAAAGCATTGTGATGCCTGACCATTACACCAACAGACAATGACATTGTATTCAAATACATAGACTTTAATATGGAGTTGGTCCCCCTTTGCACTCTTCTTGGAAGGCTTTCCACAAGATTTGGGAGTTTCTGTGGGAATTTGTGCCCCTTCATTCTGTAAAGCATTTATGAGGTCTGTCTCACAATCTCCATTCCAGTTCATCCCAAAGGTGTTGGATGGGGTTGAGGTCAGGGCTCTGTGTGATCCAGTCAAGTTCTTCCACACCAAACTCCTCCAGCCACGTCTTTATGGGGCACAGTCATGCTGGAATAGACTGTTGTCCATATAGTGTTTGTACACGATCACAGTTTAATATTCAGCCGTTATGTTCCTCTGACACCGCTGACTAATTTTTTTGGTGAAAGAAAAGTTATTAATGATAAATATAATTTGTCAGAATTATTATTAATTAATAATGTGTTTAGTTTGTGATTATTATTAGGAATAATTATTCAGTGACCAATAATATATGGCTATTAATCATATCAATAATTGGTGGATTGCTTTATTCTGGTTTTCTGGTCACGTCACATCAGCCCAGTACTGGTGTATGATGTTATTTTTGTGTTTATCTCGATTGTGTCTCGGCAGTCTGTTAAATGTCACACTCTGTCCCAAATAGGAGCTCCAGTTAACACGTTGTGTCTCTGAGTTGCATTTTTTCCCCTTTACTTCACAGAGCGAGGAGGATTTCTTAGACGACTTCTCAGACTTTGATGATGTCAGCATCCACAGTGCCTCTGTTCGCTCCGACGCCTCAGGGGCGCCCAAGAAAAAAGCCCGGCGAGGACGCAAAAAGAGGAAAAGTAAAGAGATCCCTCACTTCAGGCGTTCCCCTCTTTTCCCTTGTTGATTATATTTTTTCTCGTTTGTTTAATGTTTGGCTGCTTGTCTGTCTGTTGGTGTTTATTAGTGGGCTGACAGATTCTGAGGACTTTGACTTGTTTTTGAGCAAGATGTCCACTGGTTACAGCCTTCCTATGTGTTATTGTTGTCATCATTGTTGCTATTATTATGGGATTGTTTTCTAAGTATTTCCATGTTTAAAATTTTTTTTATTTTTTGCCACTGTAAAAATGAGTTAATTGCCTCATTTTACCCATAAAGCAATGAAGTCTCATTGCAAGCAAGTTTTTAACAAACGACATATATAAGCCATGTGGAGGCTTGAGATAACACTTATTCACTTATTCACTCATGATTTTCTGGAGGGGAAGTAAAATGCATTAAAAATAAAGTAAAATTGCCTTAATCATTCATTTCTGTGGCATATACGTATATGCTTTCTGTGATTTGTATTGTGTTTTTATCCAGTTTTGCTAGTGCAATCAGTTATTTTTTATATTTCCAGTGTATGTATGATATGAACTCAAACTGTGGTGAATTGTTTGCTAAAGAATCATAAAGAAATGGTTTTGTGGTCAGAGATTTGCTCTTGGTTTGACACCGCTAGGAGAGGATGGAGACGGATATGAGACGGATCATCAGGATTACTGTGAGGTGTGTCAGCAGGGAGGGGAGATAATTCTTTGTGACACCTGCCCCAGAGCCTATCACCTGGTGTGTCTCGACCCGGAGCTGGAGAAAGCCCCCGAGGGGAAGTGGAGCTGCCCCCACTGTGTGAGTGACCTGCACTGGACTTCACTTTTACAGAAATGCAGAGAAACAGTCGCTTGACTGCTGGCCTGATCCAACAGAGCTTTTGGATTTATTGGATAAAAAATAGGGAAAACAGAAAAAAACAAAAACTGCATATGGACTGGAAGCATATGAACATGTGTTTTTTAGAGCATGAAAATGCCAAGCACTCATATACCCTAGACCAGCGGTCCCCAACCTTATTTGCACCTCTGACCAGTTTCATGTTAAACAATATCTTCACAGACAGGTATAAATACTACTAAAAACAAAGAGTGTAAAAATACAACTCACCATTCCGCTGAATTAGTGGGAGCCCTGCACGTATTCTAAGGTGGAATCCTGATATTGTCTATTAAATGCACTTTCTTGAAAGTCGAAGGCTCTTCTTCTGTCCCCTCCTTGGGCCTGTTTCCCTTTCCAAAGAAGCTTCCCAAAGATATTCATTTTTTTCACTCATTTTTGCTTGCTTGTGGGCAAAATGTACCGTATCACGTGACCGAGATGAGCGTTTTTCCAAAATAAAAGATCATAAAATCTTTTTTATTCTGTATTTCTATGCAGCCCGGTACCAAATGACTCGGTATCGGTCCGTGGCCCGCTGGTTGAGGACCTCTGCCCTAGACTACACACAGTTTTTGGAATCAGTTTATATATGAATCAGTTTATCCTAAATGTCTTAAATGCCAGAATACAAGACACATTTCTTGACATATTCATTAGCATTACGTATTTTTATGTGTGTTATGTGTATTAAGTATCGCCAAAACTCAATGAAACAGTTAATTTTGTTCCTCTTACACAGGCTTTATGTAGCCCTGATTAAATAGTCAGTTCAGAATGCTCTCAGGCCCTGCAGCTGGATTTCCATTGTGGAGGGTGTGGCCATAAACACACAGGCTATGGAATTGTATTGTTTGTCAATCAGAATCAAAACACACAGTTATAATAATTTATTGTAATTGTTATAGTTGTCATAATTCATGCTAATAGTTAAATAATAAAGTCAAAATGCGGGGGCACCTGACTAAAGCATTGGCCTATTGTCTGGAGAACATGAGTCTGATCCTCAGCGATGCCACAGTCATCCTGGGTTCAGGTGAACAGAATTGGCCTCGCTTTCTCTGGGTGGGATTCAGCTTGGTGTTTTTTCATTCAGTGTTTTTTCTTTGTTTTTATTATTTTCTACATTGTAGATTAATATTGAAAACAAACAAAATGTTGAAGGAACACATGGAATAATGCAGTAAACACAAAAGATTTAAACAAACCAGAATATGTTTTGTAATAAGGTAATGATGGACTGTTGTTTCTTTTTACTTAGATAAGTGGTTCTTGCCATAATGTGGAGTAGAACCGTAGTGGAATAGAATCCCTAACTGCGTACCAACCCTACCATCATGACTGATGGTCCCAAACACATTAAGAAGGCAGGAAATTCCACTAATGAACTCTTGACGAAGAACACCTGTTAATTAAATGCCATTCCAGGTCGATTCCTCCTAAATCTGATGGTAAGAGCAGTGGGTGATGTTTTCAATATTAATCTACTATGCTGCCAGTAATAAAAACAAAGGAAATCGTTGAATGAGAAGTTGTGTCCAAACTTTTGACAGGTAGTGTAATAGAATTGGCGATTAGCGTTCTCCTCCAGACGTATTGAGGCGTTCAGTGATGTTGTTTCTGCAGAACATGCTGTTTCCTCACCCTTTCAGTGTTGGTTGCATTGTGTGATGGGGACACTTCATTAGCCAATTGGAAACAGGAAATGACTGAATTTGAATAAGAAATTGCCTGAAACCAGGGCTTTCAAACCTAATTAATTTCCAAAGAACACTTAAGTATGATTACGTTTTTTGTTTTGTTTTAATACCTGTTTGTTTTTTTTATTTTCCCAGACTTTTCCCGGACTGGGTCAGTCCCGCCTCACAGTTTAATCTGGTGTTGTTTCTAGTGCTAAAAGTACAAGATATTGCAATTATGTAAAAGCTCATGTCATCCTTCAGGAGAAGGAGGGCATCCAGTGGGAGGCCAAAGACGATGACGAAGAGGAGGAGGATGCTGCAGGCGAGGAAGAGGATGACCACATGGAGTTCTGTCGAGTGTGTAAGGACGGAGGCGAGCTGCTGTGCTGTGATACGTGTCCCTCCTCCTATCACATCCACTGCCTCAACCCACCCCTTCCTGAGATCCCGAACGGAGAGTGGCTGTGTCCACGGTGCATGGTGAGGAAACTCACTGGGAAACACACAGTATCATCTATGTTACATTCATTCATTCGTTTGGAGATATTTGAGGAAACAAAATCTGTAATTTAAATTAAATGTTTGCAGTGTTCCTTTTAGTCCCTTCTACATTAAATATTATGCAATCTAAAGGACAGCTGGCATGTTTAAATAAACAAAATGTTTTTTTTATGCTCCTTTCTGTTCTTCCAAAATATTTCAGGGGGTTTGGGCTTCCCAAACTTAAATTAAAGGTACTTTGTTTGCTAGTGAAGGTGATGATTCAATGCATGATGATTTGATGTATTATTCTCGGACATCAAAATACATGATTATATCTTATAAATAATCATTTATAACAAATTTCTATTCATCTATTTTCAGATTGTTTTAATTATTCAACTTTCATATTCTGTGTAAATGGTTCTGCCAGTTGTATTAGTCTATTTTGTCTATTTTTTATTTAAAATGATTATTAATCATTATTGAATGCAACTGTGGTGAAATGTGAGATTTTGGGTACTATGCCATCCAGGAGCTGGACCATTTCATTTGTTGAGTTTTGAACAAACTATCAAATCCATAGAATAAAATAATTGTAAATATTCCTATATGCCTCACCTCTCATGTTGAAAATGCATTATGAGAAAGAAGTCTAACATGTTTTACATGACTTAAGGAATTCTTGACGTCCAACGCATTTTAACAAGGCAATCAATTAACAGAAGTTTTCAATGACATTTTTATTGCTTGAAAATTGTTGAAATTATGTTGCCTCCTTTGTCCTTCCCCAGTGCCCCCCTCTTAAAGGGAAAGTTCAGAGGATTCTGCACTGGATGTGGGGGGATCCTCCATTACCTCCTGAAGTTCCTCCAGCCCAAGATGGAGAGAAGCTGGAACATGTTGCCAAGCCTCCACTAAAGGGCCGGCCGGAGAGGCTACTATTCGTTAAGTGGGCTGGACTGTCCTACTGGCACTGTTCGTGGGTCAATGAGTTACAGGTGAGACTACTTTTTGGGGGAAATATTTCCTGTTTCTTGGCTCCTATCACCCACTTACACTATATGGACAAAAGTATTGGGACACCTGAACGGGGACATTGCTTTCTAATACATAGACTTTAATATGGAGTTGGTCCCCATTTGCAGTTATAACAGCTTCCACTCGTCTTGGAAGGCTTTCCACAAATTTCCCATTCATTCTGTCAAGCATTTATGAGTTTGGACGAGAAGACCTGGCTCATGGTCTCCGTTCCAGTTCATCTCAAAGGTGTTGGATGGGGTTGAGGTCAGGGCTCTTTGCAGGTCAGTCAAGTTCTTCCACACTGAACTCATCCAGCCATGTATTTATGGACCTTGCTCTATGCACTGGGGTACAGTCATGCTGGAATAGAAAAGGTTCTTCCCCAGACTGTGTCTACGAAGTTGGAAGCATGGTGTTGTCCAAACTGTCTTGGTATAACGAACCATTACGATTGCCCTTCCCTAGAAGTAAGGGGCCACCTGAATTCAATAATGTAGACATGTATTCCAGTACTTTTGTCTGTATAGTGTATGGTCCATATACTGATTCAGACCATTTGGGGGTTGTCTTATCTAAAATGTTAGCCTACAACTGTATTTCTGTATTTTATTGAAAAAAAGGGTTCTTTTGATTTAACTGCATGTAGCACATGCACTTTCACGGTCTAGAACAAGCTTTGCTCATTTTAGCAGATTCTCTTAAGTGTGTAACGACTACAACACAGTATAATAAAACATCTGAAGCGTTTGAAATCATGCAGAAATTAAAAAAACCCATTATGACCCTCTTCAGTCTCTCATTTACCATCTTTCATGGAACCCACTGTAAAAACCTCACATCTGAGTTTCTCCTATCAGAGTAAAGTGGACTGGAGGGTATGCACACACCAACCCTCTAACAACTGAGCCTTTTTTCCTTTTTTAAAAATGATAATAATCATTTAACTTGATTATAAATTATAGGGGCTGTGGATTGTTGAGGTTTATTTTATTATAGGACTTATACAGCAGGGCTTTTTCTGTTGGATGACTTTTATAGTTGGAACAGTTAGAGCAATATAGAGCTGTACAATTAAAATCAAGACAGAAAAGCTTTAAAACGGCAAATAATAAACATGCATGTTAAATGGAGATGAATGTTGTACCTCAAAAATGAAAAGTGAATGAGTGCAGAATGGCGTTTGGCCTAGATCAGGTGCCTAGATCACTCAGCTCTGGTTCTGGAGGGCCGGTGTTTGGCACAATTTGGTGATTTCCCTGCCCAGACAGGGAGAAAGCAGAGAAATCTCCAAACTGTGCTGGACATTGGCCCTGCAGGACCAGCCATAAACACTCAGGCCCTAAATATTGGTAATTTAGACTTCGTTTAGACAATTTCTCTCCTACTGAGGGTTGTTCTAACCCTGTTTTTGTAGCTGGAGCTGTATCACACAGTGATGTACAGAAACTACCAGAGAAAGAATGACATGGACGAGCCCCCACCATATGACTACGGCTCTGGGGAGGAGGAGATCAACAATGAGAAAAGAAAAAGTAAAGACCCCCAGTACGCGGCCATGGAAGAACGTTTTTACCGCTATGGCATCAAACCTGAGTGGATGATCATTCATAGGATCCTCAACCACAGGTCGGGAACGCTTGCAAATAACCTGTATCATCAGATATCTTTGCCTTTTTGTGCCTTAAAACTCTTTGATACCTCGTTACATGCCACACACTCCATGTAAGGAAACTGTTAATTCAGTTAGAAAGGTTGTTTTCTAGTTATTCTCTGTATCTAGTAGTTCTTGTGGGCTATTTATCTTCTTCTACTTTCGGCTGCTCCCGATTACGGGTCGCCACAATGGATCAACCGTCTCCATTTTCTTCTGTCCTCTGCATCTTCCTCTCTCACACCCACTGCCTGTATGTCCTCTCTCTCTACATCCATAAACCTCCTACTAGGTCTTCCTCTTCTCCTCTTCCCTGCCGCTCCATCCTCAGCATCCTCCTCCCAACACACTCAGTCTCTCCTCAGCATCCTTCTCCCAGCACACTTGGAGTCTCTCCTCAACATCCTCCTCACAACACAGTCAGTCTCTCCTCAGCATCCCTCTCCCAACACACTCAGAGTCTCTCCTCAGCATCCCTCTCCCAACACACTCAGAGTCTCTCCTCAGCATCCTCCTCCCAACACACTCAGTCTCTCCTCAGCACATGTCCAAACCAACGCAATCTTGCCTCTCTGACTTGTCCTCCAAAAGGTCCAATTCGAGGTTTCCCTCTAATAAACTCATTCCTGTCCATCCTCATCACTCCCAATGTAAATCTTAACATTTTCAACTCTGTCACCTCCAGCTCTGCTTCCTCTCTTTTCGTCAGTGCCACTGTCTACAAACCATCAAACCAAACGACATAGCTGGTCTCACTACCCCAAACCATTCTTGTGGATATTTATATTGTGTTAAATAGGAGGAATCAAGTTGTGGCACACTACATTTATGTTTATAATTCTGACCTGCCGTCTGCGTATGGTGTACTCCAGTTTTGATAAGGATGGAGACATTCATTACCTGATCAAGTGGAGAGACCTGCCATATGACCAGTGCACCTGGGAGGTGGACGACTTTGATGTTCCAGACTACGAGAACTTTAAACAGGCCTATTGGGACCACAGGTATATTCTTTTTGTTTTACCATCATGCACAACCTCTCCCCTATGCTTGTCTTAGGGGCAAGGGCCTTATTATTTAGACATAATCGTTGAATGTCACTATGATCAACATTACTTGCAGATCACCAATAAACAATATACACTTGTATGCTCCCATACTCTAAAAACTCCTAATAATTACTAACTGGGACTGTGTTAAGAGAGCAGATGCTTGGCGAGGACCATCGCCCCCTTGTGGTGAGAAAAGGAAAGAGACCCAAAGAAGAAGTGAAGCGGAGAGATGCTCCTCCTGAAACTCCAGTTGTAGATGTGAGTTATGGGTCATTTAATGTCTCCAGGTAGCAATAATCTTAATTTTATAATAAGTCTGGTCAATTAAAAGCCGTGATTGCTTAAGCAAACCCATCATGATGCTTCGTTTCACAGCCCACTATCAAGTTTGACCAGCAGCCGTGGTACATCAATGCCACGGGAGGAACGTTGCATCCGTATCAGCTGGAGGGACTGAACTGGCTGCGCTTCTCCTGGGCTCAGGGCACCGACACCATCCTGGCTGATGAGATGGGCCTGGGGAAAACTGTCCAGACTATAGTGTTCCTCTACTCACTCTACAAAGAGGTAGTTACTTCATTAGGGTCATCCATTCAATTAGCACTCAATTAGTTGTCCTTCAGCCTTCATACTAGTGCTCTTCAAGTACACTGATTGCGACTTGCTTGAGTGAAATGTGGGAATAGAAGAGTAGATTACAGGATGAGTTATAATAACCTGGGAGCATAAGCAATTGTAAAATGGAATGGAATCTATTGATAAATATTGATATTTTCACTATTAAACTGTACATTGCAGTTTTATTCTGTACAGTATGGATTACAGTACAGTGTATACAGGGGTAACATCGGTATTTTACATTCTAGCACTGCGGGAGACAGCTGTTCAGTGTAAACTGTACAGTATGGATACGGGTTTACCTTTGCATTTTTAAGGGTAATGTGTTAAGATGAGTTTAAAATGAAATTAAAGTGTTTTGCGGGCACATTTAGGGTTTAGACTATAAAAGTAGGCATTTTTAGGCATTTTCTTACCACATCACATATTCGCCGTTCAACATAGGGAGATCAAGTCAAGTACTTTCATTGTCATTTCACCTATATACATAGTACACAGCGAAACAAAACAATTGTACGACAGCAATAAATATAACTGCAAATATAGCAGTAGCAGGACAGAGAATGTGCAGTATAATAATGGTAGAGTGGACAGTGTACTTTTTGTTAATTGTGAGAATTGACTAACAGCTTAACATTAACATTAAGTTTACTACATTGGGGATGTTTGAGAGTTTGTGCCCAACTGTTTTTGTCTCTTTAGGGTCATTCTAAGGGCCCTTTTCTGGTCAGCGCCCCACTGTCCACCATTATCAACTGGGAGAGAGAGTTTGAGATGTGGGCACCAGACTTCTACGTGGTGACGTACACAGGAGACAAAGACAGCCGTGCTGTCATACGGGAGAACGAGTTCACCTTTGAAGACAGCGCGGTCAAATCTGGACGCAAGGTTTTCCGTATGAAGGTAAAAGATCAGATTAGGTTCAGTTTAATCCATTATAACCTTTAGAGGAATCCTAATCTTTCAAGGTTTGTTTGCTCATCTATTTGAATATAACATCATACATCATGCTTTACATTCTGTAGACATTACAGGTCTGCAATTTTGTTTGTTTTGGTGTCATAGAGTTTGCCAACAAACTGAATAATACTGTGTAGTTTTCATCAATTTTACTCCAGTCAGCCATAAAATGAAACCCCTGTTGGCTGAGAGGTATAGCATTGACAAATTGTTGAATAGGTTCGTGCTGGCTGAGATAAAAACACAGAACACACAGTGCATTGCAGCTTGCTGGAGCATGGTTCTGCGTCCATGGTGATTGCCTACACTGGACATGTGAGCATCTGAACTAGACCATGGAGCAGTGGAAGAAGGTGGCCTGCTCTGATGAATGATGTTTGCTTTTATGTCATGTGTGCATTGCTTACTTGGGGAAGAGATGTCACCAGGATGTGAAGAAGGCAATGCGGCAGAGGCAGTGTGATGCTCTGGGCAATGTTCTGCTAAGATACATTGGCTCCTGGCATTCATGTGAATGTTACTTTGACACGTAGCACCTACCTGAACTATGCTGCAGACCAAGCACCCCGCTGCATGGCAACAGTAATCCCTGGCAGATGTCTCTCTGGGCAGGAAAATGTTCCCTGCCACACTGCAAAATTGTTTAGAAATGGTTTCATGACAAAGAGTTTAAGGTGTTGACTTGGTCTCCAAATGATCCAGACCTTAGGGTGATCAAGCGTTTTTGAGAATTCCTGGACAAACAAGTCCCCCTTTGTAACTTACCTGACTTTAATGATCCACAGATCCTCTGTCTACACAATGGTTTTAATGTTATGGCTGATTGGTGTAAAACATAGTTACATTTCTCTAATTCTGTTGTATTGATAGAAATGGCATTGATAGAAAGTGTGCAATTAACACTTTCTATAGGATTCTTGAATTGTATAAAAGGTGTGAGTGAGAAACAGTAAATGTGAAATTACTTCATGCTTTATTATTCTTATGTTGGCTTTTTGGGGTTAAAAACAACAATGTGGGTTTACCTGCTGCTAGTGTTTCAGATGGATCATGTTCAATATGCATGTAGTCATATGGGTGCTGTGGTTATTTTATCTTCATAGAAGGACACTCCTGTGAAGTTTCATGTTCTGCTGACCTCATATGAGCTGATCACCATTGACCAGGCCATCCTGGGCTCCATAACCTGGGCCTGTCTTGTGGTGGATGAAGCCCACAGACTGAAGAACAACCAATCTAAGGTACAAAGACTGTTATTAAAATGCTTTTCCATGTCATTTTTCGCCTGAGGAAGATCCCTCAACGATAAAATTGCATTGCATTGTTTCGTTTGTAATACTTCTCCTTGGGGCGTCCAGTGGCTTAGTTTTAGGTAGTTGTCCCTGTGATCAGATAGTTGTGGGTTTGAATCCCAGGACTGCTAGTGGCACTACTGAGGTACTCTTGAGCAAAGTAACATCCCCACACTCTGCTCCCAACGCTGTGTTCCTGGCTGCCCACTGCTTCACTTGGTGAATGGGTTGAATGCAGAGAAAGAATTTCAAACTGTGTGGTATACTCATTTACTTTACCTGGTCTAAATAACAGCACCAATCCTGTAAGGACAGGATCACCTATTTTAGCCCACTTTTCCTAATTATTTTGTGGTTCATATCTGAACAGAACACAACATTGACATTTCCATATTTCCTCTGAAACTTTGGCTACCCAACAAAATTCTCAAGCCCCAGCCCTCAGTCATCTCACATTGCATTTGATGTATTGATTTCTGAATTTGAAAGTCACTGGCTAGGACTGGAAGCTTTTTTTGTATAATCAAATTTTTTTATGGTGACATAAGCAGAATTCTACCAACTTCAGCAGTTAGTGTTGTTTGCAAGCTAAGTCTTTATGTTTGTTTCACATCAACTAACTTGACTTTAGTGAGGCTTAAAGCTGTAGTTTGATAATGATGGGCAGTTGGTTGGACAGTATAGTGAATAAACACATTTCACCAGGTTTAGTTTCAGCTCTTTTCACCACTAGCTGAGTAGTGATGCATATCTAAGAGACCCACCAGGTAAACATATATCTCAACAATCTCAGAGATGTATTTAGGGTCCAAACCATTGAGTGACTTGTACTATTTTGAATATATTTTAAATCAATTCTGTACCGGGCTGGGAGACAGTGCCAAGACCTAAGAACTGGAGTAATGTGATCTTCTTTCTTGTTTAAAGAAGTATGCGGTTTTTAAATATGACTTAAGAGGAAACTAGAGTAAAGCATTAATAGCTAAAAACAGCATTTGTTGGTGGAGCAAAGACTGGTCAAATAACGTTGTAGCTGACCTACGTATGGTAACTTGGTATTAGTGACTGGGCTGCTTCCTTAGTTTCACACTGGAGCTACAAGACTTGCTTATTTGCTTTCTGAGTTTATGGGACATGCTGTTTTCTCTAAAAATGTTCATAATCACGAACAAATGGCTGTGAACAAATTTAGCCTATATTAATGAGTGGGCTTCGTGGGTACTCAAAATGATTCCAATCGTATGCTGTCTTTATTTCAGTTTTTCAGAATTCTGAATGGCTATAAGATCTACTACAAGCTACTCCTCACTGGAACGCCACTGCAGAACAATCTAGAAGAGTTATTCCACCTCCTTAACTTCCTCACCCCAGAGCGCTTCAAGTAAGAACACACAGAGAGCGTGGTTCACACCGTGATACATAATTAGTGGGCAATGCTCATCTCAGGAAAGTCACCTGTAGATAAAAAAATCACTGCTTCTAAAGTTTTGTATGTAGAAATAATGAAAATGTCCATAAAGCTTAAAAGTGAATGTATTTAGAATTTGTCTGTCACTTCTGTTTCTTATGTTTGAAGGGACCCAAAACTTGTAAAAGTGCCATAAATGGATTCCATAAATGGAATCTGCCGAAAGAAACGACCTGTTTTGAATGTGCTATTGATATCATGTTTACATGTTTACATGTTTACATGTTTACATGTGCATGCAGGGATGTTTCAAGGCATGGACAACTGTGGGAACAGACTTTTTCCAAACAATTGTAGGAACATTTTGGACATCTACAGATTTTAATTAATCTGTTTCTCTGCATAAATTGTTCCTTACTCGGTTAATTAATTAAAAGGGCCACTACAGGACTATGGAGGGTTAGGAGTGCCAATATGAAATATATAAATATGTCAATAATTAGATAATTAAATGTGTCATTAATTTTTTAAAATGGGAAATAAAACGTTCAATAATTATTTAAATGTGTCATTAAATATTTATATATTGCACATTTAATTAATTTACAATGTTTTTATTTCCATTTTAAATATTTAATGACACATTTAAGTAATTATTTATTGTTATGTTTCCCATTTTAAACAATTAATGACATGTTTAATTATTTAATTATTGTCATAGTTATATATTTAATATTGGCGCCCTAGGCCTCCATAAAGGACCATTATGTGGAAGATGGATAATTCGTATATTGTATACTTATATTGAAGCACCACATTAGAGTGTGATACACATAGTGCATATACTTGGTATATAGGTTAACCGTTCATACTGTGACTATTGTAACCTTACAGTAATCTGGAGGGCTTTCTGGAGGAGTTTGCAGACATTTCTAAGGAAGACCAAATAAAGAAGCTGCACGACCTGCTGGGGCCGCACATGCTCAGGAGGTTAAAGGCAGATGTCTTCAAAAACATGCCAGCAAAGACAGAACTTATTGTCAGAGTGGAGCTCAGTCCAATGCAGAAGTGGGTTTGTTTCTCCCCTTCATCTCTTTGCAGTGCTTTTCTTACAGCTTGAGTTGACTGAAAAATCTCATTTATACCAAATTTCAGTTTGGTGCAAATACAGTCAGGCGAGGGCATGTCTACACGTACACGGGTATTTCTGAAAACAGAGATTTTCCGTTTTCGTTTTTTAAAAAAATCACGTCCACACGAGCACGTATTCCAAAATATCTCCGTCCATATACAGTCACAAAAAACGCTGTCAAAAGCATGCCAATGCAACAGGTAGCGATATAACCTTAAACAGTATAGTGCTGGTGACCTATCAGAAGCCTTGGAGTGGGGATGTCATTACCAGAGACGGTGAGTGTGTCTGAAATTGTGCACTTGCACACTTCGAACACTATGTTTTAGTGCATAGCGTGTTCACACTGACAACCAAGCTAAAACTGAAAGTACCCGGATGGTGCACTAATAACGGCCAAAAAATGCAGTGCGGAACGATGGACACTACTCGCACTAAACGGATGTCATTTTGACTACATAGCGGAAGGGGAGGGACTTGGGAGTTGAATAATGCTGCGTCGACGTTGGATGCGACGTAGTTTCCACGTGGAGTGTAGTAGGGGGCAAACAAAAGCAAATAAAAGCACAAGGAAATTCATTGTGTAAACAAAAGCTGGCAGATATTTTGGCGGGCTGGAGAATAGCGATCAAATGTCAGTGCGTCACTTCCACGAAGGGCAAAACGTCAGTGTTCCATTTGGAACAACACTTACCCACAGCAGTGTGCACTACAGAAGGAAGTGCTCAGTCCGCACTATGCACTACATTCCAGTGCACTCACGTAAGTGCGCAATTTCAGACACACCTGGTGTCTGTGTTGAATATAATAGCATCTGAAGCCGACTCTGCGGTCTATGTCCTTCATACTGGATGGACAATAACATCGCGCATGAGTATAAACATGCCAGAACTTCTAAAGAGGTTGAGAGCAGTAGTACTTTGTAAACGTTGGGCACTGTAGATGAAAACCTTACGTAAACACGGCACATACTGTGACATCATATGTCACAGTATGACATATGATGCGAAACGTCCGTTTTTTTTCTTGTCCACACGTAAACACAGAACCAGAAACACAGAGTTTTCAGAAATCGCCACTTTGGCCGGAGTTTTCAAAAACGTTTGTTTTTGCTGACCCAGAAAACCCGCAGTTTTCAGAAGTACCCGTGTGCATGTGGATATAGCATGTGGAAGTGTTTGATGTCTTATGTTTGCTTCTATAATTGGATATAACTGGAGCTATGAGTGCAAGTACAGACAAACAGTAGGCTTTAAGGTGGCTACTACTACTGCTTTCAGCTATGCGGTGTCCTTTTGCAAAATTCACTGTATGTTATCAGAATCAGAACCAGAAAACTGTATTGATCCTGGAGGAAATTGCTTGTGTTATAATTGCACAGACACACAGAGACAAACAACATAAAATATAAAGTCTAAATATATATAAAAATCTGTAGAAAAAAAATTCAGTGTGAAAGACACTATGCTATATACACTATTAAAACTATAGATAAGTAACGTACAGTTAAGTGAATTACTGATAGCACAAATGGCGGATAGGAGTATGAGTTATACTGCAGGGATGCCCAACTTGGGTCCTGGAGTGTCCAGCACAGTTTGGTTCCTTTCTGCAAACACACCCACTATACCTGGCAATTAATAGGTGAGTTGATTGAAGTGTGTTTGCACAGGGAAATCACCAAACTGTCCTGGACCCTTAAAGACGCCCCCTGTCATGCAATGTCAATACTGCATAGACAAGTAAATTATTTGATTTTGCTCCAGCACCCACAGAAGTGTGTTTTTTGGCCTGCACGAATAAAAAGAGAAGGGGGCTCTTTTAGGGCCCTACAGGTTTGGGCACTGAGACTAAAAACTCGAAACAGATGGCTAACTTAACCTGTCACACTACTGCGCTTACCACCCAGAAAAGTTGCCGGCCTCCAAGAAGCGTCCCCAAAATTCACCTTATTAATAAGAAAACAGGAGGTCCTCGAAGTTAGAACAGTCCTGACACAGGACGTTTTGAGTTTACAACGCTCACACGTAACAACGCTCACGCGACTCGTACTTACGGACTACACGGCCGAACTAGTTTGGTTGCGTGCCGCGGAAGAATATGCAGTAACGCGGCGTATGAGTGAGGG
The DNA here is from genome assembly GCA_037974365.1 of Hydrocynus forskahlii. Classification (NCBI taxonomy): domain Eukaryota; kingdom Metazoa; phylum Chordata; class Actinopteri; order Characiformes; family Alestidae; genus Hydrocynus; species Hydrocynus forskahlii. The sequence goes on from JBBPCX010000141.1 coordinate 13,319,349, forward strand.
AGTTTTCCTTCTCCTTTTTCTGTGGCTTAGTTGTGTTATTATGATTTTACAACTGTGTAAGGATCAGTAAGTGACTCAGGCTAGGGAGTGTTTCAACTTACACCAAAATTCGGGTTACGTCACTGTCGAAGGAATGGATCTGTGGCGTGACTCGAGGACCCCCTGTAATAATAACAAAACTTAAGAAGAACGATGTGATTGTGACAAGTATGTGATGACTGAAGTTTGTTCAGCTGTTATAGCTGTAGCTCAAGTAAAGAAGCATACCTCAGACCCTGAGCATGCCTTGACTGAGTGCAGCTGGGAATTTGGTGCTGAACTATCTGTTTAACCAGAGCATTATTTAGTCTCTGTAGAGATGAACCACTTAACAAATATAGAAGTTACTTTTGATGTATCCTACTGTGATTTAAAGAGAAGAAGCTCTGAAGTTTCTGACCTATTTGCTTGCAGTTGTGTACCATACCGCCTAAACTTTGGAGCTGTATCGTTCTTCTCCCACACAGGAAGTACTACAAGTTCATACTGACGCGGAACTTTGAGGCGCTGAACTCTAAAGGAGGAGGGAACCAGGTTTCTCTGCTCAACATCATGATGGACCTGAAGAAATGCTGCAACCACCCCTACCTGTTCCCAGTGGCTGCTGTGGTGAGTGTGTGTGCCTGCAGCTACCTTTTCAAAATGCTTTTGATTTGGGCTGTCATTATTTCTTATATAGCTAATTAAGGCATTTATTGACAAAAGAATGTTCCAACGGAAGGTTTTTCAGAAAAAAAAAACATAAACTAGTAAACCTTTAAACAGACTTCTGTGCATCTTAACACCCATTAACAAACCACCAAAACAGTGACACTGTGTAACAATATTTCACAGTGTATAACAATATTTTCTGAAAGAAAACAGCCCAGGCCCAACCTGCTCTTCATACCAAGCAAGACCCTTTGTTAAGTACCAAAGCTTAATATACTCAAGAGGATTAGCATTTCCCATGACTCTGAATGTGCTTTCTTTCTTTCCATGTGTGGGATGCACTGTTGTTGAAAGGACAGTTCTGAGACACTTCATAAAGGTGGTGTAACGGACTGAATATACACTATATGGACAGAAGTATTGGGACCATTACACCAACAGGGACTTTAATGACATTGCATTGAAATACATATACTTTAATATGGAGTCAGTCCCTTTGCAGCTATAACAGCTTCCACTTTTCTTGGAAGGCTTTGCATAAGACTTTGGAGTTTCTGTGGGAATTTGTGCCCATTCATTCTTGAGCATTTATTCTGTAGAGGCCCCAAAGGTGTTGGATGGAGTTGGGGTCAGGACTCGTCCACACCGAACTCATCCAGCCATGTCTTTATGGACCTTGTTTTGTGCACTGGGACACAGTCATGCTGGAATGAAAAAGGTTCTTCTCTAAACTGTCCACAAATTTGCAGAAGCATTAAGACTGCCCTTCGCTGGAAGTAAGAGGCCTAGCCCAAACCCTGAAAGAACGTGTCCCAATACTTTTGTCCACATAGTGAAGCTATTTATGCCAACATTCACTAGATTCTTAATTTAAATGTCACAGTGAAAATACAACATAAGGAGTCCATAATTTGTCCTCTATCCCTTTCTGGGTAGGATGCCCCCCCCCCAACCCCAAGAGTATTGAAGAGTAAACTGTGGAGAAAATGGATTAAAAAAAAAGAATAAATCAATCTTTATTTGGAAAATTTCAAGAGGATGCAAAGGGTTTCCAAATTTTTGACAGGCAGTTTAAGTTTCAGGACAGTAGACGTTAACCAAGAGGGACAGTGTGTATGGGTACGCTGACCTCAATTTACACCTTTGCAAACAGAAAACCATCTTGTATTTTTAGCTCACTATCAGGCCGAGTTATATAACAGCTGTTTAAAAGTGCAGCTCGCCGAAAACACTGTTGTTTTTCTCTGTCTACAGGGATTGGGCTAAAAAATACAAACCTCCAGTGCTTTAACATTCACAGAACAAGGACTTCTTTTATACGTCTGTTGCATAATCTGTATTAAAGGCATCTTTGGTCTGTTGTGGCTGCTGGGTGCGTTAGAACATGTTTACTTTCTCATTTGAAGTGGAAGAATTCGGCAACAAATCAGATTTACACAGTTTTCCCCCTCACCCCAAGTGCAAGACATGTTTGGGGGCTGAAGTTTGCTTCTTTTGTTTTGTGCTGGAACTACAAGGCCAACGTAGCTAACAAGTAATGGAAGCTTGTGTAGATTAGTTTGTATTTTGCAAACTACATGCCTGAATCATCTCACACTTGCTGAGTACTCTTAGATGCACTTGCTTATCTGGTTTTTGACACTGTGTGACACACAGTAAACTATGCAGACACTATAGGGCCAAATGTATTGGGATACACTTCTTAATTATTAAATTTAGGTGACCTCTTACTTCCAGTGCTTAAGCAGACCAAGACCATTTTGAACAATGCCATGCTTCCAACTGTGTGGACACAGTCTGGGGAAGAACCTTTTCTATTCCAGCATGACTGTGTCCCAGTGCACAAAACAAGGTCCATAAAGACGTGACTGGATGAGTTTGGAGTGGAAGAACTTGCCTGGCCCACACAGAGCCCTGACCTCAACCCCATCCAGCACCATTGTGATGAACTGGAACAGAGATTGCGAGTTAGGACTTCGCGTCCAACATCAGTGCCTGACCTCATACATGCTCTACAGACTGAATGGAAATATTTCCCACGGAGACTCCAAAATCTTGTGGAAAGCCTTCCAAGAAGAGTGGAAGCTGTTATAGCTGCAATGGGGGACCAACATGTTTGAACGCAATGTCATTAAAGTCCCTGTTGGTGTAATGATCAGGAGTCCCAATACTTTTGTCCTTTTAGTGGATGTTAGTGGATGTAATGCATGTGTGTCATGACTTACACATGCACTATACTAATTTTTGAGGTATGAACGGCTATAGCTAAATAAGCCTCTTGTTCAAAACTACAGGGGATTGTGTAAATTAGGCTTTTATTAAACTGTCGCTTCGATTTTTGCTCTTCCCAGATGCTGAACTGAAATGCTTCCCTTGCTGTGTAAATTTGTTCACAGGAGGCGCCGGTGTTACCCAATGGCTCTTATGACGGAAACCTACTGGTGAAGTCCTCCGGCAAACTCACTCTGCTTCAGAAGATGCTGAAGAAGCTCAAAGACGAAGGGCACCGAGTCCTTATTTTCTCCCAGGTCATTAACGAAGGCGGAATAACAATAAAGCAGTTTACATCCGCCACCTATCTCTTATTTTGAGCCGAAGATTAATTACAGGGTCGGGCTTGAATGGGAAACAAGAATGGAGTACATTTATCTTTTCAAATGGGAGATGACAAATTGAAAGGCTGCTGCTATATTTATCTCCACCGTGTTGTTTATCCCTCTGATATGTTTTCTATTAGACTGTGTGCGTAATCACAGTGTGCATTAATCTGATGTGTGATGTGGTGTTTAAAGTGGCTGTGTCTTTTTTTCTCTCTGATTTGACTTTTCATTTCACCACCCTTGTCCTTTCGCTGCATCTTGTGCATAAATCTGCATATTGATGTTAGTCGTTCTCGGGTGCGTAGAGGGGGCAAAAGAAAAAGGCACATTCTCTTAAATCTTTTGTCATTTTGCCCAGTTTCCCACTACGGAATAGACAAATGAAGTCTTTTATATTGTTATAGAGGCTCTAAAGTAGGCTCTTATGCTGGTAACTTTTGTTATTTTGTTAGAGCCAGAGATTTGTTATAAATGGGGCTTCTACTGAAATGACTGAAATTATGCTGTGAGCCAACAGGTTTTGTGTTATTTCACACATAGAGGAAATACAAAGATTTGAAATTATCTGTTGTATATGACCATATGCCACAAATGCAGATATTAGGTTAAAAATCACTATATTACTACTTTAAGTCTTATTATTCAGCAACTACTGTAAACTATTCTGCAGTTTCTGTTACACTAATCATTTATATGCAAGCTACTCTCAAAAAGTACATCAGACAACACCCTTTGTTCACCCTGTGAGTAAATGTAGTTATGAGAGTGAGGGGCTGGAACTGAATATTGAACTTGATTTGACTTGAAACACACTCTTAATAAAAGCTTTAGCTGTCCATTGGTTTCTGTTGCAAGTGCTTTAAGTCTGTGTCTATTTTGGCACTGAAGTGACTGTGTGTGGTACTTTATCATACGCAGCTGACAGAGATTAGGCTGAAAAGTGTGCCTTTAAAATGTTAATTGTTATCCTCATATAAATCTGTCTGCCTGTTGAGATAAACATCTCCTCCCTGTGGATGCTCTTTCAGATGACTAAGATGCTGGACCTGTTAGAGGATTTTCTGGAGTTTGAAGGCTATAAATACGAGCGCATTGATGGGGGCATCACAGGGGGACTGCGGCAGGAGGCCATCGATCGCTTTAATGGTAAGCCTGCAGTTTAGAAAGTGAGTGGTCCCTCCACCAGGGGGCAGCGTCCCTCTCATTAGTGCATTAGCACATTAATACTGATTGGCTGCTTTCTGTGTGCAGCTCCTGGAGCGCAGCAGTTCTGCTTCCTGCTGTCCACACGGGCTGGGGGATTGGGGATCAATCTGGCAACCGCTGATACAGTTATCATCTATGACTCTGACTGG
>JBBPCX010000141.1:13337106-13355789 GCA_037974365.1 Hydrocynus forskahlii
TTGGTCTTGAATTGAAGTACTGCATGTCTGCCAAATAGTGGCAGGTCTTTAAGGGTTAATTGCGTTAAAAATATTAATGCGTTATTTTTTTCTGTGATTAATTAATGTAATTAACAGCCCTATAAAGTAGATTCCTAAAGTTCTCAGGAACAACATTATTAAACAACACTCCAGTGGAAAAGACTTCAGACCTCTAGAAAAGACCTTAAAAATCGGCATCAGTATGACTTATTTAAAAATATAAAGTTTGCCATGACTGTTGTGGACAGACATGCCATAATATGCCAAGATTTCTCTCAAACTAATGAGGGTAGGAAAGAGGCAGAGAATCATTCTGAAGTGTTCAGGATGATGTAAAAGCAGCAGGAACCACAGTTACACATAAGCACTGACCTGCACTGCACTCTTCTTCATTCCTGCGTTTTGCTCAAAAATCTAAACACATCTGTTTAAACGAATTGTGACTAAAATGGTGTTCTCTAGTCAGACAAAACAAAAATAGAACTCCTTGGCAATAATCCAGTTCACAGTGTTTAGAGAAAGAGGTTTGGATGGTTGTGCATATGATCCCGAGAACACCATACCAACAGGGAAGTAAGAAGGTGGGAGCATAATATGTGGAATTACACATTGCTGAAGTAAACATGAAGGGATCAGTGCTAGGGCAGGTTTTAGTGGGGACTTTAATCTTAACCAATAAATCTTTATGGTTATGAATACAGTTTTGTTCATATTTGTACAATACTTTTCTCCATGCGCATATGTTTTTTCTGCTGTTGTTTGTCTCATCTGAACCCCTGTATTGGTATCGACTATCCGATTACAAGGGCAGTTTTATTTCATTTTGTTGAAAGTGGACTTGATGCCGGTGTCAGGAGTGAGTAAAGAACAAGAGAAGGCTGTGAGATTGGAGTAAGTGCCTCAGGGTGAGTTTTCTCTTTGTCTCAGCTGTTGGAGCAGGCTCTGGTGATTGAAGAGCAGTTGCGCAGGGCGGCCTATCTGAACATGACGCAGGACGCCACCCACCCTGCCATGGCCCTGAACACGCGCTTCGCTGAGGTCGAGTGCCTGGCAGAGTCCCACCAGCATCTCTCCAAAGAGTCCCTGGCTGGCAACAAGCCAGCTAATGCTGTCCTGCACAAAGGTTTGTCTGTCTCTACTATTTAACACCACTTAGTCGTCCTGGCATGCAGCCTGATGTTTATTCCGCAGCTTCAGAAATGGAACAATGATGTTATGATTCAACTTTTTTGGCAAGCAAGAGCATATATATTAGGTCTGGAAGTTAAATATTAGTGAATAAAATACTAGTGTTAACATAAAACGTATTGAAAAATGATATATTGTGCAGCTCTGCTGTAAATGTACCTCTCTCAGAGATGACTTGGTGTTGTCTTTGCAGTTTTGAACCAGCTGGAGGAGCTTTTGAGTGATATGAAGGCTGATGTTACGAGGCTGCCCTCCATGCTGTCCCGTATCCCTCCCGTATCTGCTCGGCTACAGATGTCTGAGCGGAGCATCCTCAGCAGACTCACGAGCCGGGGCAACGAGCCGCCTCCACAACAGGTCAGCATCGGACCGGATCAGTGGTTAGAGTGCACTGCAGTTTGAGTGTATCACAATCATCAGCTTTTTATTCAAGGTTCTGTATTCTACAGTTTTCTTGTATTTAAATCTACTTAGTGCTGGTCTGGTATTCTGTACCAAAAACAGTCATCATTTATTTTGACTGTTGTCTGACCTCTATTTTATACTATTTTTGTAAATAAAGCTATTTTATATTTTAAAAGCCAGAACATGTTTTGCTTTCAAAGTAATGTTTTACTTAAGCAAGACACACAAACACTAGTCCTAATTTTGAAATTACACTTATAGCTAAACCTCAAGAATCGTGTGTTTTTGAAGTTAATTAAACTGATTAGTTATACAACATGCCCAAAACATGTGGATATTATCTGACAATCTGTGGAATGAACCTGTGCTTTGCCTGAACAATTTGGTGGAAGAAAAATAATGGTTTTAGTAATGTTGGCCCCTTAGTTTTATTAAAGGGACATCTTAGTTCTGTAGAACACTGTGACATTCTGGAGAAATATATGTACTTAACTATGTTGTAACAGTTTAGGGAAAAGTCTGGGGGAAAGTTTGGGGCACTTTCCTGTTTCAGCATTACACTGCCCTAATTTCAAAATACAAAGTCTATGGAATTCTGAGTTTTGGTTGAAAAAACAGAGCTCTGATCGCTTTCCATCTAATACTGGATTGGCAACTGTAAACTGCAGCAGAAAAGGTGCAGCAGAAAAAAGAGGACCAACTTTGTATTCAAGGATGTGGCTTTAGAATGAGATGGACAAGGGTTTGATGTTCTGTATAAAACCTGTATAATTATTTTGCCTTATGAACTGAATCGCACTTGCGAATTTCACGTCTTTATTTATAGTGTTTTTTTAGGTTCCACTAGTTCTGTCATGCTTTAAAGCAGCTGTTTCAGTACTCCAAAAGAGGGTCTGGTTTTCATTGTGACTGCTGTGTGGGTCTCTTTAGCCTTTCCCCCAGGGATCATTTGGCTGTTCTCAGATGTACAGCAACAGCTTTGGTGGAGCATTTAGAGGACCTGGTGGGGCACCCATGGTCAACTACAGCCAGATGCCTCTGGGACCGTATGTCAGTGGTGAGTCAGCAGTGGTCTGGAGATTCACTTTTGCAAATTCATACTAGTGGCTGCTCACAATTTCTTTACCCTTCCACATGACAGCACTGGTACACTTGGGTAGGGCTGCAATGGTTAGTCAGCAGAAAATAATCAGCATTGTAGAAAAACTAGATTATTTTAAAAATAAAAAAATGATTGTATTTGAAAATACTTCAAAATAGAAGGATTTTGACTCAGACTTTTGGAATATGGTACAATTATGTTCCCTAACTAAAGGTACTGACGACATACCCTTGAGGGCACCAGCCGAGTTTGTGCTCTGTAAAAGGTACTATTTTTTCTGAAAGTGTACATTTTCTAGTTGTATTTATGCACACTATGATGTATTATGGATTGTTCATCCATTCTGTAAGACAGATTCATTTACAGACAAGTGGCCAAAATTCTTGATTTAGAAAGAACACTTCAAAACTGATCAGGGAAGTCCTTTCCATAACTCGTTTACTATTAGTCATGCTAGATTTTGGTATTATGTAATTCCTCTGAGCCCCACATCCATACTAACTATGTGTCTGTTTCATTCATTCTGCTCTTAGTGTCCTCCAACGGCCCGCCACCGCCCAGCAGCCACTTGGACAAGAAGTCCAGCGACATTCTGAGGGACGTTTCCCCCCCTGAGCTGAAGTCCGGCAAGCCCAGTGATGTCATCTGCATTGAAGACTAGCCCTCTCCCTGCTCTCTGTTCCATAAATGTGGATCTTGTTCTGGAGCTCCTCTATGAATCAGTACTATCCAGATCCTGTTGATTGCACTCGAAGAATTCTTGCATACATGCCAGTTTATTTGATAGGCTCCTGCATTTTTTTTTACTTCTGTGATTATAAAGAAAAGGTCTATGGATGAAGTCAGGACTGTTTTAAGGCGCTGGCCAATGGGCCGTGATGCCTGAGAAGAACGTATCTTCGCTCTATATTTTGTCGAAGACTCTGTCATCTCTGCGTTTATTGAGCCATTTTGGTGAGGGTGCTCGTCCCGGACTAGAATCCTGCACTAAAATTCCACTCCTAATGGGACGCAATGTACAATCTTTCCCTCCTTTCACCTCAAATACCTTCTTTTGCTTCTTTTTGCTTGAACACGATGCACCACTCCTGCCCCCCACTGGTCCTTTCTATGTAGTGAATGTGAAAGAACACAAAAAAAACCCAGTGCGAGAGCTGGTCATGGCCTCACTGGCAAGAAAATATACGAGGACATCTTGTCAGTCACTCGATTTAGTTCTGAATTTTGCCAAATCCCTTTGTTTGGAATGCATTGTACAGTGATTTTACAGGCATTTTCATTCGCAGAGCGCTGGGGGTTCCCTGGATGGATGTAAACACATTTTTTGTGCACTATGACACAGTCTCTGCCTGTATCATAAGAATTATTCAGCCATAACCTGGAAATACTAAAGTGTGAAATACTGACCTGTCAGGTTTTTCTATCTGTTTTTTTGGCTTGATGATATGATCACACGTAAATAGCTAATCATGACCTGGTGTCCTGACAGGTTAACTATCCATTATCTACAAACATAGCCGTAGTTTAAATTGTCTGTGAAACATTTCCTTAACCTCTGAATGTTTGTGAGCAAGAATCGAGCACTTTCTTTCCTCCCTGTTGGTCAAATTTGAGGTCTTTTTAGCTTCCTGCCAACATCTTTGTATCCAGTGTTATGGGCCCACCGTATTATGGTGCAGTAAACTTCAAACAAGCAATGACAGGTCAGTTTCTGGGACACAGCCCCTTGCATAACACTCTCTAATAAGTGCTCTCCCTCAATTTGACTGTACGAGAAGTTGTATCCCATTGCCTGGGCCCCTAATTTAAGCTCTAAGTTAAGTATTAATTTATGGAAATAGTATGTGCTGTGTATTCCTCTATATGAGAGGGAAATTTTTTTATATTTTCCATATCATTCCTTTGAATCGTTAATGTTGAATGTGTCATTGTGATCTTTGGGCTGAAAACTTGAAAAAATGTGCGCCGTTTTCTCCAAAGACCAGTGGCATTCTTTGCTCCGTGCTGAAAAAAGTGAGGTGTTGAATTTACTGGATTCAAATGTGTACTTAATTTCCATATGAATGAGATGACCATATTCCATTTCCAGCCTCATGCAGGTATAACTACATACATAAATAACAAAATGAACCACGTTATTAGACTCACGAAGTGTAAGTCGACTAAAACAATGCTACAAATAGTGTACAAGTTGGTTTAGAAGCATCAGCCGTAGCCTGAATGTGTATTTTTTAAATAATTATCCGGTTTAAGTATTTATCATCACACATGAGTGGTACCCTTTAAGCCCCACTATGGGACCCCTTTAAGCACAGTCCAGGCCAGTTTCTGTTCATTTCATTTATTTTTGCTTGACTGTGTTAAGAGAGGTAACTCACAAAAAATGTCTGTATGAATATCAGGTTCGTTTTGATTTAAGTGGTCTGATCCCTAATCAACACAACTTTGTCTTTCTTTTGACAATAACTGTGTTGATGTAGCACATTCATATAGCTGGAAATAACATGCTCATTTGAATCAGGTGAATTAAATGCATCGCTTGGATCAGAGAGGTGGAGCTGTATGTTTTCTGCTTAATATAATGTGCATTTTTTCTGTCTGTCAGTGCGTGAAGGGAGTTAATGGTCCCCAGTTCTGGGCCGCTGATGGTATGAATAGTTATGATGAGTTTCGGTGCTGTCGGTAGCGCGGACGTGGACCACTTTGGGTTTCATTTTTAAAATATTCTGCTACGTGTGTGCGTGTAGCATTTAATGTGAAGTCCATGTTCATATGGAGTGAGTCGACAGACACTCAGTGACTTTAATGCAGGTGAATTATTTAATTCTTGATGTCCTCGGCATTTTCTGGTTTCTGCTGTTTTGTATTCAAGCACTTGAATCCCATTCCAGTATGTGGCTTTCTTACTCAAAAGAGGACAAAACCTATCGGGTTCCTTTTCATTTGGCATCCCGCCACCGATGTAAATGGCCGCGAACATGCTAAACCATCGCACACACTGTAGTTAAGTACTTGAATGGTGTTCCTATTTGTGTAGACTATGAATGTGGAAAAAAAAGAACATAGTTCAGTATTCATACACAAAGCAAAACCTCAACTCATTCATACAGCATCACATAAGGAGAGAGAGCCTCAAAACATTACTCTAAACTTTACAGTCATCAAGGAGATTGTATGTAATAACTGAACTTGGTTTTGGTTTCGATTATTTGTTCTTGCGTTTGTACCATTTTTTTTTCTTTTCCTTTATCGTAGTGCAGATATTGACATTGAGCTCCGGTTGAATGCAATCAAACTGAAGCTAATATGAATGTACTGAATATAAGAAGCTTCAGTCTAATACTAGAAGTGTTTTCGTTCCACTACGCTAAGCTTCAAAAGCTGCCGAAAGGCTCCAGTGGTTAAAGGCCCATCGTCGCAGTAAGTCCGCAGCATGTGCTGTCCAACGTGCTTGGATTGTTTTTGGAACGCCGGTGGCTAGCTATGGACTAAAGCGTACAATTTAAGCTGTGTTGCTGTTTTCTTTAAGATTACAGAATGAACAGGACAGATGCCAATAGTCATCATTTTACTTTGTACTGAGTGTATTTGTTTAATGTGTTTTAATAAATTCTCTCCAATAAGACAAACCTTGAGTGTTTTTCATGCACTTTGAGTTCTGTTATGGGTCTGTTATGAACATTTTCAACAAGCTTTTATTTTGCTTCATGCTGAACGCTCATTTTCTTGAGCAGAGTGCTAAGCTTCCTAGTTACCCAATAGCACATACACTATATGGACAAAAGGATCTCTTAATTATTGAATTCAGGTGGCCCCTTACTTCCAGTGAAGGGTAATCTTAATGGGATGCCTGACCATTACACCAGCAGGGACTTTAATGACATTGCATTCAAGCACATAGACTTTATTATGGAGTTGGTCCCTTTTGCAGCTATAACAGCTTCTACTCTTCTTAAATTTTGGACTTTCTGTGGGAATTCGTGCCCACTCATTCCATAGAGCATTTATGAGGTCAGGCACTGAGGTTGGACGAGAAGGCCTGGCTCCTAGTCTCCATTCCAGCTCATCCCAAAGGTGTTGGATGGGGTTGAGGTCAGGGCTCTGTGTGATCCAGTCAAGTTCTTCCAAACTCATCCAACCATGTATTTATGGACCTTCCTTTGTGCAATGGGGTACAGTAATACTGGAATAGAAAAGGTTCTTCCCCAAACTGTGTCCACAAAGTCGGAAGCATGGCGTTGTCCAAAATGTGTTGGTATGCTGAAGCATTAATATTGCCTTTACTGGAAGTAAGGGGCCTAGACCAGATCCTGAAAACAGGTGTGCCCCAATACTTTTGTCCATATAGTGTAAGTTAACTTAAGTTATAAAAGCATGTCTTACCATTACCTTATTTTAGAAGGAGAAACTGAGCTGGATCGTCATAGGATTAATGAAGAGGCATACAGTCTATGGTTATGATGCACAAAATCCAGTAAAAGCTAATAGGCTACTAATGTATTAATCCAAGAGTCCAAGTTACACTTTTCTCCCTTCTCCCTCTGGAGTGTGGGATAATATTAAACGGCTTAAGTCACCCAGTTACTTAATTCTATTTATTCCCCCCACGGGACGGCTTTGATGGCGTAATCTGTAGCCATGCCAATCTCTCTCTCTCTCTCCCTCCCTCTTTCTCTCTCAATTCAAAACTCGGAGAGCTTTTCAATGCTAAAGCATTGAAATGAAACCATAAAAGATTTAACAATAAAATACGGCAAAATAGAGTGAATGCAAATACAGCAAATACAGATACAAGTAACAATAAAATGCTACTACTACTACTACTACTACTAATAATAATAATAATAATACTGAAATAAAATACAGCAGCAGACTTAAAGAGAGGTGGGGACTAGAAGTAAGTAGTAACGTATCAGTAGTGTCAGTACTAAGTATTCTACTAAGTAATAATATCAGAAATTATATCACTGATAATAAGGAAAGTATTAATAACAGCCTCTCTCTCCCTCTTTTTTTCCCTCTATCTCTCTTTCTCTCTCTCTCCCTCTCTGTCTCCCGCCTCCCTCGCCGTATTCTATTTCCCCAACAGCTATTTAGGCCCCGCCCATGACCCTAAAATGATTGGATTAAAGAGTTTGTCGACTGCCCTGCCATTGGCCAGCAGCGTCCACAGGAAGCTGTCACTCAGTGGGGCTGCCCTTTTAGTTTACCTAGTGTTTAGTAAGGTAGTATGTGGTTTGGGACTGAGCCAGGGTTTAGCAGCAGGCAGAAAAGAAGGGAGTTGGAGGATCGAGAAAAGAGGAGAGGGAATAGGAGGAGAGAGTAGAGGGGGAGGAGAGAAGGAGGAGCGAGACAAGAGGGGAGGGTTTAGGAGGGTAGATAGAAAAAGGGCGGGTATAGGAGGGGAAATAGAAGAGGAGGAAGGAGGAGAGAGAGGAGGGGCGGGAAAAGAAGGGAGGGACAAGGAGGAGAGCGAGAAGAAGTGGGTGGGGAAAAGGAGGAGAGAGAGAAGAGGGGAGGGAGAAGGAGTAGAGATAGAAGAAGGGGGTGGGGAGAACTCATTTAGCTTTGGAAAAGCAGAGAAAGAGAGAGGAGGAGGAGGGCAGCCGGTGCTGGACCCTCAGCGAGCTCTCAGGCTGTGGGAAAGTAAACAGGTCGAGGAATATTTGCAGCTTTTTTCCTTCCAGAGGAGAAGGAGGATGTGTGTGAAGTCAGCAGGACGTTGTTGGCATTAAAATCTCTCGTGGGAGGAGCTGAAGCTGTCCTGTGGAAGAACTCCCACTCGGGATAAGAAGGTGAGCCCCTAAGGCTGCACAGTTGATCAGTTTATTGATTATTATCGCGATATTAACCTCTGGAATGCTGATACCGCTTGACACTAATTGTACATGTCCAAAAGTTTCAACTAAGCCTTCTTCTGGGTGTTAAAAGGGATACACTATATGGACAAAAGTATAGGGACACACACCTCTTAATGACTGAATCTTGCCCCTTGCTTCCAGTGAAAGGCTTAATAGTAATGCCACATTTTGGACAACACGTTTCCAACTTTGTCGACACAGTGCACAAAACAAGGTCCATAAAGACATGGTTGGATGAGTTCGGTGTGTAAGAACTTGACTGGCCTGCACTGAGCCCTGACCTCAACCCCATCCAGTACCTTCGGGATGAACTGGAATGGAGATTGCAAGCCAGGACTTCTTGTTCAACGTCAGTGCCCGACCAAATAAATGCTCTACAGAATGAATGGGCACAAATTCCCACAGAAACTCCAAAATCTTGTGGAAAGCCTTCCAAGAAGAGTGGAAGCTGCTGTAGCTGTAAAGGGGGGACCGACTCCATCTTAAAATCTATGTATTTTAAAGCAGTGTCATTAAAGTTCCTGTTTCTGTAATGGTCGGGCATCCCAATACTTTTGTCCATACAGTGTAATTGATCATTGCTGTGAGGACTTGGTTGCATTCAGCCACGAGAGCATTAGTATGGTCAAGGACTGATGCTGGATGCTTAGTTCTGCACTTCAGATCATCCCTAGAGGTTATAGGATGAGGCCCTATCACTCCAGACCGTGTGCCCATTCTGAATACTGACCTTGTGAATGTGGAGTCCCTAGCAATGCTGCCAATGTATTGATGTTGCCATGTCTTCTACTGAAGATTGGTGGATTTTTTTTCTTAGTTTTTTCTCCAGTTCATCCCCTCCAGTAAAGCTATAGCCAATTCCACCCATTAGCTAGCATCACATGATGCTCTTAAGCTGGAAGGATGAAGGTTAGCTGGAGATCACCGGACTGTTCAGTGTGCGTGGTTAAAAACAATAAAATAAAATAAAAGCCTTCGCTAATGTTTTGAGTAGAAGACATGGCAACCTCCACATAATTCAATATGGCACTGTGTCCACACTAAGCATTGTTACTGGTCTGTTACTTTTACACACACACACACACACACACACACACACTTATAGTCTGTGGCCATCTAGCCTGGATCTCTCTGCTTGGCCTCCTCTCAACAAAAGGCCGGGGCTCTGTGAAAAGGGGTTTCTTGTATGGAGTGGGAGTGGGTGGGGTGACCAGGGCATCGGGGGCTTCCTCGTGCCGGACTTTTTCATTTTTAATAAACTATGATGTTACTTCGGGGTCTCGTTAAAGAGTATTCTTAAAGTCTTGTCCTTTATTATTTGCCTTTGAATGTGGTTAATTTTTTATTTACCAATAAAAAATTCTCCCACCAACAACAACAAAAAAAACAAATGCCCCATCAAAGACACATATGCTCAGATCTGGGCCTGCCCAGCAGCTAGAGCAGGAAGAAAGGGAACCTCACAATGCTAAAAAAAACAAACTGTTGCAGAGGTCAGTGTCAGACTTTGAAAATGAGCAATAATGAATTTCAGCAAGGTCACTGGTTCCCAACTACTGGTTCCCCAACTACTCATTTGTCCCTACCAGATCAAAATTGTGTACATTCATTTTTGTTCATTTTTTTTCACAAATTGACTCATATAAATAACATACTGTTGCATGTACTTACATTAAATGTTAATGTGGGTCACAAGAAGCAAGAAGGTCCTCAGTTTGTATATTCTCTCTGTGTGTCTGTGTGGGAGCTCTGGTTTCCTCTCACAGTTCGCAAAATGTGTGTCAGATGAAATGGAGATTTAATTTAATTGTCACTGAGTAAGTGTATATGAGCCTGAATTTGTCTGCCCTGCTACCTGCCCAGGGTGTTTCTCCTCCTTTTACCCCGTGACCACTAGGATTGGCTCCTGCAGCCCTGGTCAGGCTAAGTGAAGCAGACAAATGTGTAAGAGTTAGTGTGGGATGATGGTGGTGGAAAGCAAAGGCCACTGTATAAAAAAGTGTTATTTTTTTACAGGAAAGTGTCCAAATACTTCAAAAGAGGCTTCTCTTAACCTCTGTACTGAAGAGCCTCTCAGTCATGTTTTGTCAAGTTTCTCAAGTGGCTCGATTCAGCAGGTAACATGGATAACGCAACGGAGAAGCTTGCTTAAAGCAGAAAAAAGAATCATGCTTCTCAGAAACTTGCTAAAAGTGATAATGCTTTGGATCATGTATATAAATCATTTATTGTGATTTCCCTTAGGTTAAAGCTTGGTATTGTTGTTACAGTGGGCTACACTTTATTCTGATGTCCCCTACCAATTATCTACAGGGGTGTTGTGTTAAACTGGTGAAATCTGGTAAAATCAACAGCATTAGGTCTAGGTTTAGGATTACGGTTAAATATTAGGTGTGGATTAAAGTGAATGTTGGGGTATCGTTTATAAATGTATTAAATTCAACAGAAACTAACAGTTATATGTTATTTTAAGACAGTGTTCGTCTACAAATCCTCTGAGTTCTTAATTCGTATGGAAGTAACATCAGTTTATTTATTCAATGGTCATGTTCTGTGAGAAAAAAATGTTTTGTGTGGGAGGCTTTAAGCATGACTGTAGTAAAAAGAGGTGCTACCTTGCACCGTTGTATTCTGAGTATTCTGTAGTCAGGCGTGATTGGGACTAGTGTGGAAATATTGGGAGAAAAAATATTCTGACCAACATTGCTGTTGCCTTTATAATGCAATTAATTTCCATATTGCATTATTTCTCTATATTTATATGTGTTCACCTGACCTTTTTTTTGCCAAGAAGACAAGTGCATGCATTTTTTTAAACTTTAAGATGTTTTAACACTGAATGTGGATTGAGGAATTTGTTTGCCTTCCCCTGTAAATGTACTCAATTTGAGACAGCATGTTATGCAAGCATGCTCTGGGACCAGGGGTGGGACCCAAAAAGAGCAACAGAAAGCGTAACAGTAGCTTATAGCCCACCACTTACCACATGTATACCTGAATCATCACACTCACACTCACACACGCACACACACCCCCTTCAGGATAGTAATAGTCGAATATCAAATGTGGGGTCTGCCACTGTCTTACATGGGACCCTAAAGATAGACAGAAGGTGTGAATCAGGTCACCTCTCTTCACATTTCGAGCAAACTGAACTGGCATTGTTTATGTATCAGTATGCATAAAGGCACTGCCACCCTCTAATCTGGGTCTTGGATCAGTCCTCCTCTCCCCTTTCACCAAGTTTCCTCAGTATATGTGGATTTAGACCACTTTAGAAAACAGGGACTGTCCCATCTCTCCCTGCTTTACCCCTCTGAACCCCCTAACACCCCCCATCATTAGTAGTCCATGCGTGTGTGAAGGAAAGCTCCACTACAAATGCAGCCTGATAGCATCCCCCAACAAAACACACCACCCCACTGGCTCTCCCTGTCCACTTGGATTCGGCTGTTTCTCACTCTGACGGATCAGGGAGAAAAAAGCGAGAGGCTGTAGGTGCTGGTGGATGTTAAGCAGCATTTGGGTGAAAAATCTAATTTCTTCCACTTTCTTCGCAACCTGGAAGCAGCTGGACGTAGTAGAGCATGCTTGATGTCTAAAGTTTGCCATTTTAGTTTCACAATAGAGCACCAAGGCTATGGTAGAAAACAGATAATAAATGTTCATAACTGAAGAACTGATGCTCTGTATTTGTTATGTAACATCATGTAGACTTGCTTATGTGGTTTCTGATGTACTGGATACTGATACTGTATCAGATTACCATACAATATAAAAATGGATATATTGTCCTTTTTAACTTTTATTCTTTCAATTTAGCAAGTCTAGATTTGATATTCTTGCACTGTTTTTTTTTTTTTCTCTTGGAGTTTGGGAAATGCTGTTTTCTTCACTATAGACCTTGTTCAGACCTTTATAGGTTTAAATGCAAAGCTTCAGCTGCTTTGTTCATGTCCTCAATGACATAATTCTTGCCTTGCAATTACAAACTAAGCTCATTTGGCTTATGATGTCATATGAAAGTGCACATATGCCATTTCTTTGCTATGTATTCATTTATTATTTGAGCCTCTTATCCCAACCAAGACTAGAGGGGGTGCTGGAGCCTATCCCAGCATGCATGGGGCGAAAGGTGGAGGAACACTCTGGTCAGACAGACAGAGCAACAAAACTCACATTTTAGCATCTCAAGTCCACCTAATGTGCTGGTCTCACTCGTGGTTCCCCGCTGGTGGACTGAGCTGCCAAAGGTGACCAGAGAACCAGAATCCTTCTTTATCTTTAAAACCCTCCTGAAGACTCAGCTATTCAGAGAGCATCCCCTCTCCTGATGCACTTCTTCTTGCACTACTCCCTACATAAAGATTTTAGCACTAAGAATGAATGAATGAATGTAATGTAATGTGGGAGGAAACTGGAGCTCCCAGCAAAATCATGGTGACTCCATATAGAAAGGACCTACGCAGCTCCAGCTGGGAATTGAACCCAAAATCTTTCTGTAAGGAGACAGCGCTAACCACTGTTATGCCTCCACTTCAAAAAATCATGTCCATTAATTTAAGCTACGTTATGACTTGAGCATGTTGTCCTTTTTAACTGCAGCCCTGGAGATCCAGTGTCCAGCCCTCTAGTAGTTTCCCTCCTCAAACACACACTAAACTTGGCAAGAGAGGAATTGAACCAGGTGTGTTTGAGCATGGAAATCACCAAACTGTGCTAACATCGGCATGAAATTGGAGATCCTTGCTTTAGAGGAAACTTCAGTCTTGGCTGTTTTGCTACATTAAAGGGAAGGGGATCTTCTGGGTCATTTATTTTTTTTGTCTCGCAGTAGCTAAATTTGGATATTGACCCAGTATTCTGGCCATGAATCAATGTATGAAGGTCATCTAGGCTCCAGGAGAGAATATAAACGCCTGACTGTGATGTGAGAAGCCTTCTGTTAGACGTGACATTGGATATTGGGCGTCTGTCCCGCTGCTTTAGGTGGAGGATGGGATGAGTTCACCTCAGTGCATCCTCTGACTCTTCTCACTGAGTGTCTGTAGTAGGCCATGAGTAAGGCATAAACATGTTGGCAGCTTACTTATCTACTGAATAAATTTACTAGTTTTAAAATGCTCCATCTCTGAAAAAATACCTTTGTTTAGTGTGCACTGAGATGTCCAAAAATTAAAAGATGTGGTGTGTCTTGGAGAAAGCACAATACCTCCAAGTATTGGTGGCGTTGTGTGATAGGAGGTGGTCTAACAGGTGGGTGGGAAGTGGCAATGATTAAAGAGAGAAAAATGTGCTGAAAACAAGAAAATCAACTGAATGTATTTACACAACAGCATTTGACACTTCAGCTGTTGAAGTGATACATCTGAACCTCCACTCATGTAACAGTGATGGTTTGGCATATTTTCACAATGTTCCCTTTACTCTACAGGCAGTCAACCATCCAAGACATATCCAATGATTGCTAGACGGTAGGAGGTTTAGCTGTGTGGCATTCCTTTGTGCAAAAATCTCACACCACTAACAGGTTTTTCCATACCTGTACGTGCTTTGTGTATGTCGCTGTCTCATTCTCTGCCCTATGGGTTAAGAACTAGGATAATGGTGCTTAAACAAAAGGAGCTGAGATCAATAGCTTCTTATGAAATACCTGCATGTGGCCGCAGTCCTTTTGTCGCTGTTGTTATAGAGCTGCATTCATTTGTGCAGTGCTTTTTATCTAGAATCAGAAAGATTCCTCCCAGTAGAGAATATGTCCTCAATATAAACTGTTTAAACTCCAAAGCCTGGTTTTTTGGACATGGATTAAGCCCAGTCCCGACTAGAAGAAAATGTCAAAAGTGAATTATGATATTTAAAAAAAGATCTTCTGAGCGGGGCTCTTTTCATCTTTTTCACTTCTGATGAGTTTGGTTCCCTGCATAAATGAAAATGTCCCTGCATAAGTGGAACTACGCTATTGTTGAGGCGTTTAACACACTGTAGGGTTTGAGCTGCTGATCTTTAAGTGCAGAGATTTCAGTGTAGCTCATTGTATCTCTCTATTGCTGAAGGAGACCCTGCATTAATAATACATCTGTGCATGTCTGAGCACTACCTAGGCAGTGGCAAAGTCAGCGCTGAGACAGCACGGCTTGCTTGACTGCGTGTTTGCGCATAAATCACTGTTTCACTGGAGTGTACTCTTCAAACGCTTTACTCTTTCATAAAGTCAACCCATTCTTCGCTACTTTGTCTCACTTGAGCTTTGTGAAGCAGTCGGCTGTCATGAGGCTGGGGTTCACATCTGAAATGCTGTTTGTTCAACAGGGCCATTCCCAAGTATCTTTATCTCTCTGCTTTGTTTGCTTATTCTTGTTATCTGAAATACCAAGAGACACCGGAATAGAAAAAGAACTTCCGTGTGAAATTGCTCTTCTCTCTGTCACTGGACAGCAGTACTGTAGTTACTGTACTGTGACCATCAAATGTTTGGGGACATCCATGTAGCTTTTTGACATGTCTATTAATGAAGGAGCATATTTATTTGCAATTGAGTTGAGAATGTGGTTGAAAAGTGGTAAACATGTTGGCTGTTCAGATCATGTTTGTGTTGTTGAATTATTGGGGTGAGGCACTGTTGGTTGTCTTAAGTTTTAGTATTAGTAATATTCTTATTAAGCCTGGAGTTTGGCACTTTTGTGGCAATGGTTCCATTTTGGCGAAGGATCCAACATCAAAACGTCTGTTAATATCCGGTGTGTGTGTGTGTGTGTGTGTGTGTGTGTGTGTGTGTCTATTCAGATTTTTGATTGGTTGATCAGGAGCCAAGTATTGATGGGGAGAGAGAGCGGATGGTCAAGTTGTATTAAAAATGTGTGTAAGAGAAAGAGTCTGTGGTGTCACGGCTACGGCGGGCCGTAATGGGACAAAATGCGGAGAAACATAAACATTGCAAACATCTCAAGACACTAAAGCTCAGGTCACTTATAAAAAAAGACTTGTGTCACTGTTTGTTGTGGTTTAATTAAAACAAAGCAACCTGTGAATGCGGCTACATGTTCAGCCGTCCTTAACCATAAATGGCTTGGTAAGAGCCAGTGAGTTTATGCCCCCTTGGTGGTTCAGCCATGGAAAGCGAAGTACTGAATGAAGAGAATTAGAAGAGTGTGGGTTCGAATCTACCCTATTCTTATGTTTCTTATGTATTTAACTCCAGGATTAGTCTGGTTAATTATGTGTTGCTCCCTGAAAACAAATTTATATTGTATAACAGTTAATTCACAAGTGGCACTGATGGGTAGAAATGTAGATTATTTATCTTAAGAGTGAAATATAAATGACACATGTACTAGTATCTCAGACTTTCTAAAAAGGTGAACTTTTATGCAATCGGTGTAATTGTTAAAAAAATCCCTTTTCAGATTTTTTAAAATTCCCATCCGTACTGTTCCAATACCCCTAGTAAGTGGGCGGCTACATCTACAGCTATACCTCTACGAACATTCTTGTATTGTTGACCTAGTACACGCCAGCTGTTCTCCTTTACTATTGTCCATTGATGCATCCATGGTGTTTTTCTATGGTGTGTGTCCTATTGCAGCGTAGAATGCCGGGCACTGAATGAAGAGAATTAGAGGAGAACCGGTTCGAATCAACGCTTAAAGTAGCAAACTTTTTTGCTGAGGAAACAATGTCTCCAAACACTGGTTTTATAGCAAACATGCAATGACACCTCTCAGAAATGTAATCTAGTTATTATTTAGATTTTAATCCATGTCTACTTCCACACAATACCACTAACACTGGGAGGGAACAGCTCAGTGTTATTGGAGGGGAACATTGGCTGCCATTTCTGTTATGTCAGCTAACAGAGACCTGCGCTGGCTACCATTGAGTGATTGGGAGGAGGGAAGGCCTTCCCACCCACTCAGAGAGAGCAAAGACAGTTAGGCACTCTTGGATGCCTGGCCATGGATGACTGTGCATTGCTGTGGATCAGACTCGCAAAACCCCAATGATAGCGCCAATGCTTAGACAGTTGCATCACTTGGGATTCTTTGCAGCACTTAAATAACAACAGAAAACATCAGAAAACTAAAGTTTCATGATTGGATAAGTGTGAAGTCTTCATTCTCCATGGTCAATAAAACCAAGCAAATAGAATCAAGCGCAAAATCACAAACTCAGACAAGCTTCATTATTTATAGGTTTATGTTAAAACCTCAGTCTCATCGTTGGTGGGAGTGTGCTGTTTTTGCACAGATGTGTAACAGTAATGTAAATATAAGAGTAGTTTGGAAAAGAAAATTATTTAAAAGGCAAAACCTGCTCCTGACACCATGGTATTGTGATTCCCAACATATAACCAATGTATAACAAAAGTATTAGAAAATAGCTGTTAATGCTACCATACCCTTTGCAGATGGACTCTTGGAACTAGTGTCATTTGTTGTCATCAGCTGTGTAAGGAGGAGTGACTTCTACCCTATCCGTGTATTTAACTCTGGAATTAGTCTTCATAATTATGCGTTTCCCCCTGAAGATAAATTTCTATTGTATAACAGTTAATTCACTGTGACTAAAGTTAATAACATAAACTGTGCTACTGATGAATAGAAATGTGGATTATTTATCTTAAGAGAGAACTAAACATGACACGCATACTGTTATCTCTGACTTTCGAAAATGCTAAACATTTACGCATTAAAACATTTAACTATGTGTTAACATATCCCTTTTTAGAATTGTTTGTATTTTTTATTATCTGAAAAAGTAAATCATACATTCCCATCCATACTATTCCAATATCCCCAGAGGCCAAAACAAAACATAAGGAATTCCCAGTAAGTGGGCGGCTACATGTACAGCTGAACCCCTACGGACATTCTTGTGTTGTTGACCTACTACACACCAGCTGTTCTCCTTTACTATTGTCCATTGATGCATCCATGGTGCTTGTCTATGGTGTTTGTCCTATTGCTTGTGTCATATTCATGCAGATGAAGCACAGAAGTAGGCCCTCATGGCTTTTTCAAGAGGCAGGCCTATCTTAATGATTTCCATAATGCAGAAGCAGCCCCTTGATGCATTTTCATTGAAAAAGAATCTCACAAAGCAATTACTGTGAACTGCTGTACAGCCAGGAGGCCCTCTGCAGACCCATAAGTCCACTGGAAAGTCACTTCATGCTTATTTTCCCAATGCATTTTGAAGCTGAATGTATTTGTTCCCTTTAGAAACCACAAATCGTATTAGAGTCCCTTGTTTAAAGCTGTGTCTGATCTAATTATATCTTAATTCTTTATTTATTCAAGCCGACTGCATCGATGCAAAGTGACTTTGTGTGGTTCTTTGTTGTCAGTAATGTCCAGCTCCAATGATTTTAAAGGAATTGTTGTGCAATTTCTTATATTCACATTAACACATCAAACTAAATGAAATTGATTCAGTGGAGCCCACTTTGGCCAAAACACAGAGGTATTGTCTCTCTCCATCTCCAACGGCTCTCCCGCCAAGGTCTTCTCTTCCTAAGAAGTCTTGGAGAGACTCTTTCCATGATCTCCTGATCGCATGCAGACGACCCTATTCATGATTGGTAGTCTCTGGGTGGAGGGTCTGCCCCTAGGCTGCCTCAAAGCTGGTACGCCGCTAATTAGCACTGGGAAAACGGCATAATCACACACTTTGTTCAAACATGGTTTAATTGTTCATTCTTCTGGGGTAGGAAGGGAGCGGTAGATACACTATGTGGAAGTATTGGGATGCCTGACCATTACACCAACAGGGGCTTTAATGTCACTGCATTCAAATACATAGACTTTAAAATGGAGTCGGTCCCCCCTTTACAACTTTAACAGCTTCCACTCTTCCACTCTCTTTCCACAAGATTTTGGAGTTTCTGTGTGAATTTGTGCCCATTCATTCTGTAGAGCACTGTTCACTGAGTCACTGATGTTGGACAAGAAGTCCTGGCTCGCAATCTCTGTTTCAGTTCATCCCAAAGGTGTTGGATGGGGTTGAGGTCAGGGCTCTGTGTGGCCAGTCGAGTTCTTCCACACTGAACTCATCCAGCCATGTCTTTATGGAGCTCGCTTTGTGCACTGGGACACAGTCATGCTGGA
>JBBPCX010000141.1:13355889-13374335 GCA_037974365.1 Hydrocynus forskahlii
GCTCGCTTTGTGCACTGGGACACAGTCATGCTGGAATAGAAAAGGTTCTTCCCCAAACTGTGTCCACAAAGTTGGAATCATGGCGTTGTCCAAAATGTCTTGGCATGCAGAAGCATTGCCCTTCACTGGAAGTAAGGGGCCACCCACATTCAGTAATTAAGAGGTCTGTCCATTAGTTATTAGCTACTAGGGGTCTAACAATACATAGAAAAATTCTGCTCCAATTAAAAAAAGAAATGTGACAATGTGCATCATGAACATTCTATTCATGATCATGCCTGATGAAACTGCAGTATTTAAGCATCAGAGTTTGAAAACAACCAGCACTAAGCAACGACCCTCTATAGCACATTCATTTCGTGGATCACACTTCTCCTGTCTCCCAGCTCTAGTCTCATGATGTGCAAGAGCTGAATGCAGTCATTATTCAAATTTTGCTCTAAATTTTAAGACAATATCAAAGTGTGAACTGATATTGAATCGTGGGCTGAGTATATTGCTATACAGCTATTTGCTCCATAAGCACCAGTATCTAAATAAGGACTGATCAAATATATTTGGGTAAATATGTACAAATATGATTTTGTCAAACTATTGCTTTAAAATATTTCAAATGCAATTCTTGGACACACGTCCAAATCTAGTTAGGACATGAAGTTGCTCAAAATAAAACCTCCTCCTTCCTCCTCTTTAATGCAGTGCTTCATTCCGTTCAGCAGCACACATCACACCACTACACATTACACGCTGCATGACGTTGACGCTCTGGCCTGTGATCTAATGAATAGTTAGGCTTTTCAGTGACGGACGCTGAAACAATGCTTTGTGCGTCCCAAGGTTTCTGCCACAAGAGCACCATTGTGTGTGGCAGTGCATGGAGTGGGCTGGTGGGAGAGAGTGTGTTTGCAGTCCCCTGAGCGAGACATTGGACTGTGCTTCAGTGGCCTTGGCAAAGACACAGAAAGAGGCCTACTGATGGAAGATATAAGGGACAGGCCTATTGCATCACAATTGCTCCAACACAAATTTAATGCATTTGGTCAAGGGGTTGTAATGTGGTGAGCCAGTTTTGGTCCAGCAGTAAAATTAATATTCAACTTAGAAGGGAATGCCTTTAAAAATACATAGCTGGGGGATAGGTAGTGTGTCCATGTTGCTCTGTTAAAACAACAGTTCTGATATACACCCTTTTTGCTTTACCCCAAATTTAGTCGACCAACCAGTCATGGAAAACCGATGTTTTTTTTATTAACAAGTTTGATGTAGTATGTAAACATTATTAAAAGGTATTAAAGTATTATTCACTGATGCAAACAGCCCTTCATGGAAATATTATTCTCTGAAGCCAGTGGCCTCTTTCAGCTGGAAAAAGGCTCCCTGCCACACTGCACACATTCTTCGGAAATGGTTTGAGGAACATGACAAAACATTTAAGGTGTTGACTTGGCCTCCAGATTCCTGAGATCAGTCTTATCAAGCTTCTGCTGGATGTACTGGACAAACCAGTATTGAGGCCCCACCTCAGGTCAGAGATCACTGCACATCTTAAGAGGTCTTGTGAAGTTACAATATATGGACAGGATTGGGACCTGTTTTTCAGGGTTTGTGCTAGGTCCCTTACTTCTAATGAAGGCCAGTCTTAAGGCTTCAGCATAACAAGACATTTTGGACAATGCCATGTTTCCAACTTTGCAGACACAGTTTGGGAAAGAAACTTTTCTATTCCAGCATGACTGTACCCCAGTGCACAAAGCGAGGTCTATAAAGAAATGAGGTCAACCCCATCCAACAGCTTTGGGATGAACTGGAACAACGATTGTGAGCCAGGACCTCTCGTCCAACATCAGTGCCTGACCTCATCAATGCTATACAGAACAAATGGGCTCAAATTCCCACAGAAACTCCAAAATCTTGTGGAAAGCTGGTATAGCTGCAAAGGGTAGACCAGTTCCATATTAAAGTCTATGTATTTGCATGCAATGTCATAGAAGTCCCTGTTGATGTGATGTTTAGGCGTCCCAATACTTTTACTCATATATTGTATATGCCTTGGCTGTTCTTTGTCGTGTGGCACTTTAGGCCAGTTAATCAAGCTAATGTTAGCTTAGTTAAAATGCCACAGTTCTAAACACTACAGAACAGGTTTGATTCTGTCTCTCTAACACCATCCACTCAATTTGGATGTTTCTGATATAATTTTTTTTATCATCTGCACCTGTTTAAGCAAATCACCAGTTAACGTAAACTTGACCTGTACTGTGGCATGTGGCATAGAACACCAGAGAATAAGTTTAATTAAACATTCCTGTCCCTCCAACACCAGGTCATCAACTCACATTTGTGTTATTACAATCTAAAGCTGTGTCTGTGCTTCAGTTCATCTGAATTTAAATGTTCGAAGGTAAAGCTAACACAATCTCCTTTGTACTTCTTGAAGTAATGCAGGATGAGAGGGCACCAAAGCTGCATAACGGCTTTTATGCCACTTATGTGTAACCTCCCTCTGGTAATACCACACACTTTAGTAATTTCTGAGACACTTTAAAGGTAAAAAAATGGATACTCCCAGACTGAAGTAATAAGTGGAAAATATAAGACAAATGTAGGATATGGGCCCTGATATGAAACACATCACTGCTATTCTGCTGCTATGTTAATGCATCGATATAGTGATATAGATATATCAATATAGTGATTAATGATGGTAACAATATTAATTTACATGGCAGTTTTTAGTGTCTTTGGCTCAGGCCTGTATATGCAAGCCGCGTATGTGGACCCAAAGCTATATAACTCGCTGATTAGTTTCATAGTTTCTAATGGATACAGTTTCAAATAAACATGAATCAAAAGCGTGGAATTTAGAAAATTAACTCCGCTATGAGCTCAACAAGTTTAACAGATGTGGTGCCAAAAGTTTGTGGCTGTTACAGCGCAGGGCCTTTTTTGACTTGCTTTTTAATGCATCTGCAACACTGAGATGATTCATTAAGAGCAGTGTTATGAAACTATCTCCACAGACAACCAGTCTAGATATCTGTGGCTTCTGTTCTAATGTTATATCCTGTTGCCCTCATACTGAAGATTTTAAACTCTGTAATTTGGCATTGTTGTGCTGTACACAGTAGGTTACAGTGTTGTAAGTACATATTTGCTTCGTACTGTGGGATGTGATGTCAGCCCCCAGAGAGAGAGAGAAAAGAGCTCAGTAAATGTCTCAGTAAAGGAATGTCTCAGTAAAGGAAATAGCTGGGATTTAATGAAAATGTAAAGCAGATGCTGTGCGAGGGACCTCCCTTCATGTTGTAACTCCCACCTCCTTTGACAGTGGTGTGGACATGACAAGAAGGAGTGGTACATGCTCCATATGGGATAACATAAGAAACTTTGTTGTAATCAGGAAATATTTCAGGAATTAATTCATTCTGCTGGAACTCAGTGAGTTGATTAATTGCTGTTGATAAGGTCAAACTGATTCGAGCACACTTCCAACCCCTCCACAGTGCCCATTAGCTTTCTAAGTAGGAAAGTGAGGAGTCATTGAAACATGAAGACATCCTCAATGTCAAAGTAATGTGCTTTAGAGCAGGTCCTCCCTTAACAAAGAAAAAAATGATGGTCAGTTGAGGCCTACAGATGTTTCACTAAATTGCATTGAGTTGGGTGGTTTTGACAATGGATAGTATACTGGTGTCTGTTAAAACAGAGTTTATTCTGATTTATTCTAGTTTTATAGTTAACAGAAACTCCAGTGGCTGATCCACCAAATTTGGCAATGGCCAAGCTATTGCTTTTAAGTCAACATGTTTCTTTCATCATGTGATGCATTTCCATGAGAAACATAGTGTAAAGTTGGGTCTATAAGCTCTCTGAGTGTTTTCTCTCAGTGATACATCATCGAGGGGATTGGAAGTGAAATGTGATGTGAATTTTTTTTTCCTGCCTGCTGGTGCGCCATGATGTAATAAAAATAAAACAACAATGTTCAGAGAGAGTCAAAAGGATGATAAGAAAAAACAAGAATTTTGTCTTTTAAATGAAATAATGACAAGAACTGTCATATTAATATTGTCCATATTTCGCTAATGGGTAGTATTTAGAGATGACATTGGCAACATCTGACTGATATCAGCAGAAAAATGCTGGATTGGTTAAAGAAGAGTGGAAAAATGTATTCAGTCCAATAAATCTAGCCAGAAACAGCACTCACTCATGCTGTGCGATGTCATGTTGTTAGCTGTGTGTTTCTTCCTGTGGGGTTGAAGAGTGTTTTGGTAATTTGAGCATGATAGACATTTTAGATCTTATGCAAAGAGCTTCAATTAAAAAGAACTTTTCTGTTTATTATAACTAGTTGCAACAAAACGTACTGAATCAAAAACATATTTTTTCACGATAATGTCCCCAGAATATTATGTACATTTATGCTGAGAAGATATTACTGTAGCCCAGATGTGTTGAGTTTTGCCAGATTGACTGTACTGTAGTCCAGTGCCGCTGGGACATTGTCGGATTAACAATACTTTAGCCCAATGGTGACAGTAGCCTGTCTGCATGGCTCTAGTATTAATGTAACACAGAATATTTACACTTTCAGAATATTTAGTGACACAAATGCTGCTCAGTTGGAAAGCTGTTGTGCGTAATTTTAGCCCCTACTGTGTCAAAAGATATTTTGGTGTTTCCACTCTTATTAGTATAAGTAAAGTGGCCCTTACAGTCACACGTGAACACGTCACAGCACAGCACACAATGTGAAATTCTTTCTCTGTATTTAACCCATTTACAAAGTGAAGCAGTGGGCAGCCAGCAACAAAGCCCCAGGGAGCAGTGTGCGGGGATGGTATTTTGGTCAAGGGTACCTCAGTGGTGCCACTAGCTGTTCTGTGATAGGAACCCACAACCTTCTGATCACAGGGGGAACTCCCTAACCACCAGGCCACCAGCTACCCTGTATAATGATCATTTTACTGACATTGTGATTAGCACTGTTGTCACCTGTCTTGGCCACACTCTCCTCTCACACTTCTTGTCAGTTTCCAGCAGCATAGACACAAAGTTTGACATCATGATGCATGCGTTTTTGCAACAAGCAACTGTCATAAAAACTGGCCGTACGATTCAGAGGCATACGATTCAGAGGGACTGTTTGAAAATGTTGAACCAGTTCTCGATTAGCATCTGTACAAATAGCCCACACCTAGGTCTTACACCCTGTTTGTTTAAATAGAAAATAGTAGCTGTGGTTATAACAGTTCAGATAGGGTTGTACAAACCAGGCTGAATCCATTCCATTCTGGGGCTTTTCAAAAATAACAACAGCTGTTAGGGAATTACTTGGCAGACTCATAATAAAAAGGAAAGAGGAATGACTCCAACATCAACAAGTACATTGTAGACAAAGTGCAGCCAAACAGACCTCACTGCAATGAAAAAACAGATCATCAACACAGTTCATATGGACGGCTGATTAAGGGTCAGATTCCTCTGTTATTCATATACTGTTCTGAGAAGTTTTATGAATTGTAAAAGTCATTTTCTACAGGGCCCCCAGTGAGCATTCCAGGGATAGAATGGAAGTACAATCAGATAAAGTTTATTAATATAATCAAGTATTGTACTTTTATTGTAACTTTTCAGGTTAACCAAGACAATTAATAAATAATAATCTCCATCTGCATGAGTGAAAAATCAACACAGTAAAACATTCCAATAAATGTTGACCTGCTTGCTCACCTATGGACACAATTCCATTCAATTGTCCAAAAGTCCAAAATTTCCCACTGAAACTATGAAGCTAATGACGTAATCGCACATACACATACGCTGTATGGACAAAAGTATTGGGATGCCCGACCATTACACTAACAGGGACTTTAATGAAATTGCATTCAAATACATAGATTTTAATATGGAGTCAGACCCCCTTTCCAGCTATAACAGCTTCCACTCTTCTCTGAAGGCTTCCCACAAGATTTTGGAGTTTCTGTGGGAATCTGTGCCCACTCATTCTGTAGAGCATTTATGTGGTCAAACACCGAAGTTGTATGAGGAGGCCTGGCTCACAACCTCTGTTCCAGTTCATCCCAAATCTGTTGGAAGGGATTTTCCACACCGAACTCATCCAACCATGTCTTTACGGAGCTTGCTTTGTGCAATGGGGCACAGTCATGCTAGAAAAGGTTCTTCCCCAAACTGTGTCCCCAAAGTTGGAAGCATGGCATTGTCTAAAATGTCTTTGTATGCTGAAGCATTAAGCTTGCCCTTCATTGGAAGTAAGGAGAATTTAATAATTAAGAGGTGTGTCCCAATACTTTTCATATAGTGTATGTGATCATGTTAGTGGTCACCGTCTGAGGCAAATGTAGTTGTACTGTTTCCACAATGTCAGTTGGTGGGAAATAACCAGTGCGCAATAAGAGGTGGGATGCCACCCCTCCTGTTAGCCAAGTGAACAAAATGCATCCTCTTGTTAATCTGCCATCACATACCCTTATAGGGCATAGCTAATACATAGTGGAGAGTGTTAGCTATATTAGCCCCCAGTGGCTAACTCTTGGTGGAGCCCCCACATTCTCCTCCCTAAACAGGAAAAAAGATGACTAGAGATCCTACAACAGATACGTGAATGCAATACAGTAAACATTCACAGAGTAACTTTCCCTTTTTGTTTTCTGTCCAGAGCCTATGTCCACAGCCCTGTCCCCACAGCAGCCAAGAGAGGTGAAGGGCAATGAAGAAGAAGAGGAGGAAGAACAGGGGGAGAAGTTTGAGTTTGAGGACAGTGGTGAAGAAGGAGGAACACCAAACAAATCAACAGAACCTGGGGCATGTTTAGATGTAAACAAGGACACTGTGACTGAAAAGGAGACAAAGTCACAAACCTCTCCAGTCAGAGACATAACTGTGAAAAAAGAATCAGCAAACACATGCTTGGATATTGGTACGACGCCCAGTTCTGTGGATCCCACTGTGACTGTAGAAACCTGCCTCCAGAGTTCAGGTGCGTTCAAATCTTCAGTTGGACAAACAGGAATATAAAGAAACGTGTATGAAACATGATAAGTATGATATGGTATGATAAATGGCTTCCACTATTGAATATACAGTGTGTATAGAAAACCTGAAACAACTTATAGACAACATGAAACAACTTAGAAAATTAGTTTAGATATTTTAGGTTAAAACACTTTTTACTAATTAATAAACTGAGTTCATATTAAGCCTACAAATTTCTCCTCTAAGTAACAAACTTTTTTCCAACTTTATAGTAAAGTATACTGTTGCCATTTACAGTGTGTGTCCGCAATCACATTTATTCAGCTTTTTACACATTGTATTACACTTAATACAGTTTATCAGGACCATTTGCAATTGGTCAGCGTATTTTAGGTACTGACAGCTTGCTTGGAAAAGCACATTGTGGTGTATTGTGATATAATTAATCATGATAACAATGAAAATTGTCATATTGCCCAACCCTGCAAAGAGAGCAACATGGTACAGAGCAGTAAAGAGATGGGTTACAATATGATATTACAGTCATGTTTCTTACAATCGTGTGTGTAATGTGTTGTGTTTTGTTTCGTCTTGTCTACTGGAAGCATAAATTTCCCCCGGGGATCAAAAAAGTATTTCATCATCATCATCATCATTATGATGTGCTATGGTCTGACACAGTATACTTTTTTCATTTATGTGGGGCCTCCAAGCATTGTGATCACATGGCATTATAGGATTATAGTCAGTAGACCACCATTAAATCTAACCAAAACTCAAAACCACTATCTCCCTATCCATGCATTTGTATTCGTATTCAGATCCTTAGATATACACATTCATTATGATATGAACACATTACCTCTCACATTACCTAAATGGTTCACTGAGCTATGAAGTTAATGTAGCTAAAGTTAATGGATGTTTGTCACTTTATCTTTTAGGTGATAGACCTCTATCATTGTAGCAAAGAAGGAAACTTCCGACACCAAACATGTCCTGACCTATTAACTAGAGTCAAGATTAGGGGAACAACTACGTACATTAAATTTTTTGGTATACCTCCTGTAGGTATGGATTAATGCTTATAGTGACCTAACTTACATTGAAGGGTCCTGAATGTAGAATTTAGAAGCTTGAATTCAAAGAAATAGTCAGAACAGTCATAAATAGTTATGAATAGTCTGTTTTTTTTTCTCACAGTGTAGAACATTCTCACAATAGATGTATATCTGTTTCTGCTGGGAGAGACGCACCAGGTTTAATTAAAGCCTTTGCTAGACTGCACTGCAGTTTGTTGTGGTGTGTGACAGAGGTGTGTGTTGTTGTGGGATTTGGCTTTACCAGCTCTAACAAAAACCCATTACGTAACCTGAGCGTGTAAAGTAGAGCGTGGCTGAGATCAGTTCCACTGCCAGTGTGTGTTTATATCCCACATACAAGTAATGTAATAGGTCTTTTCTGGTCAAGTCCGTTAAGGCTGTAAGAGTTAAGCGAAATAAGAAAGGGGGGCTGGTTCAATAAAGCAGTGAATAGTTTTTAAAGAGTTCCAGAATTCTCAAAGGCCAAAAAGTATTCTTATTTTTAACAGGTTGAACCCTCTGTTTTTGTAAGAATTATCTGCAGATACTGATGTGATTCTGAAATCACTGTAGACTTTGTAGTGTGCTGAGCGCTGAAGAAGTAATAGGGTGAATTGAATAGTTTAAAAAGTCTGAATAAAGCCTGTATTACATCATGATGTCTATTTTTGACTGTAATATATTTAAACAATATAAATTTTGAAAAATATATACCTGAAGTTAAGTCTGTTATTTTTTCAGTGTGGAGAGGTGCAGTTCATATTAGAGACCATGCAGTGCTTATAAATCCATTTATAAACTCAATGTTAATCATGTCAGGCATTGGTAAAAAAAAAAAAAATAGGATTTGGAAAGAAGAATCTTGTTTACCACACTTTTGTCAGTAAAGTGGAGGCTGGGCTTCAGCGAGCTGAATAATCATTATACATTATGGAAATGGGTACTGGAATTTATCAATTTTATGGGGTACACAGAAAGCAGAGACCTTGTTTGTGTAGATGTTTGTCTACAAATCAATTTACCCTCCAACTGGAGTTCGTGTTTTTGAGCAGATGCACTTGCCGTCAACTTTTATGATGACAGTATGTCAGCAAATCAGCACAATTTTGAATAAAGTTGGGGAAAAATCAGAAAACAAGAATAAATAAGAAATGTGTGGGAGTTTCTGAAGTTCCTGTTCACTTTTTCAGAACACACTAATGGTTTATATGCTGTAAAATGAGGCATGGATAAACTTTTAATCGGATTATTTTATTTTTCTTGTAGGTATACCATCCTCAGGAGGCCCGAAGCGGTAAGTGGTGTAATTTTCATTTAACCCAGCAGACCCTGTAGGAATGAAGTTCTTTTGTAAGTGCCCTATTGCATAAAATGTTTTATTGTCCCTTAGGAAAACCCTTAACCCTTAAAGTTAATTAAGTTGCACGAAATACACCTACGTGTAATGGGAGAAAACTGTGGGGGACTCTTAGGGCTTTCTCTTACTTAAGGAAAGCATTAAAGATGTTTTATGCAGAATGATGATGTATGTAGTTATATTTCTCAGAAGGTCAGATGTTCGGTACCTCTCCTTTTCCAGAAAGGTCACTTTATCTGCAACTAGGGAGAACATCCTAATTTTCCATGCATTGCGAATCAGGCACGATGACATTAAACTGTAATTAAGCACAAAAATCCTGTTTCTGATGCTGTTCTCCCTGTGTGCCAGCACTTCAGTGGGACTCACATCATAGCACACACCATGACTCACAGGCAGAATAATTATCAGAGATGCCTGAACACTGAACACTGAACACACTGTCCTGAATGTATTTACACATAGAAAAGTAACATATTCAGAATACATCTTGATAAGGCAGGGGGTACCTGTGATACACTATATGCACAGGAGTATTGGGATGCTTGTCATTACACCAACAGGGACTTTAATGACATTGCGTTCAAATACATGGACTTTAATATGGAGCTGGTCCCCCTTTGCAGCTACAACAGCTTACACTCTTCTTGGAAGGCTTTCCACAAGATTTTGGAGTTTCTCTGAGAATAAGGCATAAGCAAGATGGTTACAGTCATTATTATGAGTGATGGGGATTCTATAAATATGTTAAATGTGTAAAAAGTAAATGCAACCTTGTCAAAGTGAACTGGACTGGATACACGTATTCTAAATGCATATTCTCAATATGTATCCCCAGTATTCTGTTACATCCCATCCCTGCTGTGGATAATTTAGGTAAACCAGGACTAGAATTTGGATCGCTGATACGCTTCAGATGCAAGTCATTTACCGGCTCCTTCTCTTGCCAGTATCTAGAGACCTGTGGCCTAGAAAATAACTTTTTTTATTTAGTAGGTGACGGCCTTGGCTTGCTAACTCAGGGGTAATTGCTGGCCATTGGCCCACATCAGTGTGGATGTGTAGAAAGCGTGTGGCCATAGGCTGCTGTTCCTTTGGGCTTTCCTGTCCTGAGAGTCCAAATCGAGCCTCTAGCTCCTACTACTTGTTATTTTTGCTGAGTGGCCGTTTCCACCGCCGAGATGTCAATACCTCATTACAGGCCCAAGCTATCAATAGCATTTTCCACCGATGTCCCATGTGTCAGCACTCTGCTTATGCTCTGTAATTGCAGAACAATCAAGAGGTCAAGCAAAGTTCTGGCTTCATTATTAATGACCACTTACCCTAATGAATAAATAGGTTAACCCTTTATAACAATGCATAAAGACTACTTACATAATCATGTGTTTCTCAGTCCCAGTATATTTCAGGATTAAAGCATTTGGGACAAAAGACGCAAACAAAACACCCAACAAAAACCAACATTATCTGGTCCACCTCATGATACTATATATATATTTTATAGATAATCCTTATAATAAATATTCTGCATATTTTATTAAATGTAAGTTAATTATATTAAATATATGAATACTATTAGATTAACTTTATTGTGCTGAATAGTGATTTATTTCTATGCATATGTAAAATTAACCTTCACGCACAGACACATTAAATCATACAAAAGAGTAGTGTGCTCCAGCCAATAGGCCAAAAAATAACACTGAATATGAAAATACCACTAAATAAATAAATAAATAAGAAAGATAAGGAAAAAGTACAAATATGTGCAATAAAATAAAACAGTATATAGTTTTATATTATAATTATAATATATAATATTATAACAAACATTAGTAATTAACGGTCCTGACATAATGTGTTAAGAAACTTTATAATGGTGATGAAAGGAACGCCGGGACACTGTCCTGATCATACCTCTTTACCCACACTGGAGACCCCACCGCTTTCCCACACTGCTGTATTACTTCAACAGTAGACTGCCCCATTGCTGTATGAGAGGGGATTTCTGGGCTCTGTGCAGCCTTTAGTGCACAGTAATGACTGTTTTGGGTCTATAGGGAACAGCTGGTAGGTTCATTGCCTGGTGCACTGCAAGGGACTCTGGAGAAATAAACCTGGGAAGCACATCAGCAATGTTAGCAAAATGTTCACAAGAGTAAGGAGGAGGAAATGCAGGAAAACATGCCCTCCCCCTCCCCAAAAATTCCACCAACACAGAACACAAGCTAGTATGTGTCAAGACGAAAGCAAATCCACTGTCAGCTCTGTTTGTGTGTGTGTCTGCGTGTGTGCGTGTCTTCAGGTGTGCCGTGCTCACGGCTATCTAATTTACATTCTGCTGCTGCGCACCTGCTCTTTGCCTGGGTGGAAGCTCCTGGGATTAGCTGTTACACACAGCCTTTGAGTTGCCTTTGCTTTCCCTGCTATGATGAATAACTGCTGTAAAATCTGTCTGCACTACACTGTGCCTCAAAGTGCCCTTATTTAGAGACTTCAAACCACTACTGTTCTATGACAAAAACGTACCTCGCACTCAGTGACCAGTTTATTGGAAATGCTGATTGCATAGGCCATGCCTTCATATGTAAGAAAATTTAAAGTGTGATTTCAGTCGTCTCTGCTCTTTTAGCTTCAATGTCCTTTTTAAAGGCATTCACTGATGAAATGTGTTGCAAACGTTGTGGTTTGAGAAAAATGAACGGTAGGAGTGAATACCAATGCAACAAACAAAATGTGAAGTATTCAGGACAATCACTCAGGCCAGACCTAGTGGTCACATAGTGTCGCATACAGCACAGTGCATTATAGGTTTTTTGTCTTCCAGGTGACAGAATCAGGACATCACTCAGTAGAGAATGGGTCCCAGTAGACTTATGGATCCCAGTGCCGAAATCCCTCAAATGAAAATGATTAAAATTACAGTTAATGAAAATGACATTTGCTTATTTATTTGCTGGTGCTCTCAAAGCAGACATATTTACATGAAACTGCCTATTTAGGGGAAAATGGTTAAGAGTGAATATATCATGCTGCAGGTTGCTAGCCAGACACATGTACCATCCATATTTTCAAACATAACGAGAAAATGAGAGACTCAAAAAATAATGCATGTTGTGAATAATGTTGTTTTGGATATAACTCAAATACATTATCTAGTGAATTAGGCATAAGTCACCCTATTAGTTCCTTGTAACATGGACTACCCAGGGTATTAAGTAATTTGGAGGGAGGTTCCAACCCATAGAGTGAAAATGTTGGAAGGAGGCTTCAATCTGCTTAGAGAGAAGTGAACAATGAAGCATAGGAAATATAAAGCCACTCCTTTTCGAACCTTATGGAAAGAAATGCAGCAATAATTTTGGTAATAGTCCAGAGTAGCACTCTATATTGTGAATAGTTTTGGACATATGTCAAGTACGCTTTATAGTGATCAGAGCATAGTGAACACAACCCAGAATAGTCCTTTATATAGTGAATAGGGCTTCGTTTTAGATGCAGCTTTAGTACTTGTGAAGTTGCTGTAATGAAGTGCCATTTCGGGTCATGGAAAGAGCCTGGCGTGTCATGGAAGTGGCATCGATGAACGGCCATAATCTGTGATTTTGAAGTGTAGGGAAAAATTGCTTCCTACAGGTAATTTCACTCGATCAGAGAGCAGAGCATGACAGGCCACTTTGAGTGCTCTCCAGCATTATCAGTCTGGATCACTGTGTAAACACCCGAGCCTGTGGGTCATGTGTGAGTAAGGTTTAGCTTTAAAGCCTCTGAGATTGTAGGTGCGAGGCTAATAAAAAAGTAGAGGCCCTCCTCTGTATTCCTGTCTTCTACATAAACAGAAATGTGGGTGGACAAACTTGCAGCGTTAGCACAAAAACTCAATAAATATCAGCCCAGAGGAAACTTGTCTGAAGCAGCCTCAGCTGAAATGCTTGGACGTTTTTTGGTTTTTTTTTGTGCATAAGCAACTTGTTTGAGTGCACTTCCATTTCACTCCCTTTCTTTCAGCTTAAGCCAACTCATTCAGCTGAGAATTCAGGAGAAGAAATTGAATTTATACAGCTTTACCTTAAATTTAGTCGATTAACCAAGACACAGACATTTGGTTCAGCCAGACTAACATCTGGGGCTAGGCAGGTAATATAGATGATAAGTAATGGAGCCCACCAATCAGGATTATGTTATCATCAACTCTGAATGACATGCTGTTATTTATAAAAATGAGCAAAAGTATGCTGTAGACTGTCGCCCGCACTTTTATAATGCCTCTGTTTAGGCATGCAGTTTGCACAAAGTTGGCAGCATGGTGGTGCTATGGCTCCACAGTTTGATTCACGGCTGGGTCTCGCCAGGGTCC
Source organism: Hydrocynus forskahlii (assembly GCA_037974365.1). Lineage (NCBI taxonomy): Eukaryota > Metazoa > Chordata > Actinopteri > Characiformes > Alestidae > Hydrocynus > Hydrocynus forskahlii. The sequence goes on from JBBPCX010000141.1 coordinate 13,369,688, forward strand.
TTTATGTGTGGAGTTTGCACGTTCTTCCCTTGACTGCGTGGGTTTCCTCCCACTACAAAGACATCCATGCTAGGATTAGTGCATCTGTCAGTGACCTTGACCAAGGCAGTGGCAAAAAGACCTGGAGGTGGTCCCAGGGTATTGGTGATGGTGCTAGCTCACAGCTCGTGAGTGTGTGTGTGTGTGTGTGTGTGTGTGTGTGTGTGTGTGTGCGTGCTCACTTGTAATAGGATGAGTTAGACACAGAGGCTGCAGTTCAGTGCTCAGTGTGTTTGTGTGGAAAATAAAATACTTCTATTACTTCTAAAATGGTATTTGGTTGACGACAAGCTTCTATGACTTGTTAGCTACATTAGCCGCCTAGATCCAGTACACAACTAATACACTTGAGACACTAAAGATGCTGTTCAGATGCATTGTGTATGAAGGAAAAGTTTTCCTTTTATTTTTATTTTTTAATTCATTTTATTTTTTAATTAAGTTTTTTTCTTGTATCACATTAAGTTTTACATGACCATTTTTCCCTTTTTATTTTTTTACATGACCATTTTCCCCTTTTTTATCCCTTATTTTTATATTGTAAACCCTAAATATGCCCCCAAATATGCACCCAAAACACTTTCATTTTAAACTCAGCTTAATACATTATCCTTAAAGAAAATGTAAAGGTAAACCCGTATTCGTACTGTACAGTTAACACTGAACTCCCGCAGTGCTAGAATATAAATACTGATGTTACCCCTGTATAGACTGCACTGTAATTCATGCACGTGCATTTTCTTTGGTATGTGCTGTCGTTTTCTTTGGTATGAGCAGGTAAATACAGTACTACATTTATTTAATTTACAGTAATAAAAATACAAGGCATTAACGAGAACAAAAATAAAAAACATTCTCGGATTGGCTACTTCATATTTCACCCATCCGAAGACACTCTTTCTTTGTGTTCTCTGGACAGTACCAACAAATTTATAGTTATTTTATTACGTTAATATTTGTTATAAAAAATAGATTTTTATTAATAATTTAGCACTAAAATGCATGAAAAATCATATATTGTCACATATAAATGCGAAGGATATCTGCAGTTTCCGCGAATTTGCGCAAGTTTCGCAAACAATTATTAGTTTGGTTCAAAGAAAAAAATCTTCAAATGATCGATACCGTGAATGAGCAGGGATTTACTGTATATAGGGCAATCTTAATGTTTCAGCATACCAAGACATTTTGGAGAACGTCATGTTTCCAACTTTGTGGACACAGTTTGGATGAGTTCGGTGTGGAAGAATCTGACTGGCTCGCACAGAGCCCTGACCTCAACCCCATCCAACACCTTTGGGATGAACTGGAATGGAGATTGCGAGTCAGGCCTTCTCATCCAACATCAGTGTCTGACCTCATAAATGCTCTACAGAATGAATGGGCTCAAATTCTCACAGAAACTCCAAAATCTTGTGGAAAGTCTTCCAAGAAGGATGGAAGCTGTTGTAGCTGCAAAGGGGGACCAGCTCCATATTAAAGTTCAAATACATATTAAAATTGTATTTGAATGCAATGTCATTAAAGTCCCTGTTGGTGTAATTGTCAGGCATCCCAATATTTTGTCCATATGGTGTATATATATAAATGGGCTGGTTTTCATGAAACTTCAGGCTGTTTAATTTCGCTTAATTAATTTTGGCAATAATGGCTGCGTAGGGCTGGTGCCATCTCAGACAGGACTCTCTTCTCTCCCACTCACTTCCTCATACTTGCAGCCTCATAATGACCTCAGCACATTGACTCCCCCAAGTGCCTGCACTAACTCAGCTCTATTTTTGGGAAATTTTCTAGTGATCTGGCCTCCGGGAGCACTGACTGCTTGGTGGGAAAAGAGAGTCCAGCTGCGACTGTACAGAAGTACCTCCTGGAGTCCATTGTGGAGCAAGAGAATGCCAAAGGCAGCACATCACATTACAGTGGAGGTGAGAGTCCTTTCATTTTTACTGCTTTTATTATGTGTGCTACTATTGCTGGCTGTGTTTGAAAAATAGAGCTTATATTTTTTTTAGATTTCTGAAGGAATACAGAATAGACTGTAGGCTGAATAGAGAACTACAGAGAGAATAAAGCTTTAAATGCTGTCAGAAAAAGCTTAGACAGAAGGTAGAATAAAGCTTAGACTAGTGACAGAATAAAGCTTAGACCAAGGGTGTCAAGCTCCGGTCCTGGAGGGCTTGTGTCCAGAACAGTTTGATGGTGGTTCTCTTCAAACACATTCACCAAACCTGACAATTAATGGCGAGGTGAACCAGGTGTTTCTGAGCAGGGAAATCACCAAAACGTGCACAAAACCCCAGGCTTAGACTGTACAGACAAAAAAGCTTAAACTACTGGGTAAATAAAGTTGAATCTACTGTCAGAATGAAGCCTAAATTCCAGGAAGGAAAAAACTATTAGTGAAAAAAGACTTAGACCAGTAGTTCTTGAACCCCCTAGGCAATTCATGTTTTTGTTCTAATCCACCTTGCAATACCTAGGTAAAGAACAAAAAATCAGGTCCCTAAGGACTGGTTTAAACCACTGGCTAAATAAAGCTTAAACTACTGACAGAGTAAATTCTGTCAGTAGTTTAAGAATTAAGCTTAGAGTAACTAAAGAATACAGAATAAAGGAACTTAGAAAACTTAGGGGTGAGAAACAAAATGATAATATCGCAGTGAAAAAAACAGCAAAAAATTTACTACACATGAACAAAGGCTGAAGTGTGAATGCTCATAGACACACACGGATGTGGTTATTGGCCTTGAGGGAAGAAGGAACATGAATTGAATAAAGGGATATGAGAATCAATATTGGATTTGCACATCCATTGTAGGAAATTGCCCTTGGCTTTAACATAGTCAGCAATAAAAGGAAAAAAAAGTGTCTGTGTTAGGCCTTTGTGTGTGTGTGTGTGTGTGTGTGTATGTGTGAGAGAGAGAGAGGTAGGGCATTTATCTGTTTGTGGGGACCAAATGTGAGAAAAACATTTTGCCCTTATGGGAACATTTGTCTGCTCCATACAAAGAAAATACCCTGATAAAGTAGATGCATTTTGCACTGTGCTAATTGTATACAGCTTCCCTTGTTTGTTAGCGGTATTATCCATGTAGCTCAAGCGCAAAACTAGATAAACAAACTTGGAGTGCCAAACATGTTCTGGCCGACTGACTAGGTTTAAGATAAGTGTGAAATTCAGCCAAAATACTTGTTTGATGCTCACAGATGTACACAAACAGTCCAACATGCTAATCTAACAACAAACTTTTCCAGCCAGTGGCCCACCGTGCATGGCTTGACAATATTGAGCTTTTACAGCAAAAAAGAAAAAGTTCATAGTGTTCAGTTTATAGTGTTCACTTCAGTGAGGACAGAAAGAGAACACAAAATTAAAATCAAGCGGCCCCTTACAGTCACATGTGAACACAGCACAGCGCACAGTGTGGGACGGTCTCTGTGGGACGGTACCTCAGTAGTGCCACTGGCAGTCCTGGGATATGAACCCATGACCTTCTGATCGCAGGGGCAACTCCCTAACCACCAGGCCACCAGCTGGCCCTAAAAGGACTTGAGTAAAAGAAAAAGCCTTAAAACTTCAGATTTTCAGATTATGTCCCTTTAGGATGCCTTCACAGCCCTATTAGCTGAAATCATCACAGCACGAATGCTAACTAGCTCGCTCCAGATACAGAATATCTGCAGGCAAAGTTCTTCCGAAAGGTCTCATCTTAAATAATGGGTTTGGTGTACATTAAAAGAACAAGTTCGTAAATCATGCCCTCCTACTTAGTGATGTAAACATATTGCCTCTAGCAAATGAAGCCCATGAATACAGATGCGGACCTGTGACTCACTGCTGGAGTCATTATGTGGGTGAGAGGCGTAGGCTGCTATGAGCTGATAATCGGCATGATAGGCAGGCTAATTGCAGTCGGCTCTGGGTAACGGTCAAGGGGTGCTGGATACGGCTATTTCCTCTCACAGCATGAGCACATTCCGCGCAGAGTTTTTCTTCTCAGTTTAGCCGGCCCTCACGTTGCAGGTCGTCTCGCTCACTTTCTCTCAGATCCTGACAAAAGCTTAGTTAGCCTTGTTGGCTAATCCGTTCCACAATACCCAGGGCACAACCTCCCCTCTGTTTAACTGGAAAGAAGGCCTCTGGGGTTCTAACGGAGAGGAGAAATCGTTGTGAACAAATCACTTTTTAAAAGGGAATCAATAGTCCCCAGCTAGCTAAACTGGGCAGACATGCTTTGAGTGAAGCTAATGGCTAATCCAGTGAGCTAGGAAATCATGGCAAGACTGCAGATCTCTTTCTTCTCACCGACTGAGCACACTTTGAACTTGGCAGTGTGGATGCCAAGTCTCATGACACGCACTTAGAAAATGTTACAGCATCTGCACCTGCTCTGGTTCAGCAAAAGCCCACCCTGTGAATTGTCAAAAGTCAATAAAGAGTGTATATATTATATATGTATGTATCAATTTGTGTGGGGTATCCGTGTGGTAGGGGGGTCACGAGAGGCCTTAAACAGCAGCATCAATATATCTGTGTGTGTGTGTGTGTGTGTGTGTGTGTGTATATATATATATATATCTATATATATATATATATACACACACACAC
>JBBPCX010000141.1:13408031-13418641 GCA_037974365.1 Hydrocynus forskahlii
CTCTCCCTTTCTCTCTCTCTCTCTCTTGCTCACACACACACACACACACACACACACACACACACACACACACATTATTTCCAAAGCATATAGCCATTAACACATGTAAGTCAAAGAAAAAAAAGGAATAGAACTCATTATTTTTCACTCGCTCTTTTTCCTTTCCCTGTCTCTTATTCTCTCTTGTCTCTTTCCATCACTCACGTTCTTTCTCTGATCTTTCTGTTTGTATGTTTCTCTTTTTCTTTGTGTTTCTCTTTTTCTCTCTCATCGCACACACACTGTAGTTTTCTCAAATTTTTCTTTCTTTCATTCTTTCTTCCTTCCTTCCTTTCTTTCTTTCTTTTGTTCTTTCTTTCTGTTCCTCTCTCCTTTTTTCCATCTGTCTCCCTTTGTCCCTAGGCTGCAGCTGGCTCTGTCCCTCACGCTCTGAGACTGGGACTGAGCTGATTTTTATGTTTTATTGAGACAGTGAGGCAGAACTTGGTGAAAACACAGTCGCTTCCCTTAGCCCATAAGCGCTCAATAAAATATTCATCCTCTGTGTGAGTTATCTGAGTTACTGGGGCAGGAGAGATAAAACAGTATGTGGGAATGTAGGCAGTTTCACTGTCACTCTGTTTAACACACACGTCGTCTCCTATCCTTCTCACTCTAACTGTCTCTCTCACTTTCTCTCCCTCTCTCTCTCTCTCTCTCTCTCTCTCTCTCTCTCTCTCTCCCTCTCTCTCACTTTCTCTCTCTCTCTCTAATAGGTAAATTCATCCACTTTAAGGTGTACTTGCTGCTGTTTGGTTGTATAGACATACTCTGTTTGTATGCGTAATTAAATTCAATTTCAAAGAGCTTCACTGGCACCACCCTAAGCATGTACTCGCCAAAGCATTGAAATGAAACAGTGAAAGATTTAACAATAAAATAAGGTAAAAGAGTGAATACAATTACAGATTCAAATAATAATATTGATTCTTCTACTACTACTACTACTAATAATAATAAGATAAATTAATAGCAGCAGATTTTAAAAGAAATAGGAACTAGAAATAGATTGTAAAGTAATATATAAACTCTATAGAAAAGCACTTCCAATAAGATAGGACATTCTGGAGCACCCACACATAGCCTAATGTCACCATGTCCAGTGTCAACCATCAGCTAGGGGAGTATAAACGTCTCCCCTGAGCTGAGGATCAGTGGAACTGCAATCTGCAGTCTCAGGACCTTACCTCACTAATGCAATCAAATCTTCACAGCAATGTTCTAACATCTAGTGGAAGCTCTTCTTAGAAGAGCAGAGACTGTTGCTTTAACAAAAGGGCACAAAATTTCATTTTCGCACCCTTGATTTCAGCGAAACGTTGGATGAGTAGGATTCTACAAACCTTTGGACATATGTGAATGAAGGAATCTACAGTGTAACTGACCGTTACCAGAGATGCAAGGCTATGCATTTTCACTTTCAAACCTTTTCACATCAAAGGGACTCTTTAGAGGGTTTTCCTTCTCGGTTTACTCTGGAGGTAATGCAGTTTCGGGTGGCAGACTCTAGGCGGCGCTGTAACTTTGAGGATTTTGGACTCCCGAGCTTAGCTTTTTGACTGACTGTCTAATTTTTCAATGCATTTCAAACAAAGGTCGAACAGCGTTCCCTATTCCCCGCAGATCCAGCAGCTCATTTTATCTGATGCGATGTTGTGCCATGGCTAGAGAAGGAAAACAGATGCATTATTTATAGTGGCGCAGTCTTTTGAATGATCAAGCACAGCTACACTGTGTTTGTTTGAAGTGCCGAGCTGTGTGGCTCGCTGTCCCCTCGCTGCGGAAAGGTTTATTGTGAGGAGGCTGGAATATCAGGCTGGCTGATGGATACTGATGACCTTTTTTGTCCCAGACACAGAATGAAAAGCGCAGTCTTGGGTCAATAACTGATTCTCCAATATAGCAATAATTTAAATGAGTGATGTTATGTACATATATTTTCATTTTCTGTCATGTGTCACAACCACATGTTCAAATGTGTATTCAATAGAAAAGGCTTAGGCTTAAAGTTGGACCAGACAACCAACTGATCCGCACACATATATACTTTGAATGCCAGTTGAAAAGATTATGTAGATTTAGCAAAGTGTTCTGAGGTGCATACAAATGAAACAGAAGCATGAGATCCTTCTCTGTGATAGAGAGTGAAATGCACAAGCTTGTCTAGAACTATGGCAATAATTTGGTTTTCGTCTGAAAGAACATGAAGAACTGCCTACCTTGCCTGCATTGTTTTTGCATTTCCTTTCTTTTGACATTTCTGTGTTTTTTATTTACCAAAAACAGTCATAATTTATTTGAAATGGCCATTTTCCAACCTCTTTATATCCCCAAGATTTAAACTGATTGTAACTGTGTTTTTAGATTATATAAATTCATTGTGTGTCTGTGTGTGTGTGTTTTTTTTGTTTGTTGCCAGAGCATGACAAACAAAGCTAATTAACCTGCCGCTGTTTAGATGGCCGCTGGTGCCAGTGTTTATTCTGTTCACTTATCCTATGTACTTAGCTGGATTATTTACTTTTTCCAGTCTTGAGGCCACATCATTTTACAGTGCAGATTCCTTTCCTCAGAAGATGAAAATTATAACAGACAGGAGACCAAGATACATTCCTCAGCTTGCTAGAGAGCGACATAAAGCATAGGCATATGAAAAATGCTGAACGAACAAGGAGTGTGTATTTGACTAATATATATATATATATATATATATATATATGTGGGTATGTATGTATGTATGTGTATGTGTTAATCAAATAAACATTAATTTTAATTTAAAGTGTAATTCATTTAAAGGACTTAAAGTGTAGAAATGCTGGTTAAGTTTACAATATTTTTATTCCCTATTATTTTTCCCATTGAGGAATTCTTTATTAAGTGATTTAAACTGATTTAAAGCTGAACCTGTCTTGAAACAACAACTGCAAAGGTATAAGCTGGGACCATACTGGACATTTCTAGAACTTTTTAGAATTTTGATCCACCTCTTTGATATCGCATCATCACAGCTGAATGCAAATTAAAAAGCAAACATTATTGGAGGTATGGCACTTTAAAACCTTTTCAGCCAAATCCTGGATGCTAAATGCAAATTCTGGTACAATGAAGACTCAAGATTACATCTCATATTGCAGTAAAACACACTACAGTGAATACCCAAGCAACTAATAAGACCCTTTCTGACCTGAGAAACAGTTAAGTCAGGTTTTCTGGAAGGAAAAAGTTAATAAAAACAAACTATATGTGGATCCAGCCCATTTGTGAATATACACTGTAGCTTCATGCTTTATTGAGTCCTATTGCTGTTGTTTTGACTTGAACTGTCTGTTGATGTTTATAACTCCTCCAGCGTAGCAGCTCAGACTGTGAGATATCTTGCAGTACCATATTTCCATGCAGTCTGTAGAGAAATGACATGTGAAATGATACAAAAAAAAACAAAAACAGAGAGTAAAATTGTTAGTCAATCTTGCAGTGTATATTGATTCAGGCTGTATGGCAAAAAGTGTGTGGCCCAGCCATTGTGAACAGGTGCATATCATTTATTATACTGCTTCTGAAAGTGTCCGACTACAAACTATTCAGCAGGAGCTTCATGGATTCAGTTTCTGAGTGGGTGAACACAAGACCAAGATCACCAGCTGGTGGTTTGGTGGTTAGGAAGTTGCCCCTGTGGTCTGTAGGTTGTGGGTTCTAATCCCAGGACTGCCAGTGGCACCTCTGAGGTACCCTTAAACAAGTTGCCGTCCCCACACACTGCTTCACTTGGGTGAATGGGTTAAAAGCAGGGAAAGAATTTCAGTGTTCACACTGTATGCCGTGTGATGAAATGGATTCTTTACACTTTACAGATTACCATTTGCAATGTCAGTTAGCTGGATTGATGTAAACCTCTCTGGAGAGAGTCATGCTGCACCATCCAGTCTGTTGGATAAAGCTTTGTCTGACAGATACAAGGAGAATACTACCTGAATGCATAGTGTGAACTGTATCTTTTGCTCCCTTCGCTCCAGTGAGGAGCAATCTAGATGCTACAGCACGCTGTAATAACCCTAACCCTAACCCTAACCCTAGAGAATAGTGTCTTTCCAGTTTTGTGGCAACCATTTCAGGGAGCCCTTTCTTTGTTCAGCATGATATTTGAGAGAAAGTCAAGTCCCACTCTTGCTTCAGATCTGGAAAAATCCATCAGTGTTTCAGTTCATCCTTCCACTTTCAGAAGAAATAATACAACACTCTAAAATTTCTCTGAAAGCCTGAAATAACTGAAACAAAAAACATTTTTTATTTTTTATTACTGAATAACGTGCCTGGTCTCTGACTTTTACATGATACTGTATAGATTGAGAGCATATGCATTTATTGGTTGCTTCCCTTTACATTGCACTGTCTGAGCTCAGTCTGAACTGATCACTCCTACTAAATCTCAGCTTTTATTAACCTGAACACATACACCATATGGACAAAAGTACTGGAAGGCCTGATCGTTACACCCATAGTGCCCATTCATTCTGTAGAGCGTTCTGTCTCAAAATCTCCGCTATAGTTCATCCAAAAGGTGTTTGATGGGGTTGAGGTCAGTGTGGGCTGGTCAGGTTCGTCCACACCGAACTCATCCAAGCGTGTCTTTATGGAGCTGGTTTTGTGGCCTGGGGCACAGTCATGCTGGAATAGAAAAGGTTCTTCCCCACACTCTGTCCACAAAGTAAGAAGCATGGCGCTGTCCAAAATGTGTTGGTATTCTGAAGTATTAAGGTTGCCCTTCACTGGAAATAAGGGGTCTGGCCCAAACCCTGAAAAACAGGTGTCCCAATACTTTTGTCCATATAATGTATCTCTGCTTTCACTCTGATTTGTCTGCATAACTCGGATCAGTTTTACATTGCTACACTGTAGCCCCATTATGCTTTAATATGAATTAATAGTGATCTGTGGTATACTTCTCTAATAGAAACAGCCCAAAATTTTGTAAGCACATTGCTTTCTTGTGAAATTTGCTTTCCACCACTACTTTTCAATTAGGTATGGGAAAAATAGCTTTGCTCCTAGGTATACTTAGTTCCAACAGTGTCATATTCTTCAAAGTGTTTTACTTAATATGAGTAGAAGGTTTCACCTAAATAATAATTTGCCAGTTTAATAGTGTCACCAAAAGTGGTCTAAACACTTTAAAGGTTTTAGTGCTGACATCATAACAACGGGATAAAACATCTGGGCTTTGACCTTATTCCCAAAGCAGGGCTTTTAGCTTTTGAGGCTTCAATTGTGCTGTTTTGCAGAAAGCAATGTCAAGATCTTATTTAATACAAAAAGTTATGTGTAATACACTATGTAAAGGCACTGACTCAGATCAGTGTTGAGGTTGAGGTTTGCCGATGTATAACTACTCACACCCCCACAATCTCAACCACATATTGTGAGAATCTGATAGATCAGTTCACTCTTGAGTTGGGGCAAAATACAAAATGAAAGTAAACAAAAAAGTGTCCTAAAGTTTGGGCCGTCCAAAAAAAAAAAAAAAAAGTACAGATTTTTAGTACAGATTACATTTTGAAAACAGCACAATGCGGGACAGCCAATCCGAACAGAGGTTATTTACATATATCAGTCTTAAAGGCACAGTTGCAAAAGAGACTGTTTTTGGTTTACAAAATCACAAACACCACAAGTGGACCTCTGGGTATCAATGCCGGTCACTAGTGGTGGGCAGCTAGTGACCCAGTGGTTAGGGTGTGCGCCCTGCGATCAGAAAGTTGTGGGTTTGTATCCAAAGACTGCTAGTGGCACCACTGAGGTACCCTTGATTAAGGTACCGTCCCCACACACTGCTCCCCGGGCGCTGTGTTCCTGGCTCTCCGCTGCTTCACTTGGTGAATGGGTTAAATACAGAGGAAGAATTTTGTGCTGTTCACACTGTGGTGTGTTCACATATGACAGAATGGTCACTTTACACTTAAATATCTTTAAATGCATACATTTGCAAATTGATGCACTTACCACTGTTCTCTCCTCAGGTACTGAATTCTGATCAGAGTTCTTTGGTGCTGTGTGAGACGCTGATTGAGACTGTTTATGCCGACCGGGGACAGGTCCTGAAGTCCAAGGAGCGCAGACTGTTTCTGTTCAGCGACATGTTAATCTGTGCCAACATCAACGTCAAGTAAGCATCCTAGCCAAGGTCGGTCCACTAACCTTCCTTTTGTCCGTCCCCATCTCCCTCAGGCCTGTCTGAGTGATGGCGGCTCATCAGCAGGTCTAAATGTGGTACGGGCCCCCCCGAAACATTAGGCCAGAGGCAGAGAGGTTAGCCGTAATGGCGAAGACGCTGCGCTGAATTGCGCAGAGTCAAATGGGCCTTCATTATCTTGGAACAAATGGCTGGGTGTTTAGCTACTGAGGCAAGGATTATATCCATAGATCACTGGCATAAAAGGTTCTTCCCTCCTCCTCAAATAGATTATCTATGACAGCACCATTGATCACATTGCAGCGGAGCAAAAGGTAAACAGCGAGGAGGTTTTTTTTATTCTCTCTCTCTTTCTCTCTCTCTCTTGTGCAGTTTGCAAAAAGCTCATGTTGATGCCTCCTCTTTCATCTTCACAATGATCACCATTCTGTATCTTCTTAGGAACGCTATTCTCCTGAAGCTGACTTTGCTCGCCCTTTGGAAAAAAATTTAACAAAGTGATCACAACGTTGATTGTGCGTCGTTCCAGGAATACATGAATAGTAATGAAGCCTCCGAACAGCCGGGGGTGTCACTCTCCGTTCTTCAAGCCCACGGCTGATCAGACGCATTGTAATTTCAGCCCAGTGTTCCTTTTATGACAACTCAAAGAGCGGTCTTTTACTCTTTTGACAGAGTCGTGTGATGTTCAGAAGTTTTAATTCTTTTTTTTTTTTTTTTGGAGGAGGTGGAGAGAGGAGGTAAAGGTGGGAAGATTTCGATTGTGAGAATTTTGTTTATTGCGTTTATGCCACCAGGGGGCCCCCAGACATCAGCAGCCTGGTTCCTGTAGGGCCCAAATACACCATGAAGTGGAGCGCCCCCTTGATGCAGGTACAGGTTGTGGAGGTTGGACAAGAAGTGGCCCAGAGCAAAGACCTGCTGTTCCAGCCTGGAGGTATCAAACGGCCAGGAAATTCTTCAGCCTCAGGTAACTTGGACCTCTTTACATCTTCATAATTAAATCTTGTGGAAATTTTGGAAAAAATTCCACTGTAATGTATAAAAAGGCATGAGTTGTTTTATCCGAAAGAGGAGAGTGACCGGGAGCAAAAGAGAGGGAGAGAGAGAGAGAGAGAGAGAGAAAGGGTCTCCAGTATAGTACTCAAAAAAGGACCGAAGCTGTCAATATCGCTATGAAGCTCTTGTTCTGATAACTCCTGCATGTCATCAATTGCCTATTGTTCCAGCATCAGTAGCACTTTCAGTGTTTATTTTTGCGTCCTCTAATGCCACCTGCAAATTGTCCAGATGCGCTGATAATCAGCTTTGTTTTGATACAGAGTGGGGCTCTTTCTAGCAACAAAAAATCGGTTTCTTTTCTGTTGCCTCTTGACTTCCAGCCAGAAACACTCTTTTTCACTTAGAAGAGTTCATAGATAATGGGGAATTTTTCCAATATAGATAGACAAATGCACTTTACTGATCCTTGAGGGAAAATTAGGGCAGCAGTGGAGGATCATTGATTGGTATGTACACAAAAATCACACATAATTACACTTATTTGCACAAACACTGTAAATGACAGCAGTGCAAGAAACACAGTGAGGAACCATTGTCAGGCAGCGATTTGGGTATTGGAAAGAAGGTGCTGAACAAATCACAGTTATCAGCAAAATATAAAGGTAGCGGTGCCACAAATTTGTTCCACAATTTGAAATTCCACTTACTTCAAAATGAAGAATGCCTGGAACTAACCTGTATAAAATAACATGTCGAAGTAACCAGTTGAGAAACAACTGTTTTTCAGTCTCCAAATCAATCCCCTATAACAAAAAAAGTCAAAAATGGAAAGAGTTCATATGCGCAGAACCAGCGACATCGCCAAAGACATGATCCCAGTGCGTTTTGTAGAAGAAGCTCATTAAGTTCAAAAGCTCAGTAATATACAGTATTTGAAATGAATTAGTTGGTTGCAATTTTGCAAAGAGAGCTATTTTTAACCTGCCAACTAAGAAATGTGACCTTTTTCTCCATCAACCGTCAACCGAGCGTGTAGGAGAGCAAACAGACTATTTTACACCGTTTCATTTGTTGAAATCAGTTTTTACTAATACACTCTGAGTTCTGCGGGCTTTCTAAGAAAGAACTGATTAGATGAATGAGGCATTGAGTATGAAATCCAGACTTCCTTGAGGAGAGTTTTGGAAAAGAGAATGTTGTTTTTGGAGCAGATAAATGCTTTCCGATTAAATGAATAGCTTTACATATTTTCTTATATGGCACAGTACTGTTCACAGGACACAGTCTGTATGCAGCTATACTCTACTTATGTGAGATGCTGTTTGCATGGAAATTCCTCCCTGTTGTTTATTCAGGGGGAATCGCAGCACTAGATAAGAAAAACTTTGAAACTTCCTCTCATAATGACAGTACACCTCGCTACCCATTACACATCCCGTTAACGTGCGCTCCGAGCGGAAGTACCGTCAAGACTTTGAATTAATCGAGCGATTTCTCGTGAGCCGAGACACCCTTTTACGTCCTCGCTGGATGGGTTTATCTCCTCGACGTGCGGCGATAGAGAGAGGAACAACAGAGAATGGCCTGGGAAATCTCATTTCACTCTCTGATAGACCACAAACATATTCAGAGTGGTCATCAATCTGCAAAGATTACCACCCCCCACAGCCTCTACACTTCCAATTAGAAAGAGCCGGGTTGAAGATTGAATCAGAGCTGAGCCTTCCCACCTAAAAGTAGTGAGAGAGAGAGAGGAAGAGAGAGAGAGATAAAGGATGAGGGAGATTGAGAAGGAGAGATAGAGAGAGAGAGATAAAGGGTGAGGGAGATCAACATGGAGAGATAGAGCAGGTGAGAAGTAAAAGGAGAAAGAAAGAGAGTACTAGATAAATATGATAAAGCAGTCAAAACAGTACCAGTTTATTGTGATGGCGCAGGGGTTTTACAGTGGGCACTCCACTGCTGAAATGTTGATGACATTCACACAAACATCCAAGGCGGCATTTTGTTCCATGATGAGGGTGGGATATGAGGAGATTGTCCAGTGCTGAACCTCCAAACTGCAAGATTCCTTGCATTATTTAACCTGATACATTCAGAGATTTTGCCTCACTGTCCATTTAGAGATTATTTTATCCTATTTAACTGTCCCGTGAGTTGTCGATGTCAGAGCATATCTAGCTAGTCTTATAAAATATTTTCTGTGTTCCATCTTGTTTTCTATCACAATATAAAAGGGGCTCCATGCTGCCTTTATTACTGGCTGAGCTGGAATAGTTTCTGAACATGCAAAAACTTTCTGACAGTATTTGCATTGCTTTGAAATGGCTTTGGAAATGGCAAGTGTGTTAGCGTGATTGCTGCTTAATACAGCTTTTCATACTGACTTTGAATAAAACTATTGATAGTGGTATGCCGCCATGAATCTTTTGACATTGTGAGCGTCTCTGGTCATTCTTTTTGTAAGATTTGAAACTTTCTTTCATAATGACAGTACACCTCGTTACCAATTACACATCCTGTTAACATGCGCTGCGGTGGACAAGGGCAGTAGAATCCTGTTTTTTTCTTTTTTTTTTACTTTTGAATATGTGTTGATGTGCTTTACCAAGTTACTGAGTGACTGTTTCATGACAACTAAAATGTGCATGTACAAGCCTAGCCTAAGACAAGCATCAGACAGTGCCACTCAATGAAATGTCATCTCTCATACCCTGCCAACACTAATTCTAACGAATAATTGACTGTAACACATCATGGGTCTTACAATAACTGACCTTATAACAGGTGGATTAACATAGTGATAAGTAACTAAGTTTGAGATGACTTAAGCAGCCTTACTTTGTTATTTTTAACTGTGCAATATGAGGATTCAGTCCCAAGCACACAAGATCATTAAATGCAAGCCAAAATAGAATAATTTGATGTGTTAATTGCTAATTTTTGAAAAGCTACAGTTATTCACCTGTATAATGAGAGCTGGCTCAGAAGATATAATGCTAGCACTATAAACGGATGTGCTAGTTGCCTGCAGATAAGGTACTTTTGTCCTTGTTTGCATTTAAACATTTGAACATAAATCAAGTCTTTCTTGATAAATTGCTCTATTCTTGGAATTTCATATTAGCATGCAGGTAGCATGCCGTCTAGTTAGGTGCGCTGATGGACAGCTTTCTCTTTGACTTCTCAGTGGAGGAAGTTGTTTCATCCTTGATTGTAACATTTCTGTGTTTGTATCATTATAATGAAACTGTACTTTTTTGCTTTTTTTACTGTACTGTACTTATATTATATCTGCCCCCCCGTCCCTCCCTTTCTCTCTCTCTCTGCCCCCCCTTTCTCCCCCCTCTCTTTCTCTCTGTCCCCCCCTCTCTGTTCCCCC
>JBBPCX010000141.1:13418741-13467967 GCA_037974365.1 Hydrocynus forskahlii
CTTTATAAATGATTAATTAACTATTTACCAATGCTTAACTAATGATTCATAGGGTGTAGTTATTATAAAGTGTTACCTATATTTTTTTTTATCAGTAGTTCATCATGAGTCTGAATGCTCTCTCTCTCTCACTCACACACACACACACACACACACACACACACACACACACACACAGCATGTCGTCACAGCTTTCTTTTCCCATGACATCACTCTGAGGGGCACTCAGCCCGAATCATATGCCATGCTCCCCCTGCTCACCTCAGAATGGGCTCATTTTTCATCTCCTGCAGGTCCCACTGCCCTAATTTATTGATGGAATAGGCTGGCCTTCCAGGAGGCTCGGGGTGCGGCAAGCTGCATAGAGATGTAAAACTCGTCAGGCCCTTCTCCCTTTTTTTTTTCTTTTTCAAGCGTCACCATAACTTATTAACTTCTGTGAACACTGGGAAGGCTTTCACATCCTTCCACTTCCACATTATTGACCACGCAAGCTCCACCTACCTGCTGCAGATTTGATTGCCATATAAGCATTAGTGAGGTAAGATACTGCTGTTGGATAAGTAATTCTGCACTTCAGTTCATTCCAAAGGTAATGGTTGGAACTCCATCACTACAGGAAAGGCAGTTCCACTACTCCACAGCCCTTTACCTCAACCTTGACAGCTTAAATTCATATGAGGCTCCTAAAGATGTGTTCTCCCTAGTTGAACACCAACAACGTATGTACCATAAACATATAGATAGCTAGTATTGTGTCTTGAGCCATCATTTCTTTCTATTTTGCTTTAAATCACATTGTTGGTGCAAAAATATTATTTTATGCCTGTCAAACCTTAAATTACATAAATGTTTCACTGTGTCAGGCAGCAAAGTGTTTCAAGATAAAAGGTGCCTACAACCACTCAGCATTCAGCACCACCACTATACTGATCGCCGCCTGATCATCTGAAATCGTCGGCACCTGTTTCTTCACTGGTTCAGGACTTCAGTTAGATAGCTTCTTACAAATCAGGCACTTTTTGGAATCAGTACAGAAAGAGGCTAAATTAAGATTACACTTTTCAGGTTTAGAGCGTCAGTTTATATCTTCTCAATGCCTGAAAGGGAAAATCTGTAATATGCATTTGATTTTGCATCTAATTATGAGGCCTTGAAGATATCTTTTATTGAGGAAGAATTGAGAAAGAATGGTTGGGTATAAGGGAAAGCATATTTCCAAAAATTATACATGAATTATGCATGATTTTAAATTAATTCATAGATTTTACTTGACACCAATTCACCTTTATTTTATGTTCCCTAGCATTTCTAAGAAGTGTGCGAGATGTCCATTTAACCCAGGCACACTAATACATATATTTTGGACTTTTTTTTAGAGAAGAATCCATTCTATCATACAAGACATACTGGGCAAACAATTTGACACGTCCCCAGCTATGTATCTGCTGAACTCTCAGCATATATTTCTGGATGAAGATTCAAAAAGTCTTTTCACAATACTAACCTATTTGGCTAAATAATGTATTTTGTTGCTATGATCTAAGCCAGAAATCCTTATTTATTGCCCTTAAAGAAATTACTGTTTGATTTTAATAAAAAAATCTGAAAATCTAGTGAGGATTTGGTCTCATACAATCATATTTGGTAAATGCTTTATAAACGTATGTGAGGAATGAAAAGAGATTTTCAGTTATCAAAGCATATATTTTATTTTGCTGTTTATATTTTACCTGTGTATATTTGTTATGATTGTAGAAAGTGTTGTTTGTGAAAACTAAAAACTTCAATATAATTTCAATATAAAAAAGTTAATTACAAAAATAAAAATACTTTTGGAAGCAAAATATGAAGAAATGACTGGTGGACAAACATATATGAAAGAAAGTCGTGCTTTATTTTGTTGATGCATTATCACAGCTCTTGTGCATTCATGTTTTTTCAATAATATTGTTTTCTTGTTAAGAGTATGGTAATCACATAATTTATTCAAGGCAGATAAAATGCCCTTTCTTAATGATTGTTGCTATTAAATGAGCCTATTCTTTGTGCCCTCTTGAGAGAACCATTTTCTTGCATTGCTCTATTTCTGTCAATTTGCTGGTGCTATAAGAGGCAGCTGTGACTTGGGGCAATGGTTGCACTGCAGTGCTCACCAGTGGCTTCACGGCATCTGTTGGCCTGCTGTCAGCTTGGTGAGTCCCAGGCCGAACTGTACACCAGCAACGTGTGGCTACAAGATATGAAAGTGGCTGTTCTGTGTATGTACATTCAAATTTATAGCTGTGTTGTTGTTTTAATCAACCCAGTCAATGTAGGTGTGAAATGCTGGATGTGAATGAGTAGAGGAAATACACACTGGGCTGTAGGATTTGGCTGTTGTGTATGTTGTGTGTTGGATAACGGGACAGATTTGGATAGAGCTCTCTCTCTGGCTGCAGGCATGTTGACTTTGGGCTCTTGTGTTGGACCCGTATGGGTCTCGCCTGGCTGGGTCTTGTGTGTGTGTGTGTGTGTGCGTGTGTGTGTGTGTGTGTGTGTGTGTGTGTGTGTGTGTGTGTGTGTGTCTGGCTGGAGCAGGCAGATTACCGTGTCGAAGTGTGAAAACCCAATCCCAGCACACCAACTGGATTAGACTGGATTACAACGAAGCAGATTCACCTCTGGGGTGGTGGCCAGGACAATCTCTCTCTCTTTCTCTCTCTCTCTCTCTCTCTCTCTCTCTCTCTCTCTCTCTCTCTCTCACTCTGTCTCTCTGTCTCTCTCTGTGTCTCTCTCTCTCTCTCTCACTCTCACACACACACACACACACACACACTCACTCACTCACTCACTCACTCACTCACACACTTGGGTGGGTCTGTATTCAAATAGCTGTGTATTGATCAGGTTGTACAGATGACAGATGTGTGGAGTCTGTCTAAAATCCCACTAAAAATCTAAAGATGTGAAAGAGAGATAGTTGGAAAGATAAAGAGAAATAACGGAAGGAACGAAGAAAGACAGGAACAAACGATGTCAGAGAACTGTGAGGGAGAGATTTCAAGATGAGGAGAGAAAGCGAGTAAGAAAATAGAGTGAATAAGGCAGTGAATGACAAAAAAGGAGAGAGAAAGAGAGTGAGAGATAGAGGGAAAGGCATGAGGGAGAAAGAGAGTGAGAGAGAGAAAGAGATAGAGAATAATAGACAGAGATTGAAACAGTAAGAAAAAGAGAGGGAAACATGATAGAGTGAGAAAGAAAGAGAGAGATGAATGAGAAAGAGATAAAGAGAGACTTAGACAGAGCAGGAGAGTGGGAGGGATGGAATGTCTGAAATAGGAAGAGAAACTGTACACACACATGCACTTACACAACACAACACACACACATGCAGTTATATTATACAGAGGTGCTGACAGCATTCACCATCTGGGTTTATTTATACAGCTCATGGGCTGAGCAACATTTTTTGTTATGTCTTATTTTGATTTTTTTATTTTATTCTTTTATTTCTCATTCCCCCCCCCCCTCTCTCTCTCTCTTCCTGTATCTGTCTCTCTCTTTCTCTCTCTCTCTCTCTCTCTCTCTCTCTCTTCCTGTATCTGTCTCTCTCTCTCTCTGCATCTCTCTGCATCTCTCCCTGTCTGCTTCTATCTCTCTTCCTGTATCTCTTTCTCCATCTGTCTTTACCCCTCCTCTTGCTCTCTCCCTGGCACTATTGATTCTCTGGGTGGTAGCGAGGAACAGTAGGGGAAAAAAATAAGAAAAAGACAAGAAGGAGGCCGGTTTAAATCGATGGCACATTTCACGTCTAATGAGACACCTATGTTCTCTTCTTTGCCCTTAAAGGCCTTCATATTTCCCTATGAATTCACATTTTTATTGCCACCCTCCCTCCCTGAGCTTCGCCCAGTGTGTTTCCACAAACAATAGAGGGTCGATCCATCTTCCACATTGATCCTCTTTGTTAAGGGTGGAAAGTATCGGTGAATGAACGCTTTGTCATGGGCTCCCATGGCTCTGAGGCATTAAAAGTTAAGCATTCAGGAACAGTCTAGAATGTTTTTTCACATGGTTTTGGCACTGGCTGTGTTAGAGGATGTGGTGCCAAACTTTCTTGTCTGAAGTTCCGGGACCCAGGGTCAGTTTTGCACTGCAATGTCACAATCCAAAATATACATAAACCACTTTTTGTCTGCCTGGTGGGAAGCAGATTTGTTTATCAGGGTCAGTGCTAGTTAGTGACTGCTTTCTCTGCACACAATGACAACAATAAGCTAGAGATTTTGGTGGTATGTCCTTTGGTGCTATGGTGCACAATGTTTCTTAGTAATGAGAACACATTTTTGAGGGCCAGCATCTGCAAAGAGGGGTGGTTATTTGTACAAAATACTCAAATAATGGCATTCGTCTGTAGACTCAATTTGGTTGAGGTTTGTGAGGTGGGCGGATGGGGCCAGAGGGGAAGCAGCGTAGTGTAGTGCCTGAATCCACTGAATATCCTATACAGGAGAAAACAGAGAGAAGGGCTTTGAAACATCAGTGTGGCTGTCCTTTGGCTACTTCCTGAGTGAGCCTTGGAGCCTTTTGAGCTGTTGTTTGATGACCTCCAGCTGTCGCTCATCACAGGCTGCCAGCCGTCAGTGGCTTGCCGGACTTGTCCCTCGCAGGCATGGGCTCAGTAAGTCCAGAATAGCTGGTGGCCTGGTGGTGAGGGAGTTGCCCTTGCAAATGGAAGGTCATGGTTTGGAATCCCTAGACTATCAGTGTTACCACTGAGGTGCCCTTGAGCAAGATACCATCCCCACACACTGCTCCCTGGGCGCTGTGACACTGGCTGCCCACTGCTTCACTTGGTGAATGGGTTAAATGTAGAGGCCTGAAGCAATTTCCTGCGGGATTAATATAGTATGTAAAATAAAATGTAAAACAAACAAAGGTATGGAAGCACAGCATGTGCTGGTACTTTCAGCACCTTGGAGAGTGACCAGGGCACAGGCTGGTTTGGGTCAGATGTGCACTTTCACACCTGTCTGTTTTTGTTGCAGGAGCTGTTTTCCTTCTTCTATATATCAAAAATCTATGACTCAGCAGTTAGCATGTCCGTCATTTAGTCTTTTCTTATCCAAGAAGGTGATTTTGGACTATACTGAATGATGAAACATAGCTTCTCTGGCATGTGAAGCTACATATACTACATGTCCAAAAGTTTGCAGACACCTACTTATGGCCAGTCTGGTGCTGGAAGCCTTTAAAACCCATCTAGCAGATGCTTGGCATTGGACATGGTGACTTTAGTCTCATGCTCCCAAGCTCCCAAGCTGTGTGTGCACAATTAAAGGCCTATATCAACAATGTGTGCAATGAAAAGGGTTATACTATTTTATTTTTTCTTTTCCACTTGAAATGCTTGTATGAAATTATTCATTGTATTTTAAACTCTCTTTATACTTTATCAAACAGTATGTTTTTGTCGCTGTGCCTTTAGGACTGATATATGTAAATGACTTGTGTGCCTCATTCAGTGTGAACACTCATAATTTCAATATGAATGGGTGGGGCTAAACTGCTGTAGGCTAAAAAGGAAGATAAATGTAAATGCTTTGATTTTTGTGCAGCTTAGTTTCTAGAGTTAGACTGTATGGGCTGGGTTGTGAATGGAACATTCTGACATAATATCACCACATTTAATTTAACTCATTTATTTAAAAACTCCATGATGTGGACTGTTTAATCAATCTTTAGGAGGGACTCTTGTAGTTTTAATCAATCATTAGGAAGGAATCTTGTTACCTCTGGACGTGCTGTGGTGCATCATCTGTTTGTTTTCTCACAGCATATATATAAAATATATTTTTTTTATATAGTCATGTTTGAAGCATGCCTGACAAGTAAGCCAGGACGTTTCAAGGTCTTATTATCCAGGCTGATGTTTGATTGACAGGTAAGGTGATTCTGGGACCGCCTCGACTGTACCAGGAGCTGCAGGAGCTGCAGCACGACCTTTCAGTGGTGGAACAGGTCACACAGCTGGTGGGCACCTTACAGGGCACATACCAGGTAAAAGAAAAATGCTAAATATTTTTTATTATCTGAACATGGCATTGACACCTAAAGTGAAATTTCTTTACTGTTGTACACATGCTTTTCTATAATTGCTGACTGAAGTTTTCCTTCTGCCAATAAATGATACAATATACATCGTCTAAAATACATAATGCAAGAAAAGATTAAAGTTTAGAGGAGGAAGGCAGAAAAAAATGAATCAATGTAACAAAAGCCCAAGTGAGCGCACAAGCTGATCCGAGTTGAGCGAGGAGGCCTTTCAGGTAAGCCTCAAAGAGGCTCCTCAAAATGGAGATTTAAAGCATGATTAAAACGTAATCAAAGAACGAGAAGCAAACGCTCAGATCATCAATTGATAATTGTCGAAATCCAATTGATATCAGCATGACAGCATTCGAGCAGCTCCTCTGCAGGAAGACGTCAGCTGGGAGACGGGATGGGGGTCTGAGCTCGGCTCAGCTCAAATCAGGGCGCCTCCCTCATGCCTTAACGAGCCTCTGAACATCCACAAAATTCAAATTGGCCCTGTCCTAATACCATCCAGACTGAGGAAAAAAAACAATGCTGCAGTCCTTTCTGGCGCCAGTCTTGCCTTGCACAGCTTCTCTTGGCCTTCCTCCAAATGACTGCTTTCTGCCCAAAACCCAATCATCATAAAAATGTCCAACAAACAGAAAGCAGAAGGGGAGCAAAACTTTTGCAAGCCTCATCGATTCTGCAGAAGGATTCCATTGGATTTGGCTTTAGGGAGAGAGGGAATAATTGTGTTTTTGGAGAGGGGGAGGGAGAGGGAGGTGCGCTTCACTTTATTATTGTTTATATTTTGGGAGTCATAGAGTGCAGCCAATACTGAATGTGGTTATGAGTTTTTGGTGTTTAAGGAGTAAGATTGGGGGAAAAATCCCAAGTTTACCTGAGGATCAGCCAAAACATGTTTAGACATGTCAAAGACTTGCACCACAGCTATGGGGCTAATGAAGCTAACAAACTTACAGCCACCTTTAGCATTGTGCTAGGCAATCATTACCTTCTTGCCATCTGTAATGTTATGAGTTTTTATACACTATTTGGACAAAAGTTTTGATTCAAATACATAGACTTAAATATAGAGTTGATCCCCCTTTGCAGCTATAACAGCTTCCACTCGTCTTGGAAGGGTTTCCACAAGATTTTGGAATTTCTGTGGGAATTTGTGCCCATTCATTCATTCAGTCAGGCACTGATGTTGGATGAAAAGGCCTGGCTCACAATCTCAGTTCCAGTTCATCCCAAAGGTGTTGGATGAGGTTGAGGTCTGGGCTCTGTGTGGGCCTTTCAAGTTCTTCCACACTGCACTCATCCAGCCATGTCTTTATGGACCTTGCTCTGTGCCCTGGGGCACAGTCATGCTGGAATAGAGAAGGTTCTTCCCCAAACTGTGACCACAAAGTTGGAAGCATGACGTTGTCCAAAATGTCTTGATATGCCCTTCACTGGAAGTAGCCCATATCCTGAAATACAGGTGTGTCCCAATACTTTTGTCCATGGAGTTGAAGGTTCCTGACTTTTTATCAAATGACAAATCTATGAGAATAGACATCAGCTATAGGCAATTCTGGCTCCAGGACAGTTTTTAGCTAAGCCACATACGTTTATCCATTTTTATAGATTAGAGTATGTCATAAAAGATCAGGGACAAGTCTATTTGAGATGGCTTAACAACTCAACACAGTCTGAGTCAAGCATTTGACAATGCTAATTGGTGGCCGGGGTCTTGGGAGCCTCATAGCACAACACTGAAGAAGCAAACTGGAGACCCCAAATGTCTTGGCAGGTTACCTGGCTTTGGGTAAGGGGAGGACTGACTCTGTACAGGGGATATGCATCTGCACATTTTAATGTACATTTATTTGCTGAGTGTAACAAAGTCCTAGACTAAAAACGTCTGTGCAAAAGTTATGGCCTCTTTTATATTTCATGTTTTATTTTTTGACTAGTATGTTAAACTCCAGGAACATAAAACATATATTAGGCTCTAAAATTAGCATAAAATGCCATATTTCACTGTGTTCCCTGCAGAGGATGTGTACTTATTTTCACTTAAAAAATGAACAAAACATGTCGTTTGATTCAGGGTTCAAACTGTATGTATGACTGTATGTTATTCTGTTTGAAGAACCTGAACACCACAGTGGCTCAGGATTGGTGCCAGGCCCTGCAGAGACTCATCCGCATCAAAGAGGACCAAATCCAAAGTGCCAACAAGTGCCGGCTTCGTCTGCAAGTCCCTGGCAGGCCAGACAAGTGAGTAAAGAGCTTCTGCAGCGTGAGCCGAAAGAGCTTGAGACCATAACTGAAGGACCCATTTAAAGGAAGAGTGAATTTTCCTTATTTGATTTCCACATAGAGTTTGATGCAGTGTGTAATCACTCTTTCAATATGTATAATTTAATCCCCAAGTTACGTATGGAAGCTATATTACAAAAACAGCAACCTTTTCATTTCATTTTGATTTTGATGTCATAGCCACAAATCACTTACACAATGAAATTATGAGTGTTGTCACTGCTGATGGTTTTTAAAAGGACGCACAATAAAGGATTGCCAATCAGGGCAGAGGTCATTTACAAATAATTCAAAGCGCAGTAGCAAAAACATCTTATTTAATTCTAAGAGATGGAGAGGCTGGAACATGGTGTGAACACGGTGTGAACATGGTGTGCCCGATTTCATGTGTGTCAGCCAATCAGAACAGAGGCCTTTTACATATATCAAATATCAAACAACTCCTTATATGGAAATTCCTTGGTTTATGTTGATGCTTGAGGTGTCAGACATCATGCTGAGCTTTGTGTGGTGTTCCTATGTCACATAGAACCAAAGTTACTGTAATTTAAAAAAATGTAGTTATTACTGCTACGGGGTTTTAAAATGGTGTCACACTCAAATGAACATAAAGAACAAAACAATTGTTTTATTTTAGGTCTTAGAAACAAACAGAAAAAACACAAGATCTTTGAACCAGGGAGAACTTTCAGGACAGTGGATGGGGAAAACCTGCAGAGGGCGGGGGTCTGGAGAATGGCCAAGTGGAGGTGTACCGAGCGAAAGAGCAGCAAACGTCAAGCGTGTAGGAGAGCAAACACTGGTTTTAGACTGATTTAGACTGTTTTTATTTGTTTAAATCAGATTTACTAATACATTCTGACACACAGCCTCAGGCGAACACAGCCTTTTGAGGTGTAAAGAAATGGGGGGATAAAAAAAGGATGGAAATGTTCAAAAATGAAGTAGATCAGTCTTAGTACCTGAAAATACTCTTCATAATTGGACATCAGGGAAAGAATTAAGGGGGAAAAAGCAGAATATGAACCCTTGATTCTTTCTCTCAAGAGTTCCTGGCCCCTGTGCTCCCATGGCCCTCATGATGTGCAACAACACAACCAGTTTCTCATTAATAAACCCGTGTGTGCGTGTTTGTGTGTGTTGGCTCCTGTGGTTCAACATGGTTAAATAAAAAACATACTTACAGTGCCTTATGTATGAGGTGTTGCAGAAAGAATTGTGCTAAAGAAGTGGTATTAGTCCATTTAAAATTGAAGAATTAATTATGACGAGGATCTAACTGAAGGAGTTTGAATGCATCAGTCGTGTGCAAATGCAAAAAAGAAAGGTGAGAAAGATCAGCAGAAATGAATTCAAATAATACATACAAATTTATGCAAATGAAAGTTCAGTAATAATAAGCAGTAGCAGTTGGGATCAAATATTTGGGGGATTCAGCCTAAAATTATTGGAAATAGATATAACAGTCATGTCAAAGTTAGTAAGGAATTACATGAACTTTGTGCCAGCAGCTTTAGTTGGAGTGGTGTTAGCTTTGAGAATGGGGAATGCTCCTCTTGCTCAGTATTTTTTTAGGTGTGGTGAGTTTCGCTCAAAAGTCTGATTTAATCTGGGAATAGGCTCTTTGTCTGGCCTCTGTTGTTCTCCCCAATAAACACACTTAAACACTCATGCCATGATGCCAGAGTTATACATTTCTGACATCCCATCGATTCAATCCAGTAAAAGCAATACACCGAGTTCACTAGGTCATGTACAAAAGGTCAGTTGTTCCATGGAGTTTGTGAGTGAAAATAATTATATGAAGTGTATCATAACTTTTCAAGAGGTGATATTTTACTTAATTGTGCAAAAGTGTGTTCTATATAAGGGATGAATAGGTGTACATCAGTTTTTAATTTTGTTTGACCAGAAGTTTGTAGACACACTTGTAGACATATGCTTCTCTCATGTTTCTTTAGAAATCAAGAGGATTAATTGGGAGTTTGTCCCTTCTTTGCTATACCAGAACATCATCTGTTCTTCTGGTAAGGATTTACAGAGAAGCACCGAGAGTGTCCAATTTTATTGGCAGGGCTTTTATGTGGAGATACTACAAGCTGTGTGTGTGTGTTTGTGTGAGTGTGTGTGTGTATGTGTGTTTGTGTGAGTGTGTGTGTGTGTGTGTGTGTGTGTGTGTGTGACTGTGTGTGTGTGTGTGCGCACATCCAGTTGGACTCTAATGGATATTGAACTCACTAGTTAGAAAGGGTGTCTGTGCATAAGATAAGATAAGATAAGAAAGAACTTTATTTATCCAGAGAGAAATTCTTTTGTCATAAACATGCTCAATACAACAAGAGGAATAAAGATAAGACAAGATAAGACAATAAAGAGTCGAAAAAGAACACTAGTAATAGTGCATGTAGACATATAGTGTATATTTTTGTGTTTCATGCTTGAATAGAACTGACAGTAATTGATTAAAATATTCAAAATCCACCCTTAGCTCATTCTTTCCACCCAGCGAGATGTAAAGGAGCCACGGCTATGTGGCTTCACTCCCACCACTTAATTTGTGAAGTGCTGTTTGATGAATACCCCTCATCCGTGTCCCAGAGTAAAATATAATGGGCGGCGACAAACATTTAATCGTGCACCCAGATCAGCAGTACGATGATGAAGGATCACGTTCACTTCTGCTCTGCTAAAGCTTATTACCTGGCATTACATGTTCAGAGTGATAAAAGCATGCTCTCTGCAATATATAGCACCATTCTGTGGTAAATTACCGGCCTAACATAAAGGCTCATTGGATCATTAAGTAATCATTGTGAAATTCACTTCGTTCAAAGCTTAAAATGGCCTGCGACCTTGGTACAGTAGCATAGATGTGTCGTTCTGGTAGCACTTCACTAACACTTGCCATAGAGCTCATTCAATGCATCTTACTGTAGTCCCGACCTCAGCCACTTTCCATTCAGAGTGCCACAGTCATTTCTCTTAGCCCTTTTAAAGGGCCTTTATTATGTTATTATGTCACATTAGCAGAGGCTGAATATAAATGTGTTGAGGCGGAGGCTGCACGTTTTTCACTCAGCCTCGCACCTGGATGTGCTTATCCCCATGATGTGGAGAGCAGGAAATGTCACTCAGAGGGATGGCATTGGAAAAAAAGGGGAAATGAAGACGGATTAGCACGGGATCCGCAGAGGAGATGGGAGGACAAGTGTGAGCGGAAGAGGGGCAGAGAGAATAGGAACAAGAACAGGAGCAATGCTGCAATGCTTTTACACCTGCTTATGGAAAAACTATGGATGTAAACAGCAGGTGCAAAATGACACATAAATGACTGTGGCCACTTTCGTAGAAACACCTATCCTGTAAGCTGCCTCTGTTCACTGGATGTTATAAGGAGTCTCACTACCTTATAAAGTCACTATATAACCACAGTTACAGATTATTGTCTTTAACATTGCAGTTTTTTGGTTTCTGACCACTTGACAGTTGTAGACCAGATATTATTTAGTTTAGGTGGTGCATCTCAATTCAGCATTGGCATGAATGACATGAATGCGGCACAACAGAAGGATTTTTTTTTGCATTAGTCATTGTCACTGCTATAGAGTGATCCACCACCCAGAGGGCCTTTATGGTCGAAAACTGAACAACTAACAATGGCTAGAGGTAAACTAACACAAATTGCACTTCAACAGACAGGCTGCAGGGATTTGGTTTCTAACAAAGTGGTCCCTGCATACACAATTGGAAATCACACAGGACATAACAATAATAACAGACAAGAACTACACCCTTACTAGGGATGCCATTAAAAAGGAACGTTAGCTTATAACATGCAAAAACATCTAGAAACTGGATATTGGATAATTTTCTTACATAGAGAAAATAGACAATTTGGCTTTATCTTAATAAATAACACATATTAAGATATTTGTGCCATAGCATGAGTTTTGCAGTGTGTAGAGTATTTTTCCGGATGAACTGTGCATTGTATGAATAGGGCGGCAGATTAGTTGTTTACTTGTTTTGTAAACAACCCATTTTTCCATTATCAATTTCACTGATGAAAAGAGGACTTTCTTAGCTAGTCGTCATAGCTCTAATAAGTGTTGAGGTGTAGGAGGCGTCCTCCATTATCTCAGAACCCAGACAGAGAAAGGCCCAGTGGAGATGCTGTCATGCCTGAGCTTTCCCAACCCACAGCGGCAGACAGAGCAGTCAAGCGTGCCTCACACTCCCCAGTAGGAAACGTGGGTCCAATCTGCTCACTCAGAAGTTCACAGGAGCCCAAGTGCTGTTCTCAGATCAGCTAACACGTGCCCTGTATATTCCTCAGTGTTCCTCAGCACCCCGGAGGTTCCAGGGCCCCTTGAGCTCCTTTATGTCTTCATGAGCTGAGGAGTCACATGGAGCCTCTCTTCGCTTGATCACACGCTAGACGGAAAAGAGCCTGCCAGTGCAAACACAGCACAGAACTTTAAAGTAGAGAGGCCCACTAGTTTAGTTAATCAAAGCATAATCTAAAGAATGCTCATGAATTCTTTTGGTGTTACTCAGGCTATTGATTACAGCTATTGGCTGTTTCAGTAAACCTCACTTAGTGGTGGAAGAACAACAAAGAAATGGAAGACAAAGCAATCAAAAACCAAAAAAAAAAAAAAATGGGTATCATTGGGTATCATTATGAGCAGTAAAGGAATGTTTCTCTTATTTAGTAAATCACAGTTTGCTGGTAAATCTAACCCCAATGTTATTGCTTTTTGCTTGCAGACCACACCTACATTGCTTGTCTAACAGATTACAAGTATTACAGAGCATTACAACCTGGCTGTAAACAAAGGCAGTCGTGACCTGTTGGCCAGCAGCGGCAGGGGTGTGTTTCAGACCATCTGCTGCATAGCGCTTTAGGAACGAAGCCATGCCAAGCTGTTTCCATCAAAAGAAGGGCAGTTCCCATCTCACGTCTACAGCTTTGTGTGATTGAGGCCGGTCTGTTCCGGGTGGGGGCAGGTACAGGTGAGGTGGATGGTATCCCAACAGTCCCTGGGCACAGGCATGGCAGATTGTGGAGGGAAAAAAATGTTGCTCACCTCCTGCTCCTGGGCTGCCAGGGGACATTCAGACAGCAGATCAGAATCTGAATTAATTAGCCATGTACATCTTCACATAAAAATAATTAATTCTAGCTGGAAAAGGAATTCATGAAAATTTCCTGTCATGCCACCATTGCACAGAAATGATCACAATATTCAGTTGTGTTTTTTTACTCATATGTGAGTGTGTGTCTTTGTGTGTGGCCCTAACAAAGCTCGATATTTACAATTACCAGATAATACCATCCAATCTTTCAGGAACCAAATCTGTGAGTGCAGCTATGAATAGGCCGTATCCTGGATTTTTCTTTTATATAATATTTTTTCCTGATGTGTGGGTTTATTTATCAGCAGCCATAAATATATATTGCAAAAATAGACAGCAGGGCTTGTGTCTATTTGTGTGGCCCAGTATTTAATACCATCCAATCTTTCAGGAACCAAAGCTGTGTTTTTCAACCTACATTTTTGTTATGCTTTCCTTTTCATGTTTATTTGTATTTTTTCTGTTTAAGTTTATATAGTGATTTTACTGGTAAAATACACAAACAACTGTGAATACACCGTGCCCTGTATTTTTCTTTTATTTAATATTTTCCCCTGATGTCCTCTTTATTTGAGTAAAATTTGTGTGGGTTTATTTATCAACATCCATTATTATTCATGCATTTTTCTGCATGCATATATATTGATACTGATACAAGGGTGTTCCTGGCTTGCAATGGTCATTATCTATTCAAAGTTGTCTAGAGAAGGACAACCAGTGAACCTACAGCAGGTTCATGAGCGTCCAGGGCTTTTTAATGCATGTAGGAAGCTATAAATGTTACTTTGGATGTTACATTGACACACACCATCTATCTAAACATTGTTGCTAAGTACACATGCTCATGGCAGTGGGATTCCCTAATGGCAAACTGTTTTTCAGCAGGATAGTTCACCCTGCTACTTCAGATATTGTTCAGGAATGATGTGATGACAGAAAGTTCAAGGTTGACATGTCCTTCATATTCCCCAGATCTCAATCCAAACGAGCATCTGTGGGACGTTGACTGTTTTAGTGGCAGAAGGCGGCTCACGCAATATAAGGCAGGTGATTTTAGTGAAATGGCTTATTTTTTTATTTTACATACTATATTGACCTTGGGATTCAAACACACCACCTACATGGGCAACTCCTTTACAGTCAGGCCACTAGCTGCCCCTCTTGTAGAATTGGCTCGTGATATCATTCGTGCTTAAAGATGCACTGCTTGCCAAATGTTAGAATGACACATTGCATAATTTGAATGTATGTAGGTTGCGTAGTATGCACAATGCAGCATTATGTTAAAAAACACTTTTTTAATACTCATAAATCACAAAGTGGGCGGTGACTAGCACATGTAGAGATAAAAATAGCGACAGTAACAGACATGATTTTTCCCATTTGATTCTCCAACTCTCCAACAGCAGGAGGGAGTTTATTTCAGTATGCAGGAGCCTGTGCTGTACATATTTGAGCGTGTGAAGTGCAAAATGTGGGTGAAAGAGAGTGTACAGCGGCTGATCTTGGTGGTTAACAAGAATGCAACAGTAAAATACTGAAACAGTCAAACATCAGAAAGCGTATAGTGGTAGACAAAAGTGTCTTCAGTTCTATCAATGATTACTGAAAAGCAAGAATTTTGACTTTTGAATGATATGACACAATAAATTTGGACCAAAGACATGAACTAACAAGGTAAAAAAATACAACACATTCATTTTGGTTTATTAGCTTTTAAAACAAGCAACAAGAAAATAACTTTTAAATATATGCTACATTCTACATCAGAAGTGTCCAAGTCCCGCAGGTCCGCTGTCCAGCACAGTTTCCTCACACACACTCACTAAACCCGGCATTTACAGGTGAGTTGACCCAGGTGTGTTTGAGCAAGGAAATCACCAAACCGTGCTGGACACCAACCCTCCAGGCCTGGATTTGGGCACCCTCATCTACATTTGAATGGCCGTGTCCACAGAAAGGCATCCCTCGCTTTGCCATGGCAAATTGTCTTTTTAGTTCAGAATCAATCAAACGTTTATTGGCGGAGCGTGTAATGTATGCAACCACTGCCTTTCTACGGCTCTTGGAGATTTCATGCTCAGCCAAGTGCATGCATTTTTCCAGTCATTTCAGCCAACTGTACAGATTCACTGCCCCCAAACCACTTACAAGCAAAACTAAACCTGTACCTTCAGATACAGTGGCAATTCTCTTAATGCTTCATTCTTTTCAGGAGTTTCTCCTCTGCTGTTTGATTTTCTGTGGTGCCACATTCACATCTTTGTTCTGCCACGATTCCAGACCCAAATTCCAGCTTGCATCTGTTCATCAGTTGTAGTCCAGCATGCTGGGTCCGATCTGTACAAAGTGGAGCTGCTCACACTGTCCTCTTGTCTTGTGTCCTCTTATCCACTGCTTCTGTAAATAGCTCCGCTGCTGTTGTGATGGTTGTAAAGACCTTGGCAGGGGATGGTGGTCTTTCATGGTAAATGTTTGACCTAGCTGAACCAACTTCCTAGCGTTTGCTCTGTTGTAGCCGTAAGGGAAGTGTTCTTCTTTTTTGTGGGCCACTGTTGTACTGTCCTTTACCTGACACACCTTTGGAAGGGTGTTAGCCAAAATATGTCACAGACCCTCTCTCTTAAACATTCTGCTACCTTTGCATGTATTGTAAAGTGACAATTTGTCATACATGAACACACCACAGCGCAGTGTGAATGGCACAAAATTCTTCCTCTGTATTTAACCTGTTCATCAAGTGAAGCAGCGGGCTGCCAGGAACACAGCGCCCGGGGAGCAGAGTGTGGGCATGGTACCTTGCTCAAGGATACCTCAGTGGTGCCTCTAGCAGTCTTGGGCTTCAAACCCATGACTTTCTGATTGCAGGGCGAACGCCCCTAACCACTAGGCACTGTGAAAATAGCTTTTAACAAAAAAGGCCTGTTATTTAAAAAAGGAGGCCTGCTGATGTCATATAATTGTGTCTGTTCATTATTGTGCACTTTTTAAGCTGGCTCCATCCAGAAACGGATTAGAAAACATGAAAGGGGTAACAGAGAAGTGGTGGGTTATATCTTCCGCTGACCACAGACAGCGATGCAAAACTGTGTATGCATACTTTTGTCCATATGTGTGTGGGTGGATGTATGAATGACTGTTTAAGCATAATTTAGGTGCCTGGGCTGGCACATATTCCTAGTATATCCACTTTTAGGACTGCACCACTGTATAGGTTGTATTGTTTTCTTAGGAAGCCCAGTAAACACTAACAGTAATCAACTGTGCTAGTACTGATCCCAAAGAAACTTCTCACAAATTACTTTGCGCTGGGCTTTAGGACCAAGAGTCAGTGTCTTGTTTTTGTCTTGACTGAGACAAACAAGTCTTAGACCTCTGCATTACAAGACCGGGATTGTCCAACACATCTTGTGTGTTTCAACTTTTCACACATTTTCTTCATTCACTTTTTCCTCTGAGGGAGAGCTTGAGATTCCGTGTAACATTCCAGCAGTCAAAAAGCTTCAAATCTTACATTGTAGTGGCTAACCTTAAATTAAATGAAGCCGTTCTAGCCTGGTGAAATTTCAAAATACAAAATACACACTCAAAACACAGAGTTTGTTTTGTAATTTTTGCCATCCAAAGCAGTGTGGTTTGGAATCCATTTCACTTAAACCAACCCACTTCACATGTGATTCAGGATATTTTAATTTGGGTTAAAAGGTGGCAAAACACATTTTACACACAAACACACATACATACACATACATACACATGGCCAGCTTTTCAATCATTTGGCATTAATATCCCAAGCTGTGTTCAGTTGGAGTGGTGCAGGTGGCTTGCATTATCCACAGCATCAGATTTGGCTTGGATTATTTTCTTGGGCATTGCTTTCTTTTTTTCGTTCTTTTTTCTTTCTGCTGAGTTTGGAGAAAGTGTTCGTTGGTTATGTGAGCAGCAGCAGGAGGGCTGGAACAGTTTGAACTTGCACTTCAGTCTGAACTCACACCTTTTCTGAGGGCACACGGAGGGCTGCTTTAGGCGTCTTGCTCTGTCTCTCTCTCTCTCTTTCTCAGTTCAGCAGTGCTTTACAGGCAGAAGTATTGTGCCATTGTAAGATCAATTAATAGTTAATAAGATAAGAAATGGGTTGGAAATTTGCATTGTTACTGCAGCAAAGTGGACCATTCAACCGAAGAAAGTAGAAGCAGCATAACCTGTAAAACTATACAATAGAGCAATATAATATAAAAGAACTGTACACTATACACTATGGTTGTGTGTGTGTGTGTGTGTTTGTGTGTTTGTGTATCAGTATCATCTTCAGATGCCTAGTAGCAGAAGATATTGAATGACACACAGTAAAGTTGCAACAGAGACATTGCACATGTTGAAGGAGAAATATTGCACATGAAAGAACCATTGCCAATATTAGTTGGTGTGTGGGTGTATGTGTTTGCTTGTTTGTGTGTTTGCTTGTGTGTGTGTGTGTGTGTGTGGTCAACTGCGAGATGTTGGACAGCAACTGCGAGGAAAGACCTGTGGAAAAATCTAGAAATGTGGAAAAAGTTACAGTCTCAAAAGTTACAAAGGCTGCTTAGAAAGAATGCATGGATAGGTCATTTGCATTATACATGAGGCACTCTGATCAACTCTGTCTCCACTTTGAGGTCAGAGTGAGAGCACAGCGGGGCCTCTCTGGGCAGGAAGGTCAATCTATAGTGGCCAGTTTCAATGGCCAGGCCTTGCTCACTGAGTCTGTACTCTGTCACACTCTCTCTCTGCCTATTTGTATCCCTCTCTGTCTCTTTCCCCAGGGCTGTGTATGAATACAAAGCATGCCAAAGCGGCTCCTATGACGGTAGCTGATGCAGGCTGCATACCGTTCTCCAGTCAATTACCTTCTAATGATGACTGAATGTGAATTGCCTCGTTTCTCCCTGAGTCAATGCTCAGAGAGCCTCTTTAGAACACACAATGGTGGATATGGAGACAAAGTGTTTTTACAAGTGCTGAACATGTGCTTGACTGAGAGATGGACTTTGTTAGGTGAACGCAGGACAGAGGGCAACGCTGTTCGACCAGGCAGCACTGGCCATTTTTTTAGAACCCCCCATCTTATACCTTCACCTTGCTGGTGTAGGGGCAGCTGGTGGCCTGGTGGTTAGGGAGTTGCCCCTGTGATCACAGGGCCGTAGGTTCAAATCCCAGGACTGCCAGTGGGACCACTGAGGTACCCTTGAGCAAGGTGCTGTGCCCACACACTGCTCCCCAGGTGCTGTGTTCCTGGCTGCCCACTGCTTGGTGAATAGGTAAAATACAGACACGAGTTCACACGTGACACAAATGGCTGCTTTAGAGTTATACATTAGAGACCATCCTCTGGCCTTTGTCAATGGTGATCACTGTGCCAACACAACACACTCCACCATCACCTCTGCCATGTTTCACTGCTATGCCAAGAATGATTTGCCACCCAAATAATATCTGGACAACAGCGATCTTGTGGTCAGAAGCTGATAATAAAGGCAGAATTGGTCTTACACATTTTTCATGGATATGGACTGTAATTGTACTCCTATGTTGTGAACCCATAAGGCTGGTGTTTCCAATAAAGTGGCCAGTGAGTGGACGTGTACTACAAGGCAGGGGTTTCTAATAAAGTGGCCAGGGAGTGGAAGTATCCTACAAGGTAGGGGTTTCTAATAACATGATCAGTGAGTGGAAGTATTCCACAAGGCAGGGGTTTCTAATAAAGTGGCCAGTGAGTGGAAGTATTCTACAAGGTGGGAGTTTATAAAGAGGTAATAAAGTGGACGGTGAGTGTATATACAGTAGTGACAAAAGACTTTGAGGTGAAGATGTTGTCTTTCAAAGTCGGATAGAGGTGGGTCACATGGACCAGAACATGTCCTTTAATTACTTTCCTAGAAATCCTCCTGATGCTGAGGACTGTCAGTGTTCGTTCATGCAGGGGGAGACTTATTGGTGTTTCACTCAGCTAACAGGCTCGACGGTAGAGTTCTAGACCATTAACCTAGTCCACTCCTTCGCTCGGCATGAGGATTAACTGGGAAAAGCTCGATTTCATTCTCCACTCTGCCCTTTCCACGCTGGCCCGTGTCACCGCTCTGCTATGACGTGTCCTCACCGACCTTCACTCCGTTACCCCATTTCCGATTAAATTCAGAGGGAAGAGTGTAATTTGTCATGGCTCTGTGGTCGTGGGACTCTAACCGTCTCCCTTCCTTCTTTCTTTTAAAGGCCCATGTAATGGAAAAGTACATTTTTCTTTACCTTTTTAACTTACAATTGTTTTTATTATTTGTTAAAATGCTCAAATCTTGCATGTTTTTAATGTTTTAATTTTCCTCTGAAGTTCATCTATTTGTGTACAAAACAGCAGAATTCCTTTTTTCTTTCCTCTCTCTTAAACTCAGGTTTAAATTGAAGTGGCTTTTTGTTATGGTGCTTTTGATATAGATACATATATCAAGATACATGTGCTTCTCCCAACCCCTCTGCCCAGTCTGTAGATAATTTTCTTTATTTATTTCTTCTTTCTGCCGAGTTTGGAGAAAGTGTTTGTCGGTTATGTGAGCAAACAGCAGCAGCAGGAGGGCTGGAACAGTTTGAACTTGCACTTCAGTTTGAACTCCCACCTTTTCTGAGGGCACACGGAGGGCTGCTTTAGGCGTCTTGCTCTGTCTCTTTCTCTCACTCAGTTCAGCAGTGCTTTACACGCAGAAATATTTTGCCATTATAAGATCAATTAACAGTAAATGTGGGAAAAAAGTTACAGTAGTAAAAGTTACTAAGTTGCTAAGAAAGAATGCATTTGTGTGTTTTTTTTCTTATCAACTTAGTAACTTTGTACCCAGTAAGGTGTAGGTACAACTTAAATGTGAGTAGTTAAAGTGCTGTAGGCTAAATGCATTGCCAAATCTCTACTGAAAATACCGGCTGCGATTGTCAGATACAAGTTACCATGAATTTCCTCAACAGTAAGTGAACGGAGAACTTGTGGAATGATTTGAAGGATGTAGAACACAGGTCATTTGCATATATCAGTCTTAAAGAGAACTGGAAAGGACCACAGAAAAAAATATACACATGCCATTAGTGGACATGAGGAGAAAAATGAAAAAATGAAAAATGGAGAATGTAGAAAAAATATTTATTATCTCCCCCCGAGGGTTCCTGGTCCTTCTGATGTACTGCAACAAAATCTAGCTTCTCATTAACAAATCTCCAGCAGACTTTGTGTGTGTGTGTGTGTGTGTGTGTGTGGAAGGCGAGTGTGTGGGTTGGTTCCTACATATGATCATGTTGAACATGGTTCAATAAAAAACATGCTGCTAGTGACTTATGTAGGCGGTGTTGCAGAAAGCATTATGATAAATAGAGAAAAACAAGTAGCCTCAGCCCATTTAAGATTGAAAAATGAATTATACTAATGATTTAACTGAAGGAGTTTGAATACTCAGTTGTTTAGGAGAGTTTTAGAGTTGTTGTGTTTGTTACACGATCAAAGCATGATGGAATTAAGGAACGCAGCCATAATGCACAAATGCAAAAAGGACGTTATGACACACAGAGTACAAAGCTGAGAACTATCAGTGGTTTCAGGTTATGAATACAAATTTAATGCAAAACACTGGTACAGAAAGAAGGAGAGCAAAGGAGAGCACAATGAGGTTTATTACAGTACAGTAGGATACAATAGAGTTTAATAGAGTTGTGGAATTATGGGCACTAATATGTGGCAGATTTGGCCTGAAGTTATACGAACGGGAGACAATTCCAGTCATGCCAGAGCTGGTGAAGGATTATATTTACTATTGCAGCGACGACTTTGGTCCAAGTGTTTTTGACTTTGAGTTTAGAATTCTAAAGTATGTGGAGTATGTGGAGAACTTTTCTCAAGAAAATAATCCTGACAGTATTTCAGTCGGATTCGCCTGCTTTGGCTAGTGAGTTTGCCTGATATTGCAGCGGGATCAGGCGGGATGTGTTATCAGATATAAAGTAAGAACTTGTGCAAGTGCCGAGAATGTGGGGAGTTCTTCAAAAACTGAATCAGTTGTCTTCACGTTTTACTGAGATCCAACCAAAACGTAGGACTTGCTCCAAGAACAGATGGAAGTCACTGATGTGTCAGATGGCCAGACAATGAGAAGCCCAACGCTCTCCTTTGTTTGTTTGCTCACTTGTTTATTTTGGATTTCAAATCCTGCAGTGTCAAAAAGACGTCCAGACACTGCGTACGAGTAATTAGAAACTGGGTATTGTCCACTAAGGGCACTTGTCTCCAAATACATAGGATTCAAGCCAAGTGTAAAAAATGGGTACTACACCACTGACAGCATTGGATTTACTCAAACCTGTGGTGTATCATTTTCAGCAAACAGAATAAAATACAGTGACTTTCCTTACAGTGTTGGTAATAGGAACCAGGGGATGCAATGTCAACAGCACTAATATATCCAATTTCTAAAATGACTGGTGATCCTACACATATCTTATGAGTACATATAATGTTAGAAATGGTGGTAAAATTGTGGTAAATCCAGAAAAATAAACATTGTACGTTACTTTGCCCTACATCAGCAAAAATGTACCTGTCTGCCATGAATGGATTTTAAAAATCTGTATTTCAGGGCAAACTTCTTGTGCAAAAGTGTCATAAAACAATACTTTCAAGCATCAGGCAGCGAATTCATAAGCATTTCATGTGACAGTTTTCTGCTAGAGAGCATTTCGAGGCACTAAATGCCTCGGACGCCTGGTTCCTTTCACCACCGCTGTGCTGTTTTTTTTAGAACTGCGCACTTTGAATGATTTTGTTTACATCGTAATGATCTAATTATGCAGAAATTTAGAGAAATTGATGGAAATTCCCTTTCACACTATTCTTGTTGCCAGAAGTAAGCTACAGTCAGCTCGATGCATTGTTCTTTACATCGTAGCACAGTGTGTTACCAGAAAACATGATTACACACAGCAAGTGTAATGCATCACCCACTTCCAGCAGGGTGTCTTTAGAATCCTGTGAAATAACCAGCTCAGGGAAAAAGGCCTTTGGCACGGTTTTCATGATTCACTTACTGATAATGATTGTTTTATGTTAATGATAAAGTCTAAGGTGGGTAGCACAGACCAGGTTCATGTCCCAGATTTATGTGGAGCCTTGAGATCAAGATTAGTGAGAGCAAAATCTTTAATTACTGTCGCGAAGGTCCCTGGCAGGAATAGACAGAGACTTGGAAGCTCCTGTGCAGCCAGGCGGGACCGTACCCTTCTGACACTGATTGAAGATGCCCCTCTCTTTGTTAAGTAAACGCAGGACTTAGAGCTATTGGCTGGTCTTTTCTACAGCAACAGTCCTAGACCAGGGCATTGCTCTTGCCATTTGTTACTTGCCACTTTATTGGAAATATCCTCCCTGACTATAGCCCACCTTTGCTGTCCTCTAGCCCTCCATCTGTATTCAGTTTCTCACCACAGGAGCACTGCTGGCTAAATATATGCATGTGCGGTGGACGCATCTAGCGGTGATGCTGACAGATACACTTATTCCAGTCCCACACACTTACCTACTATGTCAGTAGGGACCTAAGGTGGTCATTTTCAATTATTATCCCTTAGAACTCAGAGTGTATTACTAAAATCTGATTTCAACCAATATAAACAATGTAAAACAGCCTAAAACCGGTGTTTGTTCTCCTACACGCTCACCATATGCTGTTTTTTCACACAGCGCGCCGTCGCTCGGCCGCTCTTCAGCCCCCCTCTATCTGTGGGTTTTCCCCACCCATTTGTGGGCGGAGACTACCCTGAAAGTTCTCCTAGATTCAAAGATCTTTAATTTTTTTGTTTGTTTCTGAGACCTAAAATAAAACAAAGTTGGGCGTTTTTGTTCCTTATGGGCAATTGTGCGTGATATCATGTACTGGTTATTATTATTAAATTTTTAAACCACAGGAACTTTGGTTCTATGTGACATAGGAACACCAAACCAAGCTCAGCATGACATCTGACACCTTGAGAGTTAACACAAACCAGGGGGTGTTTCCATATATGGAGTTGACTGTCTCACTAAGATTGACCATTTTTGCCGCTCCTGTTCTGAATGGGACATTTTGCCGCTCTTGGCTCAATGGAAAGGGGTGCTGGTAAATTATGCAGCACAGTAATTGCCCTACAAACTACGTCAATATGATTGTGTTTCTTATAAAATGAGTGTAGGTACAAAGTAAGTGTAGCTTATAAACTGGAAACTCATTGTAACCTGCTGGTGTTTGTTTTGGTACAGGTCCGGGCGTCCAGTCAGCTTCATGGTGGTGTTTAACACTCCAAGCCCTCTCAGCAAGATCTCCTGGGTCAACCGCCTTCATCTGGCTAAGATAGCCCAGAGTGAGTCCTCATTTCTTGCCTCTTTTGAGTCTTCACACACCTGGATGACTTGTCATTCCGAGACATAATGCGTGCAATTGCTGAGATGTTTTGAAGCGCAGCACTGACTGACAGGCACTAAATGAAACGTCTGATGCTACCGTGGATAGACCCTTTTTCTCTTGCCGGCTCATCCACAAGCTCACCAGAAGAAAGACAATTTCTATGATGTCCTTCTGTCTGACCTTTTTTGCACCATGTGGACAGCACCCGTGGTTAGAATGCCAAAATACCGAGCCTAAGCGTTTCTGCTCTTGCGCATTGTGAAATATGCAGAGATAAAACTCTGAATTTCTGTTGGAACAGTTCTGCTATCTCGTCTCCACATTTACAAGGCTATGACTCCTCGTTTTCTCCCCTGTTTTTGTCTTTTGTGGCGATAACCCCAAGAGCAGGTCTGTTTTATTTTAGCCTTATCATCACATAAACCTTGCTTTAATATGTTTTAATCTCAGGGACAGGGGCATATTAAACTGCAGCATTATAAATATGGCCAATGAGGTGGTGGACCGTTCTCGAGCGCAGAACATAGGCTGAACCTAGGTAAAGATCTAAGATCTGTCACGCTTATGTGTGTGCATATATTAGTGCAATTTTTATGTAATTGCTGAGTTAGGAAATAAAATTAAGCATAAAATGTATAGAAGGCAGGTGGCTAAGTTGTAGTACCCTTTCTGTCAGTAATTAGTGAGACCCTCTGAAGGAGAGGAATCACTAAACTTTTTCTTCCAGAATTCTTTTACCAAAAAAAGAAAGATCATCATGTTGGACTCACAGATTTGAATAACAATCAAAATTAGGACATCTTTTATCTTCTGAAGTAGCTCAATATTGATATTGATGTGTTCTGGATAATTGTTGTAATGTCCAGCCTTTTTAGTTTTTCCGTTTCTAAACTGACTGTGAGACATTCGCTTTTATGATTTCTTAATATTTAGCAGAACTCTTTCTTCCCTCGATCCCCACATCTCGTGTTTTATCCAGGCTGCCACACAGCACCTTGTCTTGTCTTGATTTCCTTTTTTTTTCACTTTTATAGTCCTGCTTTGCAAGAGTCAATTAAGTTTCGATAGTCAGTTCGCTGATTAGATGAGCCCTCGCTTGTTGAGTGTAAACACAAGACCCTGAGAGGCTTGACGGTTCGTAGAATTTAATATGCGCTGGAATTGTTTAACACCTGACTTGGATTAAATAAGGTCTGAGACATTACTAAAAAGTAACATTAGCGGATTGACTGAAGGGCAAATGTTTGATTATGCATATTTTGGGGGGGGGGGGGGGTTCAATATTTTAAATTCAGCAAATACAATTTTGCATACAACAGTATATATAGTGGACATATTTATTATTATGCTGTTATCAGCATCCATCAGTATATCTGTTTGCTTACTGAGAGTATGGTGTGAGGGTGAACTTTCACTTCACGAGAGAGATTAAACTAGCTACAGGATTATCCCTTTTTCCTGTCTATTCCTCCCACAACCAGTAGTAAAGTGTATGCTTTATAGCTTCATGGAACTGCCTTATTACCCCCTCCCGTCCATCTCACAATTCTACTGCAGCCAACCCTCTGAAGGCCCTCAGTTTGTGGCTGCAAATGTTTAGTGCCTATGGCAGCCTGCAGGTCGCTCCAATAAGCTCATGACCACCCATCAGCGAAGCATAGGGTTCAATCTCCAGAGGCAGTAAGACCTATAGTCACAGCTACCAAACTTTAGAAACTTACTGCTACGCTTGTTATCATTTCTACTGTTAAAAACATGAGCAACAGCAATTATATCAGTTTTATTTTTCTTGACTTTGGTATACTCCTCTGGTAATCAAAGTAATTGCTCTGTACAGAATAAAAATATTATTTTTACTTAATTTGACAGATAGACTGTGATACCATCTCTCACCCAGTTAAACACGCAAACACAATATACTATGCACAGCATTTCATAAACCAGTATGCCCGTCAGTATGCCCACTCCCATCCCTCCACCTGCAGTCTGCAAATATCACTCAGACTGTGACGAACAGAGCAAAAAGTAAGACCTGAGAGTGTCTGGGCTCTCTCATTTAGAAGCCAAACTCTGATAATTTAATAAAAATGATGATAATGAAAACATTATAAAATCTGATTTGTCTATAGGATAAACCCAGTGTCTTTTATCCACCTTAAATAAGTTATCCTTTCATCATCACCAATCTCTGGGGGAAAA
This sequence comes from Hydrocynus forskahlii, assembly GCA_037974365.1. Classification (NCBI taxonomy): domain Eukaryota; kingdom Metazoa; phylum Chordata; class Actinopteri; order Characiformes; family Alestidae; genus Hydrocynus; species Hydrocynus forskahlii. The sequence goes on from JBBPCX010000141.1 coordinate 13,444,898, forward strand.
TATCATCATGGCAAGGTTTACATGGCTCCATGCCGTCATCAGTCACATATCAATGTTGTGACCAATGTTTTTTTTACTATATATCATTGCAAGGCCAGTATATAAACACAGTAACAGTTTTTAGCATGGGTTACTACTAACCCAGCTAGTGAGTGTAAGTAATGTTGACCTTGGTAAAGAAAACAAATTCTTATATGTGGAAAAAATGACCTTCCGTACAATATAGTAGACTGGTTGATGGGTGTCAGCATCTCTAATGTGATGTGTATGGGCCATGATGCTAGTTACTTGTCACGTCCGAACCTGTAATCAGCCTCCCAAATTAGACTCTGGCTATAAATTACAATTCCAGATGATGTTGTTTAGGCATTTAGGTCAATCAGGACCATTTAAATGAACCCAAAGATATAACTTGTTTTGATGAAAAATAAAGTAGGTCAGTCAATATCAGAGAACTTTATTGATCCCGGAGAAAACTGGTTTTAATGCATTGCAGAATTAAAATATGTGTTAGCGCAATCGTACTGGTCTTGTAGCCCTACTCCATACTGAACTGCCTCAGTATATTGCATTGATTGCAAGTGAATATGTGCTACAACTGAACTGCAATTGACAAGCTGAAGAAAGCCAGGCTGAAGCAAGAATAGTGTACCACTTAAAAGCACTTTCCATGAAAGAGTTTCCGTCATTGTTCACTGTCCGACCACTGGCTAAGTGGGGGGTGGGAATAGAAGGTATATGTGGATATAGATAGTAAGAGAGTGGGTGAGAGAGAGGTAGAGAGGGGGAAGAATCACTCATATACAACTATCCATTTAACCGGCCGATCTTGTTGTATTGAGGCTGTATTAAGAATACATCAGCGATGTAGAGCTGCTGATTCTTATATGAATGAAACTTATATATTTTGGTTTTAAAAACAGTAGATCTGTTGGATCTATGTTGTTCCATGCTGTGTGGTGGAGCAGGTCATGTCTCTTAAAGAAAGATCATGCCAGAAGCGGAGAAACTGTTTGACCAAAATCATTCACAGTAAGGACTTGTCCAGGGTGTTTTTCTACCTTTTAGCCTATGACTGCTGGGATAGGCTCCAGCATCACCACCTCCCCATGTAACCCTGGTTAAGGATAAGCGCTTTCGATAATGGATGGATGGACCTATAGTAAGCGAGCAGTGTAAACCCCTGACGGAGACTCAACAGCATGGTAAGTTACTACAAAATCTTCATTAATTTAACGAGTTTAGACCCATATCATGCAATGCATGTATACACTAGGGCATTAACAGAAAAGTCGACTAGTCGACTTCAGAGACACAAGTCGATGCCCTGTGAGAGAAGTCGACTAGTTTTTTTCCTCTCTCTGTGCGTGCGCTTGTGTACACAATGCAGTCTCTGCCTCTGATTGGCTGACGCTGACACGCATTCCGTGACTTAACCAATTATTGTAGTCCCTTCATAAGAAGGGCGGTACCGTTGGCGTGAGTGGAATCTAAACACAAGACCACAACAAGAGGAGAGACACAGCAGCAGAGGTGATAGACACACATCACATGTGTGGAAATCCTTCACACTAGACACACAAACAGCACGGAGACCTGCACAATCTGCAAGTCAGTGTTAAAGTACAGTAACAGTACTGGCGTTCTGCACGGCATCTGAACGGCATCCGCTAGCTAACATGGCTAACGCTAGCACTGCAGAGAGTCGTCCAGTCCAGAGGACGCTGAGTGGTGCTGCAGCTTATACTGTTCCCACTTTTTGTTGTGCACTTAAATTTACCAGAAAATTCAAGGTATCAGCCTTTATTTTGTTTAATTGTCATGTTGACTGTTAATGTTACAGAGAACTTTAATAAAAGTTGCTCAATGTTGGACACCTGTGTTCCTCCGCTGTGTCTGTGTGATATCATCAAATGACTAGTCGATTCGACTTTGACTTTGTTGACGGATAAGTTGACCTGAAAAGTCGTTAATGCCCTAGTACACGCACTTAGCCTTGGGTAGGCATGTATTGAGTTTTATGTGAAATGTACTGTTATGCATACTCATACTGTCTTTCTTACTTCAGGGAAAAAAAACTAAAAAAAATAAAGTTCCCTGCTCATGCTTGTCACCGACAAGAGGCCACTATCAGTGGTTGAAGATGATTGCTTCAGAGCAATGATCCCTCCACCCTGGTTACACTCTTCTCTCAAGGCCCCACTTCTCTCACTGACCATACCTTGCAACTGCTTATTAATTCTGTGTTGAAATGCACAGGCATTGGAGCTGCAAAATGTCTTGTGGAACATATTAAAAAAGTGAGCTCGCCTGCAACAAGCCAAGGGAGAAACAGCAACAAATGGCCACACCTGAGCACAGGGTTGTGGAAGACACAAGCAGAAAGTGGAACAGCACGTTCTACATGATAAAGCTGACTGCTTGAGCAAACATGGTGTAACAGCCACACTGTCTGACTCCTCTGTCACACACAGGGGGAAAAGGTAAAAGGATCTGAAGCCAGACCAGTGGAGCCTGCAGGAAGAGCTTTCCACAACCCTTGAGGCTTTTGAATGTGCCACTGTCTTCATGAGAGGGGAGAAATAAATAACAGTCTCTGCAGTACCTCCGCTTGTGACGGGGCTATTGAAGTCCACCCTGCCTTTGAGTAAACCCTTTGCTGGCTTTCCAACTCACTGCTATGGAGCATCTGCAACAGCGACCAAACACAGTGATCTCCTCCTCTGTCCTGGGCCCGAGGTTCAAAAGACCTAAATGTGGACCTAAATCTGAAGTCCTAAATGTGGAATCACTAGCACTCCTTTGGTAACAATAAGCAGTAGCATGCCAATCTGTGACCGTACCTGTGCCACCTCCACAGTTACTGTAGCTGTGGAACCTACAACTCCTACATTCCCTTGCATTACATTCAGTTGGCTGATGCTTTTATCCAAAGCTACTTACAATCCGAGAAAACTCTCAGGTTTCAGGACCAGGGAAGAATAAAAGTCCTAAAATCTTTATGTAGGGAGTAGTGCAAGAAGATTAGGAGAGGAGATGCTCTCTGAACAAATTAGACTTCAGGAGGATTTTGAAGATAGAGAAAGATTCCGCTGCTCTGGTCGTCTTTGGCAGCTCTTGTCGCCTTTGGCAGCTCTTTCCACCAGCAGGAAACCACAAATGAGAGCAGTCTGCACTGGGTTTACCTTGTGTGTAGGGGTGGCAGAACCAGACAATGTTTCTTGGAAGAGTGGAGGGAGCGAGTAGGAATGTAAGCCTGAATGATAGGATTAAGGTAGCTGGGTGCAGACCCAGATGTCACTGTGTAGGCAAGAGTGACTTGAACTTCATTCAGGCAGCCATGGTTAGCCAGTGTAGGTCAGTTAGCAGTGGGGTGACATGCAACGTTTTGGGTTGGGTGAAGACCTGCCAAGCTGCTGCCTACTGAACTAGCTCGAAGGGTTTTATCGTACAAGCAGGGAGACCCACTAGAAGGACACTGCAGCAATCGAAGGGAGAGATAATGATGGCTTGTGCAGGAGTTGGCATATTGAGTCAGGTATGGTCTGTTTTTTCTGATGTTACGTAAGGCAAAACGACATGACGACAGAGACAGATGTGATGCCTCTTTATTTATTTCACTCTTCGAATCCAAAACCAGCAGTGAAGAAGAGAATAGAGAGCTGGAAGTTGTGGATCACCTCATATACTTTGTAGAGATGCTCCTTGCTGTCCTCTGCAGCACACAACACATCTTGCCAGTGAAGAAAGTTCATTGAATTGGCGGAAGGCTAATGAGGCTAGATATCCCACCTTGGCCAGGCTAGCAAAGTCGTAACTATGCAACGCTGGCACCTCCACACTATCTGAGCTGCTGTTCTCTGCAACACACAACACATCTTCTGAGAGGAGAGCCAACTTTAGCCAGGAGCATGTGGGCATGCCAACATTTTGCATTGCAATGTATAGTTTCTGTATAAAGGCAAAGAGTGTGTTTGTAAGTGATGGTGAGTGGGTGTCTGAGAAAGTGTTACTGCAGAAACAGTTTACCTCCACATTCTGTGGCCTGTTGTTAAAACTATTTGATGTAGCAAAACTTGTCAGCAACTTGTCAGTGTGTGTTTTCAAGCAATAATTTCAAGCAATGCAAAAAAATACTTCTGCAATTCATTGAGAGATGAGTATATATACATATGTATCACATGTTCTATAGTATACATTTAACTAAAGTTATTTATGTTAATATTGTTATTTTGGAATACCATTTTGTTTTGTGAATAAAATGATAGAAATAAAATATGTTTTGGTGTTTTCTTAACAGATTGTCAATAAGAAATAATTAACAGGTTAATCGATGATTAAAATCGTATGTTTTGTAGCATACATTAAATCTTCTGTTTATGTTTATGTTTTTGCCCTGTATTGATGGCTTTTTGGGTTTGTTCAAGGGTCAAGATCAAGACATTGTTAGAGTAGCAAATACTCTGGATGCACTAGTGAACTTGTGAGGGCTTTGTTCACATTTCTGCAGCACAAAGGTCTTATTGTGGTGCCCACAGGTCAAACAGACTGGACTTGTGGTTATTTAACATATAAGGAATTTGTCTTGATGGGTACACACATACAGCTCTGGAGAAAATAAGAGACCACTGCAATTGATCTTTAAATCAGCATCTCTATGAGTATGATAACCATTCCATGCCAGTGACTGTTTAGTTCCTACATAAGCACCTCATTCTGCTTTATGAGGTACTGATTAGTGATCACCTGAATCAAATCTTTTTTTATGAGAAAAAGTATAAAAACATTGCTGTAATCAACTCCTCTTGCAATGTGACGTCAAGTACGTCACATTGCAAAATTGCTGCCATTTTGTGTGCGTGAACGAGAAATTTGTTTTCTTTGAATTATTCAAGTTCTGTAAACACTATCATTTCTCTTATTTTTATATATCTCTTGTTTTATAGTTCAATGCTTGCACCAATAGAAGATAAAAGAAGATAAAAACACGAGAGTTTTATATATTTGCCATGGATTTTAGCTATTGAACAGAAGTGACTTTAGTTTGCGAAAAGGAATGAATAGGAATGACAGAAACAGAACTCCAAGAAATGTTCTATCTTGATTTCAGCCCTCTTTATCATCCTCTGCCATTTTTATCTCTTTGCCATTCATAGCAACCCGCAAACAGACGTTTTTGTATTTTAGCAGATTGCCAGCGTTTTGCTAAATTGTTGTGTCCACAGGAATAACAGTAACAGTCCTCCATGTAGCACTCGTTTTGCTTGATAGGCTCCGGGTGTTGAAAATGGTTTTATGGTGATGGGCAAATAACAATCTTGGCTGACACTAAGTGGGTGTTGCCAGAATAAGTGGCACGATCCCTGAAACACTGTTAGCTTGCGATTGAGCAAAAGCATTTTTTTCAAAAGCCTTTCTGAGAAAAACCTCTCTCTCTCTCTGTCTCTCTCTCTCTGTCTCTCTCTCTCTGTCTCTCTCTCAAACACATTTCGGAGTGTGTTTATGGCAAGAAGCCATTTTACTCTCTCTGTGTTTGCATGTTTCTTTGCATGGTTGCCCTTTCACTGCCTGTTTTCCCCACACGACGATCTGTGCCCTCCTTCTCTGGCCTATAGACCAGAATAGCTTGTCTTTCGTTCTTTGTCTTTTTATTTCCTGTGGTCTGAGCTGACTTTCACAGTTCGGCAAATACGGGCTTCGAATTTCCGCGTGGATGCGACAGTTGCGCCCAACAGCGCGCAAAGTCATCACACACTCCTGTCGCGGCCCCTCCCTTTCTCTCTTGAGTGAAGCGTGGTCGGGGTTGAATCTGGCTAAGATGTCAATTAGCCCTTAATTACATCACACCCACACTTTGCCTACCCATTTAACTAAATGTAATTACAAGGGTGTGGGGAGGGGTGGATGTTGATGTAATTTCATGGGTGGCCTGCTGTTGCTAAGCTTGCTCGCCTCCCCCGTGGAAATGTTGGAGTGATATGAGCTCAGGAGGCCCCAGGCCACAGCGCTGGATCTGCGTCTCTCAGAGCTGACTAATGAATCAGGCTGAAAACACTCACATCAACCTCCACACCCCCAATGTCCCCTGTGTGATCCAGGTGATTGCTTTGGCAGCTTGAGCATCAAAAGTGGAGAAGGCAAAACACATTTGCGGCAGGGATAATTAAGCAAGGGGGCAAAGGAAATTACTGAGGGGATCTAACTATCTTAACTTAATGAATGGTTGGGGGATACAAGCTTGTCTGTTTTTATAGCTGATGTGTCTGCACCAGCATGTAGACCAGAAACACACTCAGCGCAAGAACTTGAATGCAAATGACAATGTCCAGACAAGACATTGCAAACACGTGGTGCATCTGGACAAACTCACCCAGCTCTTATATTTGTGGTGGTTAAAGTCTCAGCACTCCTGATAACCAGTAATGCCACGGCCAGGTGTGCACGAGAGCACACCTGGCTTCACCCCCTTCTGGGTGGGTAGGTTGCTTTATGACATTGTATTGTAATAAGGGACCTAAATATAAGATGATAGTCCATTTCTAACATTGTTATGAAGCATACTTGAAATGTAATTGCAGCTGTAGCCTGGTGGTTATGGAGTTAGTTGCCCCTGTGATTAGAATGTTGTGGGTTTAAATCCCAGGACTGCCAGTGGCACCACTGAGTTACCCTTGAGCAAGGGACCATCCCTACACACTGCTCCCCAGGCGCTGTGTCGGTAGCTGCCCACTCCTTCACTTGGCAAATGTGTTGAATGCAGAGAAAGAATTTCACACTGTTCACACTGTGTGCTGTGCTGTGTTTACGCATGACAACTTTATTTTTCTTTACATTTTGATTTCTTCTAAATTAGGTGATAACTTTCATGCATACACTATATTGACAAAAGTATTGGGACACACCTGTTTTTTTGGGTTTGGGCTAGAACGCTTTCTACCAGTGAAGGGCAATCTTGATGCTTCAGCATACCAAGACATTTTGGTCAACGCCAGTTCAGTGTGGAAGAACTTGACTGGCCTGCACAGAGTCTGACCTCAACCCCATCCAACATCTTTGGGATGAACTGGAACGGAGAATGCGAGCAAGGCATCAGTGCCTGACCTCATAAATAAATTCCCACAGAAACTCCAAAATCTTGTGGAAAGACTTCCAAGAAGAGTAGAAGCAGTTATAGCTGCAAAGGGGGAACAACTCCATGTTAAAGTCTATGTATTTGAATGCAGTATCGCTGTTGGTGTAATGGTCAGGCGTCTCAGTACTTTTGTATTATCCAGCATTGTATGTATGAATATACATACATATTCAGTAGAAGCTGAAATATTCTTAACAAAACATTACTCCAGTAAAGGTGGTGGTTAGAAAAGGACTTGTTTTAAATGTACTTAAGCATCAAAGGTGAATGTGCTCTGTGCTATTACAGTTGTTAAGGAGGCCTGAAGATAAGAAAAAGAGAGATAGCTGTTCATGTCTGCACCACACAGTTCTTAGAGTTCACAGATCTTCAAAGGTGTCTTAGTCAAGATTTAAGATACGTAACCTTTATTGGTCAATAGATGTATAACCACACTTAGTGATTTAGATCTTTACTGCTTTCCATTTCTGCTTGGGATCACAAAGCATGCCTCTAGAATCAACAAGGGCATTTATAGTTTGGTAGTGTTTCTAAGGATTTTCTTCTTTTTTGGACCTTTATATTATGTGGAGGTTCTTCAAACCAAAAAAAGGTTATTCACACATATACATCATTTCATGTAGTTCACATTCATACATCATTTATTAAAATGGTTCTGTACCAAACCATCAGTTGAACGATTCCTCTATGGCACCACACAAAGGTCCCTTTTCCAGCACCCACACTGGGAAGGATGCTTAAAAACTGTTTTGCTCATCACTTTAATTTAAAGCCTCTTTTTAATTTATTTTATCTCTTATTTCATTTCTTTTATCTTATTCTCTATGTAGGTGGCCTTGTAGCAAAATGCCATTTAGTGGTTTGATTAAGTCTAGCAGTACAGACCATGCCAAACTATATACCTCACTTTGTGCACAGAGGCGCAGTCATGCTGGATCATGCTGGAAAAAACCCTTCCCCTCATTGTTGGAATCATATATTTGTCTAAAATGTTGGTGAAGCATTAACTTTCGCTGGAACTAGAGCCCAAACTTTGGTAATAGCCTTTGACCATTATACCTCCTCCACCAAAGTTTACTGTTGGCACTATGTATCGGGTAAGTATTGTTTTCATGGCATCAGCCAAATTCTTATTGGATTATCAGATCAGAGAGCATGTGTCCAGAGTACAGTGGTGGCATGTTTTATACCATCTGCTTGGCATTTCATAATTACAGCTCTTCCGGTCTAACATGGAAAAAAAAATCACAAACTGAAAGGTGACATCGCTTGACAGTTTAAAGTCACTGACCCATTCCACTGCGTTTCCAGCTTTATTTATGAAGATTGCATGGCTGTGTGCACCTCTTGTACATCATCCTAAAACGGTATTCTGTCCCTCTAGGCTTTTTTCATGTACATTGATTTTATTATTGGAGTCTGTTCACTTTCCGCCCTTCCTGCGCTATGGAACGAGAATCTCATGGTCCATTTGCAAGTTACTAGAAAGCAATCTCAGTTTTGACGAGGCCTGGAAAGGCCTGTTGCACAAGACAGGGTGCCATACTAATCGTGGCCAGATACAAAAAAATATATATAAATAAATAAATAAATAATCCAGGACCTTTATACATATTCAGACCTCATGCTGTGCAGCTATGGAGGCAGGGAAGTGGAGTCTTGCGCTTGAAAGGAGAGTGGAGGGCACCATTAATTACAAAGGCACACAGGCTGAAAGTGTGCCGCCGCATCTCATTGGCGCTGAGAGGGAGGCCTACTGCTTTTCTAGAGCTGTCTTATTATTGAGCCAGGACTGAGGCCTAATTAACGCAACTCAATCCAAACAGTATTAATGAAGCTTTTCAAAGTCTGAGGTTGGATCAGTTTTGGCAAGCCCAGTGTGGTCTTAACTAGTCTCCAGCTGAATGGCCGAAGGAGGTAGAGGGAAAAACTTTATATTGTCATGCACACATACACACATATACATATATACACATACCCACAGGCTTGTTTTTATTCCAAATCAGGATGTAGGGATATATACAGTAACCCCCCTCTTTCACGTGGATCAGCAGTCGTGGTTTCATTCCATCGTGGATTTTCGAACCTCCCGCCTCTGAGTACAGCTGACTGTGACATCCAGGCCTCGGGTGCCACGCGGCGGTTACCAAGGCAGTCAGACACCTGAACTGGATGAAGCTCCACGAGGCCCGGATGTCACACTCAGCTGCACTCAGAGACGGGAGGTTTGAAAGTAGCCAATCCGAGAACGTTATTTGTTTCTCCTTGCTGCTGATTGGCTGCTGCCCTGTGATGCTGCAGTCCAGAATTTTCTCCTGTGGAGCGTCTCGAGTGTATCTCGTGTTTTTTATTTTGTTCTTCTTAAAGCCCTGTATTTTTATTACTGTAAATTAAATTCATTTATTACTGTATTTATTCTGCTTATACCAAAGAAAACAATACCGCATACCAAAGAAAACACCTGTGCATTAATTGCAGTGCATTACAGTCTATACAGGAACAACATCGATTTTACATTCTAGCACTGCAGGCGTTCAGTGTAAACTGTACAGTATGAATACGGTTTACCTTTACATTTTCTTTCAGGGTAATGAGTTTAAAATGAAATTAAAGTGTTTGGGAGCATATCTAGGAGCATATTTAGGGTTTACACTATAAAAACAGGCATTTTTAGGCAATTTTTTAACCACATCACAACAATGCGGATGCTCTTAGAACGTAACCCCCACGAAAAGCGGGGGGGGTTACTGTATATATATTCCTTATGTATTATATTGTACTCAAAAGTAAACAACACTGATATGTCTGAAATGCATTATACATGTGTTTGTCTGCTGTAGCCCACATGTACTTTAAATACAAATACATGATAATAATATGCCCCATATGTATTATAAATTTAGATGAGTGACAAATTAAGGAAACAACACAAGGATGCCTTGATAAAATAATGGGCCACTGCGAGCATCCATAATGATGATTCAGTGCATTTTGCCTTTAATCCTACTTTGCTTTAAAGTCTCTGGAACTGTACCATTATGCCAAAATATATTTCCTTGGATTAATGTGATTTTTCATTATTCTTTTTAGTGCTGGAATTTGGGACCTTTTTTCCTCCTAGTTTTTGAAATATTGGTATCGTTCCATGAATCCGGCTATGTGTTCTTAACCATAAATGGCTTGGTAAAAGCCAGCGAGTTAATACCTCCTCTGTCATTGTGTGGTAGAATGAAAGCACTGAATGAAGAGAATCAGAACAGGTGTTGGTTCGACTCCACACTGAGTAGATTTGACACTGGTTTTGTAGCAACCACACATCACATTTTCTCATGGAAATGCAGTCTAGTTTGATGAGGTCCGTAGGTGTTCATTTGGCTTGAGATCAGTTGACTGTGAAGGTAATATCCTATGATTTAAATCATTTCCATGTTCACAAAATCATTCAGTGAACCATCATTCCCTCTGGACCCTGTGAATGGGGGCATTGTTATCCTGACAAGAGTCCACATAAAAATGTTTCACCATGAGATAAAGGTGATCAATAAGAATAAAACTGTATTTGCAGTGGCCCTTCCCTCCAAGGGTACAAATAGTCATGGCAGTAAAAAGCTTCCCACAGCATAACAAAGTCACTGGACAACCTCACCTCATTTATACTGTGTTTTTTTTTCTTCATTTATCACTTGTGTGCAAATACTAGGCTGCTAAAGTTAATTTATAAACCATTAACATGGTAATTAATAAACCATTAACATGGTAATGATCACATAATATCCTGCACACTCTTTGATGTGAAGTGGAGCCACATACCACAAAAATTGCATATATCTGTATGTATTCCCAGATTATAATTATGTAAGTTTCTAAGTCTAATCGTAAATCTTCTCCTAAACTTAACTTTGCTAAAAATAAGTGTTTATGATTCTACAAAGTTAGTATATTTTTGTCCTGAAATACAAAACAAGTACAGGTACAAGTACTGTCTCTGACTCTCTCTGTCTCTCTATCTCTCTTTCTCTCTCCTGCAGTTAGAGAGGGCATTCAGTTGTAGGAAGAGAGGTTTGAAATTATATGTATTGGAATCGGTAGGAGGGATACGGCGGAACATGTGGAAAGAGATTTCGCCTGTGTGTACGTTGTGTGCTCTGTGTGCTTGTGTGTGTGTGTTTCAGGAGAAGAAAGAAAAAAAATGAAAGAAAGTGCAAGAGTGAAATCGTGCAGATAGAGAGAAGGATGGAAAAAACAGACTTTCAAGCTTATTGTTGAGATGGATTAGGAAGAGGAGGCAGTTGAATGCGACTGGAAAGAGGATGGTATTGCAGAAAGTGTGTGTGTGTGTGTATGTGTAGTAGAGAGAGAGAGAGAGAGAGACAGAGAGAGAGAAAAAGAGAGAGAGGGGTTTGAGGAGCAGACAGATGATGATTAAGCCCAGCACTCAGCAGTGCCACAGGGAGTCGTGCAGAGAGGCAGGGGGCTAACGGCTCTGCTTTAGCGTCCTAGCTGTGCCGCTCCATCTCCAGTCCAGTCTGCTCACCCACAGATCGATTGCTGTGGCCACAGCTTCCACAATCCGCCCCGATAAATAGGGAGGGGTGTCAGGAAGAATGGAAGAGCTCTGCGGCCTGACGTTAGGGACTTTAAACATTGACAGGTGCGTGGTTGGCCTCAACTGTCCTTGGAAAACCTGTGCAAATCAAAACACATCAGAATTGAAAACATTATGTCGTGACTGAAGAGCGCTCTCCAGCTTTCGCCAAGGGTGCTTTTTATTCTTAGTGCCAAAAAAATGCGCCATATGTCTCGGCTGACCAATCAACATCAGGGATGGCTTTTCCCTGGTCAGTCATCATCCTCCTTAATAGAGCAAAACTGGCTTTGCCTGTTTTTGAGCTCCCAAAGCTTCACAACATTTGCTGAGAAAAGAGTCTGATGTTGATTATTATGTGTGTCGCTCATCTCTGCCTTAAACAGTGAAGGTTTCTTTTAATGACTGGTATGACTGAAAAGCCGATAACGTGATTACTTGCTACAAACATACACAGACCATGAACAGGATATGTTAGAAAATATAAAATATGTCCAAGAAGCCACTTTTGGGAGTAGGTTTTACAAAAAGACCTGCTTAGATATTTTGGGGTTTTTTGGAGCTAAAACGCCAACAAGCATTTCTGTTTGCTTTAGCATCCCTACAGTTGTTCAAGCTCAAAGTCTTTACTGACGGTCCTGAACCTTCTGTGTAATTTCACTGTGCATCTTCCCCACCCAGGAGCCAGTTGGTATGATCATCATGGCAACTGCACTTACAAATGTTATTGACTCACGTGTCCCTCTTTATTTAAAAAAAAAGAAAGAAAAGTATATGCCCAATTTTTTGTCTTGGTGTTGTTTGGGGGGGCCGTGAAGTAGCTGATCCATGTGGAGAAGAGGGCCACATTAGCATTGTGAGAGTAAAAGGAAGATGAGAGGTGTTTCTGTCTCAAAGCAAAAAGTGAGCCTTTGCTGATATATACATCGAGGACAGTGCTTTGAAAAAGTCGTCTGATTGTATTTGCCTTAAGCGTTCATTATGTCCTTCTGGAAGGAGACTAGTATTCTTTAAGGAATACTGAGAAAAGATTTCGTTTCTGACAACCAGCTAGACTAACCTTCCATAGTTGCTCTCAAACTTTTATTACGTTGATGGCATATATTCATTGAGTATGATGATGTATGATGCAAGCATCTAAGCACTGGCCACCACTTGGTTCCTTGGCAATCAAACAGCCATCCTTGACTGGGAGTCCAAGTAAGCATAATTAAACTCGCTGTCTCTCTCTGGGTGGGCAGAATGGCCCTCCCACTCTCTGCATAATGCCAGCCAATGCAGGCCTTAGCTAACATAACAAAATTGGCCGTTAGTGTTCTCCTCAAAGTGTTTTGAGCTTTTGACAGCAGTTTGACATCTGATGGAGATTCGCATATTAGCCTTCATCCGCCCAGTGTGGTGAAGGTACCTAGTTACCAAGTGTAATTAGACATAAAACAAGGGAACATGGTGATGCAAGGAATACGTTTATATTACTAGTTACCCAGTCAGGCTCCGCCATCTTCACTTTCTGCCCTAATCTCTGTGTTATCGCAGCTCTGACCCCTTGTCATTCAAGCCACTTGTGTGTGGTAAAGTCGCCCTGCGTGAACACATCACAGCACAGCTCACAGTGTGAACAGTATGAAAGTGTTTCTCTGCATTTAAACCATTCACCAAATGGAGCAGTGGGCACCCAGTGATGCAGCACCCAGGGGGACAGAACCTTGCTCAAGGGTACCTCAGTGGTGCCACTAGAAGTCCTGGGATTCGAACCCACATCGCAGGGGCAACTCCCAAACCACCAGGCCATGAGCTGTCAATTTTGTTGCTAGGAGGACCTTTACATGTATTAGATTACATTAGATTACAATTGAAGTACTGGTAAAAAAAATGCATAGATATTTCCCCCAAATCGTTTAGCCCTAATTCATTCTACATGTACCCTGTTGTCTTTTTTTTCTGTCATACACTGCTGTGGATTTTTTCATTTTGTGTTCTCATTGTTTCTCTGCAGTAATTTTGGGCAAAACTTGACCTGTGTTCTATTTCTTTCTTTTGGTTTCTTTAATGGATCTTTACCTGTACCTACCAGCTCTGTTGTTAACCTGGACATTCAGGAAGCTTTACAACAGGGGTCACCAACATGGTGCCCACGGGCACCAGGTTGCCCCCAAGGACCACATGAGTAGCCCGCAGACCTGTTCTAAAAACACACACAACTCACCAGTGAGCAGCATCTAACATTTAATTTTATCCTGTTGCTATTCTTCTTTAATCACATTTGCATTTATATAGATTTGAAAATGACAATATCTAAAAAAAAGCATTTAAAACATGTTTATTATACATGAAGTTTGAGAAATTTAGGGTAACTGTTCTAGTGTATCAAACTGGTAGCCCTTTGTATGGCGAAGTACCCATGAAGTAGCTCTCAGTTTCAAAAAGGTTGGTGACTCCTGCTTTACAGCTATACTAATTTCATTAGCAGTGCTTACAGCCAAAATCTTTCACACGTTGGTACAGACTACAGAGTGAACATACAGGAGCATTCATATAAGCAGTGCCAGCTCTCTCCTTCCTAGCCCATAGCCTTTGAGACCCACTACTTCAATGATATATTCAATTGATACTTCAATTATGTAATTCCAAAGAAATTCCTTTTCAGAAACTTCTATTCTATACTTCCACTTACTGGTCACTTAAGTTATCGGTCAAGAGTGGCTCTGTCATCAAAAACTAAACATTGATGTAGCGCTAGGGGGTGACTAAGACATACCGTGCACTCTCTGAGCTGCTGTCTCTGTAAACCAGCAAGGTGGGAGTTTCTGATAAAGTAATGGAATGCCATATATTTTCTGAGTATGCAAGAGTAAAGATTAACTGGGAAGGCTTGATGTGTATTCATCCCTAGTTTATGTTTACAATCAGTAACATTAGCATGAATTCAATTAACACTTCTTTGGCTTTGCATTGATCCCTGTAATATTCGCCACAGTAGCAGCTGGTTTAATTAGTTGCTTTTTTCTACTTTTTTGCCTCACCTCTGACAGATCGGGCAGCCTCCAAATTAATCGTCTCAATAGACTTAAACCAACAAAGTGATGCCGTTCAGTATCGATGATGCATAATTAGCCCAAAAGTCCCCCACAGTGAGATACTACAGCTAATATCACGAAAAATCACAGGGCATGCAAAGTTGATGGAAGCTATTATCTAACTGGTCTCAGTGGCCTGGTGTTAATTAAAAACCTGGGTAGGCGCATTCCGGTCATTGTGGATTTCGCAGGACTGAATGAATGCGGCAGCAGGATTTTTCTTTGCTAGAGGCTAGCGTGAACGCTAACCAAGGGGCCAGAGCACTTTAGCTTAATGAATCAAAGTTTAAGGCTGCTTGATCAGCCCTAGGAAACGACTTTCGACTTTCAGGCTTGATAGATGCACTTAATTATGTATTCTGTGGGTATTAAAAAGCCATTTGGTTGTTTTTCAGGGTTGGGGGTGAGGGCCGATGGGCTTTAACAGTTGTGCTTGGCAGCGATGGCCTACAGCATTTTAGAACCCAAAAGATGCAGTTAAATACCCAGGGAGCCAGTGCACAAAACAACTCTAGAATGAGCTCCAAAGCAGCCGAGCAAGACGCAATCCTTCATGAATAAGGCCCTATATCCAAGAGTCACACAGTGGTGAGATGGCACCCAAGCATGCACCTGTTGGTGCTCAACCCAAAGGGAGACAATAACTAATCTCTACACAGACACCACTGGAAAAAATCAATGAAGCTACACTCTGCTGTGTAGGGTTTTAACTGTAACATGCTTAATTCTCATTTAGGTGGAAAGTCTCAAACTGCAACTCAAATAACTATGCATATATTTTTTATTGCATATGATCCCTTTTTTTTTTTTAATAATTTAAGTGCAATACTGTAATATATATAATGCAGTTCCAGGGAAGTGTGCCATAGACATATGAAGTTTCAGTATTGCAGTTTAGAAAACATGCAGTTTTTGTGTCCAAGAAACTACACTTCACTGCAGCTTAATGTTTTACCTTCAAGGACACTGCAATATTGGCATGGAAAACCACAGTATGTTTTAAATGCTGTTGAGAGTTCTTTACACATCCAAGAAACATCAATACAAAGAACACATTTTGAACAAATGAAATTCTTCATATATTTGGTTAACCTGTTAGTTATCTGATCCGTCTAATCAGGGCAACCCAGCTAATCAAGGCGAGCAAAGTAGCCAATAATTCTAGAAAGTAGCCAATAATCCTAGAAAAACCTTTGGATATTCCTTCTGTAATGTTAACTAAAAGTAAAAGGTCTTTTAATAAACCTTTAGTTTATTAGTTAGTCAAATTTTATTATTAAGTACCCACCCAGTGTCCCAGTAGTGGTCAGTGGGTGATTTTTTGACAATTAGCTTGCTTTAGTTCCTTAACCCACAACTGCAACACTGACTTGCTCTAGTTCTTAAACCCACGACTGCTTGCTGTAGATCCTTGTTAAGCCTGACGTCAAATTCCCTCGCTCTGTTTTCTGCCACTCTATTCTTCCTCATTTCTCTCCTTCCTGCACTATCTCTCTTTTTTTTCTCTACATCTTTTATTGTACCTATAACCGTGAACCTCCCAGTTAAACCCTTACAAGACACATTCTTGTTTGCTTAGCCATAGCTAAACTACTTGCGTTTTTATGACATGACATTAGGCAGAACGGTTGTGGTTGCATTATTAACAGCACAGCGATGGAGAGGGGAGAAAGAAAGGGAGAGATTGTGGCTGAACGGAGCTGACTGGTTTAGGTCTGTACGGCAGCCAGGGAGCAAGGGGGTTTACGCATGCAGAATACATTATGACTGATTCATTAGTGACACCAGGCCTTGCTGCACCGGGGCAGCTAGGCTAGGGCTCCTGTCCATTTCTCATTAACGCTTGGTTCACTCTGGCACCACAGCGTTGTGTGTTTATCATTTGTACAGAGTGCAGTGGATATTATATGCCATCATTAATATTTTTTAAAGGGCTAAAGGTTAGAAAAAGTGACCATCCGCCGCAGCCCGAGATATCTCGCGTTCCTCGGCCAATGAAAGTCGTAGCGTTGGGCACAATCAAATTTTTAAGCAGGGCCCCGAGGTGTACGGCGTTGTGGCTTTCGTGACCCCTAAATCAGCACGGAGTGCAAAATTAAGGCACGCTAGTTATGCTAAGTGAATAATTAGCCGAAGAAAGTCGGCGAGTGTTCAGGTGCTGTGGGAATTAGCAGACCTGCTGACCGATGAGCACTGACTGACAGCCTGGTTTCTGTTGCACTGACCCATGTCCTTTTCCCAATACCCTCTGAAGGGCATGCTGCATGATGAGGTCAGAGATCAGCCGGCATTTATATAATTATGGATTG
This sequence comes from Hydrocynus forskahlii, assembly GCA_037974365.1. Lineage (NCBI taxonomy): Eukaryota > Metazoa > Chordata > Actinopteri > Characiformes > Alestidae > Hydrocynus > Hydrocynus forskahlii. The sequence continues at coordinate 13,462,001 of JBBPCX010000141.1, forward strand.
GACGCATTCGTACAGACCGTGGCTTGGTTCTGCGAATGGAAAAAGAAGGCCGCTGTGAGCAGAGGGATTAACTGCTCCAGTAGGTCAGAAAAATACATGAACTTTTCTTCTTGTCCATGCTGCGGATGCACTACCAAAAGCATTGAAGAAAAAAAGCTGGAAAGCAACAAGAGCTGGAAACATCACTTTTATTAGAGTTATTTGTCAACTTTTAATTTTGTAAAATAACATCAAAGCAGCAGTGTTGAAAGTTCTTTTTTCACTTGAAATGCTCTGAATTGCTGCACATAATGCAGTCACGGATATGTCAAATTGTTGCACATGTACTTCATCAGCATTACAAAAGATACTGTCAGAGCTTAGACGGTATTGTGATGAAAAATGGATGACTTTGTAATACATTTGCTTATGCACTTAATATCGAATGACATTCTTTCAAAACATGTTATAAGCAGGTTTACCTTCATTTTAAGACTACAATTCAGTAGTTAGACCCATGAGTGAAGATTTGACCTAGACCCATGCTTCAGAGACTTGAGTCTTGACTCATTTTTGCAAAGCAGAAACTCAAGACCTAACACAGAAACTCGATTCAGATGTCCAATTCAGGCGTGGCTTCACACCTCATAGACCTGAAGCTTGACACTAGACTTGCACTTCATAAACAGGAGACTTAACTCCACCTAGCATCTCAGACTCACACCTCAGGGGGTTAAGACTTGACTCTGACTTCTGCTTCCGAGAGTCAAGACTTAACATGGACTCACATCTGAGAGACTTGACTTGGACTCGCACCCCCTTTACAATGTGACCTAGTTGTGCATCTCAATGTCCTTCCTAGCCTTTCATTTGAATGCTGACTTTCATCTGTTCCTTGCTAACTATAGAGCTAGCAGGCCCTGTGGATTGCAATGATGTGTTGCAATGAATCATGTGATTACAGTGATCATGAAGAATACAAAGGCAAGCCAACTAGCAAAGCGAATTAGGTTATATTAACCCTTGCTCAAATTTTAGAATTCAGTCAGGAGATATGTGGAAAGGCTTGTCATTGTTCACCACCCCATGGAGAGAATTTCCATTCCAGTGCTGCATTCAGTCCAGTGCTGCATTCTTGTATTTAGTCATGCAATGCACATTAACAAATAATGTTTTCTACTTTAAACTATTATCAGTTTGGACTGTAAGGTCACATCAAGGGTACTGATAAGGTTTCCATTCAGTAATCAAAGGAAATCTTTAATAAACACATTAGGCAGTATTAGGCAGTCACTCTGAAGGACGTGTATCTTTGCCATGCTCTGAACTCAGAACTCTGGTCTATCATTTAAATGACTTATGAGAAGCAAGGACCGAGTTTTCTCCATGGGTGCTTTAAAACTTCCCCGTTTTACTGTGTCCTTTGGCGGCTCTGCCTCATTCTTGGTGTGCAGGAAGCTTTTATAGTTTGCCTGCGTTTGTACCCAGGAGAACTGAGCTTTGTATCAAAGCATTTAGATTAAAAGTCTCATTACTTGGACCAAACTACTGAAAGAGGAAGTTGAGAAAGTTGCTAATGTTAGTCTATTCCGTTCGAAATACGCCTTACCAGACCTGCATTAAGACATTGTCTCACAGGAAGCATGTGGGGGCGGCATATAACTTGCAGGTATCATTGTCCGCTGATGCGACATATTCTCTATATTGATTTTAGAAGAACTTTGCTTCTAGATGAAAGAAAGGTAAAAAGATACTAAAATCAAAGTATTAACTTTCCCTAAGGGTGTGTAGACCATTAAACTGCCTTCCACTGATATGTAGGCGTTTTAAATTGGCACTTTTGCGCTGGAGTGTGCATCCTCTTAAATGAAACCCATCCAAACTGGAACAGACAGCTAGACTAAACCCAAGCTAATTGGCCCTTAAGTCTTCCGCCGTGTCTGGGTCTCCAACCGCAGCAAGATGACCCAACAATATCCTGTCAAATGGAACACTGTACTCTCCACACCTCCAAACCAAATGAGCCGATTAAAATCCCACTGTATTGTCCCGTCTTATTGTTATGTCTGTCACTGATTGCATGTTGACATACATGGAAAGACACAGGGAGTAAATGAAGGCAAGCTGTTTAATTGCAGGCACACTAACATTTTAGTTACTCGTAATGGGTAATTAGCGATCTGCTGAATAGAGGGGATCCTGGCAGACTTGGGCCTTGTGCTTTTGTAAATGAAAACACCTGCCAAAGCGGCTGGAAGGGAGAATCATAGGTAGCTGCTTCCACCTGAATTTCAACTTCATTAATTGAAATCCAGAAGTTGCTGCTTTGCATGCTGAGACGGACACCTGGCGCAGTGTTGTTTCTTAAAAAGGCTCATTAGTGTGGAATCTCTCTGGGCATCCGGCATCTCATGCTGCATCGATTAGTAACACAATGGTCAAACCAATGACAACAACACCACCTTGTTTGAGGATGTTTTAGGACGTACCATTTGTCAGTATGTAACATGTATTTCCTTTGTGATGTATTTGCATGTGCTTATTCTTTACTTTATGGCAATTAGGTTCATGCATTTCATCTTATAGCTGGTCTAATACAGAAAGTTTAAGCTTGCATTTAAATAACACATTCTCTTTCAGGGGAGGAGAACACACCAGGCTGGATTGCTGCAGAAGATGAACCAAGAACGAAGACGCCCTTCTGGTGTCCACTGCTGGCCTGCCGCATGCCTGTCTTTACCTCAAAATCACAGGACCGCAAGGTTAGTAACCATCCAGTTTCCAAGTTCACCTTCAGCTTTCTAAACTTTTAATGGATTAAAAAGTTGTAGTTCTTGTTTTTGAGACAAACGCTTTCCCAGACAAAGGATTGCACTTTACCGCACTCAGTCAATTCGCACCTGAGGAAATTGAAATTCTTGTGCACCGCAACCTCTCAAGGTGCAGTTGGACCTCTAAAAGTGTGCTTTCGCAAAAGCATTGTGAAATTATAAGGTGGCGCAGAACCTTCCGAGGTCCAGCTTGCTGCAGAGAGAATGGCAATCGATAGTGGCTGTTAAGACTGGTGGGCCTATCATAGATCAAGGAGTGAACCTGGGTGAGAGATAGCCTAAAAGGGTTTTGGAGTCACTCAAAATGGTATAAAATCAATTTGTACTGTCTGGAAGATCATATTTTGGACTAGATTTTCAGCCCTAACGTAGTTATGGGACTTGCCCCGGTGTAGCAGGTGAGGTGCCAAATTACCACTGCCACCATGGGAGGATGTTATAGAGTGATCATGCAATTACCTTAATGACTGTGGGACACCCGAGCATAAATCAATAGGCTGGCATTAAATTAAGCATCCATGCCGCAACCCAACGGGCAGGAAGTAAGGGCTGAGGGAGGCTTCCATCTGCAGGCGCTGCACCCCTGGCCAAGACTTCTGCAGCCTTTCACTATGTTTTCAGATTATCAGACTTTGAGGCTAAAAGTTTTGAGCCAACTGGATGATCATTGCTAAGACTGTTAAAAGACATTTTAATCTAAAGACATGTGCTTGACACTAGAGCCTAAGTTTCTAAGAGCCTAGATTTGGAAGTTGATGCCTGTGCATGAATTTATTTCCAATATATTTTTTAGTTCAGACCACACCTTCAGTATATGCTTGTAGTATGGATTTATAAGTGGAAGGGAACTTGAAGGACCTGGGCTGGAATTCTAAGCAGAAGTTGGAGAAGCATTGGGGCTAGACCATCCTGTGATGACAAGTGTTCACCCTAGACCGAGACCAAGAGATAGGACTGAGGAACAGTGACAATGTTGTGTGAAAACTTCAAAACAGGAATTTGAAGGTAGAAAAGTCGTTGCTTTGTTTTGTAGCCATTGTTAAGTTTTGTTTCTAGATATACAGGTACATAGTACAGACGGGGACATATTGTATACAAATTACTCAGTTGTACCCAAAACCTTTTAGGGAATTTCACTGTAATTTAGTTACATTGTCTTGGGAAACACCATCACATGTTTTCTAAATTTTGAATGGTATTGTATGTACATTAATGGCAGAGCAAGAAGAGGCCCCAACATGCTATACCTCAGCAATCTCAAATAAGGCATCAAAGGCATCAACATTAATTCATTGGTGACCACCAACACCTAAGACAGGCAGTGGTATCTTGAATGCTAGTTTGTATCTCTGAAACTTTGTCGAGTAGAAGCTGAAGAAGGTGAGTGTGGATTACTGTGAGACGGGCTGGTGGAAGGTGCACATTCTTGGGGGAAGAGAAGGTGGGTTTAGAATGAATGACTGTAATCCCTCCATGGCGGAGAGGCTAGAGGGAAGGCTTAGTCATCTGCACTCTCTTTTCTTCCTTTGCTATCTTCCTCTCTCTCTTCTACTTTCTCTTCTTCCCTCCTGCACCTTTTTTTCCTACTCCAAACTCACCCCTTGTCTGCTACTACTACTGGGAAGCCTGAGTTTGTCCATGATAAAACTCCAAACACTTCTTTCTCCCACCTTGGATGGTGCCCTACTTGGCAAAGTATCCATCAATGCATGGAGAGTTTCCTTGTTGTAAAGACAATGGGCACTGAAGACCAAGATTTAAAAAATATTCCTCAGTTCTAAAGTAGCATAGGTCCCTGGATTGTTCCTTTGAATGATTTCAGTGATTTTAAATATTTGCACTTTTACTGCACTTTTAATGTTCTTTCATGTATTCTTTTACTTCTTTTACCCCTTTCAGTATCTTGTAATATTATTCTCTAATTTTCTTTATTCTTATTTTAATTTCCATTGCTGTAAAGCACATTGAATGACCTTCTGTATATGAGAATGTGCTATATAAATAAACTTGAACTTGAATTTGAACTTGAACTTGATGATGTGATCACACAATCCAGTGTAGCCCAGACGAATATGGGTTATTCAGGGGTCTTTGTTCCTCTATATGTTCGTCCTCATGAACTTAGGGAGTCTGTCCTTTTGAGTCTTGGTCCTTCACAGTGTTTATTCTCCATTCTTTTTCGGAGTTTATTGAGTCTTGGTTCATTTCAGTATCACATAGTTTTTAGGGAGTTTTCCCTTTTTGAATCTTGGTTCCTATCAGTGTTTCTTTCTCAAGCTCTTGACAGCTTCTCCCATTACTGTCGCCCTTGGCAAAAGGCGAATTAAATTAAAACTGAATTAAATTAAATAATATTGCATCTCGAATGGCAGCCAGCAGTCACCTTAGGGACTGATGGTCTATTCACATACAAGAGCCTGTAAGCATCATATGGCTTGTAGGCAGTCTTGGTAGGAATAAGAGTCTTTGCTGATGCCCATCAGGCTTCTTTTTCCCATCCTCATCTCACGCAACAGACACGATTACTGGTTGTTTAATTTGGTCATTCAGTGTCAACTGAAATCTGTTGAAAAGCTTTAATGAGATCTGAAATTTAGTGCAAATATAGCCTGAAAACATTCTCTGACCAGGTCTAGCCCAACCCACAGGATGAAGTTTAGAATCCAATCCTGGATATAGGCCAATAAAATTCTGTCTGAATCTGGATGTGGCCAAAAGGTTTTGTCCAAATGCTACTGCCTCTGGGAGGCTTGAATTTTTCTGTGTCAAAGACTCTAAAAATATTTTTCTCTAGTCTTGGAACCTGCCTTGCGTGAGCATTCTCTGACTGAGTATGATTCAGCCCACTCTGACCAAGTTTAATCTAACCTTGGTGTAACCCAACAAAATTCTGTTTGACCCCAACTGTAGCCCAACTATTTTCTGTCAGAACATCATAATTTTTGCCAAACATGACGTAAAGCTGCCAACTGACCAACGCCAACTGAACTCCTAATGATAGTCCCTAATAGTACCTTACTGATAAAGGGACAATTACAGAAATGTACAAAATTAAGCCTAAATTCCAAATGGACTGAACCTGGCCCAAGGCCAAATACATGAGAATTGTCTGAATTTGGCAAAATCCCCACATGAATAGCAGTTTTTGGGATATATC
>JBBPCX010000141.1:13470906-13490906 GCA_037974365.1 Hydrocynus forskahlii
TTATCTTTGTAAGAATTTGCACTGAATTATCTGCAAATGCTTTTTCTTGTCCTTATGATTCTTAAATCAGCAGAATGTCTTACTGAGGCAGTTTGCAGCTCTAGAGAAATGCCATGATCAGGTTGACTTCATATCCTCTATCCTTCTATCTTTCACCTTAAGACCTATTGCAACTTACAGACAAGTGGGTGGTCTGACATTGCTGCTTTACCCACACAGCCCCCTTTCACCATACCCAGCAGAGAACCTTTCACACATAGACTGAGAGCACATCTTCAGAAAAAAAACACTTCACCAGAAATCTGCTTCAGCCTTGAAAAAATACCCACTTTGGTTCCTCCCAGCACAAAGAGGTACCTAGAGCTGTGAAGATGCATCAGTCGGAAGGGGGACGATGGCTGTGTTTTCTTATTCTGTTTAGCTCCTATTTGAGAGTACTTTTAATACTTGAGGGGTTTCATCATGGCTGCTTTGAAGTGCAGGATGACATGCTGAAAAAGGCTTTGGAGGCTTTGGGTATCTTTGGGATTAGGTTTTATACAGAGCTAAAAAGAAACAGTTTTAGACACTTTTCAGTGTTAGCAATGATGTCGAATATCATGGCACTGTCCAGTTTACACATGTTTGCTCATGAAAATCAGAAATATGTGACTCTGTGGCTGTGTTTCTATGGCTGGATCAAGTGACCTTTTCAAGTGCCTTGGGCTGATTATTTTTGGGGGCTGTGACAAGGCTTTTGTCCTTTTAGTACATTACTAGAAGAAATATTGTGGTCACAGTCCACCCAAGTTGTGTTTTTTATTTCCTGGAGTTGCTGGTTTATTAGGTACACTCGTCTATAGGTATATTTCTTTGTCTAGAGGTATGTTTTCTTTATCTAGAGGTATGTTTTTTTTTGGTTTCAATATCATTTGTTTTATGTCTATTTCCTTGCATGATTGTTATATTTCTTTGGTGCTTCTGATCCACAAGCTGTTTCATTTCCACAAGTGGCCAATTACGGATTTTTTTCTTTTCACACCATTCTCGAAACAGCTTGAAACAGCTGTGAATGGAAAGCTGTGGTCAACACGTATCAAGCCATGTTCGAAGTCAGTGAGATTGCTTGCTGTTCCCATTGCAACACTCAGTTGAACTCTAACTGATGCTGGAAATGATATCCAACTTGCAGGAATACCATTGCCAAAGAAAAATGTTTAAATCATTTTAAGTTTTAAGTCTTCCATTTTAGGTCTTCTATTTATATCTTTACCTGTAAAAAGTACAAAAGTTCTGTAAAATTCTTTAGAACACAGTGCCCTTTATGTTCCAACCCACTTGTTTGACTTTTTTTATCCTGAAATATGTTTTTTTATTTTATTTTACAAGCATCTTAAGATATTCACAGAGTGACTGAACTGTTCATTACATATGTTTGCACCAGATTTGTCTTTTATTTTGGGTTTCTCTGCCTGTTTTCCTATTGTCTTCTTATTTTAACATTTACTTGTATCTTTCCTGGATTTTCCAGCCTGTTGACAATCAAAATACCCCCATTTGGCTAACGTCGACAAACAAAATCACACCTACATTCTCCCAGGTATCAAGCTGTTATTAACAGAAAAGAGTGGATCAGAGGGAATATAAAGGCTAAATCTGAAACAAATCTAGCCAATTAAAAACAGCTCATTTTAAACCTTAGATCAGTATTGACATCAGCCTATTCTACAAGTGTCAGCATAGGGAACTGATGTGAAATGGAAAAAAGTGAAAAAATAAAGTGAAATTGTGCCATCTCTGTTGTTACTATAACTATTACTGTTGCTAACCTGCTTTTTGGTAGCTTTACTGCTAATACCACCTCATTACACCATATTTTCCGGCTTGGCGTATTGTACTGTACTGGATTACTGTAGTGTGTGCTGTCTGATTGGTAAGGGTTAGTCTCTCGTGCGTCATATTGTCTGGGTTTGTGATTGAGTTCTTCGTCCATGCCCTTCCAGATGGGCTATCTGTCCCATCAGTGGTGCTGATGTTCCTGGGTCTGAGTGAGTTGTGTCGTGTCTCCAGCAGCAGCCCCCAAACCTGCTGACTGACTGACTGACTGACTGCCGGCTGCAGATGAGATAGCGGAGTGACACTTCCAGCGATAGTGCAAGTCTATTTATAACGCCGTTTGAAGAGGGACTGATTTACGATGTTGATGACTCTGAGCTGGTGCCGCTAGACAGGGAGGAAAAAAGAAGAAGAAGAAAAAGAAGAAGAAGAAACCCACACATTTTGGTCTGATCCTTGGCCATGCATGGTACGGTACAACCAGACATGAAATATAGATCAAACAGTGTCTCAGAGAAAGGTGCCCTTCTCTATCCATACCAGTCCTCTATTGATTTAGGTGTGTGTTTTTTTGTTTTTTTTTAAGCATAGTACAGTTTATCCAAGTCGTCATGATGCAACTTTTCCAGTCTGGCTTGTACAAAGATTACCCTTCTCTTCTCTTAACTCCAGATTTCATCGTCCTCTGCTCTGTGAAGAACAGATGCCACAGCATGGATTAAAAGCACATCTCCACCGAGCTTACACATCTCCACCGAGCTGTAGGGACTCTATCTCTCTCTCTCTTGCACTCTCTCTCTCTCGCCGTCTCTCTCTCTCACTCTCTCTTATGCAGCACTAGATCCCTCTGGCAAACACAAACACACAAACAGCAGGGGTGCCAAAAAGTGCCTGCATATCTTTGAGAAGCAACTATAAGACCAGTAACCGTGTATCCCTGTACCTTTTTAAGAGGGACTTGGGGTAATTAATTGCTGATGCCCAGCTCCCCTTCCCTTCTACCTCTGTTTCCCCACAACCTCCCCATGGATTGGCGTAATTATCTGATGGAGCTTGTGGATTAAAATTTAGAGCAAAGGATTCTATACACGAATTACAATATGTAGATATATCTCTGCCCCACAAGACAAAATAGGATATAACTGATTTTTGTAATATTGAAAGGGATTATGGCACTCCAATGAAATAAGTGTGTTATATAATTAAGGATGTCTTTACGGACAGGTTACATTTGTCTTTCTTTGTGGTTATGTAAAGAAAAAGCTTTAGATCTGACTTTTTTGTATGGAAGGGTATCAAGCAAGGTTTTTTGGGGATATTCAGTTTTCTCACCACATCCATGCTCTAGCTAGATCTCACACAATACTACCGGGCTGAATGGGTGAAAGCTAGCATATGCTCCCTTTGAAACACATGAAGCACCACTGTATCTTTTTGAACTGTGCTTATTAGTGTGATTGCATTGACAATCACACTAATAATGCTGATTGCAGCAGCAATCACACTACTGTTCTTCTTCTTATTGTTCTTTTTATAGCTGAATTTGGTGCCTTTCCTCATCTTTCAGTTTTTGAAATATGGACATGGTTCCAGCGTAAAAATGTACATTGATATCTGGTGCAGTGCACGCTTTTTTGATTGATTGATCAGGGGCCAAGTATCGGTAATTTAAAAAAAAACAGGGTCGAGTCGCCTTGCTTATAGAAATCTAGTCCAATGTCACTTGACACCTCAGCAAGCTTAGAGGAGGACACTAATAGCCAGTTCTGTTAAATGGCCACGTTTCTTTGCTGAGTGATGGGGTAGGGCCATCCTACCCACACAGAGAGAGCAAGGCCAGTTATGTGTTCTTGAACTCCCAGTTAGAAATCACCATTGCATTGCTGTGGTCTTAATTGTCCTTTCTTACTCGACATGCTCAGTATAGTTAAAACGTGAAAAATAAGCTGAACAAACCATTAATTAATAATGGTTGTGATGTCACACACATGTATCCTTCCGTGCAGTCTTTCATCCTGACCTCTGAAAGGAATGGGTGAAGTTTGATTCAGATGTTGCAGGCCAAATGTAACTTCTCATTTTGAACTAACTGTCTTATTTTGTGCAGCTTTTTAAACCGGCACAGTACAGCGCAGCTAATCAGAAGAGACATCATTTATGTTAATTAGTCTTCAAGACATCTGAATATGTCACTTGTTTCTTCATACCTTATCACTTGTTGTTTAGCTTCAGTGCCAGCCTGATCTTCCTGACAAACAGACAGTCGCAGTTCATCTGGCGGGATCAGACAGGGCCCAGAGAGACATTCTCTTTGGTTATGTCAGAGACGGCCGGACGCATCAATCTGATTCCCCTCTGCCTGACTTGATCACAGCAGACCCGTGGCCGGCTCTTCCCTGGCTGGGTCTGGCGGTCAGCTCTGACAAAACGCTGCGCTCAGCACAAAGCTCTCCTCACACGTCGGAGGCTTGTCACTGTCTGCCACGTACACGCCTGTGACAGTACACAAGTGAAAAGTGCCAAAAACTCCTGTTGGATGAAGGGACTTCCTTTCTGTGTCAAGCATCTAAACGCAGCTGCTGTCACATTCTCAAAACAGATGCGTTATGTTTTAACACATGTGCTCAGTTAAGGGAAAGACCTTTTGAGCTACCTTTTACATAACCTATGATCTTGTCTGATCTTGTCTAATCCAAAGATACTGTCTTTTCAACTGAGACAACAGCCTTTAAAAATATGCTGCGTTCTTGTCCGCTGTTTATTAACAGAGTTGTTAATTATGGTGCAGTGAGTTGCCTGGTGGTTATAGAGCTGCCCCTTTGATCAAAAGGTAGTGGGTTCAAAACCCAGCACTGCCAGTGGCACCACTGAGGTACCCTTAAGTAATGCACCATCTTCACACCCTGCTTCCTGGGGGCTGCGTTGCTGACTGCTTCACAGGTTACATTGACGGCATTTAGCAGACACTTTTTATCCAAAGCGACTTCAATTCCCTAACTACAGGGGACAGTCTCCCTGGAGCACAATGGGGTTAAGGGTCTTGCTCAGGAACCTGGTGGTGGTGGTGTTGGTGGTGGTGTGCTGAAGGTAAGATTCAAACCAGTAACCTCTTGGTCCAGAGGCAAGTATGCCACCCAGTAGGCCACCACCACCCCAGAGAACTAGTTTGTGCCGTTCACACTGTGTGCTGTGGTCTGTTCACATGTAACAAATGAACACTTTACACACACTTACACTTAATTAGCAGCCCTCAGGTCAGCAGTGCTACATTGGACTGTGATTTTTTCTTTTCCATTTTGTCTGCCCAAGCTGTTGGGGGTAGTGTCCAGCTTGTGAAAACCAAAGCTGAAGAGTCTTTTCTCCGCATTCATGTCAGTTTTGGTTGTTATCCTTCGGTTGTCGTCACTGTCACATCCCTCACTAGCTTTCCCCTGACAGCTGAGGGAGGCAACTGGGTGTTTTCCCACTGCATAGCACAGCATGCAGCGGATATCCCACATGCTTGGTTGACAGATCACTTTGGGGCACTTGCCTGAGGGGTTGTGACCTGGATTTGCCACATTAATCTGTGTGGATAGCTGGCAGCCTCGGTGTCAGCACGGAGATCTTGTTCAGCGAGAGAGGCCACTTCAGTAATGAGCCTGGGTGTTGCACTGGCTTTGTGCTTGCTACTTTGTTCCTGCCTCCAGTAATGGCTTGTAATGATCTCTCAGGTGAACTGTAATCCCACAGAGCTATCAGAGGGCCTTCAGAAGCACCTGGCGAAGAAGCCACAAGCAGAACTACATTTATCCCTTGTAAAGGTTTGAAAACTAATCCTGTTGAAAGCAATAAGCAACATGAAGCAGTGTTATAATACATGGGGATTGTGGTGAATGTGGAATCCTCACCAGTTAGCCTGATTTCCTTGGAATACACACTCTGCAGCTTTGTTGCTGGTCACGGACACATCCTTGAGATGTTTCCCCAGCGTCCTTATTTTTTCACTCTTAACCAGTAGAGGGCAGTGCGGCTCTGGTGTACAGGTACCGGAGGTGCCACTACTGCAATGCCTAAGTACGAGGTCATCTGCAGAGGGGCTGATCTGTCGCTCTGACAGTTACGTGCTAATTACTGGAAATCATCCATGCTCCAGCAGTGTCTTGAGTGAAGCAGACAGTGCCTCGGCCTCCAACCCCCCCCTTGTTTCCCCTCGCTATGTTCTTACCGAGAGAATTGGGCAGCCACTAATATAACCTTGACGAAAGCAGCACAGCACAAGCTAAACATGCTAATTTAAACATCAGCTCTCTGTTTGACTTATCCTTAGCAGTGTTGAGGGTACTTTATGAGAGTGCTGCTTCGCAGAGAGCCCGGCTAATGTCTCATCTTCTGTTTACAGCACTCCTGCGAGTTACCTTACTTTGTCCCCTCCTTCTGTTCCTCTCTCCTAACTGCACTGTCAAATTGCTCCACTTGATTACGCCACGAGGACCTCTGTTTAATGTTGCGGATTAGGCCCCTCAGTGAAAGTTGCAATTGTCTTGAGCCTGAAGGCACTATGTGATGTAAACATGTTCTTTGAAAGGAAACTGTGGTAACCTGGACTACACTGTCTTTTATTTAAATTTGTCTGGATTTGCATTTCGCCTTTGCTTAATTATGTTCCTCCTTAACTGGTCCCAAAATGCTGATAAGGTAGATGCTCCTGAACAAAAAAATGGCAAAGATTGGATGATATAACTCCCTGCACTCCCTTATCAGTGCCTGATTAGTGGCAACTCTTTGTAATTGTGATTATTCTGAGCTGAATGTTAAACTGCTCTTGGCTGTGGCTTGTTTAGCCAGGTTGAATGCAGTACATGGGAAGGGGAATGTTAAGCCTGAGCTGTCTCCCTTGATTCAGTCTGGCGGCTTGGCCACACTTCCTGTACTGCCCTGACGCTTGTCACCATGGGGGCCCTAAGGACTCTTTGTTCTGTGCTCCCTGTCTTCTGATCAAAAGGATTAAAAGGCACCCTCCTCTCGGCCTACACACCCCCACACCTCTCGTTTACTGCCAAGGCCAGCCCCTGACTACGCCATCGTCCAGCCAGGTCCTGAGGGCTGGCTGAGATCCTCATGCCTCAGCGTGTTTCCTGTGTTCATGCTTGGCATGAAGTAAAGGGATGGAGGGAGTGGGTGTAAGAGTGAGAGAGAGAGAGAGCTAGAGAGAGTCAGAGAGCCTCCAGACAACTCTTGGCTCCCACTCTTCTTTTCAGCCCCATTATTTGCACTACCATAGAGCTCTTTCATCCCAACGATGCTGGAGTTGTCGCGCTGTGTCAAAGAATCAGTGCCGGGGGGATGGAGAGACGTGCCGGATTCTCATTGAATTAGCTGGACGCGTCACAATCAAACACACCGAGCAGCCAAGCAGGACATGAGGAGGAAAATTTCAGACCACGCATGAATATGAATGTGGCTTTGTGATGCCCTGGCAATGTCAGACAGTACTCACAGCGCTAATATGCTTAACCGCTCGCTCACTCTCTTCTGCCTGCCACTGATAGGATCTCCGTGATAGCCAGAGGACATAGCTCTTCCTTGCTGTCAAAACTTCTCTACGTTAAAAATGGAATTATCTTTCAGCAGCTAGGTCTTACGAAAAACTCGGTATAATAAGATAGCATGTGTTCAGGTACAAGCTTCCAGAGCAAATCACCTTCCCCATTCCTGAGAAGCGATCAGGTAAGGGTTAAGATCATAAAGAGCTATATAAATATTGACCTACTGAAGCTTAAGTTTGCTGTGCTCGAGTAGCTTTGAATATACCATGCACAATGCATGACAGCTAACACAGCAGGTGGTTGACACTTTGATCTTTGCTCATCTCCGCCTCTGGAATTTAAATGATTGGATGACATCCAGCTCATGAAATGATAACACAAGCAGCTTATTTCAACTTTGATCCAGTCGTCCATCTGTGTTAGAGTTACCTGAGGATATTGGACAACAAATAGCAAGCCGGAGCATGGTACTCCTTTTGAAAGGGTGCCATGCAACCTTCAAAGCCTGTGCTGTTGTTTGTGAGTGAAGGATTGTGACTGTTGCCGTCAAGGCAGCCCCAGTGGGGCTGTAATCTGTTTCACCCTCTGTAACTGATTCACCCTCCTCCACCATATAGACATATTGTATTCCTGTAGTTTCCTGTTGAGTCCCTAAACTTTTTTACCCTTTTTTATTTTAAAATTGTCTGTATTCTCACAGGTTGAAGGTGGAGGATGGTGGCAGGTGGATATCATGACCAGAATATATTCAGTTTAGCCAATAGCATCATAACATTTTTGTTATGTCAAATGTTTGGGTTTACAAAGCAAATAGCACTCATTATTACAAAAAATATTGTAACAGAAGATCATAATTGAGGCAACATCTAAATGTTGGGTCTGTTGTTGCAAGTTAACCCATGGTGATGCCATAGCTGTCTGTCAAAGAGAGCATTCCTGGATGGGTAGGATGTCCCATCCTCTACGCTATCACTTAGTAAGTAAAGTAAAGTAAGTAAAGTGGCCTTTATAGACATACTGTATGTGGACACATCACACTACAGCATACAGTGTGAAAAATGGGAAATTCTTTCTCTGCATTTAGTCTCTTCACCAAGTGAAGCAGTGGGCATCCAGCGACACCTGGGTAGCAGTGTGTGGGGATGGAACCTTGCTCAAGGGTGCCTCAGTGGTGGCACTGCCAGTCGTGGGACTCAAGCCGACAACCTTCTGATCACAGAGGAAACTACCTAACCACTAGTGATAGCTAACACAGGAATCTAGTGGCAAAGCTTCTCTAAGCGTGTTGAGCTGTCTGGTGACATTGTGCTAGCAGCATTTCAAAAAGATGCAGTATTGAAGGAAATGTGTGATGCCCTTCTCCTTGCTTGGTAGCACCATGTGATGGGAAGGCCTAAGTACGTAAGTAGAATTTGCAATGACTAAATGGAGCTTGACTTGTTATAGTAGATCTTATTACCTGCTACCATCCAAAGAACTCAAGGGGTTTGTCTTTTAACACAGTGTGGTTGGACTGTGTCAGTTTTCAGGACTTTGCTGATTAGATTGCACGCCTTCGCATATTGTACATATGGATCCTGAAGCCTGCAAGGCATCAACCAGAAATAAAACCATTTTTTAGATATGTCTTGTCATATTTTCTCTTCTATTAGGCTTAGTTTTGTGGCAGTATCAGCCTTATCTTTGTTATCAGCTTTATGAGCTTTTTCTTCATTATCTGCTAGATCTTCATTATCAATAAAGCTTTTATCTCTCCTACCTCAGAAGAAACTCTCAAGCAATGTTTGTCTGCTCATCTTAGCCAGGAACGAACACAGCACGTGCCTGTGGACGTGGGAGCGTGCCTGACTAATCCCACGTGGCATTTAAGTTTAAAATTAGCATCCTGTTGTTGTGGGTGGGTCAGGGAGCAGCAAGAAAAGGTGCAGCGTAGACGGAGCATGCAGAACTCAATGTAATTGATGCCAGTTATCCTGATAGTCCCGTATAATGTGGAAATTATTATTTTTGAAATTTTAGAAATCTTGTTTGCTAGTAGCCTGGTGCCAGCAGCTGGGGAACCTATGCTTTCAAATGTTCTGTTTGCATAAAATGCTGACTCAGTTTCTTTGTCAGGCTACAAAGAGCTCTATACCAGAATTCGGCTTGTCTCCCTTTCGCAAGCCTTACTTCCTTTAGCCTGAGGCCAGCAAAGGGAGAGTGTGGAGGTGGACACCAGAATCAAGCAATTATCAGTTAATAACCAGCAGAAGAGCTCTATTAGTGTTTGCTAGTGTGTAGGAGGTGCCTGTGATGTTGTCAAGAAAACGTGAGCCTTCTTACACAAGTGTGGCGTGTAGCTTTGCCTTTGTGACTCAGACTGTTTTTTTTCCCTCCTGCTTTCGTTGTGCAGCTCATGTTAACTGAGCTCTGTGGGTTTAGAGCTGGCCCAGAGCTTATTAAATGCTAATGGTGTGGCGTCTCAACTCACCGATATATTTGTGAAGTGACACTGGATTGGGATTCAGGGGGGTCATATGATTTGATAGTAATGTTATTGCTCATTACTTTAGAACTGGATGAAGTCAGGCAGCAAATCTGAATGTTGCATTCAAATGACCTTAGCAATGCCGCTTTACGATAATTAAACACATCACAGGATGAGGGGCTAATTACACAACACGCCTGCAATTGGCATTAACACGTGTCCCAAATCAGATCAGCATTTCACTTGCAATGTCATAGTGTAAAGGATGCTTTACGTCACAAACAGTCTTGACAGAATGGAGAGCGTTGAAGATACTTGAAAGATTTCTTTGTTATAGTGTCTGTGGGAAGGTAGCTTGCTCCTTTTTTGAGCATGGTAGAGATAATTGCGTCTGAAATGTGGTAAATTTAGCCCCAGCTGAACTCTGGAGTGGCAAAAGGAAATGTTGTTCAAAGTGTAAACACTCCACCTGGGATCCTGACAATTCTAATTGGTTACCGTGATGTCATACTCCCGTGTCGAACTCATGTCTGGTGACGTGATGCGTCTTTTGTGCCTCCAACAGTTTGATAATGAAAACCTGCTATTATAACTGTGGATCAGTGGGCTGCAGGCACGAGCTCCACCTGATCATCGTTTGACTTCTCATTAAGTGCTATTGTCTTTACTGATATAATCTGTTGTGTATCTAACATTGCATTTTGAATGTTTGTAATGGTCCACCACTGGGCATGTGCATTGAACGTAGGTTATGACCGTGATATTACTCTAAAGGAAGGGAATGTACTGGGGTGCACATGGTTAGCCTGTGTTTCACTGTTGTCTGGAAATGTTTTGTCTCCAAACATTGAAGTAATACCACACACAATGGTGTTGGTGCAATAGAATCACGGGTGATGATGAATTCAAATTGTTTTTAGCTGTCACCATGCTTCTTCTTCCTGGTTTCTTTTCTTTAATTGATTTTTCTTTTAAGAAAAAATCTTTATTTTGGACTTCTTACAAGAATGCACAAAACCACACTGATACAAAATACATAAAGTTAATTTTAATGTCCAAAATTAGACTTAAAATATAAAATATAATTATAATGAAAAATAAGAATATAATGGTACATTTGCGCTGTTGGACTACTTATTCTCCTCTTCTGTATTGTTACCAGACTACCCATGGCCCAGAATCGGTCCCTGGTCAAAGTCCTAATAGAAAAGTCTGTGCAGGGCCACCTCAGCCATGCACCTGGGCAGTTATTTCTAGTAATAGAATGTCAGGCTTTGAATCTCTTTGAATGGAAATACCCCTGTAGAAC
Organism: Hydrocynus forskahlii; assembly: GCA_037974365.1. Taxonomy (NCBI): domain Eukaryota; kingdom Metazoa; phylum Chordata; class Actinopteri; order Characiformes; family Alestidae; genus Hydrocynus; species Hydrocynus forskahlii. Next base: position 13,482,026 of record JBBPCX010000141.1, read on the forward strand.
TGAAATTAAAAGCAATATCAACTTTTCAAAAAGTATTTTATAAAACCGGAAAGAACACCATCAAAATACCACTCAAATGCCATCGAAACATGTTTTTCCACTGGTGTAATATCTCTTAATGTCTCTACCATAGGCCAGTGCTTAGCGCCTCTTTTCAGGCTGTTCTGCAGCTTTGGCCTCGAGACTCTTCACCACATAAGTGTATTTTAACATATACACCAAGTTCTACAATTTGTTTTAAATCACATACTAACAGAATAGTTTCATATTGTGTTGAAATGCAGTTTCATTACAACAAACACATTCATTTTGCCTTCATCATCTACCAAACTAATTCTGTTACTGATCTGGATGGATGTGTTTCTACCGATGTGCACCAGCTAATGATATTCAGCACAGAGGCTTTAGATAAGGACTATCCATCCAACGTCATGGGACGGCTAGTTCTTATCTACATGTGAGTCTGTTCCTACTTGATGTACATCACCATGTTAGACTATAGAAAAGTATAATTACCACCTGGATCCAGCATATGGGCAGACGTCCTTGGGGGGATGTGGGTGGGTCGAATCCCTTGTAGGGCACTGGGTCACAGGGACCGGCAGCTGCGAGACCGGCCTCTCCCTGCATCAACAAATCTCTCTTTAATTAGCTCTCACCTGGCCCAGCCCTCACTGCTTCCCCAGCTGCACCGCCACTGCTTTCCCTCCTCTCGCTGTCTTTTCAATGTTGTGCCTGCAGCTGAACGAGCAGCAGATGGGTACAGGGAAGATGCGTGCCCTACAAGGCCAAAACCGACTTGCTGGAATGGAGCGTCATGTTGACATGTAAATAGCATCTCACAACCAATAGGTGCACTACAGCACGAGTCTCTGACTGTGCATTATGATGCATTTTACTTGCAGTATTGAATCTCCTAGACTCTTTTGCCCTTTATTATGCACCTATGCACCTTGATACATTTTACTTACAATGCTGTGCTTTCTATGCAGACACACAGACAAAGGTACAGCCCATTTAAGAGTGCTAGGTCAAAGCTGTAGAGAAATGTACGGAAGTGGTGCTCTACCTTCACAGACCATGGAGACGAGTGCATTAACTCCTGTGGCACATTTGCAATTCTATGCAGGGGGGAAAAAAAATAACATCCATTGTAGCTGAGATTGATTCAAGCATTACAGCCACTCTATCACTATATTACCACCGCGCCTCGATGGCAAGTCTAGCGGGATGCCCTCTGAGGATCCAGAATACATTTGCCAGAGGAGGAATCATATAGTCCGCATAGGAGTCACTGGGGATTCCAGATTGAGTAGATATCTAGGCAATGGCACTCACTATTCACTGGAGACCGGTCAAAAAAACAAAGCAATCTCCACCTGAGAAGATTGCCTCTGCACTCTCTGGGGCGACTTGGACAGCTGCAGGCCCGGTCCCTCGGTTCCACCAGCCCAGATCCCCTACCGCCTGCAGGCTGCCATATGCGCTCTTGTTATGACTGCCGTTTAATTACCAATTAAACATATCTGTCCTTTAGTTTAGCAACGACGAGGGTGGGAGAAAAATGAGGCAGGCAGGAAGACAGAATGTGGTGGACGAGCGTGAATCGATGAGGATGGTGAGTGGAAGGGAGTTAGAACTCTGGCTGGACAGATGGGCCGAGGCAGTCATCTGGCTGGCGTTATTTTCGATGTGTTTGTATTAGGATGTGCACACATTCCAGATAGGCAGAGGCGGTGGGGGGAGTGATAGATGCCATAAATTACCAGTGATTGATGCTCACTTTTCTCAGTGCCAACATTAAATAGCATTAAAGCTTCATAGATACCAACCATCTTCCCCCTCCGCTCAATTAAGTGTGCCGTCTGCCGCTTTGCTCAGGCTGCATTCTCTCATGAAATATATCCAGGCACGCACGGTTTGTGGGCTGTAAAGATTGTAAAAAGTCCTGGCCAATATCACTGGGGCAAAATCTAGCAGGCTGCCATCTAACTGCTGTGTTTTTTATTGTAAATGACATGTTTTGTTTGTCAATTTACATAGGTGTGTAACTTCTACAGATTGTAACAGTTATTTACACCCTATCCAAACTGTATAAATTGACTAATATCCACATTTGACTAGATTTCACTGTTCAGAGTTATTTAAGTCCTGGAAGTTGTGAGGTGGGACAAATCTCAATTTGAAGTCAAGACTTTGAATGTTCCTTAAGTTATTCCTGAACAGATTGAGCAATGGAAGTAGGTGACCTGGTCTGATGAATCAACACCGGGTGCATGTGCATTCAGAGAAACGTGGCAGTGTTTCTCAACATGTTACTTTGACAAGTACCACTCCCTAACTACCTAAACACTGTTGCAGACCATGTACACCTCTTGCCAATGGATAATGTGAACTGAAACTGATCTAGGACTGATGCTTATATACTCAATGAACGAGCGATCTTGATGCACAAACTTTTTTTTTAGCAATTTGTGCTACAGTAGTTCGTCTTTGTGATAAGGATGATGTGGCTCCCTACATGAATCACTGAGCTTTGGGCGTCCATGACCCTGCTACACGTTAAACAGTTCCTTCCTTGTACCACGGTTGATAGGTTCTAACCACTGCAAAATGGAAGCTTCCCACAAGACCTGCGGTCTTGGAGATGGTCTTACTCAGTCATCTAGCCATCACCAGTTTGACCTAACTCAAAGTCACTCAGAATTGCAGCACATCAGCTTCAAAAACTGACTCTTCACTTGCTGTTTAATGAATCCCACCTCTTGACTGGTAATCAGATAATCAATGTAATTCACTTCACCTGTCAGACATGTTAATGTTGTGACTGATCGATTTAAGTACATAGCTTTCACAGAGAAAAAACTTCTATACATTTAGATGCTCGCATTAATTGAACATATTGGAAATTATATAAATCATAGAACATGTTATATCTCAATATGTTAATCTCAGCAAATAAAATGCCATATTGTTCTCTGTGTAGGATGTATTTTCACTTAGAAAACTAACATTTCCTTAGCCTCTTATTCATTTTCTGGACCTTGCATGGCATGTTATCTACCATTATGTCTATAGTAAGGAACATGCAGAAGCATGCCTAAATTAATAGAGTCTTTGCGTATTTGCCCCATATTACCGTCCTATTCCACCCAGTCTATACTGTTATACATACCATGTGCATTTAATTCAGTCATGAGGAGATGCTTTGTGTGTATGTTTATTGAATTTATTCATTTTCTAGTCATGTTCTGTATTGATTATTCACATAAAGAGAAATTCCTTGTACAAGCAAAGGCCAGTTTAGCCAATTAAGTGATGCTCATTCTCAATGTGTGCTTTTTGGTTGTCTAAAACTCTAGCTTATACCATGAATTTAGGCCCGTATTACTGATGTAGATGATCAGCCAAGATGTCATGGTGTTCCACTCTGGGTCTGGCTTCTCCCACTACATACACTTGTAGCTCATTTCAAAAACTGATTCCTTTGCATTTCTAAGTAGGGCTCTTTTTCATGTCCAATACCAACACTGACACTGCAACTTTGAGTATCTGCTGATACCAATACCATTCCGATTCCATCTTTTTCCCTCTCTTAAACAATGAAGACATTTTTCTGGATGCACTTTGCTCAACCTAACCTTTGTTTCCACTTTGTGACACTGCTTTGCTGCTCATCTGTGTTCCTTGTATCCTCTTTACGGCATGTTGCCCTAAGTTTAGTTAAGCGTGTGCATGATAGTTCAGGCTTTTCATAATAGCTTATCTAGTAATTTTGGCTCGTATACTAATACAGTAAACCCCTGACATTGCTCTTGGAATGTAACCCCCGTGAATTGTGAAAAACAGTGCCTATTTTTATGGTGTAAACCCTAAATATGCCCCCAAATATGATCCAAAAATTATTACATTACCCTTAAAGAAAATGTAAAGGTAAACCTGTATTCGTACTATACAGTTTACACTATACTGTTGTCTCCCGCAGTGCTAGAATGCAACATATCGATGTTACCCCTTTATATACTGTACTGTAATTCATGCAAGCACATTTTCTTCGGGATAAGCAGGGCAAGTACAGTAATAATTTAATTTACAGTAATAAAAATACAGGGCTTTAAGACGGACAAAATGAAAAACACGAGAACACTCGAGACGCTCCACATGGGAAATTCTGGACTGCAGCTGCCAGAGATGCATCACAGGCAAGGAGCCGAAAGGAGAAATAAATAACGTTCTCGGACTGGCTACTTTCAAACCTCCTGCCTCTGAGTACAGTGGCTTTCTTTGTGTTTCTTTCCACAGTACCAAAAAATGTGTAGTTATATTTTATATGGAAATGTGGCTGAATTTAGTGCTGTTGCCGCACAGCAAGAAGGTCCTGGGTGCGACTCCCGGGTTGGGCGCAGGGTCTTTCTGTGTGGAGTTTGCATGTTCCCCCCGTGAATGCATGGGTTTCCTCCGGGAGCTCCGGTTTGCTCCCGCCTCCAAAAACATGCCTGCATTGGTGATAGGTCGATTGAGCACACTAAACTGCCCCTAGGTGTGACTGTGAGCGTGAATGGTTGTCTGTCTCTGTATGTGGCCCTGCGACATGCTAGCGACTGTCCAGGGTTTACCCCGCCTTCGCCCATTGCAGCTGGGATAGGCTATAGCCCCTCCCTGTCCCCGAGTGTGGGACAAAGGGGTAGAAGATGGATGGATGGATGTGGCTGAATTTACATTAATATTTATGTTACAAAATTAGGAAATTATATTTTCTTAATAATTATGCACGAAAATGCATAAAAATGATATATTGCCACAAAAAGGCAAAAAAATGCGGAGGATATCTGTGGTTTCCACAGATTTGTGGGAGTTTCCATGAACAATTATTAGTTTGGTTCAACGGAAAAAATCTCCAAATGCCTGAATAAGTGGGGGTTTACTGTACTGACAATCGGATTGGCCCACCCAGATTTCTAGACCTAAACCCTGACCCTGGCTATAGTGGTAGGTGAAACAAGACTTTCTGAAATTTACTATCACCAGATTATGATGTAGGGGCTTTAACAAAATATATATATTTTAGTTATCATCTTATGTTAAATTTGAAAACATAACATTTTTTAATTGACAAATCATAAATAATATTTATATTTGGATGAAATGAACATATACATTGGGTGTTGCAGGGCATTTGTTAATGTCTTCAGAAGAATGTTTACATAGACCTGCTGATGTGGTTTCTGGCACCATGTGAGACGGTGATTTCTATAAATGTGGACGAAAGAAAGCCATATAGCTAAAAAAACCCCAAAACAATAGTACAGTAGTACCAAACTGTCTAGAAGCTTGAATTTTTCTAAACAAGTGCAAGGCTAAACTGATGCTTTATGGTGTGGTTTCCATTAGCAACATTTTGGAAAAGAAACATCTTTTAAACAAACCCTACTCTTCATATCAAAAGAGACACTTCAGGGAACATGAATCTGAGTGTCGCAAAATATACCTAGAAGATATTATTTCTGACTCTGAATTCTGAAAGCCTTTGTTGGCTTTGAAACACAAGCATCTGAAAGTGTGCAGATGCCTCCTTGGACATAGCAATGGTGACAGTGCCCTGACGCCCACTCGGAACGGAGAGCATGAGTCAGGGAAAAGGAGGAGGGGGGGACAACAACAACAAACTTTAAAAAGCAACATTTAGAACTTGACTGCTCATTTCCCCTCTAAACAAACCCACCAGCTACCGTTTTCAGCAGCTGGTGGCATGGAGTGGCATGGAGGTGCAGCAGTGAATGGTGCACTTACGAGGTGAGGGGGCTATGCACTTTCTGCTGGCGGCACAGTGGGAGAGCACTGAGCCCAGCCTTCCAGTACTCCGTTTTCCAGAACTCTCCGCTTAGTTGCTGTGAAAGCCTCACAGGCCCACCATTATCACCACCTCCTACTCAAAAAGCCTTTGCAGTGTTGGCAACAGTACAATTTTTGTCATGCTTAAAAATTAGACAGTGCAGAACACTTGCCACAGGAGCTCCTTTTTAAAATTTGGCTTTGTCTAAATAGCAATGTATGCAAAAAAAGACAGTGCTTGCCATCGGGGCGTATTCATAGCCCACCATGAGGCCTGTGTGCAGACCAGTTTAGGCTAGTATGATGCCGAATGACGCAGATATATCTTTAGCCTGGATATACAATTTCCAAATTTGGAGATGCTCTGGGTTTTCGAGTTGTTTTAGATAACAGTAGGAATGTCAGTTGCTGGATTAACATGTTAAAAGACGTGAAACTGGGCAGCTGGTAGCCTAGTGGTTAGGGGCGTTCGCCCTGCGATCAGAATTCATGGGTTCGAATCCCAAGACTGCTAGTGGCACCACTGAGGTTCTCTTGAGCAAGGTAACACCCCCACACACTGCTCCCCGGGCACTGTGTTCCTGGCTGCCCGCTGCTTCGCTTAGTGAATGGGTTAAACACAGAGGAAGAATTTCTTACTGTTCACACTGTGTGCCGTGGTGTGTTCACGTATGACAGAATGGTCACTTTACTTTACACTTTTAGAGGGCAGCAATGAGTAATGTGTGTTCATTTGATGGCTGTTAATACTACCTTTAGGGGGCAGTAGTGAGTAATATTTGTTTATTTCATGTTTAAAACTGCTTTAAGAGGGCTGTTAGACCGCACGGCATTCCCAAACTGTCAGTGGGTGTATGTTGTTTCTTTGGGTGTGTTTCACAGCTGCTTGAAGATGTGCTGGTTTGATCTGAATCCAATATGAAGTCACCTGTGCTGTGAAATTGGAAATGTAGTATTGGATGTCTTAAGGTATGGCCTCTTTTGATTGTAATTAAACATGGATTTTTTCTTTTTTAGCTGGAGGCGGCTCTGCACAATCCGGTCCAGTGCGCTCTGCTGGGCTTCTCTGTGGCGAGCACTTCCCTGCCCCAAGGCTACCTCTGGGTAAGTAGAAAGTACAACTTTACTCTATATTCAAAATTGCATATTGGCACATGCAGTTAATTTCTAAAGCTATAGCTTGGTGAAAAATCTAGTTTTCAGAATTACCTTAAATGCCGTGTGTCATCAACGTCCGAGACAAATTTACTTCTTTAGGTTTGTAATTGCCCTATAAGGCAATCACATGTTTCAGTCATTACCCACTTGCCTTAAACTGTACAGAGCTGTTGAGTCATCTGTAATAGACTTGTTTATGTGATTTCTGACATGGCACACTGCCCATAAAAGTAGATCAAAGTATGGACTACACTATTGTACAGGCAGAGGGCAAAATGCCAGAGCACATGAACAATACAAGTGAATCCATATCAAAATCAAGAGAACAGAGCATTTCTCAGTAAAACTAGACTAGGTATGAGTGCGTCTCCAAAACCAGTTCAAACACTCAAAGAAATAAGAGTCTTCTCTGTTTAGATAGATCTGTTTGTTATTGCAGTTCTGCATTTTTCTTACATTTTATTTTACCCCTAAACTCAATTTTTGTGCTTTTCTTCACCAAAAATAACAATTCTTTCTAGCAATTCTTCAAATCAAACACACTGTTCCTACGGGTCCTTGAACGTTGTTGAATCAAGGCCTTAAAAGTTGTTGGAAAAAAAGACTTTGAACATCCTTGAACTGATATATTTCATGCAAGAATAGAAGTTATTTTTGCACAAATTATAGCAAGGTGGGTGTGTCTCTCATTGTCCTTGTCACATGCACCACTTGCTTTGAGAAACTGGACAGTCACATGCATGCGTGAGTGACTTAGGTCGAATCATGCAGGTTAAATAGCAGCAAACAAGCAAGAAAACTAACATCAAACAAACAGTGTTGAAACATTGATTAACCCTCATCCAGGTCTGAAACTGTGCCATGTTGGATCTTTGAATTTGGAATTAGGCCTGGAATGTCCTCAAAAGTCATCGAATTTGATGTTTAAGAGCATAAACACTGCAATCTGGTTCCACCTCATTTAAAAAGCAGGGCGGGCTGAAGCACTCCTTATAATTGCTGTGGCCTGAATAGTCAAATATATGTGAATGAGTTGGTTTTTATGACATCACAAAAACTGTATAACATTGTCTGCTTTCGCAGTGAAATAAATTGGGAATCAAATGGTATGTTTAAACCTTAACAATATGAGTGAACTACATTAACCTATTTTATTTTTAAAAGTGGGTTTTCCCTGAGATGGGCCCTTTAATGCACTTGGATCCAATCAGGGGACATTCAGGCTCAGAATATCCCCTCTTTTCTCTCCTGTTATCTACATTTGCCTCCAGACGATCACTCAGTGAATCAGGAAGGGACTGAAATATCCTTTACAGGATTAGTATCACTAAAACAGGCCTCTGGACTGTGATGTGATATTCAGGTCATGATTTCTATCTATGAAAGTGCCTGTTCATGAAAAAGCATTCAAATTCTGTGGATTTGTATGAGGATCGGCATAGATATCTATCTAAAATATTAAAACCACCGTTTTATAACCCAGTGGAATCACTTTTCAGAGGTTTATATGCTCTTCTTTTGCTTTGCTACCATGGTGAGCAGTTTATCACCTAATCCCCTTAAAGCAGGTGGACCAAGTCAATTGGACCAGGATGCCCCTCTCTGTGTCTTTGAGTTAATTGTTTTTTTGAGGTATTATGAAGAGCAGCGGGGTTAAACTGGACTGGATCTGCGAGATATGCTGGTGATTTGGAGGGAAGTGATATGTGGATGGATTAAAGCAGGGTTCTGCTTCTCCTTTCTGTTGCGTAAGCGGCCAGCCTGTATATTAGGAAGCTAAATATGTGCTTGCATGGTCAAAAACTGTTTGACTGATTTTGACAGTCTCAGTGAAGCTTATAAGGATATCTAGATGAGGCCCAGCAAGCAACGTGCTTTACTCTACTGCGGT
>JBBPCX010000141.1:13500573-13510611 GCA_037974365.1 Hydrocynus forskahlii
CGGAGGAGAGGAGTAATAATGAACAAAGCTACAGAGCTCAACACCCTGCTTCTACAGGATTAATAAATAATTACATTTCTTTAAAATCAAATCAAGTATTCTTCATCGGTATGACAGGATGGAAGAAAAAAACTATGCTCCCCAAAAGTTTGTAGGGGCCTTGTCTTCCAAGTGTTTTTTTTTTTTTTTCTGAAAGCAAGGGTATTAATAGAGAGTTTGTATTCTCTTTGCTGGAGGAACAGCTTCTTCTGAGATGTGTTGGAATATTGCTGTGAGGATTTGATTGCAGCCACAAGAACTCTAGTGAAGTTAGGTACTGAAGATGGGTGATGACTTCTGCATCCTATCTCATCTCAAAGGCTTTGGATGAATCTCCATTGTTCCAGACAAAGCAAAAAATATGCCCCTCTAGCCAGATACACTGGGGATAGTGACCTAAGTCTCACATGTACTAAGCCATTTGCATCAATATCAGAAGCAAGGATGCATGTTGTGATTCGAAAGCAGTACATGAGCCTAAACAGGCAGTTTATGTGGGTGGAGATATTACACAAGAGGCTGGTTACATGTTTTACTCATCGCATCAAATTTTTCTCCGCCAGGGTCTCAGTAGACATAACAACGCCAGCTAACACAATGGATATATCGAGGCATAAACTTTTTAACATTTCTCAAAAGAGTTCACCATCAGAAAAACACTGTTTAAACCCTTGGGATTGAATGTACATGTGTGAGAAGAGGTCTGAGCAGAATATGCCACAACTTATTTCACAAGCTGGACTTGATTTACACTTTCCTTTCAACAAAACACCTCTCAACACCTATATCTCTTCATCACTGAACTTTCATCTTCTGTTTCTGCAAGTCTTGATGTAGTATCACACTGAGCAAATGTCCCTCCTCACTTGAACCAGCACTCCTACTCAAATACAGTGGACTCCTGTATCAAATACATTGGGCAGTGTAAAATAGTGTTACAGTGTTACAATGGTACATTTTTATGTAATTATCTCATTTCAATCAGTATGTAAGCTAGTTAAGCTACAAAAATATTTACCATTGCTAGCTAGATACTAACATAACTTGACAAATCCTGCAAGCTGTGGTGGTAATTAACTCAACAAGACCTGTAAAGAAGGTTTGGTACTTTGTAAAATCTGATTTCAACAAATAAAAACAGTGTAAAACAACCTAAAACTGGTGTTTGCTGTGATCGCTGTTTGCTGCTCCTTCACTCTGCGCGCCACTGTTCAGCCACTCCCTCTGTGTGTTTTCCCCACCCACTTGTAGGCGGAAACTATCCTGAATTTTTCCCAAGTTCAGAGATCTTGTGTATTTTTCTGTTTGTTTATAAGACTTAAAACAAAAGAAATGTGAACATTTTTGTTCTTTATGGGCGTTTGCGTGTGATGTCGTATTTAAACCCCGGTAGTGGTTATTATTATTACATATTTTTTAAAATTACGATAACCAACATACGAACACCAAACAAAGCTCAGCATGACGTCTGACACCTACCTCAAGCATCAACACAAACCAGGGCAACTTCCATATAAGGGGTTGTTTGGCCATGCCTCTCTTGGTTTTCGGGTTAATGGTGTATGTTTGGAACATGTTTAGGATTTATGACTGTATCTGGCCTTCAATATAAATAATCCTAAATATTCTCCTTCAAACACCCATGCTTCACTTACAGTCCTCAACTGCGGGCATTCTTTAAATCAAATGGTCAAATGATATCGCTTCTGTTTTCCCTACAGGTGGCCAATAGAGATGAAAGTGGTCAGTCCCAGGTGGAGATTTTCTCTCTGAACCGTCCAACTCCACGCTGGGTGAAGAGTTTTCCAGTCGGATCTCCAGTTTGCTGCCTGGCGTTTGTCCCAGAGCCAAATCCATCTCAGGAGGACCACCCCACGATCCACAGCTCCACTGCTGCTGGGAACACTGTGTGTGTAGGGCTGGATGATGGCAGGTATGTGGTAGGGGGTTGCCAGATTGATCCTAACATGTTCTGTAATTTCTCTCATTTTTGTAGATACAAGATGGATCATTTTGGGCATTTTTATTGATTTCTGCTATGTCAAGATATATATTTCCACACTATATGCTTCAAATATACACAAAAAGATTGTAGGCATTTGCTCACCAGTGAAAAAAAGGATGTTAACTGGGAGTTTGCATGTGTGCCTCCTTCAGACATTATATTTTTTACTCCATATTTTCATGGATGTTCGGTCGCCATATCTGAATGATTATACAATGTATGTTTTATTTTTGTTTCATTTTTGTTTCATTTTTATTATTCTCCTGGGGTGGGGATTCTGTTTGCAGTCCCTGTAAAATGTTTGTTAATATGGTAAGTTGATTCATTTTAGACTTTTTCAGATCTTACTTAAGGTACTTATAATATATTTCAGCACAGTGTCCGAAATATAAAGAAATATTTCATAAATATAATCTATATTTTTGAATGAATAACTGAAAAGTAATACTTGAATAATATTTGCAAGCTTGACATGGAAAATGCATGGTTTTTTACTAACCATCTCTCACTAAATGCAGTTGCACATTTGATAACAAAGTCACTGTAGCGCCTTGAGTGCTGTGCACTTGCTTTCTCTCCTCTGAGAACCTCTGAATAGAAAGTATGACAGTAAATATTTCCACAAACCACAACATTTGTTTTTTTTTTGCTTTATCTGGCAAAATATCTTGGCAGAGAAAGGACTGTTTATCCAGTTTAACTTTGTAATAGGTCTACATACCTTTGTGGAAAATCAGTGACAGAGTCAATTTGAATGCAGAGATGGCAGTAAGATGACAGAAGGTGTTCGTCTATTTCCATCTCAAAAACTAAACAAATGTGGTGTTTTCCCTTACAGAAGCCATTCATTTTGGATAAAGAAAAATGTGTCACTTTGACTATAGAGAAGCTCTCTTGCACGACAGTCTTCTACCTCAGTTCTCGACTGATTTTTATTCATTTGCTTTACAGAGAGTGAAAACCGATTCTCTCATTTATGCCCTCCAGCCATGCGCCACTTTGGAAGTGGAGAAAAAAGTCTACTTTAAACACCTTGAAGTTTCATGCTAATTTGATGAAATCGGTGTAAAAAGCAGCTTTTTTCTTCGAATGAAAGGTTACGGGTTTGGAGACGTTTTTGTCACAATAACTATGAAGCGATGGCAGCTTAGCAGTGCATTGTCAGTCTGAACATGCATGTGAAGATGTTCAGGGAGCAAATGACTGCACGGCAGTGAAAGAAAAAGAGCAGATAATCCATGCCATGACTGCCAGTGTGGTCTTTCAGAATAACTGGCCCAGCAAAGTCATATTCAATCCATACACAAGTTATTACAGTTTCGCTGTGCTCTTTAAATGGGTAGTTGTAATAACTTAAAAACTACATAGGTAGATACATAAACAATTACATTCACATTCTATACAAACAGGATTGAAAGAGCTTTTCCCATTTGTTCAGAAAATGACAAAAACATGCAGAGGTGAACCATGACTATTTAAGACTGTCCTTCAGTTTAGGCCATAAAATGATTAAAAACAAGAAAAACAGATTTTCTCTTAACACCCCTAGGGATTATTAGTAGTATGTTAACACTATGTTTATAACAGACATTAATATACAGTTGTACGCAAAAGTAAACAGTAATTGTGCATTAAAATTAGCAGGAACATATCAAGTAAATTCTGTTGAGGAAATGTTCTTATTTGCCCACCTTTTTCAACCAAACATGTCATTTGCTTTTAATTTTGTAAAAACTGTATTTTTCCCTAGAATGCAGCAGTTTTGCAGTGACTCCATAAATGCAGGCATTGATTAATTATGTCAGTGACACATCTAGGAATTTTCCAAAGGAGTCGGGCCCACCTGTTGCAAAGCAAAGTGTTTCTGGTTATTTCCACTGTCGCTTCCTAGTTATGTTGCCGGTTAATCACACGTTAGTCCTTCTGTCCAGCCCCTGAAGTCTTATCTGGTGGGAGAACTTGCTTGTCTGTATCTACCCGTCCATCACACAACCAACACATGTGGTTAACGGATTAAAATATATGTGACTTGTCAGTGACAGACTTTTCAGAGAGACTGAATATCCTCTATTGCATTCTGTCCTGTAGCATCCTGGTTTATGGCAGCATGGACACTTCAGCCCAGTGTCTCCTGACCATCCGTAATGATGTAGGCTGTCCTGTCCTGTGTCTCAAACATGCTGCTAACTTCCTGTTTGCGGGCCTGCGCGATGGAACACTGCTCATCTATGAGAGACACAGTGGAGGTAGGAGGTATATAAGACCAAGAGCATAATACTTAACCCTTAAACAGCAGGCTTGTTGCTTTGTGAGTAATATTTATGCCTTCACCTTTCTCACACATACACACACACCTGGAACATAGAGAATATGATGTCTACTTTGGCTTCCATGAGGAGAAAACAATAATTAAAATGATATATATTTATATTTGATTGTTTTATCCTCATGGAAGCAAAAGTCGGCCCCACGTTCTGTATGTTCCAGGTGGTTTTGCTCCCTTACCCACACTTCCTCTCCTCAGGTGTAAATTGCCTATTGATTTGTTCTAATGGGTAAATTCTGATAACACATTTGCTGGGATGTCGACATTGGCGCTCTGCATGTTTTCCCTTATGCTAATGGGATGGAGCAGTAAATGGGGAGGGGTAATTAAGTGAGATGATTATTATGTCTGCCAATGAAATGGACTCAATGGAGTGAAAGGGTAATCAAATAAAATTAATAGTACAAATGAGTCTGATTGTTTCCATGTTCAATTTGCTCTTTCATCAACCTTTCTTTCGAACATTCAAGGATGTTCACCCCCCCCCCTTTCTTTTTAGGCCTGCTGAGTGCCTCACTGTGTGCGTGAGAAATATTAGTTCTGTCGTGCATTCAGAATGCGGGCAGAGAGATGAGAGTGGATGATAAGATTGCTCTGGGTGTGTATTAGCTTGTTAAAAAAACGTAGATTTATGCAGGAATTCCTTGAAAGCAAATTACCATTTCATGAGTCTGCTCTCTGTCGTGCTGCCCGGTGCCTTATTCATTTGCTGTAAGTAAGCATAAAGTAATGACAATGTACGTGGCTGGGCTGCAACACACTTTTGTATTCTGATACATGACAGATAGCAAGCTAGTTGTATGACTCTGCATATATTTGTGTATGCAAAAGGAAGCATTGTAAGGCATGGCCTACAGTGGGCCAAGTCTGCACTGGTCCATGGTTGACAAGCCTTGCGGTAAGAGTTTATCACCTTGTCCTACTTACCTGGCTCTGTCACCAAGATATTAAATCCACCGGCGCATTAAGTAAGATTAATTACACCTTGGTGCTGTATGCCTTTTAAAAATTAGAATTCATGTTTGGTCAGCAAAGGAATGGTTTATCAAAAAAAGAAAAGAAATACACAATTTTTCACTCAGAGTCACTCAGCCAGGACATGTTTCTTGTCCAAATGTTCCTTCTTTAGTATGCAACAGCTGCTGCGATGCTAACGACACTAACAAACACCAGAAATCACCAGTCACACAGTTGGCTAATTTCTGTCAGATCACCAAAACATCCCTCAACCTGCTCAAACTGCATTCAGCTCTTCAAAGGTGGCCCCGAATTGTGAATGTGACACAGTATTACTTATTGTGTATAAAACTGAACACTACAGCCAGATATTTTGGACGACACCAGGGCTGGCATTCACAAAACAGCCATAAATAAAAGTCCTAGACCTCAACAACAGGTCTGCTCCTCCCTAGTGAAGACCTGGGTGCAGTTTGAGCAGGTGAGAGAAGTTTTGGTAAAGTATTTTTAAAGCAGTTGGAGCTATTGGGGTGACAGTTGGCTTCGAGTGTTTACAAATGCAGTTTTGAAACAGAAGATATTTTTGCTGATCTGTTCCTTTAATTGCTTTAGGCGAGGTTTTCTTGTTTTCTTCATGGTGATTTAGGCGCAGAATCTGTTGTCTTGTTTAATCAGCAAATGCCAAATGTACAAGAATAATAATGAGATGTATATGTTGCAGAAGGAAGGAAGTAAAGATATTACACCTCCAGGCAATAAAATTTTGTCCATATAAACGAAACAGCATGGGAAATGTCTCCCCTCTTTTGCATTATTGCTTTTTGAGTTTATATCAGAAAACTGTTTTATTAAAGACTGCCTCTCCGTAAGCTTTGAGTGGTCCGGTCTCATTGCTCCACAAACGCCTCCCTCAGCCCCGGATGTCCTCCAGAGTGAAAGGAGCAAATCTCCATTAGGTCACCGCTTGTGTAGGAGAGGCCAAAGGGACGTTTTCAAAGCAGCCGCCTGAAAAGAAGGAAGTCTGACATTTCGAATATGCCAGGCAATTAACCCAAGGAAGTCAGAAGGCATTGTAGAGCTATTCTGGTTTCATTGCTGTACTTCCCTCTCTAATTTTGCTTCATTAACAAGCTGCAGTGGTGGGGGTAGTGGCGGGGGTGGGGGTAGTGGCGGGGGTGGGGTGGTGGGTTGGGACTTATGGGCATACGTAATGTCGCTCTTATTACTGTCTTATTGCTCTTATGGTGACTGCAATGCACGACTTGTGATTATACCTCAAAGAAAGAGTCCTGTTTTGCTTTGAGCATAATTGAGAGAAAGAAAGTGTTTGGGGAGGGGCTTCATGTTACACTATTTTGTTTAGTTATTAACCTGACACTCTTAGTGCATTAGTGGTGATGAAGCAGCTGTGATTTTCTAGCGAGGTTGCAGAAAGCATGGCCCACAAAATGGGTTGCGCCGTCATCCTCTACTTTTCCTCTATGGGTTTAAATCATTGCCAAAAAATTTAAATAGTCCCAGCACCACTTTTGCCCATTTGTCTTGCAAACACAAGGATTTACTCTTGGGTATTAATGGAACCAATTTAGCTTAAGTGACTCGCTCTAGGCAAAAGCAGCAAAATCACCATGTGGCACATTTTCGTAGCTCTGCTACTTGATGTGTCCTTTTTTTTACTTTACTTGAAGTGCTCTTCATTATGGGTAATAACATGAAGGAGTAAATTCCTTCTGACATATACTTTAACAGAATCTATTACTGTTTGTTCCTACAAATTCTTGTGTGGTTTGATGTGTTCTATTTTAGGAGAGCTGTGGAACCCAGACTTCTGCAGAAAAGTCCCCGTGGGTCAGGACCCGGTTCGCACATTGCTGGCCTTAGATGACACTGTATGGGCTAGCTGTGGTAACTCAGTGTCCGTCATCGATGTCTCCAGCCTGTCCACTCGGGTAGGATTTCTCTTTAGTTAAGGGCAGTCCGATTTACACAGATGCTTACTCATTCTCCTTTGAAAAATTGCAAGTGGAATGGCAGAGACCACAGCTTATGGGAGCTTGGCAAGCACTGCCTGACAAATTAGATTGTGTGTGAAGATCAATAAGGCTATGGGCCTGCCATCCATTCCTGTTGTGGTCAAAGTTTCTCCTCAGGGGTTTGTTTTGTCTCACTTACAGACTCTACAGACTGAGGGAATAGACCATGACTTTACATAATCTCCCCCCAGGGATGCTTTAGATACAGAGGTATCACACCCCGCGTCTAACCTTGTGGGTCTTAACTCCCTCTAAGCCTTTCTTTAGCCTGGCTTTTTTAGTCTCATCCTCCAAATCAAATATCACTTCTATCTCTCTGAGATTCCCCCGGATGATCGCTTCAGGTAGGAGATTTGGGCCAGTGATGCTAGCAAGCTTTTGCTGCTCCTAGTTCAGGCCAGTGCCTAAAATGACAGGCAATGGAAAGCTCCGTGTTGTTCCACTGATTACATCATATCCCTCCCTCTGTAGCGGGCCATTGACTGCAGTGGAGCAGCAGTGTTACAGTGGTTAGCGTTCTTCCCAGGGCTCCCAAAGCCATACTGCACACATCCAAGTGTGTCGGTGGAATTAGAGCCACAAGCTGGGGGAAACACAGACCTGGCCTTGCCCCTGACCGGCTCCTCTCTTGCGTGACTGCTGCTGACAATTTCCAGGTTAGCTTCCTACTGTCCTGAGTCCATAATGCTGTTTCGAGTGAATGTGGTGCCTGTGAACCGGGCATGCTAAGTGATCATTCCCCCATGGAGTGGCTGTGCAAAGGAATGGCACAACTGCCAGGTGGGAAAGAGGTGTGCAGAGTAAACATCAGAGCGCCTCATTGGACTTAAGTGAGCAACTTAACTCCTTATCTTCTCCAGAACCGCCTTATCCACACTGGAGAACATGAGAGGACACTTCAGCATCAAACTAAAACGGAGCTTTCCACAAGCGTGCTATAATCTGTGACATGTCTGGGATGTGTTGATTCCATGATGATTATTGATGTCTCGAGTCCCAGACACTGACTCGAGTCACCATCTTTGTGGCACAGCAGTCTTCACCCTCAGTACTGTAGCATTTTGTAAGGGAGGATAATAATGCAGTCTTTACTGTGAGCTGTGAATGTGCTCAGACCAACAACACACTAAAGCTGTGCAACCTCCAAATATTACACTGTGGAAATGTAGCGGGAGCAGAACTAATTGATGTAGGCCAACTCTTAAGAGTACAGAGCATTATTTTGGATACATTTTCGGAGATCTTTGTGCAAAAGTCTTGCAGCCAGCTTCATCTGGCTTGTCTTGCATGACAGATCCATCTAATGGAGAGTGATGACCTAATGTCTTAGAACAGCAGGCGGATGCTGGGATGCTTCACTCCAGTAGTGTTTATGCAAAAAGATTTCAAAAGGTTTGCCTTCGGACTTGAAGTCTAACAACATGTTGTTGCAGGACATATCAGAAATCATTGTACAATGTGCCAGTGGTGTTGTGTGACAACTTATGTTACGTCTGTCTTCAAAAACTCTCTTTCCCATGTTTTTCTCTGTCCCGATGCCTCTGAAATGAGCTGCAGATAATCACTCTTTTTCTTTCTTGTTCTGTGGCTGAGCTTGGCATATAAAATAAAGAATCAAGCGAAGTTTTCTTCACCAAGTTAAGAGAAAGCAAGAAGGAAGAAGAGAGGGGAAAACGCAGCCATTGCTGAGGCGAGTCAATTAAAAGAGAAAACACATCAAAGGCAGTCTCCCCTCCACTCAAACAAAAGCAGCTCCCTTTGGCAAGGGCACAAACAGGTGCTAATCCCTGTCTGATGGTGTACAGAGGAGAGAGACGCCTTATTCGTCCTGAGCCCCCCTCAAATCACCCCCACCAACTAATCTGCCTCACCCTCACACTGGAGAACCCATGGTGGGAGTTCTCAGTGACGGACCTCAGGGGCTTGTGTGCAGAGGCCCGATAAGAAGCAGTGCAGTCTTCCCTCTTGCCTCATTAGCTGAGATGCGTGTGAAATGGCTCTTCTTCCCCCATGGACTTTTAAAAGGTGCTTGGAAATGGGGCTGCATTGTTTTCCAAGGCACCGGAGAGAGGCTCTCGCAGTGAATCACTTTATAATTGAAGGCATTGGTTCTCAAGTCAATGAGAATTGCATACTGTGTGGGCCATATACCTGCTGGAGGTATAGAGAACATTAACTTAGGCGTGAGGAATCTAAGCGGGTTTATGCTTCTTTCCCAACAAGGTAACTTTTTAATATTGAATTCCAGCTTAAAACTGGAGATGTTTTTTGCAGTCTTCATTAATATTCTATTAATATCATGATTATATACTGCTTTCATGTTTACCCAGCATGCCATATATGAACACATCATACAACCCCTGAGAATCCTTGTGGTGCCAACCAATCCTGACCGCTACCCTAGACACTGATCTTTGGGCTAGTCAATGCAACCAGTCAAGCAGGCTCATACCTCTCATCAGGCAGAGAACAGAAGTCAGGCTGAGGTTTTTAGATAGTTAAGTATCTTTAAGTTTGTTCTCAATTTCATCAAACGAGCACTTCTGTCATTTGAGTCTTATAGGATGCCGTTTTTAAAAACAGCTTCACAAATTTAAAGGTGTCATTTTGTCATTATTTAGTGCAAACTGTTCACACAATTTTCACACATTTAGAGCTAAATGTGTTAAAAAAAAAAA
>JBBPCX010000141.1:13528741-13546734 GCA_037974365.1 Hydrocynus forskahlii
CATATACACAGTTTGTTAACTTGTTCTTGTGCTTTAATGTGCCTAGGGGAAAAGAGGTCCAGCCACAGCAGATAAATACAATATTGGCTTATATTAACAAGCCCCGAAACCACACTGGCCCACCAGGAATTCTTCTGGTCCCAGTTTTTTTTCTGGCATTAAACTATCCAAGAAAGCCATTTTGGTCAAACAAGGGCAAATGTTAAACTACTTCCATTATAATCGATGAAAAGCAAAACTGAAATGGAACATCTCAGAGTTGACGCTGTTGAATCACAATCAGACTGGTGCATCACGATCTGTGCGTTATAACACCCCTAACTTGGGCCTTTTGCCAGTTTGCATAAGTCATTTGCTCTTTTTCAGGCTAAACTCGTCCCCAGGGACAGCTACAGCGCAGAAATCAGAGATCCTACAGACAGGAAGCTGAGTCAGTCAGGCTGCTCAGCCCTGCGAGCCGTGAGGCAAGAAGCGTGAGCGTTTTATTTGCCCAACAGAAGACCAACAACTGTATGCCACTGCTGAATCGCATTTTGTTGCTGGGGCTCTCACTGTCCCCCTCCTTTTTCCCTCAGCAGATGCGACAAATTTCCAAGGAGCCATCTTGCAGTGCCAGCGTTTTGCCTGACAAGTAGACTCAAACAGCGGCTACATGAGTATTTGCTTTTTTCCCCCTTTTTTTTCCTAGTGGAACTTAAAAAAAACCTTTCTCAAGATATTCCTGCCAATTAACCCCACCCCAGGACAGATTTGCCTATCTCACGCCGCAGCTTTGCACCCATAGTGCCTTGGGCTGCCGTCTCAGGTGTAATTTGCATGCCTGGTCAAGGCTAAACTGGGCCATGCGGAGGGATGCAGCTGAAGGTCCTTTTGTGTTTTATCTATCTACTCCTAAAAGCCCCTCTTTGTATTTGCATGCCTTTTCATTTCCGCTGGCTTTGGCTGGCGAGGCTGATAAAAAAAATTTTTAGGATAGTGATAAAAAAAACAACAAAAAAAGTAATAAAAAAATAAAGGTGCCACGTGATTGGCCATGTAGCGTAAACAAAGGAGTTGGGGTAGGGCTAAATATTAGGAGGGGGGGGGTGTTCATTCTGTCAGTCAGCAACTGTAGCTGCCCAGCCGTGGTCTTGGTCTTCTGGGACGATGCTAAAAATGGAAGAATGGCTGCCTGGCTAAAGTGAGGCAGACAGCAGTGTTTGCGGTGACCCACATATCATGGAGCTGTGATTTGTGGCTGGGGATATTGGGGGTGTAATATTGACTGCTAGGGGAGCGTCAGGAATGTATGCTTTATAGAGGATGACTGAGCCTGTTGTAGTGTGAAATGTTGCAGCTTCCACATGAAGAAAAAGTTGAGTGCTGAATTCCAGTAGCATTTGTCTAATTGACAGGTCTATCACTTGTCTGACTCTGTATATTGCGTCACGGTGGGCTCCAACGGTGACTAAATCTTTCATTTAATGGCCATTAATCTTGTAAAAATAAATGAAATTTTCATCACAGTTCACCCTACTGATCGTCTCCCGGGAAGAGATCCATGGCATGGCCTTTGGTGAGGAGCCATGTTGAATAGACTACTTACCATCCTGTGTAATATTTATCTCCGGCTCCAGCCGCTGCAAAATGGCTGCACATAAATGAGGAAGGGGGTTTATCTTTATGAGCCAATCCTGACGTGTGCACTAGTGTTCACCAGAGCCCTGATTTATCTGCATCCTGACAGTGTAGCAGTGCAGATAAAACATCAGATTTCCCGCCTGGAACAATGTTTGAAGAAGTGTGTGTGTGTGTGTGTGTGTGTGTGTGTGGTGTATGGTGTGTGTGTGTGTGTGTGTGTGTGTGTGTGTGTGTGTGTATGGATCCCTCAGACTTCTTCTGCTTACCTTCGGAAAGATAAACTCAGCACTTTTACACACTATTATTCCTCCGACCTTCATTGTGGTTTATTTCATGATAATGTTTAGGCCTTTGAAGGTTGACCTTCGCTTCATATATCACTTGTTGTAACTCATTTTCTTCCATCCCACCAGGACTTCCACACACAAGATAAAATGTCCTTTTATGCCATGTTGTGAATTCAGTCACTTTTTTATGCCGACATTCTGCCCATTACTCTAACGATACAAAAACCCAAGCATCCAGAGAAAGGTCCATTGAGTTGTCCTGTGTCTCTACTTATCTTGGACTTATTCCAGCATTAAAGGCAGCAGTACACCGCCTTCTAAAATGCTTAGCTTTTCAAAAGGTTTTTTTATGATAAAATAATTTAATAATGATAATGACAATTTTCCACTTAGGGATCAGTAATGTATCCATTTATCCATTCACTAATCCATTCCATTCACTCATATATCACTCCATTCATCCATCTCTCCATATATAAATACATTCATCTTTATATTTACTTCTGCAGCCATCCATCCATCTACCAGTCCATCTGTTTCTCCATCTATCCACCCAAACATTTGTCCATCTTATCATTTTGTTCCAGTTCTGGTTCTCCAATGCAAGTTAGTTGCCAACACTTACAAGGACAAACAACCAACTTCTCTGTAAAAGCCACATAACTACTATCTAACTGTCTACCTGTGTGTCGGTCTATCTATCTATGTATCTATCTATCTATGACAAAATGTGCACAATTGCACATTGATCTGAATAATTATGAAGACATTTGTATGACATTTGAGAATATAGATGCAGTAAAACAATAAAAATCATTAAAAAAACGTTTGTATTATTATTAAAGATTAGTACTTTTGTATTATTAAACTGAATACTCGTCCAAAAAAAGTGAGTTTGAGAATTTTTAGAATTGCTTATACTGCTTTTAAATGTAAGACTCCAGGCATTCCTGGAAAATCTGTAGCTGTGAAAAGAAGCAAACAAAGTTGAACTGTTTTGTATTGCCACACCAATTTACATGTGATAGTTTTCCTGATCAGTTTTATTAGTTACTGCAAGCTGGTGGTCTGTGTGGTGTTGTCAGTAATGCCAAAAAGTGGCCTTGGACAAGACTCCCAGTGCTAAATTTATCATCACAGGTGATACACATAGGGCAGGCACTCCTCTCCAGGCTGCGGTGGAGGTGCTTAAAAGTCAAAGATCTGACACTCAGGCATCTCTGCCAGGGCTGTTCAGCACCTGGGACAGTGACAGCGCTGCTCTGCAGAAAGGGAGAGTGGTGCCTTGCGATGAGTTGCAGCTGGCGGTTATTCGGCTGTCAACCTCAATGAACAGAGCAGTGGGTATAAAAGGGCGAATACAGCAGCACGGGGAGTCGATGTGGTTCCAAGGCTTCTGTGACGTCTCCAATCCTTCCCCTACAGATTTGAGGATGGAAGACTATATAGCTCTGCTGGTGCCGACCTAGCCCACAAGCAGCTGGGACCCAATCCCAAAGAGCCCACTGTGACTTGGACCAAGCTTCCTGGACCATTTCTTAGTTTTTGCACAGCTCGCACTGCAATAGTTAATAAAAGAAAAGTAACTTGTGCATTTTATACACACACACACACTGCCGAAAACTGTACAAACAGTGAACAGAAAAAAAGGGAAAAGTGGTCTCATTTTTTTCTATGGCTGTTTGTGTGTGTGTGTGTTTGTATGTGTGTCTAAACTTTTGACAGGCAGTGTAACTAGCAAGTATCAGTCTCATCCCTGTATCCATTTCATTAGAGTAACAGAAAGACTCTCTGGTCTTCTCTCTGAGAGCAAATCCAGTGTTCACTTACTCTTTTGCTGGGTAGCCGTGCTGAGACACTGTCTCTGGCCTCTATGCTGAGATGTTGTCTCTGGCCTATTCAGAATCAGCAATGGCATGTCTCTGAGCCTCAGCCTGACAAATGCGTCATGTTACCTTGCCATTTATTTTCTGCGGCCCTCGCGTGACAAATGCTCTTCAAGCTAAGACGCCGCTGAGTGCATGTTAATGGCCGAGTTTTTTTTTTGGCTTGGACTGTCCTTCCTTCACCTGCTCTGAGATGTGCATACTGATGGGGGAGCTCATTCCATGGAGGCAAGGTCAATCTAGTGAAACGGAGGGGCTAAGTGAAATTGACACTGTTTTGGAATTGGGACACCAAACGCATTCCCCAGCGTCTTATATGTAGAAGCAGTTTTCTTTTCAGGCCTGTGAGGCAGACACTAACACTGTGCTGAGGAATGTGTTATCTGAGCAATAATTCAGTTCTAATGTGGACAACATGACAGTGGGAGAAAGAATCACTGAAAACACAGTGCCCTAAAGAGCTGCGGCTCGCTCGCCTCGCATACAGTAACGATATCCTGCGGACATCCCAGTTTATTTGGGAAAAAACTTTGCTTTATTATGCGGCTGGTTGTTTATTTAAGGAAGCCTACTAAAGCTGCCTGCGGGTGCAGCAGCTGTAATTAGGAAAATGAGTCTACAGGTGCCTGGTTAGGGTGACAATCTGCACTCCACATTCTTTTAAACAGCATGTATTCACACCACACTATTCTATATCAGATCTTATACCTTAAAGGTGTAAGACTCTTTAGCAAATTACTATGTATCATGAATCATTTGCAATTATTAGAATCATTCAGTGCATCAAGAAATCTCACATTTCACAGTGATTGCTAATGACTCTACAGTAGCTGACCTCTACCCCATTCAACACCTTTGGGATGAACTGGAATGAAGATTGTGAGCCAGGCCTTTTCACCCAACATCAGTGTTTGACCTCATGAACGCTCTACAGAATGAATGGGCATAAATTCCCATAGAAACTTCAGAGTCTTGTGGAAAGCCTTCCAAGAAGAGTGGAATCTTTTACAGCTGTCAAGGGGGGACCAACTCTATATTGAAGTCTATGTATTTTAATGAAATATCATTAATATCCCTGTTGGTGTAATGGTCAGGCGTCGCAATACTTTTGTTCATATAGTGTAGCAAGTCAATCTGTAGTCTACATATGGACACTATTACCACATGGCTTCTTTTGCGTTATGTTGTGTTGTGTCACAAGCCTGTGAATTTTCAGGCCTGATGTGGAGCGCATACAGAATCGACTCGGATTTGTGTTCCGATATCTCGAGTTAAAACAACAGACGTTGAATTCTTCCCACTGATAAGCCCTTTCTTTTAACTGTAGATCCATCCTGGTGCCTAATTTGTGAGAGTGATCAAAGCAGTGGTTAGTGCCTGATGGTGAGGGTGTAAATAATCTTCACTGTTCTTAAAAAAAAGGCACCGTGTTCAATTCAAGCTGTGCGCTTGAATCACCAGCTTTTTGTTGTTTCAGGATCAATCAGTGCATTGTTCCCGCTGGGCAGTGCTCCTCTATAATACAGTGTGACAAATGTTTTCCCACCAGATGGGACATAATACTAAATACTGTTTAAAAAAAGAAAAGAAAGGGATTATGATGCTTCTGCATAATGTGAATTAATGATCAGTTTTGCTGAATTATCATTTTTTTCTTGTGGAATCTTCTGTATAGTCACATCTTCAGATCTTTCTTATTGTCTTTGGTGTCTCTCCATTGGAAAGAGCACAAAAAAAACAACTGTTTTTTAATATATTGTCACGTCGAGCCGTGCACAGGGAGTGAGGCGAGGCACAAGTGCAGGTACCAATGATGCTTTTTTATTAACAAAAGGACACAGACTCTAAACAGAAATAAAGAGGCACGTGGACCTTTAACACAAAGCATAATAACACAGAAGACACATAAGGCAAGGGTACCGTGAGGGTATATGTGATGGCTATGGTGATGGCTGACCAGCAACCGAAATACAAACTCTTAGAACTTAAATACCAGACATACTCTGAACTTAACCAATCATAACACATAATCACTTTCACAGAAAAACATGACGCTGACTATGTGAAAACCAGACACAACCATACACTTATATCAAAATAAGAGTCCCAATACTTGTGCTATATACAAAAGTAATAGCGGCCAAGACCTGACATATATGCCTTTAAAGCCATAAGTCCCTCAAGAGTGTTACAAAAAACACTGCTCCAATAAAATATACTCACAATTTACTGTCAGGCAAGAATGCAATATACAAACTTAGTGTCCTTTGACTCTTTGTTGCTAACCTCTAAGAACTGTAGGAGGCACAAGAGCAAATTGTGTTTCATAGCCTAAACAAGATAATCCTTTGAGAGGTCTAGATCCAAAGTGCCATGCAGAGCACCGTCATCAGTTAAGCGGTGTCTTTTACACAGAGAACTGTGTGCTGCTAATCGGACAACAGTCCTCTGTGTTTGACATGCCCTCTTTTGGTTGAAAGCACTGACCTCCCTTTTAACAAGAGCCTTTCATGCTGACACGCCAGTTATTTGATTGTCGCTTTCATTGCGTTTTCAGAACCAAGGCAAAACGGCTACATTCTATGCATTTTTCAGTTTCATTATTTTTTAAGTAGTCATTCATACATAGGACCCTCCTGGGAGCAAGGGCTCAATAGGACTCAGACGCTGTGCCCTGAGGAGTTGGATGCTGTACATACACTTACGCCTGCTCAGCATCAGCATAAGAATATTTTCATGCAATGATTCTCCTGCTGAATCAGGTTCCTGAATACAAATTGAAATTTGAATTCAATTTGCAAATCTTGAGCTTTGTTCCCAAACAGAGACCTTAAAAAAATGGTAAAAAATAAATAATTAGAACGGTCAGGTGGTAGTCCTTTCAAAGCTGCTGGTGTTGTTAATTTTATTTTTATTATTATGATTATTATTTAATAGCTGGAATTTGGTGCCTCTTCTCCTCCTAAGGTTTTTGAAATAATGGCATGTTTCTAACATCAAAAGGTCAGATAATACGGACATCTCCAAACACTGGTTTTACAGCAACCATGCATGCACACTTTGCACTTTTTTGTAGAAATGCATCGGGTTTGTGCTCTTTTTTACACTCCACACACTGTAGAGTTGAATACATTAAGATTTATGTTCCTTTATTTTGAAGAAATATGCTATTGTGATGGACTAGATCATTTATAGTCAGTTAACTCATATCGGAAGAATGAATACAGTGGGTAGCACTATTGCCTTACAACATGAGGGTCAGGGGTCCAATTCACATTTCTGTGGGGAGTTTACATTCTTTCCCTGTGTCTGCATGGGTTTCCACCAGGTACTCTGGTTTCCTCCCACATTCCAAAGACAAGCACATCAGTTGGATTGAGGATGTGAAATTGCCTCCTTGGTGTGAATGTGTTTGTCTGTGCGTTCACCCTGAGATGTCCAGAATCCAGGTGACCTGTCCAGGGTGTTTCTCCATCTTTTGGCTTATGGCCACTGGGACAGGCTCCAGCACCCCCCACAAACCTGGTTAAGGAAATGTGTGTCAGATAATGGATGAAGTATATTTACACGATAGAAATGTACAATAGCTCACCCTTTGCTATATTTCATGTTTTGGTACCATGAATGATGATCTAAACTTCCCACTGTGTATGTCAAGGTTGAAAATACAGACACAATCACTTTTTGTAAGCCTTTTCAAGGGTTGTTAACCACTACACCTTAGCTATGTGATCAAATTCACCTTTTAAGTTAAAATCCAGTGGGTCAGCAGTCAGTTGCGTCCTTCACCTCCTCTAAATGAGTAAGGGAAGAAATCCATTCAGCATTGATCCTGTCTTCCAGGTCATACAGGTTACGTTCTTGACCAATGGGTCAGACAACAGTGGAGCGACAAACTAACAACACATTGTAATCAAGTCTAAGGCTACTTGACTCCACAATCAATGCCACCTTGACTGACTGTTTTCACAGATCAGTGCCGCAGGACTCCACTGGCATGAATACTCTGACCTGTCCTTGGCTATTCTTGGAGCTACTATTTGTGGGTCAGTTTGGAAATGGATAGAAAAAACACTGGGAACTCCCATAGGGTGGGATGGACAGATTTAGTGGGTCTTAATGTCTGTGACAATTTCCAACTGCACTTGTAAAGAGCATCCGCAAATGTTGTGCAGCTTCATTCAGCCAGTGCATTACAGTTCATAACTCAGCTATCCAAGTACCATGTAAAGCAATAACTCCGCCGTAAAACTAAGCAAACAAAACGCGAAAACGTGGATGGCATAGAATAAAAATGCAAATGAGGATAGAAGATGTGAGGGTTTTTTGTTTATTTATTTTGTGCAGGCTTAAATACACACCATCCTTATTTATAGCCTCTATAAACACTCCCTAATGACTGATTTCTGTGGAGTGGGGAGGAAGTTGCTCTCCTCCCGTCGCTGTTTACATTTATTGTAAGGTTCAGCAAATGTATGAAATGACCTCATTTCCTGCCACATTTGTTTATCCGATGGCTTTCACTTCAAATAATTGCAACTTGACTCTAATTTCCCATTTGCTAATAGGACAGAATACGGCAGGTGCCAGGGGAAATGTGCTTCTGCATAAAGTTGTAGGACAGAGAACAGGGATTATCATGTTAGTCATGTAAAGGTCCTTTATTATTTTCATGGGAAAAGTAAGTGAAATGTAGGGCTCTCACTATCAATTACACCACTCAGCCACAACATTAAAACCACTGACAGGTGAAGTGAGTAATATTGATTATCCTCTAACAATGGCACCTGTCAGGGGCTGGGATATATTAAACAGCAAGGTAATAGTCAGTTCTTGAAGCTGATGTTTTGGAAGCAGGAAAAACAGGCAGGCGTGGGAACGGGATTTGAGTGATTAAGAGAAGACAAAGACAGTCCTTCATAGCAAAGGTTCCCTGCCACACTACTTAAATTAGTCTGGAATGGTTCAAGAAACATGACAAAAAGAGACGTGGCCTCACAATGATCCAGATCTCACTCCGATGTGATGCCGTGAAGGTGGGTGCATCATGACGTGAGGCTGATTCATCATAAACAATAATGGTAAACACAAACATCAATGGATATATATCCCGGGAGATATTAAGAAATAATTTAATCTCACTTTCCAAAGGGGAGAAGATGTTTCAACAAGACAACAATCCTAAGAATTCAGCCAAAATAACACTGGATGTTAAGGAAAGTGATGATACTTGCATGACATCTCAGGACATACCTATTAAAATTTGTCTTCCGTGTGTGGTGGAGAACAAAGACAGGGTATTGGAGGGAGATTTGAATTTACCCCTCTATACGAACATCCATGAACAGAGTGACGGAAATAAACCCCACACGGCTTCATTACAGAAGCAGCATCTTATATAACTACCTCTGAGATTAAGATAACATTTACTAGAGGAAAATATTATATTAACCAAGACTCACATTAATATTTTAATGACTATATGTTTAAATGAACATGGCTGTACACAATTTGGAGTAATATATGTTATTTTATAAATATTACAGTGAAGATAAAGGTGAAAAGATGAGACTCTTGAGTCAAGCTGAACTGTGATGTCAGCAAGAAAGCTTCTGTTCCAAATGCAGGTTGAACATACTCCCAAGAATGGGAGTCCGTATTTGACATACTTTCTACTGACAAATATCCCATGACATCCACCGTCCACTTTATTAGAACAGCCTACTTTTTATTTCTCTTACTGGCAATTTTATTATGATTGTAGCCTCTCTGCAATGGGACAATTTATCAACCCCTGTCTGTACTCCATCCATTAATGGAAAGGAACCACTATAGGACCACCATTGACCAGATAAAAGGCTTGTTCGACTTAACATGGCACTGTGCAGACTGATCGATACCTGGCTCGGTATGGTGCATGCAGGTTAGCTTTTCTGTCTAACTTGCGCCAGCACCACTAGTGCATCATGTTGACATGCGCAGTTATATGGCTGCAGTTTCCAGAGCTATGCACTGTGGTGCCTCACTGCTCAGTTGCACAAGCTGAGAGATGGCTTGAATATGACAGGGCCTAGTGCTCATTGGTTAGAAACTCCTCTGACAACGATGTGGACGCATTAAATGCCGCATCTGTGTAGTGTTAATGTTATTAGTGTTAGTGTTATTTTGCCATATTAAACTTAAATGTATTTTTTGCAAAGAACTGTTACATGTGATGTGCTGCTTCTCAGCAGTGTTTGTCTTCATCCACTACTCACATGATGTTTATAAACAAAACGCAGATGGGGCTAAAGTGTCTTAATGACATTTTTAGAGACATCTAACAAGAGGCCTATGAATTGGAAAGGCTCTCTCTAACCTGATTTGGACGTGATGAGCCATGCTTGTTAGGATGTAACAGTCCCATTTGTAATACAATAAAGGGAATAAGAGATTGCTCTCCAAAAGAGCTCGGGCTTAATTATACGTAATTAGACACGTTGTTGTTGGAGAGCTGATACACAAGACCAACCCCTGGGTAAAGAGAATAATAACTGTGGGAAAAAAAAAACCGCTTCGACATGCTAATATTAACAGCCCACGGAAAAGTTATATAAAATTACACAGCTACTGTATCAAGTCCTACGGGTTGTGAATGCTGAATGTGGAAAGACAGTTGTCAGGAGAACGACGCAGTAGCTGGGGAATGCAGTTTTGTGCCTGAAAGATCAAACCCACGAAAACTGAATACATCTACCACTGACATAGCTGGAGCTCTGAGGTGTTTCTCAGTTGTTTCGTGTGCCCTTAGTGAAGATAACATGTGACAATCCTGCTACTTTATGATTTAATGATGACAAAGTGTGCAAGGTTAAGGAAATAACCATGATCAAAACAAGAGCACTAAAGTTATTCCACTTCTACAATAATCAATGTGTATGAACATACAATACAGACTGCAATTGGACAGAAAACTTTTACAATTATTAATCTGCATCTAGAACACTGGATTTGAAACAGTATAGTCATTTGTCAAGATTGAAGTGCAGACTGTCAGCGCAGAGTAGATCATTTTGTTTATTACAGTCTTTCTCTTACTAATAGGAGTCACACAATGTCATGTGGCAAAGGAATGCCATCTGGTTCTACATTTTTTCTGCCTGACCTGTATGACCTATAAAGATCACCAAACGCTATATCTCTTATTAACTGATGCTCCATTTTGCAATTTTCTGTTTCTGTTCACTTAATATTGATTTTTAGATTTTAGTTTTAACCAAATACCATCAATCCATTATCTGAACCGATTATCCTTAACCAGGGTTAAAGGGATCCAATCGCGGCAGTAATAGGGCAAAGGCAGAGAAACACTCTGGACAGAATCAAAGCCTGGACCTTTTTGCTGATTTACTTTTGTATACAATGGCTGGTCAGGTTTCACTTTTTGACCCTGTCTATTGCTGTTTTAGTTTCGTGCGTTTCATGGTTGTCGTTTCATTGTTATGTAAAATTACTGACATGATCCTGCATAAACATTAAAGCTTAATCAAGCATCAGTTTTCATAAAACCTATTTTAATCAATTTTGATGTCAGTAAATGTCATAACAACTAACACTTGTTAGGAATAAGCTTAATACATGTTCATGAGGGCTTATGTCTGTTGTCATGAAAGGCTTATACACATGTTATGTAGCCTTATTAATACAATGAGGTGTTTCCCAGAAATCTTAGCGGGAATAAATTAAGCCTGGTTCTGAAATGGTAGGTATGTTCATGTATTTTATTGCCATGGCTTATAAATAGCTTTATTTCTGCCATTTTTGTGGGGTTTGAAAAGACTAGTGTGTCTGACTGCAATGATTTCTGGGCCAGTTCCTCTGCCAAAGTTGACACTGTGTTTAGTCAATCCCTTGTCCTTCTGGGGGCTCACCTAACACACATCAATTGCGCTATTAAAGTAATAGAACGACCCTTAATATAGCGTAGGGGGTTCCCTTGTGAAATGGCAAGGCCAAGTGGATGAGTGCTTGTTAAAAGTGGTATTAAAATGGATGGGTCGTCTCATTTATCCGGTCTCAGGCCAACGGCCCTTTCATACACCTTTTAGCCAACTATACCCTTGCCAGTGTGTTCTTGCTTTTTGTTTTAAACTTTTCTTTTATGCACCTCATATCTATATTTTCAATGGCCTATTTTGCTTTAATAGCATCAGCACGTTTTTTGGTCACATCTGGAGACAACAACGAGAGAGTCCAGATGTAGAAATCAACCCTAGACCTTTTGTCAGCCCTCTTGCGCATGACCAGATGATGTGGTGACCCACAGCTTGCCAGCGAACCACAGAACAGCCAGATATTCAATTAGTTAGGGCCCAGCGAAATGTAGAATGGCTGTGATTTCTATATGTTCCACCCATACTCTTACATTAAAGCTGACATTTTTTTCACTTTTAACCTCAGAGTCGCTGAATCATTGGGTTGTGTACAGAAGTAAAGAGCCAAAGCAACAAATATATAGTCACCATCCAATTACTTATGGCCTGCACTGTATTTGGAGCATAACAAACATTCGTGCCCGTGCCAAGGAGCAAACAGTTATATATAAACTACTACGGAAAGCCTATCGGCTAGGATTATTTGCTGCATCCAATTGCTCGCACTATTACAGTTACTTGTACTAAATGTAAAACTAAGTGTTAATCCCGGTGGTTTGAATTTACTGTCAATGAGCACAGAGAGAGAGAAAATCCTATATGCATGTGTCTGTATATAATCCCAGACTGCAGGTACAGTTGAGAGAGAGACAGAGAGAGAGAAAGAGAGAGATGACAGCAGTGTGGGTGAGGAAAAGTAAAGCTATACTGACAGCTGTTTTGTTCCACAGAGGTGCAGTATGCAAATGTTACCCACAGCAGAGAGGCACTGAGCCATGCAGAAGAGAGAGCGTTTCTCTGCCAAGCACTTTATGTCTCTAGAATTGCTCTTGATGTGGTGCATTTTCATTAATTTACTTAGTGGAAACTAATACGAATATGGGCTTGTTTTAACAGTGATGCCAGCTGGTATGCCACTGACTGATAAAAAAGTTCTGTTTTTTAATTATTATTAACATTTTGAAATGACTGTTGTATTCCTTAAGAGTGAAAAAATCCAATCTATGCATTTTCCATTCCTTCAAATGTAGAAGATCAGCTGAAAACATGCTTGGTTCATGAAGTTTGCTTCTGTAGCTGCGAGGCTACTGTTTGAAGCTAACAAGTGATGGAAGCTTATATCTACCAATTACTGTGTGCAACCTGCATGTCTAAATCAGCACACCTTTTTACTTTTAACTCCTCTTGTGTGTGGGTCTTCTGATCATTTACAGTGCCATATTTGGTCCCTACTTGCTTTTCCTCTATATGTCACGCATAATTGTTGCAGATCTTCAAACAAAATAGAAGGTAATCTGAATAATAATAATATTATTATCGTTATGTGTTTGTTTTTTAAGGATATACAACATCGACAGACCCTGTGTGAACAAGTCATTCCCAGCTACTCAACTGCCCATTTAACCAAATTTACTTGGTAACTCGGATCAGCTGGACTGGACATACCCAGACTTGATCACTGCCAGCCCTGCTCAATCAACACATCACTTAAACAGAATGTTGCCAGCAATGTGAAATAGGCTACAAAAAGCTTTAACAAGTTCCCCCCATGCTGCCATCGAAAGGAATTCTGGAAGAGATCAAAATATACAGAGAATAAATGAGCAGAGAAAGGGTTACAAAGCCATTCTAAATCTGTGTGACTCCAGAGAACTACAGTGAGAACCATTATCTCCAAATGGAGTTAGTTTATTTAGGCTGGAGTTTTCAGGAGCTTGCAGTGCAGGTTTCCAAAGCTGACTGGATAACATTAAAACTCTCAGTGAAATTTTGAACCATTTCACAAAATTTCTGGCTAAATGGCATTAACTCCACTACCTGCAGAGGACAGCTGCCAATAGGTGGTGATAGATGAAGTCTAATTGAAGTTAACAAAAGACTATTTGATTTCATTAATATAAGAAAGGGGCTT
Organism: Hydrocynus forskahlii; assembly: GCA_037974365.1. Classification (NCBI taxonomy): domain Eukaryota; kingdom Metazoa; phylum Chordata; class Actinopteri; order Characiformes; family Alestidae; genus Hydrocynus; species Hydrocynus forskahlii. The sequence goes on from JBBPCX010000141.1 coordinate 13,542,579, forward strand.
TATGCAATACATTCGCAAGCTTGTGTTGTCTATGATGATGCAAAAACAAAATCATACAACTGTCATGCAGTTTTTGACTCTTTTGCATGTATGTATCTAAAATGATGTGAATGAAATAACTAAATAATTGAACAAGAACTTGTTTTCTCTCATGACAAACAACTCTGCACGTAAGGTCAGTGTCCATGTGTGGTACTCTGGCACAAACAGAGAGCTTTTAGTAGAACTTTGTTGGACAACTTTTCCTAATTCAAGACTGTTTCCCACCTGGCAAGCAAGGAGTTTGGGCTGTGTCCCCATCAATTTGCCATTATAACTCTAATTAGAATTAGATTGCGAGCCAAGGCGCCTCGTCCAACATCAGTGTCTGACCTCATAAATGCTCTACAGAATGAATGGGCACAAATTCCCACAGAAATTCCAAAATCTTGTGGAAAACCTTCCCAGGAGAGTGGAAGCTGTTTTAGCTGCAAAAGGGGGACCAGCTCCATAGTAAAGTATTTGAATGCAATGTCATTAAAGTCCCTGTTGATGTAAAGGCATCCTAATACTTTTGTCCATATAGTATACTTTAATTACTCATTAGCTACACTGGCCTAAGAGCAAAATCAAAGAAGCAAACATTATCTACACTACACTGACTGCATTAAGTATGAGGGGAAAACTGTGCATGTTAGAATTTTGGCCCAAAAATGCCTTTAAAGCCATGCTTCCAGGGGAGGCATAGCTCTTTCCCTTTAAAGAGCTAACAGTCGTCAGTATTTCCACACAGCTGGTTTAACAAGCTCGATTGCTCCAGGTTCAGCCATATGCTGCGGTACATCTTGCAGAGCGGGTCGAAGCAGAAGGCGTCCGTATCTAATGGCACGAAACGAAGGCTGTAGGAGAGGTAATTGTCACTACTTTGGTGGCAGTGAAAGTTAATTACTGACTGAATTGGTGAGCATGAGTCAGTGTACCCCCCCCCAACTATTTTTAACAGCAGCACTAAAAGAGGGCTGCTTGGGACCAGTGCACCTTTCACTCCAGCTTGGTATTAGTAACTGAAAAGCTGCGCATGTGCTGATTCATTCTAACATGGTGGCCTTGGTCGCTTAATGAATTCTGCTCTACCTCAAAGGAAGGTAAAGCGTCTGGTTACTGAGGCGCCCGGAGGATGAGGAAAGATGAGGTGCGTCGTGGCCTAATGCTGGCGTTCATCACTGTAATTGACTTCACTAAAGGGCACTGTTTTGCCAATGAAGACTGATGGAGATTTTAGTCTTTTCTATACTCGTTGCCATATTTTCAATTTGAAATGAAGGTAAAATTAAATATCATTGTGAACTTCTCTCAGCTGGCATATCGGGCATGTCCGAATAATTGAGTGTTAGGCGACAAAACTGGGTAGCTCAGATTGTTGTTTTCCGTCCAAGAATGGGATGCATTTGATCTCATGTCCAGTTTATTTCCAAGGGACTGCACCATCTGTGCAGGGGCGTCATCTGTAATAAATAGAGAGCGAAATCAGCCCATTTCCGGCTTTGGGTTCTAAAATGAATTTAATGATCTGGCGAGTGCGGAATGCAGTTGAAATATTTTAAAAGTGGCTCTTCAGCAGCTCTCACTACAGGCCTGGTTCCAGAACAAAATCATTGAGGACGCATTAAAAATAAATTAGGTTAGGTTCGGTCAGGTTGGTTGGTCATTTTCCAAAAATGTGTTGGGCTTGGGTTGCGTTCAAAATTCGTGTTCTCACAGCCTGCTCCTACATTTTACCCCGCATTTCCACTTCCTTCATTTGTTTCATCTTATTTTATCATCCTTCGATTGCCTTGAAACAGCTTTTTGAATTGAATCACATACTCTTAATGTTGACAGGATTTAGCAAAGAGGCCCATGAGGCCCACACATGAGAAAAATGAGGGAAAATGCACATGGGATGTACAGATTAGCGTAGCTAAAAGCAGATTTAGGCCTAAAATATTATGCATTATAGGTTACATTTTCTATGTAAAGAAAGAGCTTTAGCACTGGACAGATGAAACCTAACATCTCACTATAACAGCACATCATAGAAAATGTTTTCAAACTAAAACAACTGGGGGTCTCTTAATTTCAACTATTTTTATTGCAAATGATATTATATTGTTTTATAATTGTACTATAAAAATTATCTGGGCTCTAGTGATGCTGCATTTATTCAGCATGTTTCATGACAAGCCAGTTCTGGGTCAGCTTCAAGAAGAATTTTTTTAACTTGAATCAGTTCGATCAGATTCAGAGCAATTATGTAGTTCAGGCTGGTTCCAAGCAGCATTTAATTTGGCTCAGGTTGGGTTTAAATCTGAAACACAATGCCATGTATGAGGTTTGTATTAAAGCTCCAGTTCTTAGAACCATTTGTGTAAATGAGATGTGTGAGTATGAAGTTTGAAGAACTTCCACAAAAAGAACCCACTCAAAGATTCTTGAACATTATATAATTCCCCTAAAAGTTTCCACACACTCACGAAGTGTTTCAAAAGTTCCAATCACTGTGCCATAGCCTGAACTGTCAGATTCTGGGGTAGGGATGTTCAGAGGGCCATGTTTGTACTTTAATATTCATCAGGTCAAATGAATGTGTATTTGTATACAAACGAAAGGTGAGTGTGGTTTAAACAAGGAATGAGTGCACAAAAATTAAAGTGTAATAAATTACAAAAAAGTAATTTAATCATTTAGTCCATACCATAAACTTATGGAATTTTAATACCCTCCTTATATTTTCCTCAAAGCTCGGCTGAAGGTGCAAAAATTCAAACTGAGATCAAGGCCTGTCTCTGCATAGCCTGCCTCCGACTTAACCTCCACCACTGAATCAGATCAGACTAATCCGGGTAGGCCTTTGAGGCCACATTCGATCAGAGAGCACAAACGAGCACAAAAGTACTAATTGGAATTATAAAAAGGGCTTCTCGCTTAGGAAAGGTCACCGCAATGCATTCCGCTTGCCTTACGGCATGCAAGGCACTCACACACAGATAATGAGTCTGGCCCCATTGAGGGTATTAGTGCACTTCTGTCATTATCAGATTAACACGCAACAGGAGAAGACCCTCAGACAGAAAGCAAAGCAAAGAAGCCAATGAAGACTCCATTAATAATTGGAGTCACCTTTTTGCTATTTAATTGATTTGTTTAATTAATTCTGAAATAGATATATCATGTACGCAGTGCTCTTTACGACTATTAAATGGCAAATGGTTTGTTCGCATTCAAGGATGCTGCCAGAGCTCTATGCAAATATGGAAGAAAGATCATTTGTTTTCAAGGCTTTAATGAATAAGAGGAGCTCATCAAGAGAAGCCAGAGAGTCTTTTCATTATCTTCTGTCCATTTCTATTCATCACATTGCGTTCAAATGCATCACCATGTCAGAGAAAATGTTCTGTATTGTTGTATTTTGGTTTCAAACATTCATTACAGGGGCCACCTCGTGAAGTATGTTGATAAGGGTTCGCAGTGACACGCTGGATGTTCATATCCATTTTTGCTATACACAATGTAAGCAGTCTCTAAGGGCCTGACAGAAAATGGTATTAACATAAGGTGTCACTTTTGGCATCTGTGTTGCCTTACTTGCTACTACCAAATTACCTAGAGTAGGTTATTTTGAATGTCTGTGGAACTGCAACAACAGCACAAACAAAAGTTTGGAACAATAAGAATTTGCTAAGGTAGGTCTGATTTACTTCTAGCCCCGTCTGTGATGTCCAAAGCGTTTACGAGTATGTGACATATTACGTGTAGTGATTCATTATCAATGGCGTCTAGCTTTTTTTTTTAAAGGCCACACCGTTCATCTCTATCTTTGTGCAGTTTGCATTGGATTGGGTAGATCCGTCTCTAAAGTCTGATTCACAGATACATGCTTAAAACCATTGTAAAATACTGCATATACACAAAAATATGAACATTTTGAGTTTGCTTACACTGAGAGCAGGGGCATATTAAGCTTTCCAAAAGTGGGGTGCGGGGGTGGGGGGGGAAGCCAAATTATAAATACAATCAGAACCAATTACAACTTCCGGAATTTCTACATTTATATACATGTACCTACAGTATGGAAATAAAACCATAGTACTGTTAATGACCCAGAATGGAAGAACTTCTTCATACCCCTTGGCCTTAA
>JBBPCX010000141.1:13550313-13566557 GCA_037974365.1 Hydrocynus forskahlii
TCAAGTCAAGTCAAGTCAAGTCAAGTCAAGTCAAGTAGGTTTACTGTCATTTCAGCGATGTACACAGAATGAAACTACACAGAATGAAACAATGTTCCTCTAGGACCATGCTGCTACAACACAACAAAAATAAAAATACCACAGGACTACATAAGTGCAGAAATGACAAAATACACGGTGCGAAGGAAGCAAGAGAAAGAGTGCAAGAAAACCTGAAGAGCAACAATACAACAGTTCAGTGTGTATACAAACTGTGTTCGGAGAAGGAAGAAGTTCAGTTGTGTGTGTGTGTGTGTGTGTGTGTGTGTGTTTCAGTTTATGTTTCAGCTCTGATTGTGGTGTCTGATGGCCTGGGGGAGAAACAGTTTCCCGGTTTCCTGTTCTGTCAGTGGAAGCTTGTATGCTATGGAACCTTTTGCCAGACAGAAGAAGGGAGAAGAGGCTGTGAGGGCGATGTGTGGTCATCCACAATGCTGGTGGCTTTGCAGATGCAGCATGTAATGTAAATGTCCTTGACAGAGGGGGACGAAACCCTGACGATCTTCTCAGCTGTCCTCACCGTACTCTGTAAGGTCTTGTGATCAGAAACTGAACAATTCCCATACTAGACTATGATGGAGCTCTCTGTGGTCCCTCTGTAGAGCATAGTAAGGACTGGGGGGAGGTGCAATCTCCTCAGTCTCGATGGAGCTAGTGTTGAGGGTCCATGTGAGGTTCTCAACGATTTGACCACCAAGGAACTTAGTGCTCTGGATGATCTCCACAGAGGAGCCATTGATATTGAGAGTGATCATGTCGTGCCCTTCTAAAGTCAATTACTGTTTCTTATGTTTTGTCCACATTCAGAGACAAGCTGTTGACTCTGCACCAGTGCCTTAGTTGTTGCACCTTCTCTCCGTATGTAACCTAAACATTTCCACTGATCAAACCCACCACAATCATGATGATATGGTTTGAGCTATGCACAGTTATGGGTCAGCAGTATGAACAGCAGAGGGCTGGGGACACAGCCGTGGGGGGCCCTATGCTTAGTGTGCTGGTGCTGACTGACTGAGGTATCCCAGTCAGGAAGTCCAGGATCAAGTTACAGAGGGAATTGTTCAGGCTCAGCAGTCTCAGATTCCCAACCAGATACTGAGGAATGATTGTGTTGAATGCTGAACTGAAGTCTATGAATAGCATTCACACATAAATGTCCCTTTTGTCCAGGTGGGCTAGGGCCAGTTGCAGAGTTGCAGAGTGGAGATGACATCATCCAATGAGCATTTGGGATGATATGCAAATTGCACGGGGTCCAGTGAGGGGGGTCAGCTGGGATTTTATGTGCTTCATGAAGAGCCTCTTAAAGCACTTCATGATGATGGGTGTGAGTACGACGGGACGAGATGATAGTCATTGAGGCAGGACACTAATGACTTCTTTGGCATGGGGATGATGGTGGGGGCTTTGAAGCACATTGGAACAACAATGGTGCTTAGAGAGATGCTGAAGATGCCTGTGAGAACATCTGACAGCTGGTCTGCACATTCTCTGAGCACATGACCAGGACTGATGTCTGGTCTGGCAGCCTTCCATAGGTTGATAGTAAGAAGAATTTTCCTCACATCAGCCGTGGTCAGACAGAGGACCTGGTGGTCCTCCTAGCAGTCATGTCATTTTGTGCTTCAAACCATGCATAGAAGTGATTCAGGACATCTGGAAGGGAGGGCTCACAGTGGTCTAGAGATGCCTGGATTGCCTGCTTCATTCGCTGTGCATCGCCAGTGTCTTGGAAGTAGTCATGGATTTTCTGGGCATGTGCACTTACTGTTGTGATGACTCGGGACACATCTGCAGTCATCCAAATACTCTGGAGCGGCCACACATTAGCCTAAGGTCACTGAAAAGCAGAGAAAGGTCCATATGTAGCCTTTGTTAGGTCATCCAAAACTGACACAGGATAAGGAGCATGCCGATGTCAGGGAACATTCCATTCTTTTAGTTTGATTTAATCATAATTTCCATGCAGCCGGGCTGGAGGGCTGCAGTGGAGAAACTCAGACATCAGTTCGGTGAGACTGTCATCTACATGCTCAATGTCCCTTAGATTCCTTTATGAGAGCTTGGTGCAGAACTTTTCATTCCATATCAGTACCTGACACCACTAATGCTCCTGTGGCTGAATACAATCAAATTCTCACTGCAATGTGCATGTAGAACAAAGGCTTCTCAGAAGAGTAGAGCAGCAAAACTACTTATTAACACCACTTGATTTCAGTAGAAATGCTGGATGAGCAGATGTCTACAAACCTTTGAACACACAGTGGAGGCATTAGCTCCTTTGAGGAACAGTTAGTTTAAGTAAGATTTTAAATTGATTGATCAAACCTGGGATACTGCAGTGTGATACTAGAGTCGTTTTAAATGAATGTACAGGTGGTGCACTCCTGTTTTACTAATGTGTTTCTGTTAAAATGTATCAAATATTTAAAAAAGCTAAATGTTGTGATTTATCAAGTATCTACATGTTGTGTTGGCATATTACCAGTGATGGATGATCATAACATTAGGAAGGTTTAAAACAATGAAAGTTATCTTTAGTTCACACACTGTAGCATTTCATTTGAGAACACTTTTCTCGGTTTATCAGCAAAATGATGAAGTAAGCTGTCAAACTTTAGTTGCACTTTAATGTTTAAATATTGATTTTGACCCATTACTTTCCTAAACTAACAGAACAGCCACAGTATATTTCATAGCAGCACTGGCATTTTTAAACTACGATGAGAAGAAAACATGACAATGTTGTAATTCAGATTTATATCTATATCTTACCTGAATATCTTTTATATGCTTGGACTCGAGGTACATCAGCCTCATGTTAGTCAAACTGCAAATTGCAAACTTTTGTGGGTGATATTGGTTGTAGGTCCACAGAAGTCCAAAATAATCAGGTTCTGGTCATTTGTTAACAGCAAGTTAAACAATATAGATGCCAAAAGTATCTTTTCATTCCAGGGGAAGGACATTGTCCTACCTGTCCATTTATACCAGCCACACTTGCCTTTCACCCGTCCAGTCCAACGGTATTGAAAAGTCTGGAATCTGTTGTTATTAACGATTGTCGTTAGACTTATCACAAATAGATGTTTAAGTGTTTTCTTCAACAACTCAAGAATTTTTCTTTGTTTTATATATTGTAAATTATATTCAAAATGCATTTATAACTATGTTTGCCTTGAGATCTCAAATACTACCGATCTATGTTTGCCTTAAGATCTCAAATTAAAACAACTCAAAAGGGCTCCATATGAAAATATGCATTTGTTTGGGTTTTTGCTTCTTTTTTGCCTCCTAGCAGTCACATGGATGGATGGGAAGCATGCACATGGAATAGAAAAGAGGTGGTGGTGGGAAGAAAGGGGCTAGCACTTCATTGTAATTTAGGTATGGATTTTCCATTAGATCCTGTGTGGTTCCGGACTTCGGAGGCGGCTAATTTGCACTGCAGCGGTGGCAGTGTAAACCCTTCCACTGTGACAGTCTGACAGGCATACTGCAGTCGGTTGAGCCCAACAGCTGACAGCCAATGACTGGACACTGGCAGATACAGATGACAGATACAGCTCATATCAAACTCAGCCAGTGATGGAGAACAGCGCAGATATCACCAGGAGAATCACCGAGACAACAGGGGAGAAGGGGCCGGGGACCGTCTTCCGTTGGCTGGTTCTATAAAAACAAATCAGTGTGGCAATTCATGGCTGGTGTGATCCAAAAGCGACAGCTTTGGATGGCTTTGTTTGATGAAAATAAGTATACACACACAGCGGCGTGAGAATACATACCAGCCAGTGCTTTGCTCCATGACCTTTCTCTGAAGCGTCACAGCCATTGATGGAAATTGCCTTAAATCCTTCATCCACCTTAACCCATCTCGCCCACAAACGTGGCCGTGGCACGCTTTATTTGTACACGCCCTTGGAGTAGATATGGGGAATGCATTATGCTGCCTCAGGACTGAGACCTATCACTCCATTTCCAATCCCTTGTGACCTCGGTGTCACTAAGCATTACATGAGCCTCTCTGACAGAAGACATTCGGACATCATGAGTTCCAAAGGCATGGGCAGCAGTGCGTGTCGGTGGATTTGTTGGGCTAAGCCCAACTCATAAAAACAATACCTAACCATTAAGGTCAGTGGGCCTCATTTTTATGTGATTGACACTGGGACAGACACTGAACAGTCAGAGGTGGATACGCTATAAAAACAAAGAAACCTGATGGCCTTCCATTAATTAACGGAATATAAAACGCAGATCATTATTCTGTTATAATTAGAAGTTGTACAAACTCACCAGGCAACAGGTTACTTACTTTAGCACTATATATAAAGTGCCCCTAATTGCTGTCTAGCAATACACGTGCAACAACAATGTAACTACAAAGTTTGATGAACACTTAAGTGTGGTTATTATTTTTAGGTACCAACACTAAATCAGTTGTTACAGTATAGAATTTTCTAAACCCATATTAAAAGTACTGCTGCTTTAATGTAAAACTGTAAAGAATGCTTCCAAAATACTCAAGTGGATGTGCAAAAGTATATGGTAAAAAACTACTCAGCTCAGGCTGATTTCTTAGTACATCTATCATTATAATAATGCTGTCATCCAAAAAAGTAACTTTGCAGGAGAAGTATAAAATGTTATTACATTTTAATGGAAGTTAATGGAAGATGATTTCATTCTGAGAAATTTTGGACCATTAATATGAGTAATACTGCTCTATTAATCATGAACCTATTGCAAAATGTAAAATACAGCTCGCATTTTAAAATTAGAGAAAAAATGACAAAAAAGGAGATTTGTTCCATTGTTTTGTTCCAACAGCGATGACAAGAACTCTTCATAAGGAGATTTTCTCTCTTTGATTTACTTTTGGCCTAAAATAAAATGAAGTCTCAGAAGTGATGGGTGCAGAGCTTAATTTGAGAAAGAACCTGCCAGATTCAGATCCGTCGCCTCACAGACTTCATATTAAATATACTTACACAATGATCTGTAGAGAAAAAAATCTGTTTTGTAAGAACAACGTCCAATTTGAAATGGGAAAATGTGCTTTATGCCATAAGAGTGTTAATATGTATGTATAAACATGCCCTGTAGATTATTGACCCGCAGAGCTTTTGTCCATTAGATGTTAGTAACTGCTAGAAACAGGAGAGCATCCAAGCCAGGGAAGAAGAAAAGCTTAGTGTTTCGGGAAGCCAGCCAGAACATTATTGTATCTAAATGTGTAGAAATGTTGAAGCACTATTTGTTTTTAGAAAGGGCATTGTGTTATTTTTAGAACAAAAAATGCTACGCTAAAGGCTTACCCTAAGCATCATGGAAATTGTATGTAACCCCACTAGTGAACAAAACGGACCAATAATCACAGGACGTGTAGGAACACACATACGGGCAGAATCGTGTTCATGTACATGTACAGAACAGGAGGTTTTGTCATGTTTTCTACATACAAATCAATACATTTTAAAAATATAACAAAAGTGGACTGAACATTAGCATGCTATGTTGCCTTGTGCCATGGCAACCACTTTAACTCCTGTCAGGCCAGAAAACAACAGTAATTAAAACAACACTAAACAACACTAACACTGTTTATCACTTGCATGGCTGCTGTGATCCTTCACCCCTTAAAAGACCTGAATAACTCTGGGTCGTGACTGGTAGCGGAGCCATGAATGCTGTTTTGTTTTTGTTCTAAAACTGAAATACAACTACTAGTATCCTTAAAGTTAACACTAAGACACCTAATAACCCCTTACTCACTGTGAAACACACTGGTTTTCATGCTTCTCTTGAGCAGTCATCACTTGATCACAAATTCCATTACAATATCAGAAGTGTTGCATGTTGTAAGTGTTGCTGGCTCAAGCTGCTGGAAGTTCTTATACAGCTTCCACATGTCTGTCCAGATGGAACACAGTAGCATTCCAAACTACAACAGACATTAACGGATGGTCAGACTGGGCATTAGCAAATGAAAATATGCGAAATATGCAGTCAGTAGCTTAATGGGCTAGTTTTACACTTTTCTAGGACATTTAGCAATTGTATTTCCAGATGAAAAAGTAGTTTTCCAAGTTTCCGGGACTTGTGAGAACTCTGAAATACTCAGGAAAATACAAATGCATCAAACTTTTACATACATGTACATAAAATAACAAGGTAAATATAACTGTAGTTACTACAACCTGTGTTAACAATAAACAAACAAACAAACAAATAAGTAAATAACTAATACGAAATTAGTAACAGGACTGACTTAGACTTTTGAGTCACTTAAACTTATAACAGTAATTTATTAAAACAAAAATGTATGTTTTACACTCGTTAGTTTGTTCAGTGTAGTAAAATATTGAAGGTATATTGATTATTTAAGTTTGTTAGTAATTTTTGTTACTGTTTTTATTTATATTATTATACACATATTGAACCTGCTTGATTTATTAATTGTTTCTAATAACTGTGCAATTACACAAATAATAAGATGTGACAACACAAACTACAGGTGATGTATTTATTCTTAGATGGATTACAGTAGAGCAGCTTATGCAATTACACGTTTATCAACTTCAGTTTTTTCGGCCCATGTAAGTACATGTAATTAGGATACACTTGTGTATTTCCAGTAAAAATTAACTTTAATACACACTGCAAAAGCTGCACTACTGTTTCCTAATTTTAGATAGATAGGTTGTTGTGCCATGTGTGTTAACTAACTACACTAAGTATTATAGGAAACACTTAATATGAAGTGACACCCATTATTTTTTTACATTGCACTCTGAACAGAAGTTAACTAAACACTACAAAGTTTCTTGCCAAAATCAATAAGTATTCCTTTTTCTCATTCGTAATAAATACATTACACTCAGAACTTCATTATTCACTTATTCATAAGCATAATCTTTGTTGTGTTTGTTTAAAGCTGGAATTGAGCTTTCAGTGCTTAATTTCTGGTGAAATCATCAACATATTGGTCATTTTGTGTCATAATATCAGTAATAACACAAACAGAAAATAACAATTACAATAAACAGGTCATTTATACATATGAATGAAGTGAACTAATATATTGGATCTTTTTCCGTGCATAAGACCTAGCAGTGAATATAAAGCCTGAGGCACTGAATCATGGCAGATCGTGCAGCCTATAGGATCCCCTTCAATTTTGCTTGAGTGTAAAACTGTATTCCATGAATGGATAAATGTTGTCATGGAGGACAGCTGTTGGCTCATGAGCCTGATGAATGACTCCTTTTAATTGGCTCATTATCGCACACCTGCAATAGTACGCGCATGTGTCATGTAAAGTATATGTATCCGAGGGTTAATAGGGGCATGACATTTGTGCTCTCCTCAGTGTTGACCAGTGGTATTATGATTTGAAGTGGCTGGATGAATTAAAAACATTATTCCTACTTGTCATAGGACATTAACAGCCTCTTCTCAAAACAGCTTCTCCTGAAATTCTGGAAGTCTATAACAGTCAAATCCAGTCTAGGGCCAATTTTTTAAGCCCAGCATTTCCAAGTATTTAAGAAGCCAACTGGACCAAGATGGTAATTCTCAAACAAAGACTTGACAAAGAAAACACGAGTGACTTGCAAACAGGATAAGCGGTCATGTCTTTTTTTTCCCAAATTTGAATTGTTCTCCAGTTTCTATTTACTGGAGAAACTGATGTGTCACATCGCACAGCTGCTTGCTGTAGCTTCCCTTTTTTAGAGACACAAGGTTTTTGCATGGAAAAAGCATCAGTATTTATAACAGGACAAAGTATGTTAACAGTAGTGCTGATTTCAAAGTGAAGTGAATACAGAATGTGTCACTGCTGCTTACCTGCTGGGAACCTTCCGATACATCAGGAGGGTAGCTGTGCACATGCTGGGAGACAGAGAGCATGTCTAGCTGAGGCTTTCCTTCACTGTGTGTAATTAGATGTGACAAAGTTCAGCATCTCAGGGGGAGATTTAAAACACATTCTTGTATGCAGCCTCTTGGAGGGGATTGATCATGGCAGAATGCCTTGATGAATAATAAATTTGGACATTATCCTGGAAAATGAAACTGGAGGTGGTCAGTGTGGTTGGGATGAGAGAGGAAAGATGAATGTTTGAGGAGGTTTGCAGTTTGTTGTCCAGATGAGAATGCATTACTGGCTTATACATCCATGCTACCGGAAGCTAAGATCAGAGTACATCATAAAGCGGTTTGTGCTATTGTGATGATAACTACACTGTACCTACACTACTCTGCACTGGGCCACTTTATCAGAAACACCTACCGTATTTGTAGATTTTACAACTACTAACCCATCTGCTTCACATCTGCTAGACAATTTATCATTCCCCTCTACCCTGTCTTTCAATGGAAAGAGAGACCACCACACTGTCATATTTTGGGCACCCCTGGTCAAATGTACAGTTAGAAACTGCAACCCAGCTGTTGGGCACCCCTGGTCAAATGATGTTTTGTTGATTTTGTAAGTGAAAATAAGTACATATTGTGCATTGTGGCCTGTGCAAAAGTTAGGGCTCATTTTCTATTTTATGTTTTCCAAATATTTTACTGAGCAAAAAAAGTAGAAACTCTGAAGTAAAATGTACAGAATTGTTGTTTAACTGGGTTCGCTATTACTTATTATTAGTATCAACAAAACATGCAATTATTTTTCTTACATAGGAGCATCGCTAACTAGATATTATGTGAGAGACTATTCCCAACACAGCAGTGACACTGACAAGATAGTGTGACACTGCTACGTCCGAACAACTACAGTAGGTATTTTACTGATGGACTTTTGTTACACACTCTCACAGATTGAGACTGGTCCACCACCTTTATTATTATCCAACCAAGATGTAGTTTGAAACAAACCACTGGTGAAGGGCTTGAAGATACTGCATCAACAGCTGGGTTGCAGTTTCTAACTGTACACCAGTGAGGTCTAGCTACAAGAGGGGGTTTCTAATGAAGTGGCCAGTTTTTGTACCCAGCAGGTTAAAACCCAGCAACACTGGGTATCACCTGATACACTCATACCAGGCATCAGACCTGCTCTGTAAAGACTAAAGTCCATTCCCCTTGAAAAGCTACAAAGTGCTTAATCTAAAAGTCTTATAAGGCTTCTGTTTGGCCCATTGGCCGAAGGTGAAATAGCTGGCTTTGTCACCGCTTTGAACTGACAGTGTTTTCAATTTGCTTTTCTCAGCCAAATGGAGATGAGCGCAGGTCAGATGCTTGACAAATCGCCCCCATCGTCTCTATCGTTTGTGTATCGCCCGCTCTTCCCTGACCCTGAAGATTCATGAGTGGTGTGGGCTTGCTCGATCACACCATTTATAATAGAGCCATGGCGTAACTTGCTGATTTATGAACAGCCGTGGTCTCGCAGGAATCCATTAACTGTGGGTCCATGCGGATGAGAGATGTATAAATACGTAAATGTAGAAAAGGGGAAGGTGCAGCCCTCACGTGAGGGTTGGGTTTAAGGTCATGTGAAGACCATATTATCCAGGTAATTTGTAGTTTGCAGAAAAGTCTCGGCCAGGCTATAACTAAAGCTATCATCAAATAAAGTCACTATCAAAGAAGGTGAAGTCAGCTGCATAGGCTATATTAAATGGGGGTTTGGACAGAAATCATATTTACACAGAATTCCACTTACCTAATACGACACAGGTTAGCCAAGGTATGTATGGTGTGAGAGGTTTGCTTCTTTAGATTTGTACTGGATGTAGTTAAGAAGCAAAAAACGTCTTCTCGAACTGCAGTACCCAGCAAGTACAATTCTAACACCTGGGAAACCCTGGGGTGTCAATCAGTCCTGACTGCTAGCCTGGCCTCTGTTACATAAGCTAACAAATACAGCAAAATTAAAATACTGTCACTGTCATTAAACAAAAGCATAAAGAAAACAATGAATCTGCACTGAGCGTCAAAATGGATGTTGAGAAAGGTTTTTTACACATTGCAAATGAAAGAATTCATACTGAAGTGTGACAACAAACTACCTTGGGGAGGGGGGGGGGTACTGTAGCCTATCCCAGCTGCAATGGGTGAAGGCGGGGTACACACTGGACAGTGGCCAGCACGTCGCAGGGCCACGTACAGAGACAGACAACCATTCACGCTCACGGTCAAACCTATCCCCAATGCATGCATGTTTTTGGTGGTGGGAGGAAACCCACGCAGTCACGGGGAGAACATGCAAACTCCACACAGAAAGACCCTGCGCCCATCCTAGGACCTGAACCCAGGACCTTCTTGCTGTGAGGCAACAGCGCTAACCCCTGCGCCACCGTGCCATCCTACATGTGCCCACATTCACCCAAATGATTTGTTTATTTATGTATTTCAACACCAAGATACATCATTGGAGGGGAGATTCCCTCTCAACTAGAGAATCCCACTCTACTGCAGCACAGATTTAGCACATGAATAAACAGATATACAAAAAGAAAAGGCAAAATTTAAGCTTCAAGATGTTCTGCTACTGTTTTTAACTATGCATTCATAGATAACAGTATGTCATACTCTCAGATATCACATAAACAAGTCTACCTGAGATTGCTAGCTGGGGTACTGGGCATGGTTTGAGCCATAGTGTGTGATGAATTAAGCACACACTTTCATTAATTGTTAGCCATATTAACCTTGTAGCTCCAGTGCTAAAATTAAAGAAGCAAACTCTGGATCATAATCATATCTTGACTGATCAACTATATAAGGGACAGTCATGTTAATTCCTTACATAAGTGTTTTGTAAGGAGAAAAATGGTATGTCTATATGTATCTTTGTAAACAGAGACACATGACTCTGTGACACTCCAATTTGTGGGGGGAAAATGTAATTCTCTTTCAGCAGGGTGTGTGTGTCTAGCTTTTTTCCGAGACAATGAAATGTGTAGTAATTTAAATGCTCTGACAGCTACACACGCTTCCTGGCAGAAGCGGGCTATTACAATGAGCCCTTGATTCATCCTATGGGTCGAGAGGAGGCAGCTTTGTAGGCTACATTTGGGGACAATTCTTTTCAGTCAAAATCATTCCAATTTAAATAGTCCATATAAAGCCTCGCTGTTGTGTCCGCTCGAGAAAACTGTTAGATGGTAACAATTTGATCCGCGTTCTCTGATTCTGGGCCTGTACAGCTTTTCTGGGTGTCAGTGTGAAAATGATGTATGGGCTCAAAACGGAGAAGGATGGAGAAGAAAAATAGGAGACCGCCTTTTATTATTCATTTGAGCAGAAAGGGGAAAAAATACTGGCAGAATGGCCCCCAGATGCACAGCAATCAAAGAAGTAATGGATATGTAAACAATCAGGTGTCACCCTGGTATCTCTTACAGACTTGACAGGGTGTCAGAAAAAGTGAGCAGCCGCAGCCTTCCTCTGAGATTCTGTATTTTCTCTTCCACTCATTTTGACATAATCAGAGATGAAGCAGTGGAGTTGACTTAATATATCCTTGCCTGCAGCATTGTAAACACAAAGGCTTTTACCCATCAGCCAGACTAGTTTAACTTTTTTTTATAGTTCTTCATCACAAAAGCTTCTTATCCCATTTTGTAGGACAAAGGCCTTGTCAATAAATGACAAGAAGTTTCTAGTTGTTTTTAAGCACCAGCACTCTCATAAATTGGTCTCAAGTCATGAATTTAACTTGACTCCAACATCAGAAACTCAGACTTGAGCCTTTTAAATCAAAAAGATTTGAGACACAGTTAAAACAAGGGCAATTTTCAACATAATCTTTCCCTTTTTTGTCCACATTATTCAAAATGCTTTCAATTTGGTTTCTCTGTTGTATAAAGTTACTATTGGTCATTTTTGGTTCATGCTTAACTAGTTAAAGACATTGTCATGATGACAACACACAGTATATTTGCCATAATGATTAATGAAACTAAACTGACCCTCAGTTTATATTGCTTGGGGCAGTCAAGGTACTTGACTTGAGACTTGTCAGTACTGACTCGAGACTTAAACTGAAACCTGTCAGTACCGACTCAAGACTCAAACTGAGACTTCTCTGTGCTGACTCAAGACTCTACCTCAGACTTGTCTGTACTGACTCAAAACTCAACCTGAGACTTGTCAGTCCTGACCGAAGACTCAATTTAAGACTTGTCTGCCCTGAATCAAGACTCAACCTCAGACTTGGCTGTATTTACTCAGGACTTCAGATTTGCCTATATTAACTTCACACTTGACCTGGGACCTGAGACTGACACTTGTAAGTCAGTGGGTTTTCCATACCTCTGCAAGTATTTTTGTAAACTATCTGAGAGTGTCTTCAGAACTCTCCACTGCATCTCTAAACAGGTAGGAGCTTCTTTCTTGATGTGTTCTGCATGGCAATGACCAGTTCTTCAACCCAGAGTAGGTACCATTTACATTCACGCAGTGAGCTAGAGTAAACAGGAGAGTTTTTTAACTCCTTAACCCAGGGACAACTTTGCAGTGACTAGCACTATAGTTAGGTTCTAAGAGGGAGTACAAACATGGAAGGGTGAAATGGTACCTTGTAATGACATTTGCCCTTCACTGTATCTTCTCTCCAGTGATCATCTTTGACATAAAGAGAAGACAAGCTAAATGTGTGATGCTACCAAAGGCTTTGACACAATGAATGAAAGACAAAGAATAAAAAGGACCTGAATGTCTTTTTCGGGAGACTAAAATATGATTACATTGGGTAGGTTGATAGCCTAGTGTGCAAGAGGTGAGCCAGCAACTCTGCCATGGGCTCAAATCTCAGGAGTGACAGGGCATTCCAGTGCCTGTGGCAAGGCACCAAACCCCAATCAGAGAGCTCTGACTGTCTCTTTCAGGAACCGAAACTTTATAATGAGAACTTTCACACATCCTCTCAGATGTCAATAAGCTTTTGAACATGTCTAGAACTACAAGGATCCTTTCACAGCATTGTTCTTCTAATATTTTGGATGCTTTTCAAAAAGTACAGGTTGCTGGGATGCAATATGGCAATTCTGAGACATATGGCAAAATAGAGACAACAATGACAAGTGAGCAGGCACATGAATAAAGTCACAATTTGCCAAATTCCTTTGAATGCCACACAGTTAAATCACCTTGAGAGCATAAACCCATTGTTGTACACTTTTATTTTTAAAAAGTGAATTTTTTTTTTCTCCATGATATGGGACCTTTGAATCAAACAGAGGAGCTGTCAAGTGTGGAGAAGGATATAATCACAAACAAAAGAACAAGAAACAGGAGAATAAAAGGGAAACCAACAGAACACTGAACATGGCCTAACAAAACAAAACCAAATAAAGCAAATAGAGACAGGGGAGTAAAATACATGAACATGAACACAAGGGAGGCAAAAACAAAGTGCCAGAAACACATGGCTAAACACAGAGCAAACTATCCAGCTAAAACCACAGCAGAAACACAAGCCCAAAATCACAGAGCAAAGATAACAGAGCGAAAATACTGAGAACCAACATTAAGAACCAACAAAACTAGACTGAAGACAGGGGCTATTTATACTACCTAAACAAACGAGAAACACCTGGGCTGGGAAGAAGACAGAATAAGACATAGTGGACCAGGACAATGAGGGGGCGGGGCTAAAGTGCGGCTGAGACCAAAACAACAGATTCACATGGATCAAGTAAACAAAGGCACATGGTGAACAAGAACAACAGAAGAAAACCACAGGGAAGACAGAGCTTTACAAAAACTAACAGTTGAAAAGACAGGGAGAACATGACAATATTTTTGTGAGTCTATTAAATGTAATACTAAATTTGCAGCCTTTTAAATATCACACTTAACTACAAAAGACATTCAGATATTAAAGCTGTTTGCAGAAAATATTTTTATTCCTTGCTTTGTATAACACAGTGGCAACAGGCAGCTTTGAAAGCATCTAAGCTCCGTCTCTTCTGTCAAGGTCTTAGTCCATCTGGGAAAATTATACTTAAAAGATGTTTATCCGAGTCTGTATGTACAAAATAAGCAGCAACATTGACGTAAGTATAAATAAACAATACAAAGGATATTGTGTTAACACTTTTAGGCCTCTATACTCTTTGTACCCAAATACCAATAACAAGCAGAAATTCCCAGAAATTGTTTTTTTAATATATATTTCATGTTTTTGATGTCTGTTTACATGTATATTTGTATTCATTCTTGTATTATATAGTGATTTTAAGAATTTTCAATGGCTGCCTGAAACTTTTGTGCAGTGCTGTATAGCAGTTTTACTATCACAGAAAAGAAGTAATGCATATTTAAGACACAATTTAACCTCAACAAATAAAAGGCCAGATGGCTATTTTATGTATTGTTTAGTATTCAGCTCATTAGGTTGGCCACAATTTATGATAGACCAATATGCTGCCAAATTGCCAGAGGTGCTATCAATACAGTGTTTTAAATCTTCACTGAGTCCCTTCAGAACTACATTTATGATGTCAAAAGGTTCCTAGTTAGAGCTCAGTGGTAATATAATGAGATCAAATTAAATTATTCTGTCTCATATACCATCTATAGATGACTGGTGGCTACGCAAGCAGCCACGAATGATTCATAAATGATCTTTATTAACTGAAATCTTAACTGAAAGTGTGCATGTAAGGAAAATAGGTAGTTGGAGAGTTGGAGGTTTGGTGTTCTGGCTCAGTTAAAACTTCTGCTATTTCATAGAAGTCTCAATCATTCATGGCCTTATACTTGTCACTGCTGTGCTAGAGCCTTTGTGATTGAAAGTGTGGAAATATTTTTATTATTATTATTATTATTATCATCATCATCATCATCAGTAGTTGTGTAGTAGTAATGTTGTTGTTGTTTGCCGCATTTTTTAATTGCAAAGGAAGTATTATGGTCAATATGAGGACATGTACATGTGGCTGAAAAGCAAAATGTAAAAAGATGATTTTTTTATTATTACTATTATTACTGAAATACAATACAATATAATATAATATAATATAATATAATATAATATAATATAATATAAGGCACCTTCTACTTAATACTTATCTTCAATGTAGCTTTTAATTCAAATTTTAAGTTAAACACTGACCAAAAATATGGTGTGTTTTTTCATTCTAGCTGCATTGTCTTATATTGTATTGCAAAATTGAGTTGCTGACAATTCCCAGTCTAGACATACAGTGTATCTTGTATAATGATTATGTCCTGATGCACAATAGGGAATGTTCAGTTGTTATGAATAGTGTATGCTTGTATGAATATATTTATCTTGCATTGTATTTAACACTTGGGTGTGACAAGAGAAGTCTCAGTCAACCTTCTTCAACAGCATGCATATACCTGAGGGCAAGTTACTGCCAAAGACACCAAGGACTAATCTTCTGAGAACTTCAATATGACAAGCTTAATGAATTAATTTCTACAGTGCTCTATAATCTCCGTAGACAAGCAATGCCAATAGAATGAGATGCTCCAGAGCAGCCATGCATGAGTCTGAGGTCACCATGTCCAATGCTAAGCACTGTCTAGAGGGGTATCACTGTGCTGTCGAGCAGTGAAACTGGAATGATGGAGCTCCATCCGATACCTTTGGAATGAATTGCTGCACGGAATTAATCATCCATCATCAGTACCTGAACTCACTAATGCTCTTAAGAGTGACCAAAACCAAATCTTCTCTCAAATGTTTCCTCCAGTGTAAAGCCATCCCAGAAGGGCAGAGGCTGTTACAGCAGGAAAAAGGGGGAAAACATCCTAATAATACCCATTCTGGAAGAAATGTCTACCAACTTGTTTTTTATAGTAGTTATTTCCTGGCATAATGGCGGAGCAAATTCACAGCTACTCAGCACAGCCATTCCTATGAATTGTGCCTATAACTTGACAGTGTATTGAGATGCTTTATTGCACCTAAAGACAGTTTTGGAACTGTTATGCATCTAATGTTCCGATTTGTCCTTCCTGGAGGAGAGCTTAAAATAAAAGCAAGCAGCCAGCAAGAGTGAATTTAGGTAGTGTTTCTCTTTTGCAAATGCAGGCATTTTCTCTCTGCCAACTCTCATCACTTTTGCACCTGCCAAACTTCCACCACACTTTTTAATCAACACACCCTGAAATGCATTCAAATTTAATTTTAATTTCACACCTAACAATAATAATAATAACAATAATAATATTAATAATAATAATAATAATAATAATAATAATAATAA
>JBBPCX010000141.1:13566657-13578490 GCA_037974365.1 Hydrocynus forskahlii
AATTTCACACCTAACAATAATAATAATAACAATAATAATATTAATAATAATAATAATAATAATAATAATAATAATAACTACATGCATTGCTGCAAGAAAATGTGAAGTGTGATTGCATAGTTTCTATAAAGCCATTGTTTGGAGACACCCAATTGGTTTTATGGGCAAAAAAAATGTTTTCTTAAAAAATAAAAATCTCACACTGTGGGTATGAATGCGCCAGCCCTTACCAAGCCATTTATGGGTAAAGATACCTTAACATGTAGCTGTATTCATGGACTTTTTATTTATAATTAAACCACAACAAACAGTGACAGACATCTTTTTTTGTAACTGACCTGCACTTTAGTGTCTTGAAGTCTGCTTTACGGGTCTGCTGTGTGTTTAGCCCTGTGTTTGTTTCTTTGCATTTGTATTTCTATTGTTTTTTTAGCTTTGCAGCTGCCCTATCTGTAACATCACAGACACTCTCTCCAACACACATTTTGAAGATGATTCAACTGTCCTCTCTCTCTCTCTTAAAAGTTATATACACACGCACTGCACTGGATATTAACAGATGTTTTGATGTTGGAACCATGTCCAATCACACTACTATTACTACTACTACTACTACTAATACTTATTATTTATATAATTCCTTTCTTAAACCCAAAGTTGCTTTACAACTTCAAATCAAACAGTAAAGCAGACAAACACCAGCATCTTCTGTAACACCAGTTACAGAAATGGTAAATCAGACGACAGGATCAAGTAGTGGGGGAAGAGGCATAGCACTTATAGAAAACATCCATTTTTAATTGAGTTTCAAAAAGAGAGAGAGAATGTACTCTGGAGATTCAGAGGATGAGAATTCCATCGTTTGGGGCAAGCAGGAATGTGTTGGTGGAGTAATTCAAAGAGATAGGGAAGGGCAGAACCATGCAGAGCTTTAAAATGAATGAGAAGCAGCTTGTACTGAATTCTGTATGAAATGGGTAGCCAGTGAACTTTCAGTATAAGCAAGAATTCAAGCTACATACTGAAGCCTGTCTATGGTTTTTGTTGGACAACCAAAAAAAGGGAACATTGCATTGCAGGGAGTTTATTAAAGCATTTTCTGCATCTTGCATGCAAAGTGGTGGATGGATGTGAAATATTAGCTGAAAAATGCATTTTTAATTAGAGAGCTGATGTAAAAGTCAAAGGTCAGAGAAGGATCAAATAGCACTCCAAGATTCAAACGGAAAAAGGGCACGATGAGAAGACTATCTATATTTAAACTAAATCTGAACGTTTTGAAGTGACAGCGTTGGTTACAATTAGTAGGAGATTTTGTCTGCATCAAGCTTAAGGAAATTTGATATCAGACACTTTTATGTCATGAATACGGGCTATAAGAGAACATGAGTCTGCAGGGAGGGTGGTGAAGTTGATCTGGGTCTCATCAGTGTAACAGTGGAAACTGAGCCCATGACATCTGATAATGTGGCTGAGTGGTAGTATATAGATTATGAAGAGCAAAGACAGATCCCTGGGGGACACCTTGCTTAACGAGAAGGGATCTGCGGTTGGAAATAACTTGCTCCCTATCAGTGAGATCAGTAAACCAGGTAAGAACAGTGCCAGGAAGCCCAGTAACAGAGAGACAGGAAAGAAGCAGATTATGATTTACAATGTCAAAGGCAGAGCTTAGATCCAGGAAAAGGAAAATAGTAAGTGAACCCAAGTCCGCATTCAGTAAAAGGTCATTAGAAACTGGCAGAGGAACTGTTTGTGCTATGTAATGAGAACCTGACAGAAATAGTTCATAGAAATTGTTATGTGGGTTTGCAACTGAGTTGCCATAATCCTTTCTAGAAGCCTCAAAATAAATGGTAACTCTGAAATAGGTATGCAGTTCGTGAGATTGTTGAGATCCAAGGTACTTTTAAGGACAGGGGTAACAGCAGCAGTTTTTAGGTCAGCAGGAACAATACCAGTGACAAGTGAACAAGTTGAGAAATGCAGATAGAAATGGTGTGCAGACAGTGTTTAAGGAGAACAGTGGAGTCTGTATATAAAAGACAGGAAGATTGAAGAAGAGTGAATCTGGGACAGTGTCTGGACTAGTGAGAAGGAAGTTGTACCGGACTGTTCAAAGGAGCATCATAAGATGGTGGAATGTTTGAGGAGAGGAGACAACAGTCGACCCCCGAAACTCGCACGTTCCAAGAGCACCTGTGAACTGTGAAAAAATGCAAATTTGTGATATGGTAAAAATGCCTATTTTTATAGTGCAAACCCTAAATATGCCTCAAAATATGCTCCCAAAACATTTTAATTTCATTTAAAGTTTAATACATTACCCTTAAAAAAAAAAAGCGGTTTCAGTGAATTCGCAGGGGTTTCCGCGAACAAGAAAAATTCCACGAACGTCTGAGGCTGCAAACTTTGAACCACGACTTCGTGTGGAAACACTGTGTAGATGGAAAAAAATATTTTGTGGAATGAAATGAAGAAGTCAAGAAATAAGCCAGAAATTTGTTTGTAGTGGGGAATGAGATTCTAGGTTTTCAACTGGTGCTATTAATGGCAGATGGAAAGAACAGGCAGCATCATGGGCAGATCGATATTTCAGCATGCAATCAGCATATGCTGAGGAATGAACAAGCAGTAAGAAATGATGAGCAGATCAGGTCTGCTATATGTCCATGTGTATGTGTGGAAAAGTCCACATGCTGAACAAGACTAAAACACTGAAGAATGTCTGTATACTCTCAAGTCACTGGAGAGACAGTATTTACGTGAATGCTGAAATCAGCAAGCAAAATAACAATATCAGACAGAGCACAAGTCAAAGTAAGATTTCACTGAGATCAGAGAAAAACAAGGACAGAGATGTCTTGTTGGGTGGTCAATTGGTTAGAACAACTACAAGTGGTATTTTACCGACAGTCTTCAAAAGACTCCTATGAGATGCCATCATAGGAGTCCAAACCTTTAATTTGAACAGTATCACAGACGGCCACAGCCAGGCTACAGCCTCTGCCCTTTTAATGAGACATAGACATGTAGCTGTAACCCACAGGGCTTAGCATATTTAACTTAATATAGTCATTATTGTCTTGCCTTGTTTCAGTTGGTAGGAGCAAATCTACATTTTTGTCTGAAATCAAATCCCTGAGCAAGAGAACTTTATCAGTCAGCCAGCGAGTGTTAATGAGGGATATACTTGTGCCTGGAGGCACCAGATGACCAGATTTAGAGTCAGCATAGTGCATATTCATGTTTAGTGTTTACAGATGATTAAAATTTATCCCTCGTTGAGGCTGTTGTTGATCAGGCAAGTGATGGAAAAAGGTGAGGTGTACTGTGTGAATCAATGAGATATGGGAGCACAGTGAATGAGATATGGGAGCACAGTGAAGGAGATATGGGAGCACAGTGAATGGGATATGGGAGCACAGTGCATATAATAAAGGCATTGGGCTATTCCAAGTACCTTGCAGAGATGTGGGATCAAGGAGGGCGAAGCTGTTCCAGGCAGACAGTGATTACTTTGATTACTTCATGAGCAAGTCGCATGGCTGCTGAGCACTGAAAGTGACCAGAAGACCAAACCAGAACCAAAACAGCAAGATCACCTGACTACACTGTGTTAGATGCCAACCAGCAGTTTTCAAGAGGGAAAGCGAACCAAACAGACAAAACTGGCGAGCAGAGTTAAACAAGAGAGTGGAAACTCACCAACCATGTTAAAAGGAGCAGAATGAGCAGGGAGGAAGCTCACAGAGGGCCAGGGTGAGGCGGTGAGGTTAGGTAGCATCAAGAACGTTACTGAGAAGTCCAGCCTGGAGCAAACATAACAATATAGTGAGTGATGGTGAATAATGCAGTCCAAAAAAGTTCACAAGCAGTTCATGAGTTCACAAGCAGAGAATATTAATTCCATCTACAGTAAAGAAGATGTTCTTCCAGATAATCGGTCCAGTGTGGTGCCAATGAAAACCTAGAGGCAAAATAAAAAGAAAGCATAGCTGTAACACACAAATGACAACTACAAATGAAATACTGGAACAGAGACAACAATGAAACAAATGCAAAATATTATGGACAATATATTAGTAATGCAATCATATGGCTACATATTGTGATTGTGATGCCTTCTGATATATTAAAGACCCCATATCATCACTTTTCTGAAATTAAAAAGGCTTCAAAATGTATACATAATTAAATTTTGTGTGTGGAGTTTGCATGTTCTCCACATGGTGGCATGGGTTTCCTCCAGGATCTTCGGTTTCTCCCACAGTCCAAAGACCTGTGTATCAGGTGAACTGAGGATTCTAAATTGACTGTTGATGTGTGTGAATGGTGTGTGTGTGCCCTGCGGTGGGCTGGTGCCCCACCCAGTGTAAGTCCCTGCCCCGCACCCTTTGGCCCTGGACTACACTCCGGGAACCCATGACTCTAGTAAGGATTAAGTAGTTACAGAAAATGAATGAATGAATGAATGAAGTTTCTAACTGCATCAGTTTTTGGGATGTCACAAAACCAACACATTTATATATGTCTCCTTATTCAGCTGCCTTATGAGATTTCCAATCGGAAAAGAGATCATTAACAGTCCTAAAGGCACAGTTACAAAAAGGCTGTTTAGGGATATACAGAATCTGGAAAATCAGATTTTGGTTCACAAACCCACACGAACATGGCAAAAATGAAAGGAAAATGTAGAATATGAACCCATTAAAAACACCTTGGTGAATCAGTGTCTAAAATGGTTAAAGACATACCAAAATAGTTCCATTTCTTTGGCTTGCAAGATTATCTCGATTCATCAAAGCACTCAGTGCACTTCCCTGGAGCTGTGATTGGTCTGAGGCTCATTTGCATAGCATGAAAAAAACCTGCATGGGTTTTACCGAAACAATTGACTTTCATAGAATGACATGAATACCTTAATTCAACCGCTATAAGTCTGCTTATAACACATATTAAACATGCAGACAGAAATGCTGAGGCCAGTATTTTGATATTGATTGATTAACACTGTGTTATGCAGCCCTATCGAGGAATCCAAATTTAGAAATGCAACATGGACATAGCGCACTGATGTATTAAAAACTGTCACAAAACTGTCATTGTGCGAGCAAAGTCTGTGATATACCAAACATCCACAAAGACATCTGGATACATCGTGACAGCATTTGTAATTCCTCCGAGGATTTATGTTCACCACTGGGTTGACTGACATCCTAGCTCATTTCAAATATAGCAAGAGGTATTTCTATTCTAAAATGCTGAATACAGTAAGACACAATATAATACATTAAGGTCCCGGGTTAGATTCCTGGCAGGGGTTGCAGAGGGTCCTTTCTGTGCTATTCTTTCTGTGTGGGGTCCCATCAGGTGCTCTGATGACCGTTCGCACTATTACTGCTGTTCATTTTAAACTCTTTATTGTCTTATCTTTATTCCTCTCGTTGCATTGAGCATGTTTATGACAAAAGAATTTCCCTCGGAATAAATAAGATTTTACCTTATCTTATCTTATACCACATTCCAAAGAGTTCAGCTATGTCAGGTGAATTAGAGATGCAAAATTGACTATAGCTATATATAGGTGTATGTGTTTTCCTTGTGATGACTGGTACCCTGTCCAGGGTGTTTCTCCACCTTTTTGATGGCAGGGATAGGCTCCAGCATCCTGGTTAAGGATAAGCAGTTCAGATCATGGATGGATGGGTGGATGCAAGAATGGTCAAATTTGTGCAGTACACCCTGTCATTGCAACAGGTTTCAATCGACCCATCATCAAATGCAGTAAAACGAGGGAAGAGCAAAAAGGCCATGACTGAATTGAACTCAGGGCTTCTCATGAGAGATTGAAAGTTCAGTCCTTGGCATTGTCACAGCCATTCATGGCCAAAAGTCCAAGTGAGCATAATTGGTTTTCTCTCTCCTTCATCACTCAATTGGCAATGCTAGCAGATGTCTGTTAATTGATGTAACAGAATGGGCAGGCATTGTTCTCCTTCCAGCATGTTGATCTGTCCTGTGACTTCGCATTATAGCAGCATTAAAGATGCAGAAGAAGCATGTCTTGGTCTTCACCCTCTCAGCTTGATAGCTTGTGTGATGGACTAAGCTGGGAAAAAGGATTTATGTATGTTGAGCATCTTGCAATGACTTAGGACGTTCCTCAGCCAATTTGATTTTACGTGGCTGTAACCATGCCTGAATCTGCTATGCCATTCCACAAAATGTTTGTTATGTGTTTATGTGAGTTCGATGCTACATTGCCTGAAAAGATGCTTTGCCTGCAAGTGAAGCCTATGATCATCCCATGAGAATGAAAAAGGCATAGCAATGAAGTAGTGACAGGTTTCTATTGCAATGTCATTGCTGAGGCTGGCCTGAAAGTATATGCGGCCCTCGGTGAAGCATGGAGAGAAATCCTCCTCAGAACTGTGGAACAGATGTAGCTGAACTCCATTAGTGCTGCGCTAGATGGACTGTGGGCTTCAAGAGGGCATCTGTTCCCCTGGGGAGGCTCATCTCTCCCCAAGCACACCGCAATCTTCTCCGAGAGCACAACCCGCTTGCCTTGATATACACCTCCACATTAGTCCTTGACAAGGAAAGGTTGTTTTTATGAAGAGCAGTGCTTCTGTGACAGCCTCCTCTCTCATGAAGAATATTTACACTGCTTGGAGTGGAGGGCTGTAAATAAATGGCTTCAGTGCAAAGTGCCAGGCTGGGCCTGAACAGACCGCAAACATTTCTTGCCTTGAACAAAGCAAGGAAAATACATAGACCTTGAGACAGGATTTTGTACCTCTCTTACCCTGAGGTCTACCAAATGAAATCCGTGCAGGTACGGCAGGTACAATGTTCCCAGCCTTCAGCAGCATTTAATATACCTTCCCCTGGGAATGGATGCCGTTCTGCACCATTCTGAGATAAAGGACTGACTGCAATTGAGTTTATATATTTGACAAAGTGCTGTTTTGAAACATTTTGACCTAAGTTCCTCTCTGGACAAGCAAGTCACCACTCCTCAAGAAGAGCAACATGTCTTCTGAGAGTCGAGAGAGCATATTGAGTTTCTGCTCGATGCCACTTATAACCAAAGGAGGACCGATTACAAACCCCTTACAGTAATGGTTTGGGAGTTGGCTCCTACAGGAGGATGATTTTTTCCTTCCATTACTGTCTGCTCAATGAGACGTCCCACTCAGTTGTCAGATAGATGTCTGACAAGGACAATGTGTGGTCACCCTGAAAGCACGGCAGTAAGTACAGCATGCTGAAACTGGAGAAAACCTACTGTCCTCGTGACTCATGCTGCTACTGTGTCATCTGCCCGACAGACGTGTCCAGCACAAGCCGGTGCAGTTTAATTACTTCAGGAGGACCAGAAGTGGGCTGTCAGTGGGGTCGGAGCTTGCTCACGTTTCCTCACTCCGAGTAATTTATTAAGTCTATCAAGGTGTGATGTGCATTGTCCTTTTTGCCCAGTACAATGTGTGGATGTGTGTACCTTTCCATGGTGTTTTTCTCGGGGAGTAATAGATAATCTAAGTTACACAGTGTCTGCTTCCCCATGGTAAGTTCAAAACAACAGCATATAAAAATGTATGCACAATAAAACCCACACTTTCTTCTTAGTATATGGAACTTGGAATTCTGAATTATTAACAGTCCAATGGCATATGGTCTTATATCTTATACAGTCCTCTGTGTGCTTCTTTGTGTGCTGGTGTTCTCTGTGTTTAAAAGTTATTTTCCACCTTATCTTCCAGCACACTGTCTACTTTTGGTCGCTGTAAAGTTTGGCGTATCTCAGCAGCATGCGTGTAAAAACTGCAAAAGTTATGCTGGAAAGTTCACTTGAAGTTATGCAACAATTTCAATGAGTAAAGATTGTCTGTCTATTCCAATGCACATAATTGCTCAATAGTTCACTGCAGTAGCCCTATTATGTGTCTTTTTGTGAAGCACGATGCTCTCTACTTGATATCACTCTATCCTATGACTCTAAAAAGTGCTAGATTGTTTTTTTGTTCTAACCACACACTAAGTTAAGCCTATTGGGACAGTTTGCTGGGTTATTTCCATGGTGCTGGGTCACTTAGCTGCTGGGATTAGCTAAAGGGTTACCTTCTTAAGCAGCAGGATAGAGTCCTCGCTTATAGGAATCAGTGAATAAACTTAGAAGATACAGACATTCGATCACTTATTGTGTAAGAAACTCTACTTTTCTAGTTATGATAAGAAGACTGACACTGAATTACTGGAGAGCTACTAAGAGTTATTTATCACAATTGTATGTAGATATAACATTATCTGTAACATTATTGTTTTAATTATGGTGTTTTTGTTGTTTCTAGGTGATTGCTATGGTATCCTAGGTGCTAGCTTGAGTGCTCCTTGGAGATTGCTGACTTGCTAGGATGTTGTTATTGTGTTCCAGGTGGTTACTAGAGTATTGCCAGGTGGTTGTAATGGCATCCTGGGTGGTTACTATGGTGTTACTAGGTGGTTGGCAGTGTACTTGTATCATGGTAATATAAGGGTGGTGAACAAAGTTTTACTCTATGTTCTCATGGGCAAATTCAAGACAGAACTTATGTGTCCAGCCCACAAGTCATGTACAAGGCCAGAAAGTACCACAGCAAAAAAATAATTTCTAGGTCAAAGAAGATTCATAGTCAGTGACTTATTTAAGCCTTCCAGAAACCACAATGTCATTGTGAGTGAAAACATGATGACTGATTTCTCTGTCACTTTCTAATTTGGTTGGTGGTCAGATGTGCATGGCCTTCGGTTCCGCTCCTGAAGTCCAAACCAATGAGAGTCCTCACTAGACTATAGATACATTAGGCCTTAGAGGACAACTGTTTAGATCGTACCCCTGAAAAACAAAATCACTGGAATATCACTGCAGTAGATGTGTTGATAAACCTAAAAGAAAGTAGTTTGGAGGTCCTGACCTAGTGTCCAGAGCTCAGCTCTTCTTCCCGTGGACACTGCTCTGGGTCTGCCATGACTCTGACCTTCTGGTCCTCATCTGGGCAACTTTTCTGCCCTGGATCGGTGGCCTTGATCCTGTGACTCTTTCCTTGCAACTTCTTTGATGCCAAAGACAATCCAGAATGATTGTCCTGTCAAATCCCTGCAGCCAACTTAACTGGCAAGCACACACATTTTATGTCTAATTGACTGACAATTAATGATTTCTCATTTACTGACTTTTACTACACGCTCATTAGGCTGCAAACGCAAATAACGAGATATTCAGAATTTGAATGGATGTCATTTTGGCTGCAAGTGTCATCATGTTCAGAATAAAACAAGAAGAGAGGGTACGAAAAATCAGCAAATATAGCTTTTGAGGTTTCTTGTTAATTACAGTCATCAAAGGGATGCTCTAATTTCTCACACCAAGACGTTTATAATTGCTTTTTTTCATGGGATTGTGGCAAAAGAGTTCTCTGATTCTTTGCCTTTCTCATGTTAGGCAGTTCATTTCACATGTTCTAAAGAGACATCCTTTGGTGGTCATTCTGACTGTGTGTTTTAACAGTTTTACAGTGAAAGGGGTGTTGTTAGTAAACCTGCCGTAACTACTGCCTTAATCACTGTGAGGAGCAAATGAAAAATTGTTCATAGAAAATGTAGAGTTCACATGAACTTGAACATAACAGTCACATGATATTCACAGACTGAACACAGTTATCAGTCCAGTGAGAGTACCAGTGACTGCATGTGAATGGGTCTATAGATCATATATAGTAAGTGGTTCCAACTCCTCCTTAATTGTAGCCTCTCATTCTTGCTCTCATTCATTACATTGCTTTACCATACAATCATTTGGCAGACGCTTTTATCCAAATAAATAACAATATGAGGACACATTCAAGTTTCAGGACAGTGTGAGAACCAGAGGAGAGTTCTAAGTGCTAAAGCTTCATATAAGAGTAGTGCAAGAAGATCAGGAAAGGAGTTGCTCTCTGAACAGATGCTTTCAGAAAAGTCTTCAGGATGACTCTAGTTACTTTGGCGATGCTTGGGGTAAACTGGACCATTCTATTTTCCTATTGCTTTTGTTAATTTGCTGTTCAGTTCCAAACACTGTCTATTTGACAGCTCAACTTTTAAAAGGATCAGTTGCCAGAGAGGATTTTTCTTTATTTGAAAGAATCTAGCATTTCAGCTTAGAACAATCCAGCCCAAAGTCAGAACCAGAACCATCCATTATAAAGAACAGTGGAAACTCTTCTCAAGAGCACAGATAGAGATGCAGCATTGTCAGTGTTTCACACTTGGGTTGTATGCCTTGCTAGGCTGCTAAACTGACATTGTGAGCTCTTCTTTACTGGGCTCTCAAACCCCCAGCATGGGCTACACTGATCCTCCACCTTTCTCCCCTCAACCCCCTGTCAGGGCAGCACTTATCAGCTCGCCCAGCAAACGTGCCTGGCTTTCCTTTCAAGTCATCTCAGCCAGCCTCCCAGAGGCTCCCTGAGCAGTCCTTTGTGAAGCAGATGGGCAGGTTAATACTGTACTAGGCTGTTTAGCAGTGCTCCAAACAGCCTTATCGCCACCTGGCAACACCCGGAGCAAGGGGATTGTACTGTCCAGGCTGTGTGTTGTGGGTCGAGTGAGAGGATGAGGAGCAAAGGAGGTCCTCTGTGGCACGGCCTTATCGAGGTTTTAGCAGCCACACTCACTCTAGGCCCATTCCAAAGCCTGTGCAAGCTCCTTGGATTTGCATGTGCTCCAAGCCTTGGTCCCACCTGGCGCACTGTGAATGGGCATCATTACTGTGGTTATTGCTGGTTATCGGGTTGATAAACAGCAAAACATTGCTGGGTTCTCTCGTGCTGTGGGACGGTTGGTGTGGTAGGTTCATCACAAAGGTTATTTGAGGGTGGGATTGAAGTAATCTGCTCAGCATCCTTTCAGGATAAAGAGAATTATCATGTAGCATTGTTGTTGGAACACTGCAGTTTGGGGAATAAAAGAAAGAAATACAGAGGTCTACCAGTAGGAATGCAAACATTTATGATGAATGTGGTCTACAGAATACACTGTTTAAAAAAAGAGAGCTTTGAGAAAACTCTGTTTAAATAACCATTTTTTACAGATGGCATTGAGGGTTCAGAAGACCTTTGTAAGCTTTAAAGACCTGGCTATATAAATAGAGCTTTTACAATTTGTGCAAGGTCTTTAATCTTTGAATAGGTTCTTCACATACACATTGCACTTCTAAAAGTCGTTATCCAGAGAACCATCCATTATATGTTTTGTTATGGAACCAAAAGTAGTTTAACAATGGCATCAAGCAAAAAGCTCCTACTGGGATCTTTAATTTTAAAGGTGGGGTTCAAATTTCATGTCCCAAAAGGGAATTCTTAAGGCGCTGTAACATTCTTCTTGTGGTTTTGGACTAACAATAAGGCCAACATGGGTCATGTGAGTCTTTCCATTATTTCAATGATCAACCTTTTCTTTATTCTAGGATGAGTGATGGATATGTACTTTGTGCAAAATTTAAAGCGTCTTGGTTAATTTGCAAAACAGTCTGACATTTAAGAATCTGATGCTGTTTTATAGTAGCATTGTACTTAGGTTAACCCTTGGGGGTTTAAAAAAAACTTTTTTATGATAAAAAAAACATGCTGTCATTTTATTTGAAGAAATTCTAAAGTGCAGGATGTAAACTTACCACACATACCCACTTAACATTTACATTAAAAGCATTTAGCAGGTACTCTTATCCAGTGCTGGTGTGTGGCATTTTGCTGCTCTAGGTGAAATCAAATTTTGCCCCTCCAACTGTTCATTGGGGGGTGGGTGGGGG
>JBBPCX010000141.1:13578590-13604924 GCA_037974365.1 Hydrocynus forskahlii
ACACACACACACACACAAACACACACACACACACACACACACACACTCAAATACACACACACACAAAATATATATTTAGTGTATATATATTTGCTATTTGAAAATGAGGATAAATATTGTCAGCAGTTCTTAAAAACTAAGGCAAAGCTGTTCTCTTATGTTTTTCCCCAAAACTGTATAATATATAAGTATTTATCAAATATATTAAGTCAAATTGATAGCTGATGACAACTGATGCCTGTCAAACCAATTCTGATGGGTTATCCTTGATTCTTATAGCACCTGGCAGCCAATAAAATGTGACTAAACAAACTAATGGACACATCGAACACGGGTTACCTGAGCTAAGCTTGCTACTACAAGACATAAGAGCAGCACTTTCAAATTAAGTAACCATTATTTCTACAACTTTTGGCTTCTTTCCACATGGTGAAGGGTGCCTGCAATCGCCTGAGGGCACAATTTTGCAATTTTTTTCATTGTGTATGAAAATGTCAAGGTTATATAAATATGCTGTAAATTACTAGCGCATATCCTGTAATCTTTAATAATAATAAAACACCTTTATTCACAGAAAGCCTTTTAACTGATGGGTCAGAATGCACCTTAGGTACATGCTGATTTAATACCACAGCAAGCATCTTAATTAAATCCCTGGTTTTGTGAAAGAATTACCGAAGACATTCCAAGGTCGGGTTCTTCTGGGAAAACCAGGTTTGAAACATGCAGTTGAAACACACCAAAGGATAAAAATCATTTCATTTTGTCCCTATAGTTGTCATTAACATTCATGCCTTCCAGGCTGAAGACTCAGGTTATGCACGAAATTCTGAAAAGTTGACATGTGCTTTCATTCAAAAGTTAATGATGTTTGTTTTTTTTTTATTCCACCAACACCTTAAACTCCAAACTCCAAACCTTCTGGTGCTTCAAAAATGTGCCATTGACACAACTGCTGCATTATATCAGCTGACAGATGTGTGTTCATATCAAAGAAAAGGCTCATTTTTTTTGGTAGCAGCAATCTGCAGAAAGTCTCTTGAGGCAGATTAAAGTATCCTGTCCAGTAACACATCCATTATCCACAGAACATAATGTTCAGTCTGTCCAATAAGGTATCTCACCACATTAGAATTTTGTACCAGTATCAGTAATAGGACAGTTCTTGATACGAAAACACCACAATGGCAAATAAATTAAGAACAGCTTTAAATATGATTATTTCTTTGTTTAATAGATCACTTAAAGCATTATTAAAACATGGATTACTCAACATGTTCTGAGGATTATTAGGGAGACATGGAAATATAACATTACAAATTATAATGTGATTACTACAAATACAATATAGCCATCACTGTGGTTAAAATAAGTAGAATTTAGCCTAACATTCATCACACTATGTTTAAAACATATGTAAAACATATGCTGCTATGTAGCTTAGCATCTATCACATTATGTTCAGAACAAAAACAGTATATTGTGACATGTCCTTGTGTTTAAAATACACACACTACATATTTATCACACTGTGTTTAATACGAATACACTATAGTCTAATTCCCAGTTAGGATGGCCAAGGGTCCCTACTTTGTGGAATTTATATGTTTTCCATTTGGGTGTCTGGGTACTCTGGTGGCATGCACATTATATGAATTGAAGATACACTATATGGACGCACTTCTTATTGAATTCAGGTGGCCCCTTACTTCTAGCAGTGAAGGGCAAACTTAACGCTTCAGCATATTTAGACATTTTGGACAACGCCATGCTTCCATCTTTGTGGACACAGTTTGAAGAAGAACCTTTTCTATTCCAGCAAGACTGTACCCCAGTGCACAAAGCAAGATCCATAAAGACATGGTGGGATGAGTTTAGTGTGGAAGAACTTGACTGGCCCACACAGAGCCCTGACCTCAACCCCATCCAACACCTTTGGGATGAACTGGAACGGAGATTGTGAGCCAGGACCTCTCGTCCAACATCAGGGCTTACTTTCATAAATACTCTACAGAATGAATGGGCACAAATTCCCACAGAAACTCCAAAATCTTGTGGAAAGCCATTCAAGAAGAGTGGAAGCTGCTATAGCTGCAAAGGGATGACCAACTTCATATTAAAATCTATGTATTCGAATGCAATTATTCGAATGCAATCATTATTGTCACTGTTGGTGTAATGGTCAGGTGTGGGTGTGTTTGTCTGTGTGCCTGCCCTACGATAAAGTGGCATGTCACTCCAATTTCTCCCTATGAGTGCTGGGAGTGCAGCAACCCACCCGCAACACACGACCCTGGTTAAGACGAACATCTCACATAATGGATGGATAACTGGAAGTATGGACACACTGTTTAAAAAAAAACAAAAAACAGTTTAGCTCGACTTTCACTCCATGTTTTAAGCACCTACAATATAAGCTAACATTTACTACACTGTGTTTAAAGAAAATAAAAAATAGTCTCACATTTGGGGGAGTATAATGTAGGAATATAAAGTCTCACTGGTTCATGAATATAATTAAATTAGGTATAAAAGAGCTGAAAACAATAGCATTCTGTTGTGGAAAATATTGGAAGGCTGAACTTTTAGTGCAGTACAAGTGTGGAAACGAAGCCTGGCCTCTGACTAATGCTGCTGCTTACACAAATAGCCCTCATGACTGATGCACTCTCTGACAGTGAAGTTTAGCTCAGCTGGGTATTGATTTTTGTATTGATCTGAAATCATACACATATAAAACACACATTTGGCCATGGCTGTGAAATACTAATGTCCTGTCAGTGAGAAAAACTTGATTATTTTTGTAATACTTAGTGCCGAGGTACTGGAGGTAAATGATGAAACCATTGCATGCTGCAGGGCTTGCAGTAAATCTATTATGATTATGTGTTTTATGAATGTGCCACTACAACTGCATTTTGTCACTATAACAAGTACTATAGTGTTTCTCATTAGAATCAAAGCTAAGGGATGAACAGAAAAACATACAACCTTAATACTCCACCCAAGATATAGGTCACTATTGTCACTGGTCAGTTTCTGAACACAGGACTACTCTTGATTGAGTATTTCTGGGTGGCAGGCCACTCTACAGCCAGCAGTCATACATTCATATCAGTACCACATCCACATTACCATTGCATATCCATGACAGATCAGCCACTGTTGTGCTGAGAATGCTGATAAACTGTGCAGCAACTGTAAACCTACAAAGCGCAAGTATGGTAGATGTTTCTCATAAATTATTCAGTGTTTTATTTTTGAGGTGAAAAACCTAAATTAGTAAATAGGAGTAGTGAAAACATTAATCTGAAAAAATTCTTGTTTTTTCCATAAAAGAAAAAAAAACTAATGAGAAAAACAAGAATAAGAAAAGCAAGAATAAGAAAAGACAAGAACAAATCCCCTTTAAACTCACTGTAACTTCAGAGTTGATAGTTTGTCATAAATTATGGTCCAAACTAATCAGGATGATAAAGTACAATGTTACATTACGTCATTTTCTGTTGATTTGTCTCTGCAAATAAATATTTGATCATGTTTCTCACAGTGATTAAGCTCACCATTAGATTTGACTCATTCCCCACCAATAATGGCCTAACAGGGCCCAAATTAATTAATTGACTGATCTGCTGATTGATTGATTGATCGATTGACTGGTTGGTTGGTTGATTGATTTGAAGCCTGCCTGGTCACTGGTTAAATTACAGTGCTTATTTGGCACCAAAGTAAAATAGCCATCAAATACTTATATTAATTTATTTGTTCATTCATTATCTCAGCCACTTGACCCTAACCAGGGTTGCAGGGGCACTAGAACCGATTGTATCACTCACTGGGCAAAGGGGAGAGAAATATGCCAGACAGGTCACCAGTCCATCCTATGGCAGACAAATAGACAAACAGACTCACGCACACACTCACACCTAGGGGCAATTTACCATTTCTAATTCACCTGACAAACATACATTTGTATTGTGGGAGGAAACCGGAGAATTCAGCAGAAATACATGAGGATGTGTGGAGAATATACAAACTCCACACAGAAAGGACCCAGCCAGGCCGGGAATCAAACCTAGGGCCTTCTTGCTGTGAGGTCACAGTGCTGCCCTCTCCTAAGTACCTACATTAGTCTTTAACCCTTCAGTGGGAGTGTATCACTAAACAAGTGTTAAACAGTGTTGCTCATCTAACAGCAAAACTGTGTTTTCTGCATATGTTGTGCTCTTGAGTTTAGTGTGATTTAGTGATGGATGAACTGTCAAATGTAAAAAGTGTAAATGTAAAGCTCTAAGTGTAAAGATGAAGGCATATCAACTGTACTCTTGAATTGCCATTAACTTGCATTGTTATGTGAACAGTTACAACGCATTTTCTTGCTGAACGTTCTAAAATATTGATGTGATGATCTACCTGCCTGAGAAGTCTCCTTCCACAGTCTGCAACACCTGCTCTGGCTAATGAACTGACTGGCTGGAGCATTAAGTGTGTGGGAGGGGACAACATGTTAGATGCAGGTATGAGCTAAACATGGCAGGAAAGTAGATCTCCGGTAAGCAGGTTGGTGACCACTGTCCTACAATACACATCAAGATAAACTTCATCAAATGCTTATTTTCTTCCAAACCAGTAGACTTTCTAATCACTTTACCTGCGTATTAGTGAATCTCATTCTGTACAAGTTTGATGCCAGTCCGACAGGGAAGGGTATAATCAATGAGTTTCAAAAACTTTGCAAACCTAAATATGTTCTGCCGAAAATGTAATCAAATGAACAACTCCAGAAAGTTCATTTCAACCCAAAACACATAGGCCTAGAGCTTCATTTTTCAAAATGAAATAGCCTGTAGCTTCTCTAATTAACTTTATCTACTTGATGACGCTGTGAGTCAGTTTGCCTTTACAGATAATTTTTCCCTCAATGATACATTTCCATTAGACCGTTTAAAAGACTGCATTAGTATCACATAAACAGAATGCCAGTCAACAGTTTCGTTTTTGCAACTCTTTTAAACAGCAAATGTGCCATAAATTGCGGTCTGAACAGGGTGTCATCAGTGTGGCTTAAAAATCCACTGTAAAATCTGACAGTACTGCCACTTAGGCAAAGACTCTTAGGCAAATAATTTGCAACTGAATATTCATCAAAGGTACACAATAATGACAGCGGATTTAACTGCCCTAAACAACTCAGTATCAAATAGTAGAAAAAGTGTCCGTGCATTGTGCCATATGTGCATATCATTTGCATAGGACATGCAACCAGTTTTCCCTCATGTATATATACAGGTTGCATTATTCATACAACTGTTTTAATAGTGACCCAATAAAAGATTGTCCATGGATTGTCCCCATAGGCAGAGGAAGTGCACTTCTCCCCTACTGTCCAAAGCTTAAATACCTGAACCACATATTAGATAAACAAATGTTAAATGTTTAAATGTCATAGCTTCATTGAAGATGGTACAATGATGAAAGTATATAGTGTTATCATTCTCCTAAAATGATGTATAATATGCTAAATAGCTGCTGGACATAGGGTGGCTTCCACAGTATAGTAGGAGAAAACCTCTGGCATTTTATTACTGTATCAGTAGCATTAAGCAAAAACTTCTGGCATTTTATTACTGCATCAGTAGCATTAAGCAAAAACTTCTGGCATTTTATTACTGCATCAGTAGTATTTAAATGAACAAAAAAAATAAGTACATTCATCAAAGTCGTCAGTATTAACAGTGTAATTTTCTGATTTTGTTGTTACCGATGATGTTACTGATAATGTCGATTATAATTTTAAAACTGTAAGCAAAAAACAATTAACATGTTACATTCATATTTCTCTGACCACACATGGGCTCGACTGCAAAGGTATACCAAAGAAGAATTTGCATGTGCTCTCAATTTATGATCGTATTTTTGTAAACATGAGGGCCAAGGTGTCTTAAATACAGTAACGACCCATAACTATTAAAGCTAGGCCTTCAGTTTGGGCCATAAATAATAAGACATGAAATGAAACAATGTTCCTTGCAATCTGATGTGGCACAATTGAGAACAGGTCCTTGCTGTTCTCAGGTCAACTTTATTGCCAGACCCGAGAGTAGTACCACAGGTTCTCAGCAGTGCACCTCTGCCGTCATCCATGGCTTTCATATGCTTGCTCATGTAGCCAGTCACCCCTGTGGAGGGTTCATAGGCTGCAGCCTTTCTAAACATGTTCTGAAGAGCCGAGATTGCTGCTGGGGGCCAAGTTTTCATCTGAAATCAGAACGGACTTCGGATGTCTGATGAGCTGTCTGTATGCTGGGATCAGCATGACAGAGATGTGGTCTGAGGAAAACACAGTCCAGGCCATTCGCCCCTCTCCACATACTGGCGGAATTTATGGAGAACTAACTTGGGATTTGCATTGTTGAAATCTCCAGTGTGAATGCTGCTCAAATTCACAGTCAGTATTTAACACTCGCAGAAAGAGTGATGAGTGATGTTTTCCCTCATGACTGTAAATCAAAACCTGTTCGTTTACTTAGCTCCTAAGTATACTGGTTGTCAACCTGACATGGACTTCAATTCACCTACGAAAATCAGATTGATCAATTTTCGGTTGTGTGTTTTAAGAGTTTAATTCCACTCTTTTCAACAAAAATAATTACATCTAAATAGAAACATGATCAAATAAAATGAACTAAAAAGTGGTTCATGTGTTTTCAGAATCAATTGTCAGAATTAGAATGAGTAGAAGGCCCTGATTCCACACCTGAATGGAATGAATCAATGATGAAAATAATCAGCAATATTTTTGTGTGTGTCTCAGTAACATCAACGATGTTCAGTATAATCTCTGATTATAATGCAATTTGTCTCCAAGGCTAAATCCAGAATGAGCTCAGCTTTTGATTTAGACTTCTCATGCTTTTTTCTTAAAAAGTCACATGCCCCAAAAGTCTGCAAAAGGGACACAGAATGCTAGTCGTTTTGCAAAGAACACAGAAGCTAGCCTTTCAAGGCTCTTTTTGTTCTCACCCACAATTACGAATGTGCAGTACTGTGATAAAAGGCAGTGACACGTATTGTCAGCTCAGTATTCAGCACACGTCTTGCAGCACTGCACCAGGCTATGAGGGTGTAGTCTTTTTATATTAATGTTGGGATGGATGGAGGCCAGGAGTCCGCTGATACTGCACAGCGGTGCAAAACTTTCAAAGGTAGTCTTTGTTTTTCATTTTAGAAAATAAAACTTCTCTCGATATATGGGCCCAATATTTTTATAGAGGAAAACAAATCTGCATTGTGCATGAACACAATCACCTGGCCTGTTATCCACAAATGTGAAAAAAAAAACTCTTTTGTTGACGTATAATTCACAGTTGTGTTTTCATGGTCACGAGTTTCAGGTACAATGAAAATGATCTCTAAAGACTAGCCCACGTGTTGTATGCTTGCTTTGAAATTGGGAAATGTAAGCCTTTTTTATCTTTTGTTCTAACGACAATACCAGGAACGGTTTACTATTCTCTATTCTCTATTCCTCCTCTGAGGTCAAAGGCATGCTGAACCACTTGATTAGATCTTTCAGCTCAACATACCAAAATATACAGACAGGATAATACAGTGAAGAATGAAAAGAATACATTAAGTTGCTTGCTCCGACTGGATAGCTGAAAGTTTCAGAACAAAAAGGATAATAAGAAAGATGATTACCATATTTAACATTTAAAGGGGCTTAAACAGTGGCTTAATTTGTTATTTGCAATAGTATGGAGTATTCTATATAGTAGCATTATGCCTCATTGGTTTGACAGAATAAATACTTTTGGCCATCGGTCTCAATTATCTAGAACAACACACATTATTCAAATACTTCCCAATCAGAGAGGATTCTTACAGCATTTAACAAAATCTGGCTGCTACTGAATACATATGTTGTTTCTAACTAGGCATCCCACCCCTTCTAGCTAAGTATCCAACTCAAAGCATTCAAAATTTACATCCACTCAGTATACATCATCAGAATGTTTTTTTAATTCTTGCTTTAGAGACCACTGGGACTCTGCTGTAAGCATGTTTTCAACCACTGTAGCAATGGTTCAACTTTTTATTTTGGTTGGAGTGTCCATTTAAAGCACCTGCACACTGGTTGCAAAGTACTGTAGCATTCTGTATGGTAGACCGAAGCACAAAGTGTAAAATTATTTTTCTCATTTGCTGGTCCATAGTGACATAATCAGTCATTTTAGAAATGGTCATTACAAATGTCATTACATTTTGCTGTAAACAAGAATTTACTTAGAAATAATAGTAAATCATACCTAATTTGAAAACCAGCAAGGGCTAACAAAGAAAAAAATAACTATCAAGGATGAAAAACATTAGGATTAACAGGGTACAAAAGGTCCATTTTGATTTCAGGATGACTTCAATAACCTGGCAATAGCAAACTATGGCAAGTGCATTCAGTGGCATTAAGTATTTTTATATATATTTATATATTTATATATATAAATACTTAATACCACTGGTCAAAAGTTTTAGAACACCCCAGTGTTTCAAGCTTTTTTTTCTTGAATTTCAAACAGTTCAAGTCCAATGAATAGCATGAAATGGTTTAAAAATGGTAAGATTAACCAGAAGTGGGAAATAATTCTGTAGTGCCATGCAGTACCTCTGGTATGTGCCTGGTTGGTTGGGTTCGTCCTACAGCAAGATAGTGTCCCAAAACATAAGTCCAAGCTCTGCCAGAACCACCTCAGAAAAAAGAACAAGATGGTGAGCTGGAAAACATGGAGTGACCAGAAGTCTCCAGACTTAAAATCCATCTAGCTGCTTTAGGATGAACTGGACAGAAAAGTGAAAGCAAAGTAACCTATAAGTGCCGCTCACTTATGGGAACTTCCCCATAGTTGGGAAGAACTTTCTGCAGAATGAACAATGAGACATTGAGCCGCTTGAATTTCAATACAAAAAACCAGAAAAATTGGTGTGTTCTAAAACTTTTGACCGGTAGTATATATGAAACAATATCATGATTTTAGATGCTAAAATATCTAGGTAAGTAGAATCATTTGGTAGGATCATGTATTTACGCCACTATTCATCACTAAACTTTCATTTCTGTTTTGTCCTGATCTTGTTGACAGTTTTGTTATCTCACGTACGTTTTTAAACCTCATCAGCATGCAGTTAATGGACAGAGTACGTGCAGATTGTGTGATGAGCTGCCGCCTCAGTAAAAAAACATTAATTTCAGGCACACTGTGAACCCATATTGCGGTCTATCAAGACACATTTAGCACTAAGTCTGTGCTCATGTCTGGCCCTCAAAATTAAGAACAACTTTTTGGCCAGAATCAACAGATGAAGTGACCACTCTATACAAAAAAGTCACTTCATATTTTCAGTTTGTCTGTGTTCATGAGGTCCTAATGCTCTACACACTGGTAGGATGTATTTTCAGCTATTTTTAGCACCATATGCCAGATTTAAAGTGATTTTGTGTGGGGGGGACCGCCACGAGAGAGTGGCGAAAAATGACTTAAATCCCGACGCTAAGCTAACGCCCAAGTCTTGGCTTCCTAGACTTAAAGTTGACACCCTAATGAATGGCCATCATGCAAAACTCCTGGTTCTGACACAACTATATTTGCTTTTAATCTTCTTATTGAGTCCAAAAAACTGGCCCTTTCAAAGGCCGATGGAAAGAATTTAAATTGCGCACAAATGAGGCCTAATTCAGATTTCTTACTATGCTTGTCCCTCAGTGACCACATCCAATTTCCGGCATAATTTTATCAGCTTGGGGCGAAGTGAATGGTGGTTCTGAAAGAACTAATATCTACGAGAGCAGGCGTTCAGACAGGCCAAGAAGTGAGGAGGACAGTATAATGTATTCCACTGCTAGAGATACAGAATAAACCATCACGCACTAATCCAAAATTCCTGGGTCAGGCAAATTATTCTAATTACAAATAGGGTTTTATTTTTTCCCCTAAGAGGAGCAGAGGTCAGAAACACAATCAAATTGCAATTAAAATAGAATATAGTTTGGAAAGTAAAGCTGCCCAAGGCAATGTTCTTGCACTGCTTTTCAGTAATGATCACCTTGGCAGGCTCTCCGTGGCCAATTAAACAAGAGACAACAGCACAAGACGTGGCTCCCCCCCCCTTTATTTGCACATATGGACAGAACTACACCGAGGCCAGGCCAGTAGATGATTTTGCAACAAATCTACAAGAAATTGTGTTCTAATACTGATCCATTTTTCATGAAGCACTTGGTCTGGCACAGTGGCTTTGTAGGGCTATGAATTCTGAATTAAATAACTCTGAGGCTCCTCCATCATGCTAGGCTCTTTCCAAAAGAGCATGGCTGCAAAGACGAGGCAAATTAAACGCCAAATTATTAGTTACATGTAACCTCATACCTTCAGTCAGACTGAAAGAAACAATGGACCGTATTCTTCTATCCTGTGGACATGCTTACTGGAGATTATTATCCAGTAGCTTCTCGCTGAGGGCCTGTAATTGCTATCTGATAAATGCTCTATTGGATCCAAAGAGCAAACTTGAAGCCATCAATAAAAAGAAAGTATGAGCTCTTCTTGACCTTTCTCTCCTCTGATTAATACACCCTGAGGGAAGGCATTTCACACACTGTGAGACTTCACTCCTCACAGTCAAACAATGGGAATATAAATGCCCTGTTTGTGCAGCATGGGGCCTTATAATGAATGGTCTGTCATGATAAAAAGGGGGAGGGAAAATAGTAAAAACCCAAACACAAGCTTTAAATAATAAGGCCCAGCTTACAATAGGATTCAGATAATTGATAGTAATGACCGACATAATTACTAATTGTATTAATACACTACATCTAACACTATTATTATACATTTATTATGTTTGTCTGCTAACTTGTCCCACGGTTTTTATAGATGTCGACACAGAGCCAAACCTTGAAATGTTTGAGAATGGAGTGCTTATATATGGCTTTTTGATTAGATGCATAATTTCCATGAAGCAACCATTTATTCACTTTTTTTTTACCATAAGAATGACTGGCTGATAAAGGACTTTTACCCGACTTATACCATTATGATGCAAGTGCATACACCATATCAGCCAACTGGGAAGCCTGAATAACCACCTATCAACACCCTAGCAACCAAGTGAAACACCACAGCCTGTGTGCTAATGCCTGGTGGTAAATGAGGAGCACTTCATCAAAATATTTCTCGAAGGGTGTGGGGTGTGGCGACAGTTTGCCATTGAAAGGACTGACAATGGAAAAAGCACATCAAAATATCAGTCGGTGGCAGGCAAAACAAAATAAAAAATTTTGTGAAACACTGTGTG
The DNA here is from genome assembly GCA_037974365.1 of Hydrocynus forskahlii. Taxonomy (NCBI): domain Eukaryota; kingdom Metazoa; phylum Chordata; class Actinopteri; order Characiformes; family Alestidae; genus Hydrocynus; species Hydrocynus forskahlii. The sequence continues at coordinate 13,589,943 of JBBPCX010000141.1, forward strand.
TGTTCTGACGTATTTCTGTCATATCTAGCATAATTTTTTTTCGGCAAGTTGTGCTACAGTAACGCTTTTGTGGTATCAGACCACATAGGCTAGCCTTCGCCACTCGCACACACACCAATGTGCCTTGGGTGCATTGACCCAGTCACTGGTCCGGCGGATGTCCTTTAATGGACCACTTTGGTTTGGTACTAACCATTAGATCCTGGAAACACCCCACAAGACCTGCAGTTTTGGAGATGTTCTGACCCAGTCATCTAGCCATCACATTTCGGCACTTGTCAAGGTCACACAGATCTCAAGTTATGCTCGTTCACTTTTCTACGCTTGCCATTACCAGGGCAGCTGGTAATTCGAATCCCAGGACTGCCAGTGGCACTACTGAGGTACCCTTGAGCAAGGGAGCCCTAGGCACTGAGCTGGTGGCTGTCCACGGCTTCACTTGGTGAATATGTTAAATGCAGATAAAGAATTTCACATTGTTCACACTATGTACTGTGGTGTTGTGTGTTCACGCATGACTATAAGCGCCCATTTTACTTTACTTTCCTGCTTCCACCACATCAGCTCCAAGAACTGATCCTTTACTTGCTGTCTATTTATATCCCACCCACTGTGTTATTGTAATGAGATTATCAGTGTTATTCACTTCACTTGTCAATGTTGTAGCTAATTGGTGTATCACTGTAATACAAGTAAACAGATGGTGACTTAGCAGTCTTTTTAAAGCTTTGTATGTGAGTAGGAGAACAGTAACTCCTAAAGTGAATTGCAGATGTTGTCGCGAGTACCAGTGAATACAGTTATCATCAGCCAGCTGATGTCTCTGGCGAACTCTAAAAGTTATGACAGAAACTGCTGAGTGTCAAGCAGATTTGAACTTGAATATACAGTTTTTTTTTTATAATTTCAAAGTTTTCAGGACCATGGAGAGCGCTAAGTGCTTATCCAAAAGCTACTGGGAACTGAGAAAGCCATGTTGTACATTTATGAGCGCCTGAGTAAGTGCACTGCTCGACAGAAAAAGTGAATGTGTGTCACTGAGCCCTGCTCTCTCCATTTTTGAACATGTGTGCTGACCCCAAAGTCCTGATCCCAAAAGGCATCCTGTCAGCCATTATCTCACACTGCATTATCTCATGCGGGTGGCACTCCTGCAGAAATCCCAGCAGCCATTTGCACCATCTAAATGAACTGTCAGTCCCTTGTCATATTTAACTTAAACTGATCCTCACCCATTAATCTGCTTAGCCCCATACCCCAAAGGACGGGCAGATAAAGGGAACCTTTTGGAAGCTCAGTCACATTCCTTACAGGCTGTTTGACTAGCATTTAATGTCAACAAAAGGCTACTTGACTGGCATGTAATTCCTCAAAATAACATACATGTTTTCAAGGAAGTCACTGAAGATGAGTGCTGTGTATGAATTTAGCGCAGTACTGCTTGAATTTTGCATAATGTGTTGAGGAGTGGAGATGGGAAATGGATGTATGATCAGAGGAAGATACTGGCAGTGTCAGGGACCTGCAAGCCACCTAGGTTAAAGGAATACTGCAGGATTTTTCAGATTAATCTCTACCCGTCCTGCTCTGTGTCTGACACTGAGAATATGAACAATAATTCGGACTCTGTACTTAAAAACAAACAAACAAAAACAGTGAACATACTGACCTGAAACTCATTAATAATAAAAGGCAGCGGGCAGCTGCTGCACCCTCTGAATACATTTTGTAAATATTTTTTTACTGTTGGAAAAGAGCAAAAATTGTATGTGCAATATGGACACTTTTCAGGTAAAAACATTCAGAACTTTGTCACAATGCGTGGGGCGTTCAGGAAAGTGATACACTCATAGTAGGCAATTAAGCTTTATTTGTAGCAGCAAGGGCGAGATGTAAAGACCAAGAGAGCGCCAAAGACAGCATCGCTCAACTTATGCAGAAGAGTGGGAAAGCATTGGATACAATATTGCTTCAGTTAAACAGAGAAACAGAACAAAAATAGTCCTGTTATACAGCGGTGGGTGTAACACTGCTTCATCTGCATGGTAGCAACAGAACAGAAACACTTTGCTAACAAAGCACTGAACACAGCGTAAAACGTCTTTACGAAGCCCACCATGGTGTGGAGAAGGAAAGCCCAGGCAGCGCCAGGCCCAGCCATTAGGTTTACCTGGTCGGTGTTGTAAAGTAAAAGTGTAAAGTGACCATTCTGTCATATGTGAACACACCACACACAGTGTGAATAGCATGAAATTCTTCCTCTGCATTAAACCATTCACCAAGTAAGGCAGCGGGCAACCAGGAACACAGCGCCCGGGGAGCAGTGTGGGGGAATGGTACCTTACCCAAGGACACCTCAGTGATGACACTAGCAGTCATGGGATTCAAACCCATGACTTTCTGATCACAGGGCAAACGCCCTAACCACTAGGCCACCAGCTGCCTTAAAGATGAACTGCAAGGCATTCTGTTTTCAGTAAAGCCTAGGGAAAGCCAGGTCGAGCTGCTTAGGCCTCCCTGGTGTAGATGAGGAACCCCCAGGTGTACAATTCTCAGTGTTCTTTTAGGAGGACAAACAGACAAACAAACGAACAATACGGCACACTAGCCAGTAGGCACGATGATGAATGGATGCTCGACTTCAGCTCAGGCTGGGTATAAGTAGGGGGAGAGAGAAATGCAGAACAGGTGTAAATAACCAGGTAAACAGAAGAAACCAAAATGCAGTATTAAGTTATTAGCAGTTCCTGCAATTTTTTTAGCTTCTTGGCATCACTCACAAAACATTCATTTCAATCAGGCCTTAGTTCAAAGACAAATACACAAAGAAGAATGCATTCAACACTAACTGTGTCTTTTACATCAATGTGCAGTAGACGCCTAAAGACATCAAGGGAAAGGAGCAGACTCAGAGCTCTGGTGAATCTGTAGGCCAGGGGTGTGGCACATGAGGTACGGTTGTAACAATTAAAACCTTTGTTTTCTCAAGTGGACCATTTCTATTTGTCCATTCATTGAGAAATTTTATAACAGCACTTTTAGCTATGTAATGGTTACAGATTAGGACAACTCCAGTACTGTAAAATAAGACTAACACTGGAACAAGAGCTAAAAGTAGTTCTCATTACTTTGGCCAGGTTATCTGCTGTTGTCAAACAGACAGCTCGGCCCATATCACTATTCTGATAAGTGCCAAAGATTTACAGCTTTATTTACTTGAATAATCCATTTGAATTTTTAACTTCATTAATAGAAAACTATACATTTATATCTACATTACAAGTCATTGTGATGTAGGTTAATTGGGGTAAATATGAGTTGCTTGGTGGAAAAATGACTTCGGAACCAAAGCTTTTTACAGTCTTCATTTTCAGGGCTTGAACACTAGGAGTATTTGAGAGTTTGCTTTTGGTCAGCCATGATTACTCCTGTCATTTATCAATTCCCCTGCCTTCATTTTTATGGCCACGGCATGTCGGAACACCTTTTCTTTGCGAGTTTTTATCTGCTCCCGTCTGATTGATGCCTGGGTGGTGACGGCGGCTTGAAAAATGCCTCCATCAGAAGCGTAGCCGTACGTCAGCGCTCGGTTTTGCTCTGCCTCCTGTTGATATTTTGCTTGCTTAGGCAGTCTCTGTGTCTGTCTCACATGCATGCAGCTGTCACTGCGGAGTAGCCGCCATGCAATGATGGCTTTGTAAATCATATTCCTGCATATGCACTGAGACAGAAGCCTCTGCTTTTGCCTGAGACGCCTCCAACTCTTCTAACTCAGCTCCTCCTCATTGCTCTTCTCTTTCATCTGCTCAGTTTCCTGCACCCCGCCCCCCCACCGCCACCCCTACCCCGTGGGTTGCTGATGGAGTTCGAGGCCGCCGCATTGTCAGAGCAGACAAGAGCAGCTCGGCGTAGGTCACATTATAACGTTTATTGTTGGATATCATCATTGTGCTTTTCAAAAACTCCAGTGGGCCTTTGATGTCTTTAGATGTCTTCTCTATGTCGACGTAAAAGGCACAGTTAGTGATAAATGCATTATTCTTTGTAAATTTGTCTTTGAACTGAGGCCTGATCGATATGAATGTTTTGTGAGTGATGCCGATACTGATTTCAAGAAGCTCAGAACAGGAATTTGGTCATATATTAAATTATTAACAAGTGATCTATATTTGTTGATTCAGTAATACAAATTGACAATGCTTATAATGAAAAGAGAAGGAAAATGGTACAAAAACTCTCCAAACTGGCTTAAACAAGAAATTATGGATGACCGTTAATAACCATTAATAATTATCAATCCATGAAATCTATAGAAAATTTTTTAAAGTCAAAAGACTTTTACTTTATTTATGTATTTTTTTAAAAATGTTTAGCACCAAGCTAGTGGTGATTGGGTTCACAGGGACCCCTTCAGTAAAACACTGAGCTTGAAGTGAGGGCTGGATGATCCCAAGACATTTTAATGAAACTAATCAGTGCATTACAATATGAAATTTTTGCACAGTCTATTAAAAGACAGTGTCACGTAAAAAAAATGAAAAAATAAAATTACTATCCGTCTTTTATTATATATATATAAAAACACTGTCCATGGATGGAGCTTCACAGACTTCCCAGTTTTTGTTTTTACTGGTCTATATTTCATATTTAAGTCAGATGTCTGTCCAAGTCAACGACATGAAAATAATTACTTTTCATAACTGTAAGTGGGCCTACCACCTGCATCCCCACTAACAGACATGAAACAGTTATTTTTCATCATAATTCTGTACAAATGCTTGTTCGGGCTTAAAATTGTCGCAATCTCTGTATAGAACAAGTACATTCTCAATAATTCCTCAAAAATGAATGGTTTTACTTCCCATTATTACAATATGGACCAACACACTAATTATATGCATTTTACTGGCCATTTTGACCTGACTCAAACTTTTTGAATAAAATTACTTTGAATGCAGTGTCTGAAATATCTGCTGAGGAATGCACAAATATAGGCCCAGATGATGTGTATAACACCACCTCAGATTTCATGGGATTAGGTGAATTCTTACTTCACACAGCTGGGATCTTCACGTCTTACTTTAGATTAGGTTCAAGTCCCCCATCTCGGTGTCAGGTTTAATCTAATGCGGTGGATTAAAAGCTTCTCGTGTTGTTGAGGTGATGTCACGCCTCTGTGGCCCACTGTTTGCACTCTGACTATTTCATTTTTGCGCCTCTCCGCCCTTGTGTATTCAGGAGCAAACAGAGGGGTTGGAATTCAATCTAGCAGTTCAAACACTACAGAGCTAAAAGACTGATTTCAATGGAGCCTGTTTACATAGAGCCTGCAGACTGGATTGGCTGTAAAGTGAAGAAGGGCTGCGATTTCAGACTACACTCTATATGTGCCTGCAGAGTTATATTCTCTGTGTCTGCATATTCCACCTTGACAAATATGACCTTGTGCATAGTTATTAAGGCTCATATTAAGTCTATTCTGTGGCATGCTACTTAAAATACTTTGCAACATACAATATAGGGACAAAAGTACACCAACAGGGGCTTTAATGATATTGCATTCAAACACATAGACTTTAATATGGAGTTGGTCCCACTTTACAGCTAGGACAGCTTCCACTAACCTCGGAAGGCTTTCTACAAGATTTTGGAGTTTCTGTGCCCATTCATTCTGTAGAGCATTTATGAGATAAGACACTGATGTTGGATGAGAAGGCCTGGCTCATAATCTCCAATCCAGTTCATCCCAAAGGTGTTGGATGTGGTTGAGGTCAGGGCTCTGCGTGGGCCAGTCATAGACTTTGGTCCATGTAGTGTATTTTTCTTTTTTACATAAGCTCATCAAGCCAAAGATTAGTTGCATCCATCATGTCCCTTCTCACACTTGATTACACATCCCCCTGGCTTAATAGCAACATCAGTCCTTTCAGAAAAGAATTACATCAGTTTCTTGAGAATGGGCTTTTTCAGAAATTCACCAGCTGAGATTGAGGTCTGGTAATTCTGCTGGTCAGTCAACATACTGCACCCTCCAGGCTAACATAGACAGGAACTGACTCGGGTGTTTACTCCCATCTTGACAGGACTGATGCGTTCATTAATGCAAGAGCATGCTTAACCAAGTATTCGAGAAGAAATTATGCATGTGACTAATTTTTGTTTTTGTTATGTAAGATACTTCTAGTGCATACGTCCATGTCCAATTGACTCTGTGCATATAATATGGATTTATGCATGAACAAGCATGGACAAAGATGATTTGAAGACCATGTTGATTAAGTGAATGAGATCGGTATTTTGTTACAAACCTATTATTGGCAATTAAAGCTTTGAGACATCTGGGGTAAAAAGTAATTAGCTTCTAGTATTATTGTGATTCAGTTTTTCAGGCCCATTCCTCTTGGCAAACAACCTTTAATTCTTCAGTGTTACAAGGGTCCCACTTTTTAACTGCAGTTTCAAAATTATCCATAATTTTCAGAGATTGGCAAAACGATGCAAGCACTTTCACATTCTTTACAAACCAGTCTTGAGTCATCTTGGCTGTGTGTTTATGGAGTTATCTTGCAGAAATCTCAGTGGCCCCTGTTGAGATTAAATTCTCCTCTAATATCATCCGGGACATCACCTTAACCATGATTCCTTCAATGATGCAAATTTACCATTTGCAGAGAAACAGCTGCATATCATCAAGATAACACTTCCAGGCAGGCTTCACTTTTAGCATGGTGTTTTTGGGTTTTTACATGTAAGACCTGTTTCTCCGAACCTGTGTCACGACCCGGCCTAGGTTAGCTTCCTACTAACCACAGTATACAAAGTGCTATTTATAAGAATTGAGTTCTGTAAGCTGTGAGTGAATGGTATGTGCACTCTATGTGGGCTGGCGCTCCACCCAGGGTGAGTCCCTGCCTCGGCCCTGGGATAGGCTCTGTAACCCTAGTCAGGTTGTAAGTATACACAATGAAATACTCAGTACCAAAGAGACGAGGCCCAAAGAAAGTCAGAAACAGGCAGATAGTCATACAGTACTACAGTAGAATTCAACATGCATATCACATTTTCACAAGACAAAGTAAAGACAGTGGTCTGAGTAGGACAGCAGACTTACAAGAGTTTTATACAGATCCAGGGTAAAACAAAGACAATCCCAGAGGCAGGAGTAGAAAATTGAAATCTCACAATGCTCCAATGGATTGTGCAGAGATGTACTGAGTTGGGTTTGAAAGAGCTGAAAGAGGTGGAGACAAAAGACACCCAGCCCGCTATGGACACCAAAGAAAGTAGAATGAAATAATTAAGTAAGTAAGACAGGATGAGCTGATTTTCCAGAGTATTCTGGTTTCATCTGAGTACATATATATATATACATATATATTCTACATTTGCTTCTTGCTCCCTCAATTATTACTAAAAATCTATATTGTTTTGCTAAAAAAATGTACAGTATGTTCACAATTCGAGGATAATTTTAATTATAATATGGCTAATCAGTGTTAGATATTTAATAAACAATTAAGTGACTGGATGAAACAGTTAATGAGTGCATATAAAGTGAAAGGACAGTCAACAATTTGACTCTGCATCACCATAGGATGTCAGACATGCACTGTTACAGATTCATTCCATGTTATAAAGGACACTTGTTTATTTAACATATTTTTATTTATAGTTGTTAACAACTTTCCAACCTTTATGAAATAACTGGATAAGTGGTAAAAACCTGCACTGTGCAAAAACCTATGCCACTATGCCACCATGTGCCACTATGTTTTTATCTTGTCATATTTTAAACCATATTTTTATTTAGGCTCACAAATACATATTTTTGTCCTCATAATGCCAGAAGCCTTAAAGTGTGTACATTTGTAAGTACATTAAATAACAACAACAACAAAAGTCATTTAAAAAAATCTGAATATTTGCCTCTCTTAACTGTCGAAAAAATTAGAGACATAAATAGACATGAGCTGGTCCTTATGCCACATTATACTCTAATTTATCCAAAGAAGCAGATGGTGTTCCTATGCCACTGATGATCAAACATATGCTATTTGATCATTACTGTCATAATTAGTGAATTTCATCTTAATGCCACTCTAATGAATTTGTATATTTTATTGCTCTGAACAAAATAAACACAGCAAGAAGCCTGTTTGCACAAACACCAATTTAATCTAGAATGCGTTTCCATGAGAAAAAGTAAAGCATGATTGCACACCACTGCACCTACTCAGACGCTGTCCATCAAAAATGGGGGCTGCCAAACTTTTGACGGAAAGGTGAACATGTCCAAACCTTTGACCTTTGGCTAGATTTGAATGCACACGCTGTTTTCATGAGAGGACACCTCAAACTCCTGAGCTACTCTCTCTCCATGCTCATACCCAAGGTGACTGTTGTGTGTGTGTGTGTGTGTGTGGGGGGGGGGGGGTGTTTCAGAGATTGGGAAGTGGTGTGTCAGAGTTGGAATGGTGCCAAACTTTCAAACAGGCTCAGAGGAGAAGTGGTGCGAAAAACAGGTGGATTAACAATAAAAATAAAACCTAAGAAGAACAGTGGCAGTCACAGTAAAAAGTTATTCAACCTATAGTTTTTGGTGTTAATAATGGTTGGAGTCCATTCATATTAATTTAAACTGCTTTGAATAATTGGCAGCTTGAAACTGGTTTTAACTTATCTGACATGGTCCTGCCATAGACGCTACAAAATTGATGATGCAGAATTCAGTCTTACCCTCCAGGGCCACACACACACACACACACACACTGACACAAACCAGCTGAGTAAAGATCTAAAAAGGTCAGAAAAAAAACCCCAGCTTGTCACTTCACTGTGCCTTGAAGAGTTTGCTTGGCACCGGCAGCGAACTGCAGGAGCACTGTAGGTGTAAGGAGTTTATCTGCTGTGCATACAGTTCAAACTGTAGGCTACTTTAGGCAGGTGTTAAAGTAATGTGTCTATTTTAACTGTATCTACTGCATCTCCATTCTACTGTTGACTAGAAGTATATTTAATTCTATGTAAATTACATCCAGGCAGAATCCTATGTGCAGTGGCACAATGGGTAGTGCTATCCCTTCTTTGCAAGAATGTCCTGGGTTTGATTCTGTGTGGACATTTGCTTGCATATTTTCCCCCTTCCCTGATTTCTACGCTTTCCTCCTGTAGACCAAAGACAACCATGTTGGGTGAATTGGAGAAACCAAATTTTTCCTGTGTGTGGCTGTGTTTGCCTGTTTGCCTTCCCTGTGATAATCTAGTCACCTACCCATATTGTTTCTCAACCTTTCACTCGATGACTGCTGGGATGGACCCCAGCACCCCCTACAGCTCTGATTATGGATAAGCAATTCAGATATATGTTCAGATATGCGTGGATATATCCAGGCAATAAGTTACTAATTTTCCTGCAAAAACAGAAAACCTCACTCAAAAACCACTCCTAATAGAATCCAATGTGCAGTTGGTAAATTCAGTGAGTGGATTTTGAAATACATTACTATATAAATGACTTGAAGCCAAACCTCCCATTCAACACAAGTAGGATGACGGAGGTGGTAACAGTGGCACCAACATTCATTTTGTCAAGTGTGTAGGCAAGTCTAAATAGCTTAGTGTTGTGGGTGTCATTAAAATGCTGATCAGGGCAGAAAGCAGGCACTTACAACAGCGTAGCACACGGGACAGGGTAAATTTATATTCACATCTTCCACCTTTGGACCAAAAAACCTTCAAAATGGGCTTTTAACAACAGTTTGGAACACCATCACATTATTTTGGTTTGACCTGCTCATCATAGCAAGGAAAATACTTTGGGTCAGCTGGATTTAAAGCTACTTTCATTTCAGCCATTAGCTCTAGAAAAACCACAGATAATGGTAACATAATGGTCTATCATTGGTCTCACTCGGATCATGGGTAACTGGAGCCTATCCCGGGGTCAATGGATGCGAGGCAGAGACCCACCCTGGGCGGGGCCCCAGCCCACTGCATGGCGGACACACCATTCACTCACACACACACACCTATGGTCAATTTAGAATTCCTAATTCACCTGATGCGCAAGTCTTTGGACTGTGGAGGGAACTGGAGACCCTGCAGGAAACCCTCGCACCACGTGGAGTACATGTGAACTCCACACCCACACAAGGACAGGAATGGGATTTGAACCCCCAAGCTTGGAGGTATTGAACACCAAACACTTTCCAATAAGTGAGTCTTTAAACAGAAATGTGTTCACATCTATGCTTAACACATCAAAAGTTATACCATATATAATATCTAATATTAACAATAATTAGCAATCCAGTGTGTAGCCTAGTGCTGTTTGATTCTAGGCTGGGGGAAACAACAGCCCATTCTATGTGGATTCTGCATTTGTCTGCATGGGTTTTCTCTGGGGCCCCCAGTTTCCTCCCAAAGACAAATACATCAGATGGACTGGAGATGCTAAACTGCTAAACTAGGTGTGAGTTTGTGTCTCCCCTGAAATGGACTGGTGATCAATCCAGGTTGTTTCTCAGCCTTTCTTTCTTGGACCACTGGGATAAGCTTCAGAACCCCACAAGGTTCAGGTGATGAATATCATTATTGTTATATTTTTGGGCATGCAAGTTTGCATTTTGCACAGTGCAAACAGACAATGCTGTAACATAGCAACTTTAGCCATTTAGCTATAAAGAACTTCAGACACTAGGGAACATTTCTGGAACTTTTTGTATATATATATATATATATATATATATATATATATATTTCAGTGTTTGTGGATTCTTTGTAAAACATCTTGTAGCCTAACTTTTTTCACATTTCTTGAAAACTCTCAGTTAATGCATGTCTCTGTAATGTTCTTGTTATCCTGCCTTTTTAAAACTCCTCACTTGTCATTTTATATTAAAGCTTCTGGATCCTGCGATTACATCCTATCTGCCTCAACCCTAACTTATTACAAAAAACCACATAATGTTGAGAGGCTTAAGAGTCCATGTTATTTAATTCAGATTCTAGGAGTGATTAACACTCTTCCTTTTTTACTTTTTAAGGATTTATTTTCCCCTCCACATTTGCTTTTCCACGAATTGATCTAAATTAATATAAACTATTTATTAAAATAGTATTTAAAATACATTTTTCCAGATACTTTGTTTTAAAATTTGATGTGGTTCAATTAGATGTTTAATTTATACTGATTACACATGTATTTGTCCATTTCGGTGTTCTTCAGCTCGACTCTACAGCCTAGAAACTTCTGCCACCATTTCCATACTTTTTTAAACAATTATCACCATGACTGCTACATTGAAATGGTTCCTCAGAGTAATAATAACCAGAATAAACCTGAATGTTCACACTTAAGCGGTGAATACGTTTAAATATCCAATCACAGGCCATAAAAGGTGGAGCTGATAGGTATTTTCATGCCTATGCACTATAATAAAGGCAGCAGTAGGAGTCAGATGAAGCCTGGTGTACAAGCTACAGAAATATATCCCGGATATGTGTTGACAGTACAGCCACGACGATGATATGTTTTGATTAAGAAAGTGGAAGACAGCTCTTCCCATGAGTGGGCAAATTCCCACAAAAATGGCTTTTAAAATGTTAATATTATATAGAAATTGTAAGGAACGCTGGTGTGAGGGCCACTAGGTCTCTAAGGGTGTACCCACTCTAGGCCCAGGTGCCTTGTACTATGTGCAAGCACAATTGTGATCCACTCTCCACTCCCCCGCTTCCACTCACATTATGCTTAACGTTTTGGACCCGAGTCTTTCACTGTTTTATCTGTTTTGTCTGGTGAGCTCCCATATGCATTCCATATCCCAACACTGCTAGTGTCACCACTAAGGTACCGTCCCCACACTCTGCTCCCCGTGCGCCCCTCTTTGGTGGCAGCCTGCTGCTTCACTTGGTGAATGGGTTAAATCCAGAGAAAGAATTTCACACTGTGTGCTGTGGTGTGTTCACACGTGACTTTAAGGGGCTACTTTACTTTATATTTCGTCCACCAGCATGAAGATAGACACCGATTTTCCCAGATGTCTCAGAGTTCAATGCTGAATCCAGTTGTTCAGGTATTCTATCATCTGCCCAAATGTCCAGCAAACACTACACCTGTACTTTAAACCAAAGTCTTCCAGTGGCCTCCTCTGGTCACATTCAAGTTCCATTCGGTTTGTAATCATCCTAGATGCGCACCTTGCCTTCTCAAGTGGGCCGGTATGGAGCGATTACACTTTCCAAACAAACTACACTTTGGGGGTCAAACATGCACCTGCACTGAAGAGAACATATACACAAGCTCATTGCTTTCACTGAAAAAAACTGTGCCTTTCGTAACATCTGTACTGTTATTTATTTATATATAAAACACCTGCTTTATGCTCAGCACTTACTTTAAGCCAGCTTAGTTGTTAATTGTCAGAGCAACTACAGATAGCACCAGAGCCTGAGTAGCCTGTGCTATAGTCCCAGAGCTTGAACCACCTGTGCTCCAGCCTAAACAGCCTGAGCAGCAGGTGCAGCAGGCCGTTCCTACTGTGGCGGCTCAGGTCTTTTGGAGTGCAGGGGCTGCTCCTGAAGACCTTTTATGACTCGGTATCACGTCTCCTGTCAAGTCCCATGTTCAAACGTCTACCCAGCCCTACATCTTGTCTTCTGTCTAGTGTCCTGTTTCATCTCAGCCACCTGTCCTACCCAGTGTCAGTCTCTTGTCTTGTCCCCAGGCTATTCTCAGGTTCTATAGCTAGGTCAGCCCCCAGTCCCATCCTGTATCCAACCACTCTATTCAGTCCTGGCCTCAAGCTCCCATCCAACCCCGTGCCTGTTTCTCCTCTCTGTCTCCTGTGGCTCTTTCTCTCCCTGTCCTGTCATCACCACTTCCTGTCTTGTCTCATTTTCCAGGTCTGCCTTTGTCTTCTCAGCCTAGTGTCCCTGCACCTGTCTTGTGCACCTGTCTGCCCTAGTCCCATCTACTATGCCAGTCTCTGTGTCTTAGGTCTTAGTTATTTTTTTCAGTTTCTCAGCCTGTTCTGTCTTTTTCTTCCCCTTTGTTCTTCGAATCCTGCCTGATACCCCTTGTCTAGGCCAGTTTCCGTGGCTGATCCCTTTTTGCAACTCAGGAGATGCACTTTTGGAGGTGTGTGTGTGTGTGTGTGGGGGGGGGTCTGCAACATTCCCGTACCTTACTATGATATGCCATTAATTAATGATCTTGTTCCCACATCATAACTAAGCCACAGTCACAAACGTGTGATCGATTTCTCACACCTAAGCTATAGGCACCAAATATGAGCTCAGTCTCACGCCTTCATTAGTAAATTTTATGAAGGAAGGATGTCATCAAGCAGTACCCCTCCTAATATGATGTCTAGGTCTGTAGACTGGGATCAGTACCAATTGTTTCAGTGTTGGTATCAGAAAAAGCAGTGTTGTGCCATCTCTTAAAACAATATTAATGAGTCATCCTTGGGTTTTAGAGATGGATATCTGTGGGTGTTTGACAAATGAACACATTCAGCTGAATAATGCTGCAGTAATCCCATATGTATTTTATGAGGCCAGATGGTTGGAAGGATGGATGGATGGATGCATGAATGGATGAATGGATGGATGGATGGATTGACAGATGGACAAGCAGATAGATAGTTAGATAGAAATGTGGCACACTTGAACTTGAACTCTTTGGAGTGATGAACCTCCATTCAACTTTAACATAAGATGGTCTTTACCATAAGCTGGAAGAGTGTAGCTAAATGTCATCAAATCCTTAGAGCAGTTTTCCAACAAATAATGTAAAATCATCCCATATAAACAGAGCCTGTTACTGCAGCAAAGAGAAGGGAAGGGATGTTCTATAAAAACCACTGATTTCAGAGGAAATAAATTAATGAGCAGGTGTCTACCCACTTTTGAGCATGCAGGGTATCACTAAAATATAGACCGGAAATCCATGGCTCTTTAAATTGCTTTAGATGTGATTTTATTCCACTGGATATACTGAATCTGAAATACCATTAATTGTAAACGGTGTATTGCAGAGGAAAAAAGAGCACTGCCTAATAAAACGTCAATCCTACCACCTTCAGAGGTGTATAATAGTGCATGCAGAATTCAATTATAGCTATTTTTCTTCCAAGTGCTGTGTGTAAAAGTGTAAACAGGGTCACCTTCATTACCAGGGTTTATCACTGTCATGATGGCTTAACTATATGTTCAAATAAGTGAACAATATGGAAAATGAGTTATTCATATCTAGCTTTGCATAAATAATCAGTCTTGATTACAGTGGAAGAGTACCGCTCTCAGGTCATTTAATTAAAACCTTCCTATGAATGTTACACGGTGAGAACATTATTTAGGAGCAATAATTTTAAAGTGTTGTTATTCCTGTCCTCTCAGCAACATGTCCACTGATAGCCCCAGAAAAACCTATAAGTCATAACAGCAGGTCAGAGTCAAACCTTTTGGTTTCCAAAACAACTCACATCAGGCAGGTAAGGCTTATTGTACTAGTTGTCATTCTCACATGCACTCTCCCTTATGATGTTGGCATGAACGTGTCAGACACAATAACACCTTCCTCAGAGTCTCATTAGTCTCCTGTACATGACTTCCTTAATTAAAACATTTATTAAGACCCTGTTGATAAGCCTTTTTTTCCTTTTGGAGTGGTGGAGAAACTCATTAAAGTCCCAAGTCAGGATGAAGTCAGGCTTTTGCTTTTTGAGGTTTATGCTACGCACACACACACACATATGGGGTGCTGTTTGTAAAAACAGCTTCACAAATTTAGAGGTGTCATTTTTTCATCATTTAACGCAACGTTCACACAATTTTCACACATTTAGAGCTAAATGTGTTAAAAAAAACAATGTTACGTTTTCTTACATTTTCTTGCTGTGTAATTGTTAAATGTTAAATCTAAATGTTAAATGTTAAATCTAAATGTTAAATCTAAATCTAAATGTTAAATGTTAA
>JBBPCX010000141.1:13613225-13631362 GCA_037974365.1 Hydrocynus forskahlii
ATATATACTGTGTGTGTGTGTGTGTGTGTGTGTGCATATACACTGTATATATGACATAGATTCCCGTAAATGGAAAATAATCCATCAATCACCAAAGGTTAATGTACATTTTTGTTCAAAATTACAGTTACGCTTTTCCTTTAGTCAGACTCCACTGTTCAAAAGAAAGTTGATGAGTTTTCATTAGTCGGAGATAAAGATGGATGATGCTGTCATAAACAACCTGTGCATGAAATATAATAATCTGTCATGCGGTCCATATATGAAAGTAAGGCTGACTGACAGCTCGCCCGTCGCTATCAGCAGGTATCTCCGTAATTAGCTTTCAAATTAGAAAATTAAGGATGCATCAAGTGTGCGAGAATCTCGGAATGTATCTTAATAGAGTAATTCAAAATTAGCACAGATGATATCGACAATGAAACACTGCATCAGTTACCATATTTGGATGTTTTAATGTTTACGTCACTCTCACGCTGCTGTTTGACAGTAATTAGACACGTCCAGGGGCCATGCTGCGAATTAATGAAAATCAGATACAGCGTCCCATTTAACTGGCAATATTTTGACATGAGCGCCATGTGGGATGGAGAAGGAGTGAGAAATAAGATTTAAGTACCTTTGGGTGAGGTGTGGCGCCACGAGAGTCACTTTGAATGTGTCATGTGATACATGGGACGCTGATTTTAAGTGACTGAGACGTTCCTGGTCCAAACTGTGCAGATCCACAGATGGGCTATAATTAGTCAAATAAAAACCCATCATAATATTACTGGCAATAAACCCTTTAGCCTCAAAGGTTTACACTTATTACTGTTATATTGCTATGCTATTTAACTGGAATTATAGAACTAATTGCTGAGTTATGTAATAAACTATATTTACAGTCACTTTACATTCTGCAAACTGCCTGTATGTATAAACACACTGTTTTCTATTTGCAATTAAAGATGTGATAAATGACATTTAATCGCATATTTATTTTCATCTTTTATTTAGCTGCTTAAAGGGCTTGGATAATGGAAAAATGAATTTTTTGTTCTAACGTTTTGGTAATATATTATTTGGATGGTCCACTGCAGCTTTGTAGATGCTTAGCTTGTCTTAAGATAACAGATTCAAATAAATCTATGGAGGGAAAGCCATCAAAGCCAATTGTGCTCTCTTAGACTCCTGGCGACTGGGTTCGGCACCACCAGGGATCCAACTCACAATCTCCCAATAATAGGGTGATAGGGCCAATTTGAAGACAGTGGTGCCACTCAAGAGGCTCTGAAGAGTCCATTCCTGATATGGAATTAAGTCACACTTGTGTTAAACATTCAAAATAAAATAATGTTCACCAAAAAAACATGTACATTTAAAATCTGGTTCTTTGTGACGACACAACAAACTACAACAGAGATCACTACATGGGCAAAAGTATTGACACACACCTGTTTTTCAGGGTTTGGGCGAGGCCCCTTACTTCCAGTGAAGGGTAATCTTAATGAAACAGTTTGGGAAAGGCCCTTGTCTATTCCAGCATGACTGTACCCCAGTGTACAAAGCAAGCTCCATAAAGACATGGCTGGATGAGTTCAGTGTGGAAGAACTTGACTGGCCGCACAGAGCCCTGACCTCAACCCAATCCAACACCTTTGGGATAACCTGGAATGGAGATTGTGAGCCTGGCCTTCTCGTCCAACATCACTGTCTGACCTCTTAAATGCCCCACAGAATGAATGAGCACAAATTCCCACAGACACTTTTTGTGGAATATCTTCCAAGAAGAGTGGAAGCTGTTCTAGCTGCAAAGAGGGTACCAGCTTCATATTAAAGTCTATGTATTTGAATGCAATATCATTAAAGCCCTGTTGGTGTAATGGTCAGATGGCCCAATACTTTAGTGTATGTCAAATCATAATTGTCTCCTCTTTGGATGTGTTTGCATAGATTGAAAGTTTGGAATAGTTGCTTTCAACAGAACACTGCTTCTTCTTTCACTGAACTATAAATGAGAAATATATAGAATTAGTTTTGTTTTAGTGGGCAATAACTGCAACTTCTGATGGCTACATATATTCAGTGATTCAATAACTATATGTTCTAATAATCAGCATTTCATTAGTTCATTATTCAGTTACCACCATAGATCTATAGGTTATGAGAGAGAAGAATGGAGGACTCTGAGGTTCTTTGGAGTTTCATGGAGGACTTCAGAAAAACGTCATGTGAAGATCTCCAAGCAATTTGTCAGGTACCTGATGATTAACAAATTATATAAACAAACACACTGAAGTGTTTGCTAGATAATATATTGAGGTGGTTGTGTTTTGCAATGCTGATGTCTTAAGTAATTGCTTATAACCTCTTTGCATAATACATCTTACGGAAAGGAAAACATGCCCCTGCTGATGTAGTGAAGCCATGTCACTCGGTTATTCTTTTTTCAGGGGCTGGATAAAGGAAAAGCGACGGAGCATGACCGGCTCGCATGACTTGGCATTTGTCACTTGCAGATTTCTGCTGCTGCTGAATCAGGAGCCACGGGATTGAGCGGGGCTTCAATATGGGAAGCAAAGTAATCTAAGCACAGGGGGCCACTCTCCAGAGATTACCTCCTCTGCAATCCAGTGATCACACATCATAGAGAAGAAACACTACCCCACCCCAACCACCCCACCCCACGTCGACCACCCCACCCCACCTCACTCCTTATGTCTGTATTTTCATTCACGCTGGGTGCTTTGTGCTGCAGCTGGGGTGTGAGGATCTCCGTGGAGAGGTCGCAACTGCCAGCTATTTTCTTTACCAAGTTAAAACAATCACACTTTCAGCCATAATCCTTAGCAGCTTGGTTTCCCATTTGAAACAGACCTATACTGGCATTTACTAATTTGATTTAAAGATCAGTTTAATTATATATTATTCCTTCTCAACCTTTGGAACTCAAAGCGTATTGGTAAAATCTGATTTTAACAAATAGAAATGGTGTGAAACAGTTCACAACCGATGTTGGCTGTCCTACACACTCAGTGTTTGCTGTTCTTTGGGTCAACGCGCCACCACTCGGCCGCTCTCCGGACCCCCTCCCTCTGCGGGTGTTCCACACCCACTCGTGGGCGGAAACTATACTGAAAGTTCGCCCAGGTTTAAAGATCTTGTGTTTTTTCTGTTTGTTTCTAAGACCTAACATAAAAGAAAGTTGGTCTTTTTTTGTTCTTACTGTAATAGGCGTTTGCATGTGATGCAATATTTAAAACCCCAGTAGCGGTTATTATTTTTGCATTTTTCAAAAACGTTAGTTCCATGTGACATAGGAACACCAAACAAAGCTCAGCATTTGATGTCAGTTGCGCCTTCATGCCACTCCATGCCACTCAGGTTCAAACAAAGGTGACAAAAGGGTCAAAAACAAAGGTTACGAAAGGGTCTTTTGGAGCAATGCTGTAGAACCATGAATAAGTGAGTGTGAATAACCTTTTTAAAGTCAACATGAATTGATTTTCCTTGGGCACTATGACTCATGAACAGTATAAGGTAGCTTGCTGAGTGCTTTGCTTGATGATAGGTTCAAGATTCTTTATTTGTCGCATACATAAGTAGGGGTGGTGTCAAGGGAGAAGAAATATGAGAAGCTCTCAAGACAAAAAATTTATTGTATGCATCATTTCTTCTCCAGAACTTGGCTGAGCATCCAATTGCCTTCAAGACAACCCTGATTCTAACAAACATCAGGTAAGGATTTTACCACTTCCCATCCATTTTAGCCCACTAATCCATTTACATTCTGCTTCATGTCCAAACAGAATGCAACACTGACACTCATTCCATGACCACTGTAGTTAACACAGAGAATGTAGAATGATGTTGCCACAGAAACGTGTATGTAGAGCTGTAGGCCAATTCTGAGCCCCATAGAGGTCTACAATAGATTTTCATGTAAAAAACAACAAAAACTTATTTTATTCATCTATTGTATGTCACTAAAAGCAGGTTTCATTCTATGTGGTTGTTTGATGACACTTTCTTAAATAGACACAGCAACAACTAAACAAACACTGTTCAGTATATTTTACTGTTTATTTCATTGCCCTTTTTAAAGGATCATGGAAGTATGCTCCAGTAGCACCAGATTGTATGTTGCTTTTTTTGGCTGCATTCAAAGGATCCTTCTGAACAGAGCCATTGATGAAGCAAACGGTCTAGAAATGCAGCCAACCTGGACTGCAGCCGAGCTTTTGGAACACAGATTATATGTGTATTGTCATCCCTCATGGACTCATTTTGTTTGATGTAAATTACACAAAAACATCAAGTGAAAAACAAATTATTGTTGCATGATGTCACAGTGAGTAATGTGTATATTTCAGCACCACAGAACTAAGCTCAAAACACTGTCCCAGGTGCACCTTGTATATACTCTCATTGGGTATTTTACAAGAAACACCTACAATATAGATTTACGGCTTACCTACTGTAGTCCATTGTTACTGTACATTTCATAAGCCCTTGTCTGCCCCATCCATCAAAAGAAAGGGACCGTCGGCTTACAAATATTATTTGGATGGACCATTCTTAGCACAGTAGTGATAATAATATGGTGTTGGCAATGGTGTGCTGCTGGAATGAGTGTATCGGGCAGAGTGGTGTTGCTGGGGGTCTTACACACCTCTTTCTTGTGTTCCACCACCTAATATCCAACAAACAGTTGTTTTAAAGTGAAGAGTCGAAAGATGACAAATACAAACTGTTCATCATCATCAACTCTGACTGGATATCAGCAAGGTCCAGCTACAAAGAAGTGACCACAGTGTGGCACATGATGCACCCAGATACTATCATGCCAATGTGAGGGGAATAGTCCACCACCCAAATAAGATCTGGTCAGCAGTGGTCCCATGGTGGTCCCTTTCCATTACTGAATGGGGTTAGAGGGATATTGGGACGCCTGACAATTATGCCAACAGGGACTTTAATGACTTTGCATTCAAACACATAGACTCCAATATAGAGTTGGTCTCCCATTTGCAGCTATAATAGCTTCCACTCTTCCAGGAAGGCTTTCCACAAGATTTTGGAGTTTCTGTGGGAATTTGTGTCCATTCATTCTGTAGAGCTTTTTGAGGTCAGGCGCTGATGTTGGACGAGAAGGTCAGGCTCACAATCTCCGTTCCAGTTCATCCCAAAGATATTGGATGAGGTTAAGGTCAGGGCTCTGTGTGGTCAGTCAAGTTCTTCCACAGCGAATTAACAGTGGACCTTGCTTTATGGACCTTGCTTTGTGCACTGGGACACAGTCATGCAGGAATAGAAAAGGTTCCTCCCCATACTGTGTCCACAGAGTTGGAAGGATGGTATGCTGAAACATTAAGATTGCCCTTCTCTGGAATTCAGTAATTAAGAAGCATGTCCCAATACTTTTGTCCATATAGTTTCTGTTTCTAATAAAATGGTTAGTATGTATAGACGAGGCGGGTGGACCCAATAAACTGAAAGCTCAGTGTAGTAAAACTGTGTGCATGGAATCCAACATTTTCGCCCCATAAAACTACATTATATTCCACTTTCCATAAATATACCTCCTGTGCAGAAATGACACCTTTTCAAGATACACCGAATTCTCCAATGGAATATTTGCATATTATCACCAGTTGCAGGTCAAGCGTGACCGGTTAGTGTTTCCGTTATCACCCTCACATTTTATTTCAATTAAAAGCCAATAGCCAGTCAATCACACGTAAGTTATAGGAAGAGATAGGAAGTAGCAAATGCGTCCCATCCCATTTTTGTGGCATAACTTATTCTGTCCCATTTTAGGGGTGTTTCAGGCGGAGGATATTATTATTCATATGGCTTCCTGTGCTGTATCTGACTAGCTGACAGTAGTCAGATACTGGACAGGAAACTTTCAGCGCCTTTGTCACAGTTCATTACGTTTGGCCCCCAGGTCGTGCTGCTATATGACGAGTGAATATTAATGTAATTTTTCTGTGCAAATTATCCAAATAATAGTACCATCTGAGCTGTAGCAGTGCTTTTAATCTCCTGGTGTGGGGCACCTTGCCCCATGGGTTGATTTGTAGGATTGTCTGAAGGTTCTGAAGATCTATGCTGAATGAATTGAATTGAATCATGTATGGCACTTTATTATTCATCAATGACACAGCAAAATTCTAAAATTAAGGTCACATTAGGCAAAGCAGAAATAGAAAAAAAAAAAAAAAAAAAAATATATATATATATATATATATAATATATCCTGTGGGCCTATTTAAGAGTATGTTTTGGTCAATCTCAAAACCAAGTTTTGACCATTTTTTGGCTAAATCATTTCCATGGTCAAAATTTCAGTCTATCTCTACTGTTCACATGTGATTCTGCAATTACATATTTAATCATTTATGAATCTAATGTGGTGGTACAATCCCAATTTTTCGTATCTTAAACACATAAGCTGTTAATAATATATTTAACAGATGTTGTAAAATGTAAGTTATAAAATCCAAGTTTCTACATTCACAGTTCATTAAGGGATTCATACATGGCTGAATCATCAGTAGCTCATTATTAAACAAATTACAACAAAACACTATTTGGGGTCAGGAGTATTTTGATTCCTATACAATCCTATTAAGTTTTTTTGGAGCGGAGTGGAGCTGTGGACCCATAACCCAGAACAATAGATTGAAACCATCCTCTGCTACACACCACCTTTATCGGGGTAGCTGGTAGCCTGGTGGTTAGGGAGTTGCCACTGTGATCAGAAGGTTGTGGGTTCAAATCCCAGGACTGTCAGTGGCACCACTGAGGTACCCTTGAGAAAGAGATAGGTGCCCCTAAATAGACACAGGTGTGAATTGAAATTCTAGATTCCAGTTTTTCTACAGAATTTCTATATGTTTGTGTGTGATACATTATTACTACTGAATTATTAATAATACCCATGCGCCCCTTTTACCCTATTAGAGAAGTGAATGACAAGATGGCTTGGACACCAAGCTAGTCTGATTTTCCATTTTGTTTTACATTATCACGGTCTGGCATAAATAATAATAAAAAGAAGAAAACAGCATAATGAACAAAAACTAATTTTAGAAAGAAGACATCATTTCCAATTCCCAAAATAGCAAATTATTCGAGAACCACATTCAATTCCATTTTCCCCTTTAATCACTGTTATGCCATCATGAGGAGGAATAGCCGTTCCTCACAAGCCGAGAAGACTCTCCATTATGTATTAGTTCCTCACAAAGAATTTGATTCTGTGTAATCTTGCTAACAATGGTTCTCAAAGCCTCTCCACTTGCTAATTGTTCTTCTCATCCTCTTCAATCAGAGAAAATAGGATGGAAGAAAAAATAATTAATTAACTGAAACCTTGTCAAGGACACAACATTTAGCCAAAAATGGTCCTTCTGTATCCTCACCATAAGTGACTCCCAACACAAAAATAAGCAAAAAACAAATACAGGCAAGGTTCATATCCTTTAATCAGGAACCATGGATGTTTTCTAGCTCTCAGTAACCTGGCAGCACCTCATTGAACAAAACTTCTTTTCCTGCATTTGAAGCTCCTTGACACGCTCGGTCAATATGCATACAAAACAGAGACTCTAATGACATTGTATTCAAATACATAGAGTTTAATATGGAGTTGGTCCCCCATTTACAGCTATAACACCTTTCACTGTTCTTGGAAGGCTTTCCAGAGGATTTTGGAGTTTCTGTGGTCATTCATTCTGTTGTGGTCATCTTCTCCTGGTTGCATCCTAAAACCCTAAACGTTACTGCTCCCTTCTACCAATCCTTTGTACTGATTTTGTGACACCATCTTACTGGCTGTTTCAAGCACCTGCCAGAGAAAAAAAAGGATGTTTTTCTCAGCTTTGAGAAGTGGATATTCAAGTCTTTGCAACCCAAGTAGTTGTTTTTCAGAGTGGCATCACTGCATAAGTGACATTCAGAGAGGAAAGAAAACAAAGAATTGGCCAGCTCTGCTATAAATTAAACTCTGAACTGAAGGTCCCATATGGGTAAAGGAGTAGTAGGGGTGGGCTTTAGTGTTTCTAGCTCCACTTCCAACCTTTTGGTTCTATCTTGTGTCTCGCCACAGAAGAACCATTTTTAGTTCTGTAAAGAACCTTTCAATGGTTGTATGTAAACCACTCATGACAGCAGGCATGCTCTGACCAGCAGAGACAAGTGAGCGGGGAGTAGGTGATGCCTCCTTATGTGCCTGATGTGAAACTAGAGTAGAAATTTATCATAGACTGCAAATAAACAGGATCTTGGGTTCCCAGCCATCAATATTGAGCTGGCTGGATTTTCTATCTACCATTAAAAGTGTGTAATAAATGGACAAATATGTGGTATAGAGCATCTACTGTGAAACTACTATACTCATGACTTTACTTCCCAACAACATTGCAGTATATTGACACACAATCCAAACAAAGTGTAGAGAGCAGCTGTGTTTGGAGATGTAAACACAGACTGCATTCATCCATTCATTCATTCATTCATTCATTCATTTTCTGTAACGGCTCATTCCTCACTAGGGTCGCGAGCAGTGGCGGAGCTAGAATTTTTTACATGGGGTGGCCAGGGAGTGGCCACTGCTATTTCAGGGGGTCCAAACACACACACGCACTGTACTCAAAGTGGAAATAATAAATTAAGGAATTCAAACGTTTTATTTGGAAAAACAATGCTGAGTTCATTAACAAAAACATTAGCATAGAGAAACAACAACAAAACAAAAAATACTGCAATTAGACATAGCAGACATCATACAGACCTGAATTTGAAAAGAAAAACTGATATTTCAGCCCTTTCTTTTCATGTTTAATCGACCCTGTGCAAAAATATTACAGTCTGGTTACATCTGATCCAGTTAGAAACATATTTATTCTAATTAAAAATATCCATTATCATACCTGCACATTAAAATCAGCAACCGATCTAAATAACATTATTCTGAAGAAAGTATATGAGCTGGCTATTCCATTTCGACTAAATTTAACTCACAAACAGCTAGCCTAACATTACTTCCCCATATTAGTGAAATATTTGAGCATCGTAAATTAAATATAATAACTTACATACATGGTATGTGCATGTAATACTAGCACAGATGAAATATAGCGTTAACTGTCTAAAGTGCGAACTGATCTCTCTAATCTCATTAAGTTAACTGATGTCGTCGGTGCCCCGTTAAATTACACAGCGGATAATAAACGTTACTCAGCAAACAAACCTTATAATAAACTACAAAACGTATATTTCAAATATGATGTTTTATTATTCGTCTTACCTTGAAACCTCTTCGGCTCGTCTTTGATTTGAAAATAGCTTGTAGTGATGGGTCGTCCTTGAACGATTAGTTCATTTTGAACAAATCTTTAATGTGACTCGGGAAGAACGAGTCATCTCAGGGGATTGATTCGTTCTGTCGCGCTTGCGCATTTGCGCAACTTCCAATAGTTCCTCGAAAAAAATGAACGAAATGACTCGAAAAAAGATTTGTTCATTTTGCTGAACGAGACTCAAAGGTCCGAGTTGGTAAAATGATCCGAACTGCCCATCACTAATAGCTTGAGCAGCATTGCTGGCAAAACTTCTTTAGACAAATGAGATGTCAATCAGCATCAGGAACTGCCGACAGCATATAAAATTTTGGGGTGGCACCCGGGGTGGCCAATCGGGGCGGACACCCCTCTGGCTCCGCCACTGTTCGCGAGTACCCGGAGCCTATCCCGGGGCCTAGTAATAAAGGCATTTAGTAATATATTCCTACATATAACCCAATTGGATGGTATTTTGTGCAGTAGTTAGCTCTTTCTTTAATGTTATACAGTCAGATTACTAATAAGCTATTAACCCAAATCAAACCCTGTGTAGCAAATGGTAAAATGATCGATGTTCGATGAGTTGCATACATCTACATATTCATAAGTAAAAGTGAAAACAGCATTACGAAATCATGATATATAACCCTTAGAACACAAGCAGCATGGAGTGGTGGTGGCCTAGTGGGTAGAATACTTGCCTCTGAGAGGTCATGGGTTCGACTCCTACCTTCAGCATACCACCACTGGGTTCCTGAGCCCCAAGTTGTTCCAGGGAGACTGTCCCCTTTAGTTAGGGAATGGAAGTCGCTTTTGATAAAAGCGTCTACTAAATGTAGTAAATGTAGACGGATCCATGCCAGAAGCGCAACAAATGGTAAGCTGTGGTCACTGGCAAAACATACTCTTAAATGGAAGTTCCCTTGGTTTGTATAGATACTAGAGGTGTCAGAGGTGAGCTTTGTTTGGTGTTCTTATGGGACATAGAACCAAAGTTATTTTCATTTAACAAACGTAATAATAATAATCGCTACTGGGGTCTTAAAAATTGTGTGACTCGCAAATGCCCATAACAAAACAAAAATGAACAAATTACTTTTATTTTAAGTTTTAGAAACAAACAGAAAAAATACAATTTCAGGATGGTCTCCCAGTGAGGGGGTCCAGAGAGTGGCTGAGTGGTGGTGCGCCGAGAGAAAGAGCAGCAAAGACCGAGCATGCAGAAGAGCAAACAACGGTTTTAGACTGATTTACACTATTACCATGGGCTCCATGGGTTAAGGAGGAGCATAGACTTTTTAGGCTTTACAGTATGGTCAAACCTGTCCATAGAAAGCTTGCTTTCGTATGATAAGCTATAGGAAAACTCACCAGTCTTGATACGTTTTAAAAATAAGGAACATACACTAAATAAATCATTAATTTCTTTGAAGAGTATTAACTGAGAATTTTTCCCCCTGGTTCTGCAGTCTCTACTCTTTTAGGAAGGTTTTCAACACCACATGCTGGGACATTGCTGTGAGGATTTGATTGCATTCAGCCATAAGAGAATTAGTGAGGTCAGGCAGTGATACTGAATTACTCTTTCTAAGCAGAGACCAGCACAAAAGAGGAAATTGCTAGGAGTTTCCAGCAAGCAGCAGCTTTTTAGGAAATACATTTTTCTGGACACTCTTCTACTTCAGCACGATGTAAAAGGTCTTCCAGTGCTGTACAGTAATTGCTGCATCAGAGGGATTTCTCCTGATCGATGACACTCTTGCACCGTAAGCAGTGGAGAAAAGGAGCCACAATTGGTCTTGACACTCTGGGAAAGTAAAGAAGAAGTGTTAGCATTGGCTCGTATGGCATGCGGAGATGGATTCCTCTTGTTCTGCCCATCAGGTTAAGGTGCAGGGAGAAGTGGGTGGGGACTTGTGCTATCTCATACCTAGTCCATCACCCTTCATAATTAGGTGAGTGGGACAGCAGTGCAGTGCCGAGCTCAACACTTTTTATTATCTCCTCACTCCATCTTATGGAATGCTCACAGGCTGTGACAGGAACTGAAATATGTTTAAGTCCTCAAGACTCTGATTGGAAATTCTAACGGTCAGTGGCACTCCACTAACATTGTACTTAATCATAATATCAGCATATTACTCCTCATGAAATATCTTTGTCAGGGGCATGCATGGATTGCTTCTTTTTTTTGCTTTTGGAAAACACTGAATGCTATGAACTGAATACTGAAGACTGAATTCACCACTGAAGCTCACAACTCTGCCTCCTCTCACTTTTGTGGTTCATCCAAGTCTTGCCAAAAAAGTATTTATTGTCTTTATCTGGCAGATGCCTTTGCTATCACTGCAAAAAATATCAGCAGCTAGTAGCCTAGTGGTTAGGGTGTTCGCCCTGCGATCAGGAAGTCATGGGTTAAGCACCTCTGAGGTACCCTGAGCAAGGTACCGTCCCCACACACTGCTCCCCGGGCGCTGTGTTCCTGGCTGCCCACTGCTTCACTTGGTGAATGGGTTAAATGCAGAGGTTGAATTTCGTGCTGTTCACACTGTGTGCTGTGGTGTGTTGACAGAATGGTCACTTTCACATCATTTTTCACTTTCATAAGAGGCCAGCTGTGATGATCTGGTACAATAGCAGTAAAACAGACTTGCCAGGAACAACGGATACAAGGACACAGTCTGAGAATGCTGCAGGGCAAAGTCTTAAAAACTGCAACACTGTAAAAATTTAATTCAAAATATTTAAAAAGTACTGAAAGAATCATGCCCAAACCCTTCTATACACTTCTACACACATAATTCTGCTGTTTAGCAAAATGATTACAATGTACAATTTACTAATAAGAGAGTAAGATAGTAAGAGGCAAATCTAATAACACTCTCTGCTGTTACAGACACTACTTTGGCATTATGAAGTAACCATCATGAATTACTGTACAGGCTCAGCTCAGTGGCCCCTGGCCATCCTTAATAAAATCAAAGGGACAGTCATTGTTATACATTTACCTCATTGCTTATGCATTTACTAAAGTTTTTTTTTTTTTTTCTCCCGTCCCTTAACACTTAGTCTTCTTTTCCACAGCTGATAATAAATTCTGACAGGGCTCTCTTTAATGCCTGTGGAAAAAGTCATCCAAATGTTGCTGCTGATGTGGCTGCCGTTGTGCTCGCTCAGAGCTGAACATACAACTAAAGTCCGGGAGAAAAAACATAAATCAGCATTTTGAATTGTGTGCCTTAGCTTCTCAAAATAATAACATTTTATCTTGTGACCATTTTACTACCTCAAAGAGTATCTTCTTTTACAACACTTCTTTTGAAGATGAATCATCATTTTGATTTATTAAGCCGTTGTTGGGAAAAGTCATTGTTATGAGCCAATAAGTCATTCAGCACAATAAAAAATGGGGCATTGTTGTAAAAGAAAAATGTGGGTGATAAAGAAATATCTGTTATGTGCACCTGAATTTTGAACCAAAAAAAAAGAAGCTGAACATTGTCAGGGTCACTGGAATACCAAGCTTGAGTTCGACCCTGTTCAGTTGTGTTGGTTTCTCCCAATCGGTAACTGTCTACACCTGTGTCTGGTTATCTTTCCCTCCTTAAGCCCAGGCTGACTCGGAGAACACAGTTTGATCACATGCATGCTCTTCAGCTTATAGCGTCTTTATTTTTCTGTGTTTTCATGTATTGGAGCTCTAACTGGCTCCTCTAGTTGATTACCTTACTGATGCTCTGGACTGTAGAGAAACAAACCTTAATGGCAACATGTGTTGAAGATCCCCTCTGCCATTTGTACTGAGTGTTTGTTACATCTTTGTGAACTGTGTGTTTGTAAATAAAAAGTACACCTGCAAGTGCGTCCTTGTGCCTGCAACCATGACCAATATGAAAGGGTCTATCAAATGAAACTGTCTAACCTTAACCCAATTTTTTTATCAAATCCTAATCAAAAAGGTTTATGAATGCAAAAGTTCTCAAAAAAATTGTTTGTAATTATGTATATATGTATGTTCTTCAGTTGCACTAAGCAGAAGTGTATTACTCACTACTGTTTGTGCTCCATGTCCATAACTGGCACACAGGCCTAATAGGGCAGTGTTCTTGAAATGCAAAATGCCCATCTCCCCCTCATACATTTGCATTTGAAGAAGGGGGCACAAAACATGGATCAAGCAAGAAATAGATGGACATATAACATGATTTACTAAAGTGGTATATGACACCCTCGGCAGATGATTTTGCAGGATATACCTGGAGTATACTATGGAGGGACAGACCCTTTTATAAACACCTATATCTCTTCATCACTTAATCATCAGTTTCTGTTGTGTGTCCTATTTAAAAGCCTTTTAAACCCTGTGTCAGTAGGTGTTGCTCGGACAGTTGTGTGACAAGCTGCAGTCTTAGTAAATCAAATGCGAATGCCATTATGTAAGCATATTGCATCCAACATACATCTGGCCCATTGTGTCTTAATTGGATGATCATCCGATCCTTGTAATTGGATCTCGGAGTTCGGATGCAAATTCCACATGTAAACAGAGCCTAAATGGCTCACAGGATTGATCGTACTGACTTCAAGTACATCTCTCAAAGCACCCCTAGCAGCCCTAGGTCTCATCTTCTGGACGCGTATGAGGGCCAGAGCGAACTATAGCTTGCTTGAATGTTAATCTGCAGTGTGCCTATTTATTTTTTGTGAAGACCACAATGACACACTGCAGTTATAAGTCTTTTAAAACCTATTACTGAGTGGCCTGCAGCCAGTGTTTTCCTTCACGGCTGTTCTGTTGTGCGCCTGCCCTGGCCACCAAATAAGCAGACGCTGCTCACAGATGATTTATTCCAGCCCTTTTTTATTATAACAAAGGGATTTATTTTAATCAGGCCATTTAGAGGCCACTTGAGTGGCTTCTAAAGTGATTTCATACTTGAATTGTGTAGTGTGGCAAGTCTATTTTGGCGCAATACATCCTGAAACTGATTCTGTTAACCAATAACGTTTTGTTTATCTTCCATGGCCACCTGACTGGAACGATTTGTGGCCATCATTTCAGCTTTACGAGGCGAAAAGTTCCATTCCTCATTCCATTAAGCTGTTTTGCAAGTTTCCATCAGTGTTCTAATACAGATTCAGTTTAAATGACCCTGTGGTTTGTGTTTTTCGCATTGAGGTTTGCTTATAACATTCATGTGGTTTTATGTGCCAAAAACAGTCATTATGTATTTTTACATGACCACTTTACATGCCTTAGAATTAATTTGGTTGTTTTTGGTGTAGTTCCCTTTGAACTGATATATGGAAACAACCTTTGCTCTGATTGGTCTCTGGTTAGTTTAAATGAAAAATGCATTTTAAAACTTTAACATCATCTTACATCAAAGGCTTTTACATCCCACATCAAAGGTTTACATCATAAAGAGTGAGGAAAAGTCAGTTTTCTGTGAATGCCCCCTTTAAAGGTAGTTTCACTTTTGGCATAAGTGGTCTTTTTAAGGCTGGAATTGTACCTGAAACTTTTGGTCCAAACCTGAATAAAATCTGAGAACTTTCTGTCTGAGCGAGCCACATCAACTTTTGAGTCAAAAACCCAATCCAAGTCCAAGAAAAAAAAGATTATGTGTCCTTTCTCCACCCAACCAGAACCATTTCATCAAGGTTTGAGTCCAAAACTGACCTGAGCTCAAGAGAATGACGTCCAAATCTCAAGACAAAAAAATTACAGTCCATTGTCACCTAATGCACCAAATAAAATCTGTCAGGACAGAACTAGTTAAATTGCCACAAAAACACCAGTCATCATATTATGGATTAAAAAAAATAGATTAAAATCTGCTTAAACAAATTCACTTATGAGGCAATGCTTTCCAACATCGTTCCACATGTTTTAAAGCTGGATACACTCTAAAGCTCTATTTTCTTTTTTTAGGGAACATGTTATATTCATCCATCCATCATTATCTGAGTGGATTATCTCAGCCAGGGTCTTGGGGGGGCTGGAGCCTATTCCAGAGCTCATATGGCCAATGGCAGAGAAGCACCTTCGACACCAGTCCATAGGGCACACACACACACACACACACACACTCTCTCTCTCTCTCACACACACACACACACACACCTAGCAGCAATTTAGCATATCCAATTCACCTGGCATTTGGAGGAAATCAGAGCACATGTTGGCAGACCATGCAGAAGTGGGGAGAGCATTTAAATCTCCATGTTATATATAACATGAAATAATTGTAGCCAACTAAACAAAACATGTATGTCTTTTTTTGCTTCAATCTGTAAAAAATGGGAGGTTGGCTGTGAGAAATCCAATGCTAAATTTAAACCAGACCTGAGCTTGATACTACATTACATATTTCCATTATATTATATTAAATACTTGGGTAATGACATACAAAACGTAACATGAGCAGTCAGATTTTTAAAAAAAGCTGAAATTTCCTGTCACTTGAGGATGCTCAGTTTGGTCCTTCAGTGAGATGCAGACAGTATGTTTGATGAAAAAGAGATGCTCATTCAACAATAGGCTGAAGCGCAGCCAAAAAAGTCTATGCAGGGGTGGGAGGCATTTTTGTGAGTCATTGAATATGTTCAGTTTAGCAGGCCGAGAATGATGACAGTACAGTATGAGCATAAATTAAAATGCTAGAATGAGCTGAGGGGCTTATAGTAAGAGTAACAGCCACAATCACACGCTTAACACACAGTTATCACTGGCAAGCAAAATCATGAGGTTACTTGATATTTATTGGTTGCAGTGATAATGACACTGTATCAGTTCTGGTACCAGTGAAGCTTTTTAAGTTTCAAAGAACTTCCCACTAATATAGAGGTTCTATTACAATTAAAGTGTTCTCCTAGAATTGTATGCACAAGCTAAAATTCATCTGCAAACCTTTAATACTAAAAGTGTAGTGTGCCCATATTATGCTACAATTATTATTATTATTAGTTGCAGTTAAACCACCCTTATAGATATACATACATATATATATATATATATTTTATTGTAATAAAGAATGAAACATTTGGAAGATTCTATTGGTTTCAATCTGCCAAATGTACCTTGATCATGTTTCTGTTTATTATTCATATTCATATTGCAAAGTAAACACTGAACCAATTTAATTTTAATGGACTATTTTAAATCAAATAATCATTTTAAATCAAGTAATTGCAACAGCCCCAAAAATAAATAAAGTGTATAGGTTTTCACTCTCCCCCTTCCATCTTTGCTGAGAATAGTCAATGTGTCTTTTGATCTATATTTTGATAATGATACACATCCCTCCTGAGAAAATACGCTAAATAATTGACTTTAGCTTTAAAATGTGTTTTACTGCGAGCACTGCTTATTTTCTCCAGTGTTCGTATTTAGGTTTTTCCATTAAACCGAATGCAGCCCGGTTTAACCTGCAGAAACGACACGGCAGAGATGTAAATGAAAATGTTGCCACACAGGTTAACTAAGAGGGAAAAGTGTTAGCATGATGGCCATGAATGGTGCATTGGACCGCACCAGAGAGCCGAGACTGGTGCAGCTCAGTTAAACATCCCATTTAAATGCATTGAGACTGCTAGATAAAGCAGGAAATGCTACAGTTTTAAGAATTTGTTGGGGTTTGGATGGACTTTCAGGAACCGCAGTTTTTTATCCATCTCTTATATGAGCTGTGCAAGCTCTGAGACATGGTTTTGGGTAAAATTGCATTGTTATTTTGTGTGCTGTACTGCATTCATTTCATATATTGAGGTGACGCAGGAATGGTTTAGAAGACAATGTTACGGGGCAAACAGATTTGCACTTTCTGCTCTTACTGTTTATTGATGCAGTCACTAAAGTGGAATGTTGAAATTGTATTGAATCTCCTTGATTTAAACATGCACATCATTCCCACATGAATAAAATGTACTTCAGCATATTTGTCTTTCTCTGACAGTAATCTGGGCTGCAAACCAGTCTGAGGAACAACAGTAATGGATGAAATTATATATAAAACCAGAAATAAAACGCCATAAATGCTAAGAACAAAAACAAAGGCTGTAATTGTCCTTTACCTTTATACACAAAATAATTATTATTTGCTTTGTTACATGTAGCCCAGGGTTCTACAATGGGAATGTTACAATATTTGGTTCTCCTCAGTTTGAAATGATTTATTTACCTGATGTAATCAAGTGTATATTTAAATGGCGGATATTCAATAGAACCTTGTATATTTTCCAGCAAAAACAGCAAACTATAGGTCTAGGTTCTGTCTATTGAACATTCCAAAACAGAAAATTGCAAGGCACTGTAACTGGACACCCAATACCAAACACATTATCAGCAAAAAATAGTCATAAACAGATTTTGTCATTTGAGTAGTAATTATCCCATTGAACATCATGGTGGAGAGGCTATAATTATTCGCCAGGTGTTTTCAAGATGCTAAGCAACAACTGCAAAATCTCAAGGAGCATTTGCATTTACCGCCTGACAGGCATGGTCCTTATAGAGCCTCATGAAGAGCCACTCAGCAAGCGTGTTGTGGCCCTTCATGGTTGAAGAGCTAACTTTAGTTCCAGTAAGAGCAAAGCTGGGCTGCAAAAAAAACCAGCACACTTTGTACCTAGAGCTGGGCGCTGTTTCATGATATTTTCCACTTACACAACATGTCCAGAGACGTTCTTGTCCAATGTTTCTTCTGAATGTTAAAGGCATCCAAAAACATGGGATCTGTTTCCACTGCTTTGCAAATGATACACAATTGTGTGTGTGTGTGTGTGTGTGTGTGTGTGTGTATA
>JBBPCX010000141.1:13631462-13645224 GCA_037974365.1 Hydrocynus forskahlii
AAGCCAAAATTACAAAGTCAAAATTTGCCAGGGTTATGAATAATTTCGTGTATGTTTATATATATATATATATATAGTCGCTGTCGCTTGGCCAAAAATGGATAAATTACATAATCTGAAAGAAAACACTAAAAACTACATTTTAGAATGAAAGCATTGTAACCTAAATTGTATGATTTAACAATGTAAATAACAAGGAATTAAACAATGTAGTTTTCATGGGTTTCAACTGACCAAAAGTGGCCACAAGGGAGCTGATTGTATAGTAAAAACGAGGAGGGCCAGAGGGTTAAATATACACTACCAGTCAAAAGTTTGGAAACACCTTCTCAATTAATTTTTTGTTTTTTATTAGGTTTCTGCATTGTAGATAAATATTGAGAACAAACAAAATGATAAGTGGTTCTTGCCATAATGTGGAGTAGAACCATAATGGAATAGGATTACTGACTGTGTATCAACCCAACCTCTGCACATCACAACTGATGATCCCAAACACATTAAGAAGACAAGAAATTCCACTAATGAACTCTTGATGAAGAATGCCTGTTAAAAAACATTCCAGGTTAAGACCTCATGAATCTGATTGAAAAAATGCCAAGAGTGTGCAAAGCTGTCATCAGAGAATATTAATCAAAAATAGCCAACAACAAAAAAAAAAACTTTTGACTGGTAGTATATATATATATATGTGTGTGTGTGTGTGTGTGTGTGTGTGTGTGTGTGTGTGTGTGTGTATTACATACATATAAAACAGGTTTTTAAACAATCCTTAGCCTTGGAGGATCCACCTGCCACCTGGGACGGATGTGGTGATAACAGTCAGGTCATCCATAAAAGCTCTTATTGGGGGCTGTCGCACTCCAGATTTCATCAATGGGACCCTGCACTCAACCTCTGCTGGCTTGACAACCATATTCATGGCGAGTGCAAAGAGGATGACTGAGATGGTGCAGCCTGTTATTATGCCTTTCTCAAGTTGGTGCCAGTCTGATGTGCCTGAATCAGCATTGACTCCTAACCTGAAGTTGTAATAATCCAGGATGATCTCCATGACTTTCACTGGGTACATGATGTCGCTGCAGGGCTAACTCAACAAGTTTGTGTGGGAAGGAACCATATGCATTTGCAAAGTCCTGCCATAGCACAGTCAGGTCTCCTTTTCCCTCACATGCCTCCCTGATGAGTTTAATTAAGCAAATAAAAAGATGCTCATTTAGGTCATATTTTACTTTGATGGAAGAATCCATTTAGGGATTATAAAAAATACAATTTTAGAATACATATTTAGTGACAGTAATGCTTTCCATTTGGAATGTTTTGAGTTAATATGGAAAAAAGACTGTTGCTACAGATGTGGCAAATATTGATTTGGTTGCAACCCTGCTATATTCTTTGAAGCACCAGGCTAATCAGCGAGGCACATTACCCTGCATATTACCAACAGAGACAGGAGAAGAAAAACTCCAGTGCAGCAGTCTTCTCATGCTCAGATGGGACTTACGGATCACTCATCTCTTTTCTCCCAAATATGCACAGCGTGAGCTTGCCATACTTTTTTCAAGCTATTGTAGTTCCCCCTTATGTTCACTCTTTCTCTCTCTCCCTTTTATGTTAGCAACGCTTTGAAACGCTCTGTGTGTTTTAATATTGTACCACCTGGTGAGCAATTATATAACTATTTCCAGACTCGAATAAGTACTTCGGCACTAATGATCAAATTATTGTAATAGCTTAAATGGAGGAAATCTCACTTCATCTAAACGTGCCCATCAGGACTTCAAACACAGTCACAGCCTATAGTTTTCTATACTCTGACTTGGCGCGGTTTTGAACTGAGATTTTGATGACAAAGTGACGGAGTCAATAAAATAAATGCAAATTACCATATGGTTCCCCACTGCCCAAGTCATTTTGATGTAAACACTTGCTTATGGTTGTATGAAGAAGCATATTGCTGCTGTCATATGTAAAACCTTTTTTTTTTTAACACAATTTGTAAATGCCAGTTGCTCTTTAAATTGCATAAATATTTCATGATAAATAATACCATAGAAGTGGTCTCTGGAAGTGTGGTTTATAAAATTTCAATCCATACCACATTTGTGTTGTTATTATGGCTGATAATTATTATGATTGATGAAAAGTTGGGGTGCAAAATCAACCATTATATTTGTTATTGCTTGACATCAAAACTAACTGCCAGAAGTAAATTGAATGCTCACTATAAATTTACATCATTAATACAAGATTATAAAAGGTATTATAATAGAGTAAAATTAAATGCGACACCTTTTGTATTAAAAGTTGAAAATGAATGAAAACCTTTTCATAGTTCATGGTTCCTTCCTCTGTGGAGTCACATGGATCGTCCCATCTGGGACTGGCTTTCTTCAGCTCTGTCTCCACTTGAGCCCATCACACACACTGTTGTGTATATATACCAGTTTTATTTCACTCTTTGCAAAGTCCTGTTAAATTCTGCACTGTTTGATCCCCATTCATTATTTGAATGATTGATTCTCTTGCTGTCTTTCTGTATTTTGACCCCTGCTTGTTATGACTACGAATGTTGGATTGTCCCAAATAAAATACTCTGGACACACCTCTCAACTTCCTTTTTTTGCTGTATTTCAGGTAGTCTTAGGCTCACCCACTCTCTAACCAGATCATCTGAACCAGTGGGAAATACACAATAGTGTAGGAACATAAATACCACTAGCAGCATGTCATTGCCACACAGAAAAGAGCACAGAGCCTTTCAGAGCCAAAAATAGCTACCGGACTGTAAAAGTTCACATTGTCCTGTTTTTAAAAGTCATTCAAGAATTTAGCTGGAGGCCATTAGCAGCAAGTTTCCAGCTGGTACAGCATGCACGTTTGTTTCGGTCATGCTACTGTAAACGTTCTGTGATGGGTCAGTCTGCAGTCATGTGTCATATAATTTTAGGAGGATCTGTTTTAATCTGGTTTATCCAGCATGCAGTGAAACTTGTCTCATCTTATGTAGTATTTCTATGCCATTAAAATACCACAAGTTTGTGTTTAGAAGAAAAGCCGTTTTCTTTCGTCCTGGGTATACACTGCTGTTTTTTCTCCTGCTGTATTTTAGGTACTGACCTTGAACTGCTCACAGTAAGCCCACATTTACACACCAATCAGTCACAACAATAAAAGCACTGAAGGTGAAGTGAATAACAATGATTATTTTCTAACAAAGGTACATGTATGGGATATATTAGGCAGCAAGTAAACAGTCAGTCCCTAAAGTTCTGTTGGACACAGGAAAATTGGGCAAATGTAAGGATCTATGTGACCATGATAGGCCACATTGTGAGGGCTAGATGACTGGGTCACAGCATGTACAAGTAAGTGTAAGTGTTTGTCATATGTGAACACAACATAGCACACAGTGTGAACAGGACAAAACTGTTCTCTGCATTTAACCCATTCATGAAGTGAAGCAAAGGGCAGCCAGGAACACAGTACCCAGGGAGCAGTGTGTGGGGACGGTACTTTTAGAAACATGTGGGGACAATACCTTGCTCAAGGGTGCCTCAGTGGTGCCACCAGCAGTCCTGGGATTCAAACTCACAACCCTCCGATTGTACGGGCAGATCTCTAACGAGTAGGCCACCATCTCCAAAATGGCTCGGTTTTCTTTTACATCATGTGGATGGCCAGGCATGTGCATGACTTACCTAGGGAAGAAGATAAACCAGCAGAAGAAGTGTGATCATGGCATTCATATATATGTATGTGTGTGTGTTTGTGTGTGTGTGTGTGTTTGTGTGTGTGTGTGTGTGTACTTCATCAGAACAAACAAGTGAACACGTGGCTATAGCAAAGGGGAGATGCAGTTTAGTGGCATTTCAGAGAGAGAACAAAGTAACTTTGGCTCTCACAGCAACGACTCTATTTACAGCATTCGCCTTTTTTAAAATTACCATAGTACTGATTTGTGTTTCATAACTGTTTATTGTGTAATTGTCTAACAGCGGGATGTTAGGCTCTATTCAGCTGCTGTATGCTTTAATTGGAAAATGAAAAAGATTGTAAAACATTATTTTCTTGTTAATGTGCAAGTATATCCAACTACTGTTGGCAGTTTTATTTAAACTGCAGTTTTAGACAGATATGTGTTTTATTTATCCCCATAGAGAAATATAGTGCACACATAAGTACATATATTCAAGCAATAGAACATGAGAACACCTGGGGTTTGGTTGCAGTAGATGTGATGCTATGCAGTACAACACCATATCTCAAGTCCTTGATAGTTAAATTACCCGTACAAATAAATTCCATTTAGTGATATTAAAGATTATAATTTCATTAATGAATATGGTTTTACTGTAAATGATCACATATGATTGTAAATGACCAGCATAAAATATAGATATAAATATAACTATAAAGCCCTAACCCTAACCTTAACTTTTTAACAGAATATTTTGATCCTGTTCCGGTTGTACCAGTCTAAGTAGGAGGTGCAGGTGCGGATTTCCATTTCTCAGACAGTCATTATTCACAATAACCAAAACACAAAACAGGCTCAAGGGCCAAAACTCTACTGGAGTTAAACACAAACAACTGGTACAATCAAAGGGAAGTGTGAGAGTGGACAGACAACCAAGATGAGAAACCATGGATCTTGAACACAAAATAGATGAAGGACAAGAACCAGTGAACCAGCACAATCACTTCAACCCAAACACAGGACAGCTGACAGAGAACGTGAAGCCTGTCACCAAACAGAATGTTTCAAATTTAAGTCCTCTAAACACAACTTAAACAATCTTGCATCCACTGACCGGACATGTCACAGTACCCAACCCTGCCCTCACCCGATTCACCCTCCCCGCCATGCGCAGGCACACACCAGCCCACAAGCCCGTCGTGGAACCTGTTGTGCCTCTGGGGTAAGTCTGTCCATCTGTCACATCTCATGCACACCCGTCCAAGTATGAGGCGCAGACGCAGAGTTCCATTTCTCAGTGAGTAGCTTTATAAAAAGCTGAACACAAAAAAGGCACGATGGCCAAACACATATATGTGTGTGTATATAAAAACAGATACACTGGACTGGTAATGATTAGGTCGATTATTTTATTAGCACTGAGCTTCCGTTTGTTGTTGGTGACTAATTTCATCAGAATCACAAAACTCTCTGGGACTTTCAAGGATAGTTCAACACCAGTGGAATTCGATTGGAATATGAGTATGTTTGAGTTATTTGATTACTGGACATAAAATATTGAGGAGGTGCCAAAAGCAATCGCGCGTTTCATTAGAGCTTTGTATTAGCTCAACTGGTGCGGGTACAGTAGTTTCCGCTGTAAGTGAGGAACAAAGGGAAGTTCACAAGCTGAACAAGCATGTACACCCACCTCCCTCACATCACATTCATTTATGCAGGAGGCTCAGAAAGCCAGAGTCAGTGATGAGGTTTAGTAAATGAATGCAGAATAGCTAATGTACACAACACAGCAACTGGCAACCTTCGAAAGCAGATGGCTAACGTATTTTCTTGCCCCTCATCTTTTGTCCTCTAGCTACGCGTATAGTGTCATCCCAGCAGCTGCCTAGGACAATGGATCACTGTTTATTTAGACTCTGCTCTTATTGTTAGCATTATGAAGGAGACATTAAGGGACCACATTAATATCTGAAGCCCTGGCAACTGCAAGGTGCTATGTTCTCCTAAAACTTTCATGCCGAGGTCAAAGATGACTCATTGAATATTTATTTGAATTAATATTTAAAAGGCAGAAATTGAGATGCTTTTCATTGCACCTACGGGAGAAAGGCAAGGCTTGTTTTAAAACCCAAGGACTTTCATCATTTGAATGGGCTATTCACACATCTACTAATTGAATTACACTTAGCAAATTGGTGGATTATTCATAAGAAGGGGCAATAGGGAAGGATCTTTTAAATGTAAATTCTGCATTGTCCAGAGCCTTCAGATGGTGCTGAGCACTCAAGTCACATCTTATTCCACAGTAATCCATCAGTGGCTTGAACACTTATCTTATCACATCATATAAAACATGACACTTCCAGTATATACTGTGTATTGCTATTGTCGTACTTTGTAACTTTCTTTCTTGAAAGAATATACCAGCTGTTCTTTTTACCAAGTGAACATTTCATAATGATTGGGGCCAGTAGAAATAGTCTAGAATTACTTGGAATAGCATCTAATTACATAAACACATGTTAACAATAAGAATGATTTTACCTCCTTCTATAAAGGTTTTGTTACGACAGCCATGTAGAGGGGAATCCTCTGGTCATTCTAGGCTTTCAGGAAAACATGATTTCTGGAAGCTAAAAGAAATTGTAAATGTAATTGACAGTTCTGTTTTATTCTGGGAAATGATCATGCATGCTGTATTTAAACTCTGCACATATTGAAGAAATACTCCTATATTGTTGTCAAGTTTTGTTGGAAAGAAAATGGTAAACATATTTAAACACATAACTGAAAATTGTCCATCCAAATAAAGCCAAACTACTTCTCCCATTGGTTCATTTGTCAGGAGCGGAACTGAAGGCCTTACACATTAGGTGAACTACCAGTGTAATTTACTACTTGTTGAATCAGCTGATGACGTATTGATGTCTATTAGATGGGACCAATGAACAGGATCTACTGGATGTTTTGCGTAGTGTAACCATTTAGTTTTTGTGTTAGAAAAAACCCCCAAAAAAAACAACAACAAAAACCTAACACACTACTAGAAATTCCATAGGGTTGGGTGTAGAAATTGTATTTATTATAGCAGTGAGGATCTTTAAACGTTTTTTGACGTTTATGGTCTGAACTAAAGGTCTAGCAGTCGCAGTCATGATCCAGCACTGCAGTGACAGTTTGACTGAGGACACTGATGAAGAACGATCCTGTAAAAAAATACCTATATGGCACACTACCACTAAACATAAATGACAGGAAAGTAACTGCATTTTTCATGCGTTTCTCAAAAGGTTATTGTTCATGACTCAGAATTCATAGAGTAGAGATCATATAGCATCATTCATTTGGGGACATCATCATTAGATAGAAAATATCATTTCTTTGTCAAGATACTGGCACCTGTTAGACTTGTATATCTCCAATGTGATTGGTATGATGGCTAATCCAACTTGCCCTTCCCTGTAAAAGTGTGCTTGAAGGACAGATAGTTGTCACAGAGAGCCCTCAACGGAGAAATCCATGTGCCTTCTACATTGTTCTACACATAAATAGTTCTGCACTGGCCACCCATGCTGTTAAAAACACAAACCGCCTTGAGAAGAAGTTAATGAAACAGTCTGATTGGACACCGTCTGGCAATGGAGCTGTCCACCACGAATCAGAATGCCAGTTCGCTTTTCCTGCACTGGCTGATTTGGTTTACTTTCAGATGCTGTTGTGTATGCGACGAGAATGGAAAGGAGAAACTTCTAGGGTTGAGATTGCAACAGCATCTGACAAGTAAAGAAGAAGAAGCAGAGAACTGCTTCAGTGCAGATATACAGAATCTGATATACAGTAACCCCCCCCAGTTTTACGCGGATCTGGAGTCGGGATCCAGACACACGCGGATTTTTTCTGAGAACCTAACTGATCGTTTTATGCGGAAATCTCCACAATAACCCGCAACATGCAAATTTTTTTTTTCCCGCTTTTTTCATGGCAGTCTGTTGGGGTTTTTTTTACGCATTTTTCTTCTAAATTATTAGAACATTATTATATGTCTACTGGGGATGTATCTAACTGTGAAGTTTGAAGTGTCTGGGTGGTCGCACTGTGTAGCTATGCCGCTCGGAACGTCGGGACAAAAGTATTGGGACAGCGCGCTGGCGAGGCGAGCAGTTTTCGGGGAATAATAGACGACTGCCGTGCATCGGACAGCTGCTCTTTTCCAGAACGCACAGATTGCCAGTCGCCCCTTTGTTCTTCTTAAAGCCCAGTAGTTTTATTACTGTAAATTAAATTAAAAGAGGCTGCTGAGCTCAGTCGCCGTCTAGTGTCTGCTTTAACCGGCGGGTCTTAATTAAAGTGTTTTGGGAGCATATTTAGGGTTTACACTAGAAAATAGGCATTTTTAGTTTTCTTTTTTTTTTTTTTTTTACCAAAACACGACGACGCGTTTTTTCACTATATGTGGTATTCAATGAGGATAAATGAACGGCAATAATGATTCACTCTGGTATATGCAGACTCTTTCGTCTAACTGATGGGGGAAAATGTGCTGCAATTATTTCTCATCATGTTGTTGTGCTTTTCACTTGCTGCCACCTTTTGCCATTTGTGTGACCGCACATGGCAGCAGTCCAACAAAGCAGGGGAAGAAGTAGCTAGCTTTTAGACTAACCTAGCGAGGACACAGCAATGTTACTAAAATTCTCGTTACATAAACACCTAGCACTGATTAATATTACACTATATGGACAAAAGTATTGGGACACCTGATTGTTATGCAAACAGGGATATTTTAACATTGCGTTCAAATAGGTAGAAATTTCTATTCTAGTTGGTAAGGAGAATATTTTGTTTACCTGGGGAGGGCCAAGTCTAACAAATTTGTAGATGGGAGAGTACCAACAAATTAAAACCAAAATAATGTGAAACCAAACACATTTTTTTTGTACATGTTGGACATTAGCCTTGCCAAGAGCACTATAGCCAATCATGTTGCATATCAGTCAAACAGCCTTGTCTTATCAGATTGTTAATGGAACATAACCAGTCTGACATCCTAGGCTAGGATACATACCCCATACGGACTAAAGTATTGGGACACCTGATCATTATACCAGCAGGGACTTTAATGGCATTGCGTTCAAAAACATGGACTTTGATAAGGAGTTTGTCTCCTCTTTACAGCTATAACAGCTTCCAATCTTCTTGGAATGCTTTCCACAATATTTTGGAGTTATTGTGAGTTTGTGTCCATTCATTCTGTACAGCATTTATGAGGTCAGACACTGATGTTGGACGAGAAGGGCTGGCTTGCAGTCTCAGTTCCAGTTAGTCCCAAAGGTGTTCCATGAGGCTGAAGTCAGGGCTCTGTGCTGGCCAGTCAAGTTCTTCCACACCAAACTCATCCATGTTTTTATGGACCTTGCTTTGTGCATTGGGGGCACAGTCATGCTGGAATTGAGAAGGTTCTTCCCCAAACTGTGTCCACAAAGTTGGAACCATGGTGTGGTCCAAAATGTCTTAGTTTGCTGAACCATTAAGAATGTTCTTCACTGGAAGTAACGGGCCTAGCACAAACCCTGAAAAGCAGGGATCTCCCAGTACTTTTGTCCATATTGTGTAGCTGAATATCTCATACAAAACAAAAGAGACCATGAAGTGTCCTCTACAGCAAGGCACTTGTTTTTAACAACCAATAAAACAAACAAGGACATGCAAGGATTTGGGGGAGTGCTGAACAGCAGGCTTTTTGCCTTGTAAATTAATTCAGACACATCTGCAATTGACATTTACTTCTGTTCTATCTATGGGAAGGATACAATTTTACAGGAGCAATGAACAGATTAACAGGTGCTCTTAGAAATATTTCTAGACTCCTACCTTGACTTTTCCGGGCCTTACTCACATTATGCAGATTCTGATCATGTAGATTCTACCCGTTCCCTTTTGAATCATAGTCATTTCAAGCCTCTGACTCATCTGAATATGGTTTACAGCTTATAATTAGTATCAGTTATGATGGGTATTTGCTTCACAACTGTGCATTACAGTGGGTAAACTGGATTGACATCCATATTTGATCAGTCTAAATGAGAATCTGTGTAGTCTAAATTAATGGAATATATGACACTTGTACACTGAAAAGGTCTTTTATGGAGATGCATGGTTGAAAATAGGAAGTACCATCAGTACACTGGTTTTCATAAAGCTCTCCAGAGAATGCATTAGGGCCTGGATGCACTAAGCTAAGCCTGCTCCAGTCATAAAATTGTAACATGAAATCACATTGATGTCTAATCCCTAAATGATGTGCCAAAAAAGTTAATGCTGAATAGAAATGTGTGTTCCAGATTTTGCTAGTGCCACCAGTCTGCAATTATAACACCCCAAAGAAGTGCCTAAATAGTAAAATATATCTAAGTATATATTATTCATGTAAATACATGGACAAAAGTATTGGGATGCCTGACAGTTGCACCAGCAGGGACTTCAATAACATTGCATTCAAATACATTGATTTTATTACAGTTTGGTTCCCCTTTACAGCTATAACAGCTTTTACTCCTCTTGGAAGGCTTCCTGCAAGATTTTGGAGTTTCTGTGGGAATTTGTGCCCATTCATTCTGTAGAGCAAATATGAGGTCAAGCACTAATGTTGGACCAGAAGGCCTGGCTCGCAATTTCCGTTCCAGTTCATCCCAAAGGTGTTGGATGGGGTTGAGGTCAGGGATCTGTGTGGGCCAGTCAAATTCTTCCACACCGAACTCATTTAGCCAACCATGTCTTTATGGAGCTCGTTTTGTACACTGGGACACAGTCATGCTGGAATAACAAAGGTTCTTCCCCAAACTGTGTCCACAAAGTTGGAAGCGTGGTGCTGTCCAAAAAGTCTTGGTATGCTGAAGCATTAAGCTTACCCTTCACTGGAAGAGAGTACTGTGTATTTATGTATATAGTTCAAATGGTCAGCTTTTTAGCCAACATAATCCCATATTGACCTTCTTAGTTTATTCATGCCTTCATGCATCAGTATCAACTAAAAATGGTCCTATATCGAATAATTTCTCATTACTGCTTTCTCAAAAGGCAGGG
Organism: Hydrocynus forskahlii; assembly: GCA_037974365.1. NCBI lineage: Eukaryota > Metazoa > Chordata > Actinopteri > Characiformes > Alestidae > Hydrocynus > Hydrocynus forskahlii. The sequence continues at coordinate 13,642,246 of JBBPCX010000141.1, forward strand.
CTACATTTCGATTTCCTGTATAAATCAGGTAATTGGAGAGTAACAAATGACCAAAGCGGGTACATCAAAGGAACAGTTGTCTTTTTATTTCACAGTAAATGAGGTCTTTGGCTGCACATGAACCTTGTTTTGAGGCAACACTTCACTCAATCACTGTAACTTGCTGTGACAGCTCCTCTTATCACTCTCCAGAAATGATTAGATTCCTCCTCTTATCAGGATGCAAAAAATGGGAGTGCCAAGCTGGTTTCCAGGCATACTTTTGAAGTTTCATTTCAGAAGCCACAAAAGAACCCCACTCTTCACTGCAACAGTGAAGACACCATTTATTTATTTATTTATTATCTACTTTTCCACAGGCAATGGTAAAAGGTCACACACTAAGACATTCGGGAATTAAAAACCACAAGCCACCACACAAACATCTCAGAGTTAATGTCTGTCTTTACCCTTCTGATATCACTTTGTACGCTGTAGTCAAGGCCAGTGCATCAACAAAGGTACTCTAGTGTCAAGTAGGTGTTTTATTTGGCAGATATTAAGGTCGTCTTGGATGAGACAGATGTGCTCATTTAAACTAATGCCACATTCCATTATTTGCTTATCTTGTCCTTCAATTTAAGATTATATTTAAGTTAAATTAAGGCTAGTGTATTTAGGATGGCTCTTTTGATCTCCTCCATCAGCTTAGTGGTCTTTTACTGGTGTGTGACCTCAGAAAATTAACCAGCTGCTATAATTTCACTGAGAATTTGTCTGAATTTAACTGGAGCAAGGCAAAAACAGTAATCATTCAGCTTTCAGGACATTCACCAATGCTGTGCACAGCTTGCACCATTACATCTTGTATTGCCCACTAAATTGGCCATCATTTCACATATGATGTTTGAGTTTTCTTATCTACTAAACCATATCGAAAATCTTAATTTCAGTCCTCATTACAGGGTGCCTCTATAAATGAGTAGGCTCATATAAAAAAGATATGTATTTATAGAACTGACTTTCAAAGCTACCCAGTAAGATTTTGATTGTTTAATATTTAAAGTCTGTTTAATGTTTGATCTTGAATCTTTTGTTTGATCCCTTTCCAAGCAGACATACTACACAAGGTTCATGCAGCAAACCCTAAAAATGTGCTTACAGGGATAATTATAAGAATTTAATCTCATTTCAAAAGGCTCGGGATAATAGTTATAGCACTTTTTTTTCATCCTTTCTTTGTGTTCCATAAAATTACACCCCCCTCCCCCCAAGTTTTAGGAGAGTAAGCAAAGTTTGGCTGTGTATAGCCAAAACAGTTCTAATGATTTTTATGGAACAAGATTGGTTTCTAATGGTCTATTCACCATGAAATGTTCACACAGTTCACAAAAAAGGAATTTTGATCTGACATTTTTTTAATTCAAGTTCAAAATTTAGTGTTTTGTACTGTGAGTGCAAGTGATCTGCCCCTTCTGAAAACTGCTATTAGCCCTATAACAACTGATACCTTAAAGGATTTGTAATGCAGACCGCAAGATTGTTAAGCAACAAAGAAATATATAAAAGAGGGTCCTCGAGTTACAATGGTTTTGACATAAAAAGTTTTGAGTTTACAATGCTCATTCCCTCTCCCACTCCCACAAGGCTTACACTCTTAGTGTCAAATTTACGGACTACGTGGGTGAACTAGTTTGGTTGCACGCAGCGGAAGAATACTCAGTAACGCGGTGTATGAGTGAGCGAGTTTTCCTTCTTTTAGGATGTGTTTCAACGTACACCAAAATTCGGGTTACATCACTGTCGAAGGAACAGACCTGTGGTGTAAGTCAAGGACCCCCTGTATAATGCTAAAGGTGTCCCCAAATTGATTCATGCCCAGCATGATGGTGAAAGATCATTTTAGTAGTGATCTTGCATGTCACTGGTGCATAAAATGAACATGGTAATAATATCAATACATGTTCTAAATTATGTGATCAAACTGTTGTGCTTCCAGCGTAGTTCACTGGCTTTGGATTTATCAATATATATATATATGTACATATAGAGTGGTGCCTTGACTTACGAGTTTAATTCGTTCCGTGATGGAGCTCGTAACTTTAATTACTCGTACGTCAAATGAATTTTCCCCATTGAAATGAACTGAAATGCCATTCATCAGTTCCAGACTTCCAAAAAACACAGCATTTTTTTTGTTATATGTTTTAAAGAAAAATGTGCTTATAAGTAACCAATGTTGTATAACACAATAGAATATACTGCAATAAACTGGTTTTATTAAGTATAATGTACAGCATTTGCCTTGTAGATCAGATGACTTGAAGATGCTTCGGCTGCTATAATTCCGACAAAAGTTTTGAGGTAATCCTCAGCTGCCCTCATATCCGCGCTCACTGCCTCACCACCCCTGGCCACCGAATGCCGGTCCTCTCTTTAAAATCCTCAAACCAGCCCCAACTGGCTTTAAACGGCTCGCCTGATGCCTCGTTCGCCGAAGTGCTTGAGTCAAATCGACGTAAACAGCTCGAGTCTCCATCACGGGATTTCCTGCGAGCTGCTTCTCCATCAACCACACCATCAGCAGCTTCTCCATATTTTCATGGATAGATGTCGGCTGTTTAAAAAATATTTTAGCGCCCTTGGCTGGCGTTATAGCTTTTATCGACTCCTTCTGCTTCTGTAAGGTGCAGATTGGTGCAGATTGTGCAACACCCATACTGCTTCACTGCTTCAAGTCGACTACACGCACACCTTGGTCATGTTTTTCTAATTTCATTCTTTACTTCAATGCATATCATCCGCTTCTTCTCAGCACTGTCCTTCGTGCTCACTTTCTTTGAACACATGGATGGAAAAACAAAGTTTTGCAAATTAACTGCAAGCACAAATGCTCATAACTCGAACTTTAGCTCTCAACTCAAACCAAACAATCGGCCAAGAGACAACTCGTATCTTGAAAAACTTGTTAGTTGGGACACTCGTAAGTCAAGGTACCAC
>JBBPCX010000141.1:13651480-13662399 GCA_037974365.1 Hydrocynus forskahlii
ACACACACACACACACACACACACACACACACACACACACACACACACACAATTCACTAACACCTACAGTCGATTTAGAATCCCCAGTTCACCTGACATGCATGTCTTTGGACTGTGGGAGAAACCAGAGAACCCAGAGGAAACCCATGCCACCAAACTCCACACACACACACACACACACACACAAGGCCGGGACCCGGATTCGAACCCCCAGCCTTGGAGGTGTGAGGCAACAGCTCTACCCACCGGCCAACCAAGGCATGTTTATTTAAAACTTTCCTTTTAGCTATGTGGCTGCTAACAATACACATAAGATTTTCATTCTATTTCTTCAACAAATTATGATTCATTAAATTATGAATGTGATGTGATTATTATTCATTACAATTTACTGTTAAAGTCCTTTGAAAACAATCACATTTGGCTGGACCCCGGGTTGTTCTGTATTTGTTCTGACAGCATGAGTGCAAATGGCCAAATTCTGCCCCCAGCTAGGCCCAAAGTCACAACATTACCTTTCCCTAAAAACTTACTAAAACATAATTTTTAAAAAATCTTCATTATTTGCATCAGAGGCCTCCTACAACAATATCAGACAGGTGAATTTTTTTCAGGCTTTTTTTTTCTATATTTGGGTCTTACAGGGTTAAATTCAACAGTCACCGGATTGTTTTCATAAATATGCCCCAAAAACATCTCCAAACAAGCTCAAACAGCATCCTGATCTAGTGCAGACTTGTGGATGGTTGAGGATACAGTATGATTTACTGGCACGCATTCATCTATTAATACTAATATTTTGCACAGGAACGTATTACTGGGTTGTCTAAAACATCTTTCTGCAGCATTTGGATGATTTATATACTTATTTCTGTATTTAATAGCTCATAGGATAAAATGCATGTACGCTTCAACAGCTTGTTAACAATTTGAGTATTTGTAGACAATCTATTATGGACGATTAAAATAGAGTGGAACCCTCCTTAGGTGTCAAACATAGGAAAACCAAGATGAATAATCTTTAAATATGAGGTTACTCTGCTTTTTGATGGTCAGCTTAGGAAATTAGGATGCCTGAGGTTGGTCTAACTGGATATGCAGACCGCAGCTGAGGCTAATAGAACATGACATGGTGATCGTCAGGTTCCGTATGACAGCAGACCTCCTTTGAACCCTCCACACTTCCCGGAGTGAAGAGAATTGATTAAAACCTTCACTCTATGTGGCAAGGGACAGGGTTCTATCAGCCTTTGTTTTACTTGATTGTGTAAACAGATAGGGCACTGTCGGGGTGCGGCTGAAGAAAATGAGAAGACTGAGGTGGCTTAGTCTATTGAATAAGAGACTCAGTGCTGTATATGTAAACAAGCAATGATCTGAAGTAGCTGTCATGTATTTCAATGACTTCCAAGGTGCCGTTCGTTGATCATTTTCGATACTGTGACTTAAACTGGGAAGTTTAAGGAATAAGTTGAACTGGGGCAGTCTAGTCTAGCTAGAATTTCTATGCCTGGTCACCTCTGTTACCTTCATATTAATGTGCCTTCATAAAATTGTCCAACAGACACTATTAGCTGGTGGTTGCTGGTAGTTAAGAGCCATTATTTCACAATGCATTCTTGATTTTATTTCACCTTAAAGTGTTGAAAATTTTGCAATGGATCACAGATAACCTAGCTTCCCTATCCTTCAGACTCCAATTACACAATCTATCAGCAGAAAGTATATATTTACATTCTACACAAGACAGACTGAACAGCTCATTTCCACCTGCCAAATGACAAGTTTTGAAAGGCAGAAATGAGGTGGTCGTTAGAAGTAAGACACAATAAAACCAATAGAATAAAAGCTATACAACACAACAGTATAATGTAAAAAGTACTCAAGAACAGTATACCAATGTTATACCAATAAAAATATGTTTGTGTATGCATATGAATATATAAAAGACCCTTTTTACCTTTTTTTCTGTTCACTGTTTGTACAATTTGCAGCAGTGTGTGTGTGTGTGTGTGTGTGTGTGTGTGTGTGTGTGTAAAATGCACAGGTTGCTGAATAGCAGCTTTTCTATGTGCTGTATTCCAGCAGCTTCACTCCTGAGCTCACACATGCACACACTCTGGTCTTAACATCACTGTTTTAATTTTTGCACTTGTAAAATAATGTAGAGTATTGTGTAGTTTAACATTTCCAATGTATAATTAATTAATTACATGTATTTTTTTTATTATTTAAATTATTTATATGTATATTTTTTAATATGTGTTTTTAAGTTTCTCCAAACATTTTTTGTTTGGAATTTTGAACCAAGCGTGGTCAATCGTATATAAAACAACAGTAACAAATCACAAAAGCAATAACCAGAAAATAAACGATGCGGTCTCTTAGTTTTTCCATGGCTGTATATATACACATTGGAGTATCCTCAGGTACCTAGTTGCAGCAGAGATGAAAAAGAAACAGTAATAAATTAAAGTAAGAAAACTTGTACATGTTGCACACAGTAATATTGTACCAGAAATATTGCACATCATGCAAAAAAAATAATGCATATGATAAAACCAAATTGCACTTATCAGTCCTTGGTGTGTGGATGTGTGTGTGTTTGATGGTGCTTTTTATTATTGTTATTATTGTTATTCTGTTAATCAATTTAAATATTATTGTATATTTACCTACAGTCAAAGGAAGTACATTTTCTTATGTGATATACCTTCAGTGCATGGGTCCACTTCCAACATACACACATGATGTCTTCAGCTTTTGTACTTATAAATAAAAAAAAAATTATTCATGAGCATAAACAAAGATATGTTTAAAAAAATATTCGTTAAAAAAAGTATTCAGACACTGTAAATTAAGAACATTGGAATTTTGTTGCAAAGTTGCTGGGGAGTATACCTTTTAGTCATCTATGTTAAGAAGTAATTAGCTTTGTGCAGCATTGTCGTTTGTGCAGTTTTGGCCCATTCCTCCTAACAAACAGTCTTTAACTGCCCAAGGGTCCTGTTATCCTCACAATACCTCCATATTTTTCAGTGGGACTGGCTAGGCCATGCAAACAACTTTTTTTAATCCTGTTTATTTTATTTTGGCTGAATGCTTAGGGTGGCTTTCTCGTTGAAATGCATTCCCTTTATTGACTGATGAAATTAAATTCTCTTCTAATAAATCCTGGTACATCAATCTATTCAGGTTTCTTTCAATAAGGTGTAATGCCCCTGTGGGGTTTGCAGAAAATGCTACCCATATTGTGATATCCCATCTTTGCACTTAACTTTGAGTTTAGTGTCCTTGGGGTTATATACACAACACTTCTTTCTCCAAACAGGATGAGATGAATCATTGCCAAAAAACTATTTTCGTTTAATCTGATCATAGGACCTATTTGCGATACATCTGGGGGATGATTAGTTGTGAGCTTTTTTATCAAACCAGTTGCACTGACAGGGATATTTAAAATCTTTGTTAGTACTCTGTAGTTTTTTTTCCTGTGACATGACATTTCCATTTAAGTGTTTAATAATGTTGTCCCTGAGAACATTAGGAAGCTCCTTCTCCTTCACCACAGTTGCTACTTGTCGCATGAAATCCTCCCATTCACTGTCTTCAATGTCTTTTATAATCACACTAGGTACAATTTGCATCATATTGTAAAACTTTTATCCTTCACCTATATGTTTTACGCTTCAATATTTTTTTGCTTAAACATATAATTAGTCATGCTATAACAATAAAAACATATTGTGTATAACGCAGAACTATGGACTACTTGCACAAAGCAGCATAATGTATATCTTCATTCCAAAGAACACTGTTTACTTCCAGCTAATGTCTTTTAACTTTAGTTATTTTTGTTTCCATCAACTTTTCATTACATTTTAATCAATATTTCCATATTGTTCTTAATGGCTAATGGCTTTTACATGTAACAAACTGTTTCAATCATTTTAATGGTCCAGTTTTGTCTGTGAGTGATGTGAGGCAGCCTACTAATAGGTTAATGATTGCTCTTTATGTACACCGTGCTTGCAGGACTTGCCAAAAAAATGATTTGGCGATGCTCTGATCTACTATCAAAAGTGAATAGTGCATCTTCAGCATCATTGTTCAAGAAACGCTTTAAGTGTGCTAATCTTTGTCCCCATCTCAAAGACTCCATTAGCCACCATGCTACAGGTTAATCAAGAAGCCTGAGCGTAAAATCAAGACTCAGCAGTCACTTTCCACAAAGGTCACCCAACTCTGTGTTACTTCTCATGCTTCTTTATTGAACCGTAGGAAAAAGTTCTCATGCTGACTTCCACTGATGGTTTGCACAGACACAAAATAACACTAAACTAGAGCCTAAGAGACTTGAACAAATGGCAGAAATTTGTCATGTCAGTGTTTACACACCAATTATTCTTAACATTAAAACCACCTGCCTAATAATGTGTAAGCCCCTCTTATGCTGCCAAAACAAATCTGATGCATCAAGGCTTTGACTCCACAAGATCTCTGAAGGTGTGCTGTGGTTTTAGGCACCAAGACATTGGCAGCAGATCCTGTAAATCCTGTCACTTGTGAGATGGGGCCTCCATGAATTAGGCTAGTTTGTCCAGAACAGCCCACAGACACTTGATCGGACTGAAATCTGGTGTATTTGTAGTCAACGCATTGAACTCCGTTATGTCTGTGGCTACACAGCCCCATATGCAGCAAGCTGTGATGTATTGTGTGTTCTGACATAATCAGCATTTTTTAGTAACTCCTCTGTGGGTTCGAACCAGACAGTCAAATCATCATTTCCCACATGCATCCTTACACTTACCCATTTCTTCAGCTTCTGCCTCCAACACATCAACTTGCTGCCTAATATATCCCACCACCTTGACAGGTGCCATTGTAATGAGGTAATCATTGTTATTCACTTCACCTGTCATTGGTTTTAAGGTTGTAGCCAATCGGTCCTGTGTTCATGGTGGCTAATGGAATAATGCTGGAGATTATGGTGAACCTTTGAGCTACTTACTTACCATAGTAACTTAAGACACACTTTATATGGACGAAATTATTGGCACGCCTGATCATTACACCAACAGGGACATTGCATTCAGATACATAGACTTGAAAGTGAAGTAAGCTATAACAGCTTCCACTTTTCTTGCAAGGCTTTCCACAAGATTTTGGAGAGTTTCTATAGGAATCCGTGCCCATTCATTCTGCAGATCATTTATGAGGTCAGGCACTGATGTTGGACGTTCTGGTCTGGCTTGCAATCTCCATTCCAGTTCATCCCAAAGGTGCTGGATGGGGTTGAGGTCAGGGCTCTGCGTGGCCAGTCAGGTCCTTCTACACCAAACTCATCCAACCATGTCTTTATGGACCTTTATGGACCTTTATGGACAAAGTTGGAAGCATGGCGTTGTACAAAATGTCTTGGTATGCAAGAAGTAAAGGGCCATCGATACTTTTGTCCATATAGTGTAGCTGGACACATACAATTTAAAATTCTTCTCCACTGACGGTGACTGAGCTTTACTGCTCTCTTTTGCAATAGCTATCGCCTCCATGCACTGCTTGTACAAAGAACCATGATTAATCTATTGACCTGTCCAGGGTGTTTCTCCATCTTTCACTCTATGAGGGCTGGGATAGGCCCCAGCACCCCCTGTGACTCTGGTTAGGATAAGTGGCTCAGATAATAGATGGACAGATCTATTAGTCAGTCTAATCCTAGAGTTACACTGATATCGTCTGCACACGAGTGGAACATGTTCCAGTCTACATCATTGAGTATGTCCTGTAGCATGGCTTCTGATCGAGCACTGTACCTCCCTCATGACCGGAGCTTCCTAACGAATCTTTTGTTTATATTCATCCATGAGGAAAACAGCATTATTGTCTGACCTCCTACTGGCTGTGAAATAGCTTTGTAGCCTTGCTTGAATGGCGTGTAGTAATGATCCACTGTGTTCACCCCCCCCCAGTTAGTGATGTATTAGTAAGACTTCAGCATAACTTGCCTGAGGCTCACTTTATAAAAGTTCCCCAACACGATGAGCACTGGATCCGGCTGTTTGTTTGGAGTTGCACCAAGGATATTCAGACAGAGCTGTGCTTGTGTCTGCATGAGGTGGGATGTAGACCACCGAGGTGATGACTGAGCTGAACTCACGAGGCAGGTAGAATGGATGATACTTGATGGTCAGATGTTGCAGATGAGGTGAGCAGGAGTGAGACTGAACAGAAACACTCTTTGCCTCACACCACTTGGAGAAAGAGTCTGATGGGGTCACCACTTGATCCGGCACTAGGGTTCTCAGCCAAACACAGAATGTTGCAGTCCTGTGCGTCCCATTGGAAAGTCGCCCTTGGCAGTAGGCTCATTTTGGACAGCAGTGGACTCATTTTCTCAGTCTGTTCCGGACTCTGGCATTGGTCTTGCAGTGTTTCCTTGTTCATCATTGTGGGGCTTCACAGCAGCATTCTTTGTTTTCATCTTCGGAGTACCACAGCCGGTCACAACGGTTCAGGCTTAAAAAGTTCAAAAACTGAGTGTGGCACCTGATTTCCAGTGTCCAGAAGTGTCCAGAATTGTTGCACTGCTGAAAGCTACTAAACCCCTGGGCATGAAAGATGGTAAAAGTAAGTAAAATACGAAATAAACACAGAGCGATCACAAAGGTGTCTGAACATAGCCACACCATACCAGAAGTTTACAAGAAGAATTTGACTGTCATTGTGCATTATGTCTAATGTGTAAGCCATTAAAAAGCTTCAGTCCTTAGCTTGATAAAATCTGATTCCTTGCTCCAAGCTAGCATGCTAACGAGCCAATGTTTCAGCCAATGATGTGGCTGCATGAGACAGCACGCTTCATCCCTGAGATTTATTTAGTAATGGCAAACAGCTCAACGGGCCGTACGAGTTCATGTAGTTTCCTAATACATCAGAAACATCTGCTTAACGGGCTAATCGATTGCCGGCACCTACGGATTGCTAAACTATCAGGCTGCAGCCAAAAGCTGTTGTTCTGTCAGGGAGGCTGGCTGATTTGGAGCGAGAATTGAAATATTTCTGCCGAGAAGCCTCTGGAGAGATGGTGGCTGGTTCATTAATAAAGAATGCCACTGGCCAGGGCTGTAATGAGTGCTTTATTCAAAGCCTTTCAGTACTTTAATTGCAGGCCCAAAACATTCATTTTCAATCATCATTACTGTCTGCCTCTTAACTTCTCATTCCAGTGCTACCTGGACACTCCCGGCAGGCACATGAGGACATGTCCAGAGACACTGGAATGAGTGCTGGCACATCAGGTATAACGACCAGCAAGGACTTTTATGTGATTATATTAAGCGTTCTTGTGCTAGGTTTCAGGAGCAAATAGGATGCAAAAAAAGCCTGTGCTAGAAAAAGCCTGTGTGTTAAGTGCAACATTAATGCATGAGCCTATATTAAAAAATAATAACACTGCAAGGATTCTTATTGGATTTCTATAAGAATCTTATGTTAAATTTGGCTAATTTTGTTGTAAATGTCATTTATTATAATTATTATTATCTTATCTGACAAGTAGTCTCTGTTCTAATATACAATATCTAAATTCTCAGGCATGAAACTCAACTAAACTCTATTTTTCAGACATTACACTTTAGTTTTTAGGCATTAATGCCCTGAAACCTTATGGGTTCTTGGCTTTAGTGAAGTGTTACTAAAATATTCTAATGAATTCTACAGAAATTTTAAAGGGGCAGATGTACTTTGCATCCTTGCACTCTCTACTTTTCCACTGAAAGTAGGTGTCATGGTTTAATAAATAGGCATAATGATCCTTTAGTGATCATAATAACATCAATGCGGTGGTTGCTGCTCTTTTGCGCTTTTGCCTCATTACACTTATAGGAGTTTCCCTCTCAAATGTGAAATGCTTGGAAGGGATTGTTTTAATGAACCATATAGTCTAATTTACCAATTAAATTAGAGCAGATGCACTGTGTGCTATTTAACACCTGTGAAAAATGTGACAAATTTTATCTTCTTTTTTTTTAAAATAAAGGCGGTACAGAGAAAATGAAACTACTTAAAATATCTAGACAAAGTAATGATGTAAGTTCTATCGTCTACAAAATTAATAATTATTGAGAAAACAATATAATATGCAATATCCCTTGAGGGTGGAGCAAGTTTAGCTCAATTACTTGTAAATTAGTATTAATTAGTAGTCAATTAGTATGAACATGACCATATAAGTTGTCTGAAACCTGGCAAGTATAACACAGCTGGCCAGGGGTCCTATGAACAGTACATCTCTAGTAAATGCTTCTCTCAGTTGCATGTGAGGCAGCTGATGGCCTAGTGATAAGAGAGTTGTCGCTGTAATCAGAATGTTGTGGGTTACATTTCCTACCGGGGGTACCACAAGGTACCATCCCCACCCACTGCTCCGTGGGCGCACCTTGTTGGTGGCAGCCCACTGCTTCATTTGGTGAATGGGTTAAATGCAGAGAAATAATTTCACATTGTTCACATGTGACTATAAGGGTCCATTTTACTTTATTACAAATGTATATTGCCTGGCACCTTCTCATGCACATGCACCAGCCCCTCTCAGCTCATCTCACTGTGACTACTGCATCATCCTTTGTACTACTCAAATCAAAGCCCCAGACAATATGACTGTATGAAAGAGTCACACCATTACTGTGCTATTTCTCTCTGACAGCCTCCGTACTAAAGATACATATGGAAAATGACATCAGCAATCCGAGGCTATTATGGGTTGTGTGGGGAAAACGTTGGTAACATAACTAACAGCCACCGTTGGCCTTCGCAGTCACAATCCTCAGAGGCAATTTTGGTCTGAAAGCTCCTTTGTTGTACAATAATATTTTTTAATCTTTGGTCCTGCGTGAGGCATTTTTTGGTATTCAGCACAGCTGCTGAGAGGACGGCTGAATGGCAAACACAAAGGCGCTCAGGGACAGTTTCAATCAAAAAGACAATGATATGTCACCACAGTGCATCAGCGAAAACTTAACAAGGGACGGGGAGCTTTCACAAATAATAACGGGAGAAACGTCTGGCAAGAAAGAGGAAGCAAGGCGATCCCCAAAGCCACTGACATCGCCCCAGCCTTATTCGGTATGCAGTTTATACTTCAAAAAGAAAAAAAAAATGGAAAAAAGGCATTGGCATTTAATCACAAATGTAGGGTGGTAGAGTCTTCGCCGAAGCTGGCTGAAGTCGTGATGGGTGTCATTTTTCGCTGTGACGCATTTCACAGCCGTGCCACTTGTCTTTGGCCCGGGCTCAAGGTATCAGTCTCCTTTGCCAAGATTTAATGGAATTTCTGCCGCCATCCGCAGCAATCTATCCGGATCCAGATGGATTTGCTCATTTCATTAACGTTAGACTTGTTCGCCGAGACCACCTTCAGGAAGGCCCCAAAATTAGCACATGAATGATTGGAAAAAGCTGAAATGCCAGCCATCTGGAGATTTGATAGACGAGATTGATTGACCCTCTGGAGGTTTTTGTACATAAACATACATTTTACCACCTCCACAGGAAATCAACAAGATGCCATTATAGCATGTGAGTGAAATGCAATCACCGGCGGTTAGGTAGATAAATGAATAAAGCACGGGTGCGGGCCGGCCACGTATGGGATCGTTGATAAAACTATCAGTCCTAGCCACACTCTGTGACTGCTGAACCCCTCTGAGACTAGTTTATATCCACCGAGATAGAGACACAACTTTAATTGCACAATGATTACAAAATTGGAATTAAGTAAATGTCATCCATGGCCTTGTCCAGCCATGTGGAAAACCGATTTGTCTCCGAGCGGGCAGGTAAGAGGCTGAGTTGCAATCAAAATACACATTGTTAGAGTTCCCGTGTCATGCCGGGGTCAAGTTGCGTCCGGCCTGTAATAGGCAGGTCAGATTTTGGAGCTGCAAAAATGAATAGCAAGCCAAAGGCTTCTTGTTAGCCAGCCCGGTGCTCATGCAATGTTAATTCAGTGCAGCAACTGATCTGTTTCTTCTGCTTAATGTGACCACGGACTTTCTCTCTGGAGGGAAACTGTTAGAGCTTTTGGCTGCAGTAGGCTGCAGCAGACAGTGGCGTGTGTGCTGGGGGATTTACTTTATTGTTGCTACAATTAAATAATCTTCTCAAAGACTTCGATTTTGGTTTTATTTTCCACCTTTAGCAAACGGTAGGCTTTGTTTTGCTGACTGCTTTAAAAAGCAGAAACTCCACTGGTGCAGTATGGGCCGGATCTCTGGACACAGGTTAAGCCTAGTTTTGTACAACATTTTTCTTTCCTTGGAAAATCACCTTTAAGTATCCTGTCTAGTACTAAACAAGGCTTAATATGTCCAAAAGTTTGTAGACACCTGGTCATCCAGTGCTTCTTATGAAAAGAGGGTATCAGTGAGGAGTTTGCTGTAGTAAGATCATCTGCTTCTCTGACAGGTCTTTCCACTAGATGTGGAATATTTCTGTGAGGATTTGAGTGAATTCTGCCACAAGAGCATCGGGTGAGGTGATGTTGGATGAGTCGCACTCTATCCAGTCCCAAAAGGATCACACCAGAGAATGAAGTTTCACTGCAGAACAGGATTTATATCTCTGAAGTTGATGCTTGACCTAAAGCTCATGTGTGGCGGCTCCATAGCACCCCATTCCATCGGCAGTTTCACAGACGCTTTGGATATGTAGCATGTGCTTCTGTGTACGCATCTGTATATTTCTAATCATAATTATAAATGCATAAAATATGCTTGTTTATAAATTTAATTATGTTTACTGAATTAATTACCTGCCAGATATTTTACGTAAACAAATATGTATACTTTTACATTTCAATATGTGCTCATTTATTTTTTACACACTTACCTCTATAATATCCATAATTTAAAAAATCC
>JBBPCX010000141.1:13662499-13674468 GCA_037974365.1 Hydrocynus forskahlii
CACACACACACACACACACACACCTATAAGTACACATATACATGCATAACGTAACCGTAGTGGAACTTGGTTGTCATGTGCGGCGGAGTGGCATACTCACGGGAGGCTGCTTGCAAATAGATCATGTTTAATGGTAACTTTTAAAATCAAAAAACAAGGTACAGAGGAACTTCTCTCTGAGTACAACTCAAAACAAACACAGGCAGAGATACATGGCTGCAGATTCCCCGGCTCCGTACTCTGCAGAACTCTCCAGCTCACTGCTGTCACACTGGATAGAGAGATAGGGAGAGATTACGGAAAGAGAGGTAACCTGTGTGTTCCCCGGGTTCACTGCGTCCCTGGTGCTGGGCATAAACAATCTCACGCCCACAGTCCTTCCCTTTTTCCTCTCGAGTCCAGTACTTAGTTGCCAGCAGCTGTGATATGGTTTCTCTACACAAGCATTACTCTTAGGACCTCGCAATTTTTGGGTAATTCTTGGGTGACCGCACAAAGATTCCGAGGCACGGCTGGCATTTTAACCCCTAAACACACACACACACACACACACACACAACCAGTCACACAACAGCGACACTTAACTCTCCAACCAGCATTACTCACAGTCAACCTAAGACAGGTGGACATGTCGTTAGGTGCCTAGCAACCCCAATAAGGAGTAAATGAACTCCCGTACCCACACCAGGGTTGCCTAGGTGCCCAACGACCAGACACACAGCAACCATGATGTCATCCTTCGTGCCCAGAGCCATGTGTCTCTAGTCCTCAGGTGACGGGCTTCTTTGTGGGTGTGTTCATACTTACTGACTACTAATTAATACTAATTTACAAGTAATTGAGCTAAACTTGCTCCACCCTCAAGGGATATTCCATATTCTATTGTTTTCTCAATAATTATTACTATTGTAGAACTTGTGACAACGATGTGCTTTCCGAGCGGTTCCAGCCAAAGATAAAACGCAGTGGTTAAAAGGAAAAAAAAACCAAACAAACAAACAAAAAAACAAATCAATGGCTTAGTGGAATTCAGGCTGCGCCCCAAGCTCAGTCCCACGTGTTTGTTTCAGTGACACATCTGTCAAACAGAGTAAAAGTCACCCAGATATCGTTGTCGTCACATGATCAGCTCATATAAAGAAAACACATCACAGCCATCTGTCATCTGCCACATGTCAGTCTCACCATCTTAAATAAATAAATAAAGAGTTTGAGGCCCAGTTGCATTTTAGTTGTTTCCTCAGAACATTGTATGTTTTCTGTTCTTTTTCTTTTCTTGAGAACAGAATTCCTGCATGAAGCATTTGCTGCATGATATGATGTATGATGTTCTTTAATCTGTCCTGTGATATTGGCCTTTGCAATAGTGGACTCACAGAAAGCAACAATATGCAAATGAGCTCTCTGACCAATCACAGCGTTTGCTACTATGTGTTGTGAGCTCCCTGACTCATCGCAGTTCTAGATGAGTGTTTCTGTAGGGATTTTACCCTTTGACCAAAGTATCATAGGCCAGTCTTTAATCATGCATTATATCTCAATTCTTATACAGTTGCTTGCAAAGGTTCTGGTATCCTCAGTCAAATTGTATGTTTTGTTGATGTGGAACAATTATGTATGAATAAAAGGTAAAATCTGTTTTGGGCACTTTTTGTATTTTATTTTTTATGTTAAACATACATTTTATATTATTTTTAGGTTTAATGAATAGAAATTTGACAAAAAGGGAATGTTAAGCAAAATTGTCCTGTAGAGTGAATGTTAACTCATTTTAATGAGAAAATCATGAATTTGACCGAGGATATTCTAAAGTTATTTGTGACTTGTATTTGTCTCAGCCTAATCAGAATCTTATCTCTGAAAATGATGGAAAAGAAAAAAAAAAAACACGAAAACACTGTGCAGCAACACAACACATACATGACCCTTTCATGACATATTCGCTTCCATAAAATCATTATACAAGCTTATCACAAGATTTTCAGCTGGAATGAATAATTGACTAAAGCAGCCTTTATAACATCTGATGCTTGTTGGGATAAGGCTTAATATTTTCTTATATAATTTTTATATAATGAAGGGTTTCCATAGATGACACAAAGCCTTATGAATACTGTTACGGGAAACTCTCTGGGTGTGTTTTTCAACACTCTGTAGGACCTGTACTTAGTTCTTAGCACAAACTGCATGCCTTCTACCTTTGTGTTATTTCTGAAATTGGTGCACAGCTCTAGAAGTGCAGCTTATGGGACATGTCCATAGAAAAATGGGAGAAAATTGTCTCAATCATGGGCACAAACATTTGAGAGAGGATCGGAGAACATATGAGAAGTGCAGAAAATGGGTGGAGATAACTCACCACAGCCAGCTTTTTGAGCCAGACATAAAATTGTGGTAACAGACACTGGAAGCTGCACATCGTTCTATAGTCCCATATTAGGAACTCCTGGTCTTTAGTGTTTTTTCCCAAAGATGTTCCAAACCTGATATATTTTGTCCCCCCACCCCCTCATCCCCCAGCTGACAAGTCTTATAAAGTAAAGTTACCTCTTATAGTCACGTGTAAACACCCAACAGCAAAGCACATGTTCATGTGTGAACAATGTGAAAATCTTTCTCTACATTTAACCCCTTCACCAAGTGAAGCAGTGGGCTGTCACCAGCGGGGTCCAGGGGAGCAGCATGTGGGGACGATACCTTGCCTAAGGGTACCTTAGTAGTGCCACGAGTTCTAGGATTCAAACCCACCAGCTGCCCTTTAATCCTTTGATCAGGACATTTAGCAATAGAAATACGAAAACAACTACATTCATGCTACAAGCAAGCCAACACTTCTGTGCATTTTGTCGCGTAAAAACTCTGCTATTAAATTTCTGTTATTTAATGACACCAACTCCTCTTAGGCTACAACTAACAAAGTAATTTAACGACTACATTCGAAAAACGGAATGGATCTCCAGAGTTCCTGAAATGGATATTATGACTACAGAAGGACTAGATGACTCGAGAGGTGTGTATCTTAGGAATGTGCTGTTGGGACACTTTGTGTCAGTGACAGGAGACCCGGTGGCTAAACAGAGAACCAAGCCTCAAATGCCGGAATTTCTTTTCTTTTCTTGGGCTTGTTTACTGCTCCACTATTCCTCTGCGCCTTTAAAACCCTAAGTCTCACAAGTGCACGCTGTTATTAGGCTGTGCTGTGCCAAGTTTGTGGCCACTTTCGCCTCTATAAATCCATTGTTAATTTTAGACATATTATGAGTGCATATAGCGCAGTTTACTACAGTTCCTTTCTACAGAAAGTATATAGCAGTGCATTCCACTTCATAAAAAATGTAACGTAATTCCTCCACAGCCAAATAACATCCGCGTAAGAGTAGCTCTGTGATCAGAAATGGACCTCTGATGAAAGATTGGAGGATGAGAGCATCATACATTAACAGACAAGCTACAGTCATTAACTGTACACCAGCAAGGGAGGACTTTCTACTAAAGTGGCCAGTGAATATACAGGCTTCCAGTGGAAGGTTGCATCACCTGTGTTTTTTGCACAGAACTTGGCTTGCTCGGCAGCATCATGACTCACATCTTAGAGCTCCTTGGAACACTGTGTCACTGAGTACACTAAAAACTGCTGCCCCTCTGGACAGGTAAAATAAAACACAGGTTATTTTGGGCTGTAGGGACAGTGCAGGTGTTCAGCAAAGCCTTTGGGCTTTGGGCTCAGATTGTAGCCCGTGTCAATCCACACCATTTAGCTGTCACAGGCTGGACTTTGGAGTCGAGCAGTGATGGAAGGACCTAGGGGGCTTCCTCTCATCATGTCCGGGGTTTGATGGGACCCAAGAGGTTAACCCTGCAAGTCCCCACTGCTGCTCCCACATGACATTTAATCAGAGCCGCTGATGTGGCTGTCTCTGGGGCAGCATGGACAATTCAGATGTGAGGGATTTATGAGGAATCTGGCAACCTTAGGTAGTACTTTTTGCCATTTTGGGCCAGTTTCATTATGAGTAATTATGTTGGTCCAAAATGTAACATTTACAAACAGCCTAAATAAGGGGCAGAAGTCAGAAGTCTGCATGACAACTACATAACTTTAACCACTGTGAACAGTTATGAAGACTTAAGCCAACAAGCATTAGTCGCCATAGAGGCTGCCTTTATCCATTTCCCCTCAGTATTATAACAGCTGACACTTACTGGAATAAACTTTTGCAAAAGTCTAAATAGGTTCATGTCAGCTGTCATGAAAGGCCATTGTAACTATTTTGAGTATTGTGTATTTCATACATTTAGCATTTTTCCTGTTATTGCCAGAGCTTTTTATGAGGATTACACAAGCTGAACATGTCAGTAATGTGCGCAACTAGAATTAGTAAAATTCAATAATTAACAGGGAGGTATATATATGCTTATACATATAATGCACTACAAAGATAGAATTTAAATATAGTCACTGTTATAGGTCCTGTAGAGTCAAGTAAAGTCAAGAAGGTGTTTGTCATTTCAATCAGTTCAACCATTTAAAAAAAACATGAGCAACAGCACAATAATTTACAGGAGGAGACAACATACAGGAGCAGTAACATATTAGTGTGAGTGAATACAGTCTTATGAGATATTGTATTTTAAATGAAGAGTAGTTAGGTGTGCAAAAATGCAGTAATACAGTAGACAGTGGTAGATAACAATAAATGATGCAAATGGTGCAAATACTGCAGCAACAAGATAAGAAAAAAAGTATAGAATATCAATAAACACCGGGTATTTACAGTGGTAGTTGGGATAGCTTTTCTATCAGATGCTGAGGAATGATAGTGTTGAATGCTAAGTTGGAGAGCATTCTACCAAAAGTGTCCTTTTTGTCCAGATGCATGAGGGCCAGGTGAAGGGTGGTGGTGATGGCATCATTTGCTGAATGTTTGGGATAGGATGCAAACTGCAAGGGGTCCAGTGTGGGAGGCAGCATTTGAAGTGCTTCATGGCGAACCTCTTAAGGCACTTCATGATGACTGGTGAGTTGCCACAGTATGGTCACTTTGGCACAGTGATGATGGTGGTTGCTTTGAAGCACACTAGAATCACACTGGCACTCAGAGAGATGTTGAAGATGTCTGGGAAAACATCTGTCAGTTGGTCTGCACATCCTCTCAGCACACAACCAGGAATCTTGTCTGGACCAGCAGCCTTCTGTAGGCTGACTATAAGCAGAGTTTATAGACTATAAGTGGTCTGCCTCGCTGCCAAGTCATTTTATGCTTCAAACTGATCGCCTGGATGCTCTTCCACTTGCACCATACGTCTGTGTTTTCTGAGCATGTGCACTGTTTCACTGCACTTCCCAAGATAGGATGGCCCTTGCTGTTATTATAGGGGAACCTCATCTGAAGGTGGTGTCTAAGGTTCTAAGCAGTGCCTGCACCTCCACAAACATCCATGGCTTCTGGTTGGGGCATGTGTTGATGGTCCTGGCGACAGTAATATCATCAACGCACTTTCTGATGTAGCCAGTCACCGATAGCATGTACTCCTCTAGATTGGCAGAGCTACCTTAAACATGTCCCGGTCAGTCTGCTCAAAACATTCCTGAAAAACAGAGATGGCTTCCAGCTTTTTGTCTGCTTTAGAAAGGGCTTGGCACGTCTGATGAGTGGTCTGTATACTGGGATCAGCAGAGATTTGTTCAGAGTAGCTGAGGTGGGGATGGGGCTCGGTGCGGTACATGCTCAAGATGTTTGTGAACACAGTCCAGCACATTCGCACCTCTCACTGAGAAGTCCACATATGGGATTTAGGGAGAACTGACTTGATTAAAATCTCCAGCTCCAATAAACAGTCACCCATCATGACTACGAGCAAGGGAAATAAAATGGTCGACATCTAACAGTCACAAACTCAAGCAGCAGTGAACAGTAGCCAGAGATAAGCATTCAGACACCAGTCAGTGTCTATGTAAACACACAGTTCTGTCCAAGCTCTGCAAAAACAAAAGCATAGCAGTCTCTGAACTCACGCTGGGTAGTACACTGGAGTCGGATGTAGTCCAGTTTATTGTCCAGGGAGCAAACATTAGTGAGCAGGATGGACAGGATAGCTGCCCAGGGAGTATTAACTATTAGCCTAGCATGGACATGCATATATCATCTGGCTGTGTATATTTTGGCCAGTGTTGAAAACCCCTGGTTATTGGTGTCACCAGAAACATCCATGCAGACAAGCAGCATCTTTTGCTGCAATTAAGCACTTATGTAACTCAGTGTGAGTCAGCTTCTGTTTATTTTAATGTCAATAATACAGGCTGAACTGTCAGAATTGTTAGCCCTTACAATCTTATTGTCAGTCAGTGTTAAAAAACAATAATAAATGAGGTGGAACAAAATGCATACCAACAGAGATATGGTCTGTAATTCTATGCCGATATAATGGACCAAAGGTTCTCACAGAGTGCCCAGTGAGAAAAAGCATGAGGCAGCTATTTTTAATAAAGTGGACAGCGGAGATCACCCAGCATGCATTAACATGTAGCTGCAAAGGCATGATTTGTTCAGTGAGTCATGTTAATTAAGTGTACTCTGTTTCCTTTGAAGTGCATGATCTGGCGCCAGCAGGATCAGGTGAGTCTTACTGCAAGCCATGAGGGAAGAAAAGGCCAAGCATGCCAGGCGGCAGACTGTGCCATATGCTTTTGGAGGGAAAGGGGAAATGACCTCAGGATTGTTTCTTTAGAAGTCAGGATAGTTCTAACTGAGCTGTAATACAACGCCTTAATCTCAATTCTGCAAGGACACAGTCAGACAGATCCCACTAGGCTGTCTTTATCAACTGAAGACAAGTCAAATACAAGACTTTGCTTGATAGCAATTGACGTATTGAAGGGTCAGTATGCTGTGAAATGTGTATTCACTTTGAAATGCATGTTCACTATGACACCAGAAAGTCCATATATAATATTTTCTCTGTTTAGGAATGGAAATAATCAGATTTGTACTGGAATCCTAAATTTTTCCTTTTTTGTGTCATAAAATGGCTATTTTTGGTGCATATTCACCCAGCTGGTGGCCTGGTGGTTAGGGAGTTGCCCCTGCAGTCAGAAGGTTGTGGGTTCAAATCCCAGCACTGCAAGTGCCATCACTAAAGTACCCTTTAGACCCAAAGAGCATAAACACTCAAATTCCACCAAGAGTAGTTCGGTAATTTTCTTTTCTTTATTTTTCATTTGCATCTCCATTTTTATGTTTTAACATAATTGCATAATCATGCTACATTCTATTTATTAAATTATTATTCCTATTTTTGCGGAGTTCCTTTAGAGCACTTTGAGCTGAAAATAGCTTGACCGAACATGGTAACGCGGCTAATATTGAAAGCAAATCCATCTGCATCAGTCAGCAGGACATCATTTGCATAATGCTAATTGGCGACTGCTGGCTTTCATTCATTATTAGCAACATTAGCGATTTGAATGGACTCCTCTAATGTACAGGTGCTACAAAACTAAATCTGTTGGTCGCATTATTATTACACACAGCACAAACAGCACTGACATCAAAATGACAATACAAGATATCTGAATAAAAAGGGATCAAATAATGACTTGATGCTCTAAATTTATTCTTCACATTCAAGTGAATTACATATTGATATTATCTCTTTGCCCCTTACTGTGATTATTCTAAAGCTGAGACTGTGGCTTTATGCTCTAAAAGTATCCCATTTACAGTGATGTTTTTATGCAGAAGTGTCCTAAAGAGTGTAACTATTTCATTTAAAATAAATAGCTTGTAAATACATCATTTAGTGCGACAGAAAGTAACAAATGTTCTTTACCTCCATTATTAGATTATCACACAATCACAGATCACAGGGCTAATTCAGAATTAGCCACTGGCCGCTTGCTTGGGAGTGGTGCATCCTCTGAGAATTCCATTTGGACAAACAAATTCGAGCGTAAATGCTGTAAACATTTCGCTGCTTTCAGCCTTCCTCTCAAGAGACCAAACTACGGCAGCCTTAACAGTGGAGCACTCCAAAACCTTCGGAACTAACAAAAAAGAAGTAAGCCCAGGATGATTGGCCCTTTTGTTTCAGCACATGTCAGCGTTTCTCCAGTTCACAGCATGGTCCCTGAAGGGGTTCACCTGAACTACTTTAAAACACTTAGCTGGCAGCGCAAGAGCCATTAGGGCTGTGCACTTTATATTTGTTCATCGTTAGCGCAACATAGGCCTTTGAAATACTGGGATCACAAAAGGCTGCAGCAGGCAACTGAACCCTTCAACCAATCATGTTTTCTTTTTCTGTACTGTGAGCATCTGGACCAATCACAGTTCACAGTGTTTCTGTGGGTGTTTGTATGGGTATTCAAGTAACTGAGCTGAAGTCATCTTTTACCTTGTATTGTTAAATAATTATTTGGTGTGAATACTTGCTCTCCATTGCATTTTGTCTCGAAGCAAAAATCAGAACTCCCAAAGTGCTCATTATTTTTTGTTATTTTCGTTCAGGTTATATAAATCTATTTTCTGGAATTTGTTTGCACTGTTTATCGACCGTTCAAAAGACTGTCAGCTTTTATTGGGAATAGCAGCTAAAACCTTTAGACCTTTAAACCAGTCGTGAATCATGTAAATGAATGCTAAAAGATGTTCAACTCATCTGCTGCCAACTCCACCCCCACTGAAAATGTTTTGTTTCTTTCTATCCATCATCGACCATCCCACCCCCTATTTGATCACTCAACAGCAATGTTGAGTGTAGAGACGCTCCCTCTCCCCCCTGACAGCCACTGAGTATTTCGCACTGTTGAAGAGTATCTGTCACTAAGCACATGAAATATCCTCAATATGAAGAACTGTTCAGTGCTTTAGTCTTGCCAGTAAAGTGCAATGCAACATAAATACACTCGCTGCGGATAATCGTTGATTTTTCTCATCAATCCCAAAGCAAATTCAGCAGCATTAGTAGTTATTATTATTCCTGCAGAATTTAACCAGAAGGAGCAAAATGTATTACTGCGGATTTTGCTGCACACCTGGTCGCTGAATGGCATTTACTTACACAGTCGCAGCTGGATGCTGCAGTATAAAAAGTACTAAAAGGGGCAGAATGGAAAGCAAACATCTGAAACTTATACTTTTAAGCGAGATCAGCCGACCTCTTTGACCTCTCTGCTGCCTTCAACACAGTGAACCACCAGATCCGCTTCGTCACTCTTTCCAACCTTGGGATTTTCCAATCCCGCTCCCGCAAGTTTCTGTCCCACTCCCGCCCACTCCCGCATAAATGTGTAATATTTCATCCCGCTCCCGCCCACATCTGTTGTGGTTTGTCCCACTCCCGCCCGCTGAATCCCGCAAGCAAGGCTGGTGGAGTATAGGGTGGGCCAAAAATACTGGGCGCATTTTAAATGCTATAATATCTTGACTTATAAAAAATAAATAAGGTACCAAATTTATTTGTTGCCTAACTGACATACAGGAATTTATGTAACATAGGCTATATTCTGTGGGCCCAATTAAAGAAGTCTTTTATCTAAGGGTAGATTTGGCTAACCAGTCTTCCACACAAATATACAACCAGCAACGTTTCTAACTAGGCTACAGACCTAAATTAAAAATATCTAAACAGTTTCAATAGAAACATTTCACAGTCAAAATGAGAGAAATATAGGGAAACATTGAAATTTGTGGCACGGCTCTGTGTTTATTCCAACCTCAGTCAGTGCTCATTGCGCTTCAATTCTGCCGGCAAACGCAAACATCCGCAGGTTAGGTCGCTTACCACATATGTTGTTCCCCACATAAAAACAAACTGTAAAATGTATTCAAGGAACTTCTTAATCCAGGGCTGGGCAATTCATTTCTACAGGGGGCCACATGAAAAATCTGACCAGTGTTACAGGGCCGAACCAACGATAATTTAAACTTAATTCTGCTCAATATTATTTTTCTCCCATTGTAAAAAGCAGTAAATGATATATTTTGATAAGCTGTGACTAGGCTTGTCACGATACTGCAATTAAAAACTTGAACCCAAATCTAAGGATGGTGCTCGATACTCTATATACTATATATTATTTTCGATACTACAGGGAGGTGTCGTTCGATAGGCACTAGGTTTATCCCTGGCTGAGCTACGGGGCAAAATTATCCGTTTTAGCTGGCTCACAACTTGGAATTGCATTTAAATGCGCACAACGATTTTTTCCCCCGCCCTTCGTAGAGAAGGTTTTGAGCTAATAACTCTGGATCCCCATGGGCTAGGGGGGCAAACGAGGGCTTGTTGGAAAGGTCTCACGGAGATCTACCCGCATGTCGAGTTTGGCATGGTTGGGTGCTCGCCCTAGCTCGGAAAGTCTGTGCTCAGGGGACCAATACACCGGTTCTGCGGGGAGGAGAGCTTTGCCATTGGCTACATTTGATATGTCTGGGGGAGCTGAGGGTCTGTGTAAAATTTTGCAGCGCAAGTTTGTTCCCCGTCCGAGCTACAGGGCACAATGCTCTGTGACAGCTGTTTTTAAAGGTGCGTGACTCCGTAGAGAGCCAGGGGTAGAGCCTTGGGCTTCCAAAGCACCAAAGTTCCCCCTGGCTCTCTACGGAGGGAAAAAAGTGGCACACACCTTTAAATGAGTCCCGAGCCGGCTGTCATGTAAACACTGGGTCCTCCAGGTAGCCGGGGGAGGGGCTGCCCACTACAATACCTGTTGTAAATTGTTGTAGTCTGCTGACTATTTCCATGAACCGGCAGAAGCAAAACTGGCATTGAAGTATCGTTACCAGTGCTAATTGCTATCGAACTCTATACTAAATTTTAGTATCGATTAGTATCTGAAAATCGATTTTTTGACAATATCATTCCTTTGTGTTTATGACTGACATACCGCGGGCCGGACAGGGACGCCCAAAGGGCCGTATGTGGCCCGTGGACCGTAAAATGCCCAGGTCTGTCCTAATCAACAGGCCAACAGCTGCACATGTGTAATTACATAATGTGTGATGTAATGAATTGTACTTCTTTGTGTTCTTGTTAAAAGATTGCAAAGTTAATGGGGCAAATGCATTATCAAAATGTTTCTGCCTTTTCCCATGGCCTGATATATTGCTCCTATGAGCTCTATTTTGACTTACAGAGAACAAACCTTTAAAACAGGTATCATATTTTCAATGCAGCCTTATAGAAATGCTAATTTGTAATCTAGGGAGCCATCAGACTGCAAACTTTTGGCTAGTTTTCGGGAATGTATTATAATATTAGCATACATATTAACTCCCCTGCGATAATTACCTACCTTGTTGAAAGTCGTGGTGGCACCTGATATTTAAGAACACTGGGCAGATCAGGATATAAGTGACCACATTTAAAAAGAAAAAAAAAAAACAGAAAAAAGACAAAGAAGAAAAACACTACAGAGCCCAGTTAATAAAGTGGCAAATGCACAGTGTTATCTTCAATAGAGAGCAGATAATTGGTGTTTTTCTTTCCCTTGCATAATAACTAGCCATTTGTTTACTTAGGCAAAGTTCAGCGCAGACACGGGGATCCAGACTCAGAGTCAGGATGAGTTGTGCATGTCTATGAAAAGATAAATTCTGCTCCACCGATTCCCTTTCTCCCCTTGCCAGGCGAAAGGTGAGGGAAAAGAAAGAAGGAGACAGAGAATGAGCCTGAGTGATTGTGCGTGTGAGCACTGTTATGTACACTTCGGGCCTAACAGAAATAGGGACAGTGTCTACATTCATCATCTTCATGATTTAAGCTATGGGCTACATATATTCTTACTTTTTGTCTCTCTGTCTCTGTGTGTATATACATATATATATATATATATATTAGTGCTGTCAAACGATTAAAATTTTTGATCTAATTAATTACATGGTGTGGCGATGTTGTGTAATTAATCGCATTTAATCGCACATACATACAGACTTACAGCAGTTTTTTTACCATTTATTATTGAATACAAGCCT
>JBBPCX010000141.1:13694173-13710423 GCA_037974365.1 Hydrocynus forskahlii
GTCCCACTCTATCCAAAATGACTTGATCTCTGCTGTTGCAGCCACTGTTTCTGATCATATCAAAGGTAAATTCAGACCTTTATAGCATGGCAGGTGGATGAAGTACGGCAGGGTCACAAACCATTTTCTGAAAAAGGAACAGAGGGCAGAATTTCTGTACAAATAATGTAACAAATTTCATGATGTAGGCCGAAAACTAGCTTCCCCTGTTTGAAAGACTAGCAGCCGCCACTATATATATAGGTACATTTTTTCACCTGTAGTGTCTTGCCTAAAGCTGTTGAAATCACATGATGCACACTCATCCTCTTTTGGGTGCACACACTGGTCCATTTACTGTGTCTTTACAGTTTAATCCTCTGCCACTGTGGAAAATGGCTTGGTTGAAGTCTAAGCACTATAACAGAAAATAAACTCCATTTCATGTTCCATCTGACTACACATCCTGTCATAGTGAGCATTACATTCCGCGTAATAGTTCATGATGGAATTCAGTTAATGGGGTATGGCAGAGTGGCGAAGCAAACCTACATGTGTAGAAATAGTTTTGATACATATGTAATACACTGTGTAATATTGATTTAAGCCTCGCCATTTGCTATTACTTTACAGAGAAAGACAATGACAACGTGTCATTTTTTTTTTTTTTGCAGCAATTGAGAAAATATGAGTCATTCTCAAGGCAAAGAAAGCATAGCCTAATACTTGCACAAAATCGCACAAAAAAATATGCATCTATACCTTTCCATAATGCACTTGTTTCATGGCTGAAATCTCTGTTATGGGTCACAGTGCATTGTCAGATATGTAGCTAATGCAGGAAGTGGTGAAAGCCACCCATTTTCTCTCCATTACCATGACACTGAAGCTCACCCTCAAGTACCATTTATGGGTCCATGCACTTTGTTCAAGAACAGCCTCCGCAAGGGCAGGAAAGAAAAGACAGAAAACAGCACCAAAAATACCCACCAAAAAACAGCCAGTGGTTTGAGATGCATTACCTTTCGTCTCAGAAAGAATAAAGCTTTTCTTTGGTGGCACAGCAAAAAATAAGCTGGACGCAAAATGACTTTTGTTACTTGAATTAATGAGGCTTGTAATGAACTAAACTGGCCCTCTTTGTTCATTGCAGATTAATAACTGAATTTGATCTTTCCTGACTGTGAGATTTCCTGTCGCCCAGCCCAGGTCATTGCTTGGTCAGGCGTTTAATGTGTGAGCCATCCACAATCTACTTGCCAAAACTCTGCAGACACATTGTATTTGGTGCCCACTGAGAAAAATAATGCAGTGAATTTATTGGATTGAAATTTCTATATTCTATATATTTCTATAATTTATTGGATTTCACATAATTTCTCCAGGAATACTGCATCATCACAATCACTTCCATAAGAATGTAGAAATCATGCTAATCATGTTTTATTCATATGGAAATGATGTACACATTTAAACCGTATACAGTGTGCCCTGTGTGGTATTCATTTACTGGAAAATCACATGCCTGTGTCACCGACAGTCATAGCACACATGTATTTGTAATACAGGCTAATGCTAGGCTAATGCTTTAACAGGATGTAACACAGTGCTAACCAGGTTGCTGCCATTTTAAAATGCAATAGACTCATCAAACTGCTGGTTTGACCACTAGTGTTGAAGCGCCTGGCGGCAGAAAGCAGCTTGGTCAGACAGGGCTCCTGCTATAGCCTTGCTGCAAGGGTCAGAATGCTGCTCGGCCTTGTGATGTGGAATGAATGGCATATTTTAGGCCTGCAGTACACAGTTAACCACCATGTGTGCATGCATAGTGGCTACGCAAGTAGCACTGTAGACATCCTTGTTTGTTGAACTTTGGTCTGGAGGGTCATAAGCTCTGTCCATAAAGGAGCTGGTCAAAACGGAAAATCCTGAACATAAGAATGTTTTCCTGAATTACTACAGTATATGGACAAAAGTATATGGACACATCTGCATTTCAGGGTTTGTGTTAGACAACTTACTTCAAGTGAAGGGTGATCTTAATGCCTCAGCCTACCAAAACATTTTGGACAATGCCACGCTTCCAACTTTGTGGACACAGTTTAGGGAAGAACCTTTTCTATTTCAGCATGACTGTGTCCCAGTGCACAAAGCAAGCTCCATAAAGACATGGCTGGATGAGTTTGGTGTGGAAGAACTTGACTGGATCACACAGAGCCCTGACCTCAACCCCATCCAACACCTTTGTGGATGAACTGGACCTTCGGGTCCAACATCAGTGCCATACCTTTTAAATGCTCTACAAAATGAATGGGCACAAATGTATTTGAATGCAATGCCATTAAAGTCCCTATAGATGTAATGGTCAGGTGTCCCAGTACTTTTCAGTCAGTCAGACCACACATCACTTCATGGTACACTGCGTCCACTGGTTATGTTGATAGTGCATCTTGTAGATACACTGTACTAATTTCAGGGCACATACATAAATCACTGTGATGGACTTGCAAACTGTCCAAGGAGATTTTCTGCCTTTAGCTCTATGACCGCTGGGTTAGGCCCCAGCTCTTTCTGTGAGAGTAAGCAGAACAGCACATTGAATGGTCAGCTAGGGGTGAAAAGAGCTGAAACTAAATGGCTTTTAGTCACTATACAGGTCACTGCTGGATCAAACAGACCATCAGTATCAGGTCCACACCAACTGTAGCTTTTAAAAGCTGCTAAAAACGGCCCTATTCTCTTCCGGCTTCTTCTAACAATCTGCACTTCTATTGCATTTTCAATCATTCTTTTATTGATTTTGTGTTCTATTATTTCTCTTATTTCTTCCATTATTTAATTCTATTTTATTCTATTGTATTTTATTTTCAGCACATTGAATGTAGGGCTGCAACTATCGAATATTTTTGGAATTGAGTATTCTGTCGATTTTTTCAACGATTAATCGAGTAATCGGATAAATCATACTTTTGTGTTTTTAAACAACTATATCAACTGTGCAACATGAAAGACCTCTTAAAATGAGCACGGACTTTCCGAACCACATTGCTCCGTGGGGCAAGCACTCAGGCGTACCAAGCTCCACGGGCTGATAGGTCTCTGTGATCGCCCTTCTAGCCCACAGTGATCTAGAGTTATTAGCCAAAAACCTCCCCCAATGTTCTTTATGGAGGGGGGGACCCAAATGCCCTGTTGCGGGTGCTCTACAGCCGGAGTCGGGGGCGAACTATTTTCCCCTAAGGCACCCGGACTGGCTAGCAACACACCTGGCTCTCGTCTCCTATCCCCAGTTCAAATCCAGATGCGCTCCTCTAACTCTGAAACCTTCTCCGTCAGATGCGTAACTAACGTACACTTCACACAAGTAAACTTTAAGCTAGTGCTACTGACGGAGAGAGGGGCTGAACTAAACATGCCGCACTCCGTGCAGAGAAGGCGCTCTCCAAACTCCACACTGCAACTTACCATTTATTGGGCCAGTTGTCTCTCATCTGTTTAACAATCATCCAAAACGTTAAGTTAACTCACTGCTAAGTTATAATTAGCGACTAAAAACAGTACAAACACGCTCAGACACTGAGCAGCACCGGCAGCTACACTGCACTAGGTTGTCCGCCTTACGCAGTGTAAAATGGTCCCACATAATTGTTTCAGCCCTAATTGAAGGACCTTTTGTGCATGACAATGTGGTATATAAATGAACTTGACTTGACAACAAGATTTCAGACCAATGCAGGATATGTGGCCACTGTTGCAAATATAGCCCCACCTTAAGACCCTATCTGTGTTTGTCTATACACTAAACATCACAGGAAAAAACTTAGTTCTGACAAAGCCAACCATTAAACACTAATGAAACCCACATCATTCACAACTCAGCCAAGTGAGTGGGGAGGCTTGTCTGATGACGCAAAGTGAGCTCTGTGCAGTATCTGAAACATAGATTCTCCTATCACATTACTAAGCCGTGAAGAGGCTTCAGATCTTTTGGATAAAGATATATTGACTAGACACCCACACAGAATGTGCTCTAAGTTCGACAGCAACAGGTTCAATGCTACACCTACCACATGTTGGATCCTATAAGACCATAGTACTTACTACAACAGCAGTAAAAACTGCTTGGCAGGCTCAAGAGGCCATTGTTAGAATTGCAGTGAGCGTTGATTGATAGTGTGAGCTCGAGGTCTTGACAATTAATATTTCAAAGTGGGAGTAATTAATAATGCAAGGCATAACTGCACTCAATGTATTAAGCAGTAACTGCTTGTTAAGCGGGAGTGGAGAAATAGGATGGGAGCTGGATTAAGATCCATCATTTTAAACTGAAATGGCCAGCATCTGGACTGGTGACCTTATCATAGATGAGTTCCCATATGTTTTATAGCCCCTTCATTCAAATCATCAAAGGCCCATCTGACTGAAAACTTAATTTGCCTCACTTTGAAGGAATATGTAAATCTTGTTAAAGTTGTTAATAAAACAAAGCTCTAAAAACAGCTTGTTTTTTTTTTTTTTTTTGTGATGTCATGATAGTTGCATATGTTGCATATGTTTAATCACCCTACTCCTGTTGATGTTATGAGGAACGTTTCAGTCTGGACAACCAATCAGAACAGAGATCTGCATATAATAGTCTGAATGGCACAGTAACAAAAACAGCCTGTTTAATTCTAATGGATAAATGGTTGGATAAATGGTTGGAAAAATACCATGAAAAAAAAAAGAACTCTGACTGCATGAACTCAAAGGACTTCAAAAGACGAAATAAAAGATTAAAGGACTTCAAAAGAAGAAATAAAATAAAATAAAAATGTAGGTTTATGTAAAAAATGAGTTTAATGTAAAAGCAATAAGAGTTTAATATTTCTCAATTATGAGGTTGTTACGATATTATTTAATTTTTATTTCTACTTGTTTTCAGGAATTGTATCCACTGACCTCTAGTTCACTTATGAAACAGAATCTAAACAATGATAAATATCAAATTTAATGCCTACATTTTAGAAGCTCTCACTCGCCAGTATTGTCCAGAGCTTGCTTACAGTGAAACCACGAAACCAACACAAATACCAGAAGAATCTACAGGAATCTACCAGAAGAATCTACAGGAACGACAAGAGCTGTATCAGTCAGGGATGGGGACTTTAAAGACATTGCATTCAAATATATAGACTTTAATATGGAGTTGGTCCCCCTTTGCAGCTATAACAGTTTCCATTCTTTTTGGAAGGCGTTCCACAAGATTTTGGTGTTTCTGAGATTTGTGCCCAGTCATGCTGGCACAGAAAAGGTTCTTCCCCAAATTGTGTCCACAAAGTTGGAAGCGTGGTGTTGTCCAAAATGTCTTGGTCTGCTGAAACATTAAGGTCGAGCCCTTAACTGAAAGTAAGGGGCCACCTGAATTTGTCTAGTGTATCTCAATCTGATTAAGTAAATACAAATGTAAAATCCTAAAGACAAAAACATTTTTATAATAGGCACAAATGTTCAGTTGTAATGTAAAGATAAGAGAATAAAGAAATAAAGTGTTTGCTACCTTGGTAACAGATTCAAAGAGAGAGAGCTGGAGTCATGTGATATTTCAATAAGAATGAAAAAAATATCACATTCTTTGAATGGGTTTTCTGTTTTCATGGTTTTCAGCCATTGTCAGTGTCTTTTAGACCCCAGAATCTATAATCACCTCTATGAAAGTACAAATTATTTATGTACTACATTAATTACTTAAGGTAAGCTGTCCTTCAGGCAGTGATTATCACACGCTGCCGACCAAGTTATACTTGCAGTAGCAAGCCCTCCAAAGTCAACTGCAGATAAGCAACGGGTACATATAATTTACATAAAAACATGAAATGATTCACAATATTTACTACCTAACTGACCCCTAAATGTTATTCTGCCTGTCAAAAACTATCATACATTAACCCGCCACCCAATCATGCTAGCTGTTTTTCCATTAATTTTCCATAAGCTGGGTAGATACATGAGAAATGTATGCGTCCAATTGTTTAGATGCACAATATTGAAATATTGTGCAATGTCCTTATCGCGTTAAAACATTATCATTATGTGCAATATCATATGTGCAACAGTCTTACATGTCCAATATCACTACTTATGTCGATATTATTTTTCAATTACTTAATATTACTACTGTAGCCTGCGGTGAGTCCCTGCTGTCACAGAAAATGAATGAATGGATGAATATTACTACTGATCTCTACTAAGTGTAATAACGTACTCCAAACTACCATTTCACTCAACTGTGTTACTTATCTTTAGTATTAAGACCCAGCATTTCTGTATATAGCATAGTGTATTTTCATATTGAATTTTTTTCCTACAGATTTTTTGCGTATTTGCATAATGTTTGCATTTTTAATTACTTTACATTCAGTTGTAACTAGTTTATTCAAATATATTAAATGTCCAATGCCACTGGGCATGGACACTTGAGTGTTGCTTGATATGCAATGTGGAATTACAATACCATATATTTCAGTGGGAAGACCATGGTCATAAAATCCATAACACCTGCATTCGTGCCTGGTTTGAAGTTAGGAGTGGCAAAATTCTGTTTCGCCCATGCTTGTGTCATCCACAAGCACCAGGTGGGACATTTGTGTATTTGATTACACTGAAATGGGAACAGATTTGTAAAGTGCATTTATTTGCTTGCAGATCTTTTTTAAGACACATAATCTTTGGACCTTTTGGCAAGACAGGCAGTGAACTACTGATAATTTATGAGCAACATGTTGGAGACTCTTGGTTTACACTAATGAATAAATATAACATTTTAATATCACTGAATATTAATACAGTTCATGTTCTGAAACTAATCTGCCAAAACACAAACCCACACAAATAGCATACGTGCCAAAAAGAAATGGGGAAATTATGATGTACCAAGGTTTCACTGAGTTATCAGAATGTTTAAGGTGAAGGAAGCGGCCTGATTGTTTGACAAATCTTTTCCCCACCCTGTGGTGCACGATGATGTGATGGCCTGTAATACTCGCCACACTCCAGACAAAGACAAGAATCTTGTCTTTTAAATGTTACAACATATCTGTTGTGCTTCATGTAACCACAGGCATGAACTAGTTTGATTTCAGGTTGACATGCGGCGTTCATACTAATGAAAATCTGCTAAGTCATAATCTCTGGGTTTTTTCTTCGATTTAATGGGCAACCACTGTGTCAATCTGTCCTAGATATTCAGTGGCAACTCAGTGGTGACTCATTGTATGCATGAGAAAATACTTACTGTTGGACTTGAGCACCAGATGACAAATCACTCATTGGCTTGAAATGATCTCTGCTTGTGTTACCAATGAACTAATGCTCATCTCCAACGTTGCATTTCCTTAGACCAATCTCTAGACTTGATGTGTGACAAGCAGAATGTAAGTGTTCCCATGCAGAAATAAAACATACTGCATTTTATCTGAAATACATTTCATGTGCACTGTGTTTCATTCACCATATTCGTAATCTACATCAAACCTTATTAGAGATACCATTCATTGTCAGCTCCAGTTACCATGTATGCGTATGTTGTATTCTGCAGTTAGGGAATGTAGTCCGTCTCTTTCTCCGCATCATTTGTTCGGCCATTTATCTCATTCATAAAATCGTCAAGACCCCCGCAGGACCACCAGTGAGCAGGTATTATTCATGTGTTGGATCATTTTCAGCACAGCAGTGACACTGACATGGTAGCAAAATGTTAGTGTGTGTGTCTGTGTGTGATGTACAGTTTGTTATTCAGTTCTGATTTAGGAGTCTGATGGCCTGGGGAAGGGAAAAAAAACGTTCCCCGTCATCTTAGTAAAGGCCTGGATGCTGCAAAACCTTCTGCCAGATAGAAGGGGGGAAAAGAGGTTGCGGGAGGGGTGTGTGGGGGGTCATCCACAATGTCTGCAACAGTGTGGAGAGAAATCCGGATGATCTTCTTAGCAGTCCATACTCTCCTCTGCAGCAGCAATCTGATGCGGCACGATTTCCGTACCATGCCAGGATGAAACTCTCTGTAGTCGCTCTGTAGAATGGGTGTGAGAACTGGTTGTTTTACCTATCAGATAAAGCTGTTAATTATAGTTTATTTGGTGCTGCGCAGTTTGTGTTAGTCATCATGTAATCCTTTATCAGTGGTCAGTTTCTGGCCACAGAACACTGTTGGTGTTTGGTTGGTGGACTATGCTGAGCTGAGCAGTAACACTGAGGTAGCACTGTTGAGTTGATACACTCAACACACACACACACACACACACACACACACACACACACACACACACACACGATCATGTGTCACAGCTGTGCTGAGAAAAAAAACAACCACCCAAATATTACTGGCTCTTTGGTGCTCTTGACAACTGATGAAAAAAGGGGCAAACATATAATGGACTACAAACAGATGGACTAATTCAAAACTACAGATTGTATCTGTTGGTTCAGTGGAGCTGACAAAATAGAAAATTAACACAGATATAATAAGCTAGATGAGCTTTATGAAGTCACTCGTCGGTGTATATTTGATGACTATACATTTGTTTTCTATCAGGATTGAGCGGTCAGTCGGGTCATTAGGATCAGTAGTGTAGTCGAACCCTCTAACTGAAGGACATCTGAAACACTCAGAGGTCAGGATAAGAGTGAAGTTATGGAAGAGTGAAGTTATTATTTATCACTTGGTGTCATTTTGTTTGTATGGAGAAAGGTATATGTAAGTAAAATCATGACCCACAAGAAGGGCTACCAGCCCTCCAGGGCTGGTCTGGAGGGTGAAGCCTTGAAATTCATTTAAAATCTATTAAATATTAATAGGTTTGATTTCCGGGAGTAAAATTAGAGTGGATTACAGTACCAATTATCAGGGGTTGACAATTTTTTTTGCTCTAGTATTCTAATGAATACCTACATGAATTAATTGGTACGCTCCAAAATTAAACATTTTCTACCTCACCATGGCCGCTGGCGGCCAAATAGTGCTGAACGTGCAAACTGACTTTGAACCTAAATTAAATTACAGGTCTAGTCACCCACAGGGACTATTTGGCACCAAAAATGTTAAATCAACATTCTAATGTGATGGGTGAGTCTGCTTTCTCGCCACTAACTGGTCGAAACCAGGAAGGCACGCTGACAGAGCCACTCGGGGCCAGTTTCTGAGTTCAGCCTGTTTCTGTACTTGTTTTGGTTGCTGTCAAGTGAGAAAAGGCAGTCTCGCTCAGGCCCGTGGAATGGAAAAGCAAGATTGTTTTAACTGCATCTCACTCAGCAAGGGATTTTCTTCACAACATGACAGACAGAACTCGGACAGAGACAGTCGGCCAAATCTCGACTGTAAACGTGCATCGCATGGGAGCTTCAAAAGTTTATCCTGGACCACAGGGGCAGATCACTCCTCTCTGGATTGGCAAACGGGTCTCATACCGGGGCCGTGAAGTCTGGGGGTGGGGAGGGGCACACAGTGACAGAGGCGCTGAGATCACACCTGATCTAACTGAATTTTGATTGGTGCAGAAGCGAGGCTCCGCGAACCGGCAGGAACCCTGTTTTAAAACGTAATTATTATTTTTCTTTTTAAGGTTTTTCTTACCTGAGTGGTGGTAATTAGAGATCCAGTATGAAGTTACTCAAATTAGGTACACTTTTGCGCAGTGAAGACTGAAAACTGCCTCGCGTTTTACTGTACATCCTGCGCATGCATACTTACGTACCACTTATGTCAACCCCTGCCAATTATGTTTGATCATTATGTAACCACTGCTGTAAAAAGGATTTAATTTGTTGTTATTACTCTTACTCGTGTTCTGTTTGTACAAAATTATTTAAGAATGCATACTTAAGCAACTATTTGCTTCTACTGTTATACTGTTTATACTAGTTACACTGTCTACGCTGTATATACTGGTTATACTGTGTATACTGGTTACACTGTGTATACTGGTTACACTGTCTACGCTGTATATACTGGTTATACTGTCTCTACTGGCTACACTGTTTGCATAATCCTCCACTACACTGCACATTTTGTCAATCCTTGCACATTTTACTTAAATGTATATAAGTAAACAGTTTAAACTGTGCTGTCCACACACAGTTTAAACCTTCCACTTATTTTATCTTATTATATACTTGTTTATTTGCACTGTTTTGTATGTTGCACAGTGTGTACACTGTGGAACCTGAGCTTCACCATTTTGTCCCTCTGTATACTTGTAAAAGTTACAGACTTGTAAAAGTTCACTTTGACTTTTGACTACTACCTTTACATGCTTTCAGCTCAGTTTTTTGGGCTGGATGAAAGTATAGAAACTAACTAGGTAATTCAGGGAGCAGCAACAGAGAATATTACATATGGATATGTAAAGTCACATACACAACACACACACACACACACACACTCCATCCATATCCATAAAGCTTCTCTCAAGATGTGACCCTGACAAGAGGTTCAAAGAGGCGAGGGTACTTGGTGCTTGTCCAGTGAAGAAGCTTTAGAGGATCACTAAACACCACGCTTCTACAGCATCTGCTGAGTTTTTGAGCAAAAGCCTTTTAATTAGTAATTTAACATAGGTTAATTCTCTCTCATTAGGATTTGTGCATGTAAAACCCATCCAGCAAGTGTGTTGCTCATTTCCTCGCGGCTACAGCGCTAATTGATATTCATGCATGATGAAGGTAGCCGATTAGCATGCAGCTAGGATTAGCTGGGTATGAGCTCCATCATTTTCTCGTGTGCTTCAAATGATTCCTCTTTGATAGTATTATGTTTTTACCCAGCGTGTTCCCGCATTTGGACCTAAAATTAATTTCAACATTTAGGAGCCAAGCCAAATATGTGATTAACAAAGACTTCAGGCCTGTTCACGAAGACGAGGACATCTGCTTGGGTTTCAGACCCCAATCTTGAAACCAAAAATTATCTGAAGATGTTGGCATGGCCTGGGCCAGTTATGTGAAACTGTAGACATTCATACAGTAAAATACAATAGCTGTCCTTATTTTGTTGGAATCAAGATGAATGAGTTCTGAGTTATACTTAGAAAAAGTAATACCAGTTGAATACTGAATATATGGTCCCAAATGTATACAGTCATGTATTCCCTTATAATGCATAAAAAAGCAATGCATACAGAATACATTTAGAATACACTCGGGTGAAATTCTGCTATTGATTTTTTTTTTTTACTTTATTCACAGTGCTCCTCACTGTTACTGGGAGATGGTTTTCTTAAAAAAATACATCTCAGTGTTTTGAAATTTTCTCTTTCTCTCTCTTGCTCTCTTTTATATTCTTGCCTGCTTCAGTTCGCCGCTGCCACCCCCCCCCCCCCCGGGTCCCCTGGCTGCCACCTGCCTCATGAACTCTTCATAGTTGCACCAGGAGACCCTCATCAAAGTTGTCAAAGTGTTTTGTGTTTTCAGTGAATTGGCTTGAGCATCCTAAATATAAATGTGTTAAAACTATTGAATATGGTTTTATTTGAATATCACAACCTGGAATGTGTAGCAGCGTTGCCAAATTTTCCAAAAACCTGCGAGTGAGATTTTGGGTGTGTGTGGCCGACCGGGGGGTGGGGGGGGCTGCATCATTAGGTGCGCCACCTACCGAGGAGTGTGCACAATGGGCAGCCTAGATCTGATAGAGAAAATACATTTTCAGCGTGAGAAATCGGAGGTAAGGCATGAGAGCGTGAGACGACAGTCAAATGGGTGAGTCTCACGCTCAGTGCGTGACCGTTGGCAACCCTGATGCAGTCTGGCACTTTTTTTAGGCTTACTGGAAAAAGCTAAGCTTGCCACTTGTGAATGTGCCCACTAATAAGAAGATTTGTCAATCTACCTCCAAAGTGCTTAGTAACACAGTTATATCATGGTTTTAATGTAGAGCAGAAACAACCATTGGAGGTGTTTCCGTTGAAATTTTACATGGTCTGTCTCTAAAAAAATAAATCAAACAAACAAACAAAAACTACTGCAGTATAGGAGAACTTTTAAAATATAACTTAACTTTTCTTGGAAATGAATGTAAAAGGAAGGACTCATTTTGGACCAGTTCTGCTGTTCCATTCATCATTAAATGTTCGCCCAGTCTAAAGAGAGGCTGGTGTTCGTAAATGCTAAAAATAAATAAATAAATTTGGTTTCTGGCAGCCCTGATGTGGACTGCATAAAGTGTTTTAAATTTAGATAAATAAATAATTACATATCAACCCTGCATATATACGTTCCATGGACACTTCATAAGAAACTTCTTGCAGCTGCAACATACTGGTGTACGGTTACAAGCTGCAGCCAGTCTGTTAATGCACAGTTTGTGCCTCCAGCCTTTCATTAGCGCTTAGTTTCTGACTGCAGGGCTGCTTTTGTTTGGTGGACCCCTCACAAACTACACTATATGGACAAAAGTATTGGGACATATGACACCAACAGGGATTTTAATACATTGCATTCAAATCCATAAACCTTTAATATGGAATCGGTCCCCTCTTTTGGAGTTTCTGCACAATTTCGTGCCCATTTATTCTGTAGAGCGTTCATGAGGCCAGACACTGATGTTGGCCGAGAAGGCCTGGCTCGTAATCTCTGTTCCAGTATCAGCCCAAAGGTGTTGGATGGGATTGAGGTCAGGGTTCTGTGTGGGCCAGTCAAGTTCTTCCACACTGAACTCATCTAACCATGTCTTCATAGACCTTGCTTTGTGCACTGGGGCACAGTCATTCTGGAATAGAAAAGGTTCTTCCCCACACTGTGTCCACAAAGTTGGAAGCATGGCTTTGTCCAATATGTCTTGGTATGGTGAAGCATTAAGGTTGCTCTTTACTGGGAGTAAAGGGAACCCTGCATTTAATAATTAAGGGATATGTCTCAGTACTTTTGGCCATATAGTGAACACTGTGCAGCCAGTTCCACAGTCTCATGCCAGCATGCGTCCAGAATGGTCTGCTACCCAAAACATATTGAGTCACCAGTGCCCCTTTGGTCAAAAACTGACCAATAATGGGCAGTTGACAGACGCATATCATCAGATGGACTACCACCTGTAACTGCATGCTTCTAAAGTACTCCTATAAAGTAAGTGGAGCTCATAAAAGGACAGCAGCTAGAGCAGGTGTTTTGAATAAAGTGGATAGTGAGTGTGTTTTTCAGCTCTTGTGGAAAATAATGGAGTGATTTATAACAGGATCTTGAATCAAGGACAGTTCCCTGAAAAATACTGGGCAAAGTGTTGCTCACTTTGTTTATTGGAGGTTTAAAACAGATGATAGATGTAGATATGTTTCACATCCCAATACAAAGGTTGTTTGGAAAATCCAGATCTCATTATTTTAAGAGCGTCTGGTGGGTCAGTCAAAAAAAAAAGAAAAAAAGGATGATACACTTGCATACTTGTGTGCAGTTTCATGTTTTGCTGCTTATCAAAATTAATATGAACACCTTCTACAAATATTTTCCCAGCAAGTTTTTCCCAGCTGTCCACCTGCCAGCTGTAGAGTTACAGTCGATAACTTTTGTGGGGTTTTTTGTGTTTTTACTGTTTATAACTGGTATAGTGGTAGGTATCCTCACTTATCACATGGGAGACTGGGGTTCGATTCCCAGACTGGGAGAGTAAACCTTATTGGAGCAGCCGGTGGCTTCGTGGTTAGGGAGTTGCTGCTGCAATCAGAAGGTTGTGGGTTTGAATCCCAGCACTGCTAGTGCATCATCACTGAGGTACCCTTGAGCAAGGTACTGTGGCTTCCTCATTGGTGGCAGCCCCCTGCTTCACTTGGTGAATGGGTTAAATGCAGAGGAAGAATTTCACTGAGAAAGAATTTGGCCAAAGTGTTGCTCACTTTGTTTATTGGGGGTTTAAAACAGATGATAGATGTAGACATGTTTCACATCCCAATACAAAGGTCGTTTGGAAAATCCAGATCTCATTATTTTAAGAGCGTCTGGTGGGTCAGTCAAAAATATATATATAAAAAAAGGATGATACGCTTGGTTTCATGTTTTGCTGCATTTCAGAATTAATTAGTATGAACACCTTCTACAAATATGAAGCTTTCCCCAGCTGTCCAGCCTGCCGGCTGTAGAGTTACAGTCAATAACTGCCCATGCTGCTCATTTGTGTTATACAGTGACTGCCTCCTTTCATTCCATCCGGTGACGCAACTCTGAGAAACATAGTATTTGTTTTTCATGCACTAAATGCTTTCCTGCTACTTAATTTATTGCGGCTGTGACTATAGTAAACTTTCCCAATATGTTCTTGTCTACAGTGACAAGAAATGGTTTGATGCACAGTAGTCAAACGGTTCATTCTAGTGAATCATTCAAAGTAGTGGTGAATGGAACCAGACGTCCGTTAGTTCAGTGGTTAATACACTGCCTGATGCCTGAGATGTTGTTTTAGGATAGTTTTGAAGAAAGCATTTGGGCCATTTTTTATCTATTAAGTACCTGCAGAGCATAGTAAGGCAAAATTGTCCACATAAAAAAAAAAAAGGTTTCCAGATTTACCACAGTTTTACCATTGTCAGCATATAGAAACCCAGAAAAAGGAGTGAAGGTTCACTGGTGGCTGTGTTTGTGATATTACCAGAAGCATCGCATTCTATTGGTAGTGTATTATTACAAAGATGACTAACTGGAGTTGGTGTGTGAATCAGAAGCTGGCTATTGGTTTACGATTGTTCTGACATGAAGAATCCATTTTTTCAACATTAGTAGTTCTGTTTATCCCAGCAGGCATGGTCTAACAGTTGCACTCTGTCTAGAAAAACCAAGCTCACTTTGGGAAACTAGCAGTGACCTTTCTGATTCTTTTTCCCTTTCTCTGACAGAGATGAACATAGTTACTTCAGATATTTATATAGTGCCACACACTGATCTATGAAACTGTATGCAACTGGTGTGGCAGGCATCAGTGGGGTGGCTTGTGAGGCCTTCACCGGCAAACTCACTTTAAAGTAAAGCAAAATGGCCCCTTGTAGTCACGGGTGAACACACCACAGCACAGCACACGCTGTGAACAATGTGGAATTCTTTCTCTGTATTCAACCTATTCACCAAGTGAACCAGGGGGCTGCCGCTAATGAAGTGGCCACATTACCTTGCTCAAGGGTTCCTCGGTGATGATGCAGTGCTGGGATTCAACCCCACAGCCTTCTGATTGCAGGGGCAACTTCCTAACCAGGCCATCCGCTCAGGGAATCGAACCCCAGTCTCCTGCATGACAAGTGGGGATACATACTACTATACTAAAAAGGAGTTGTAAACAGTTCCAACACAAAAGTCAAGCTGATCACACAGACTCTCACCGGACTGTGTATCATGTAGTCTCTCTTTCTTGTGTGCATTTATACTGACTGGTGAAGAAAGATCAAAAGGGTCACGCTTAGACATTCGCTAAGTTAACCTTTCCTCCTTTTTGGAAGGTTCCGTGCTGATACTTGAAGGTGCCGGCCCTTCAGAGGCCAATACAGCCAAAAGAGCAGCACTATTGTTGGAGACTCAAATTCATGAGTGAAAGTTCTCCAATATTTATTCACGCAGGAAATCTGTGACGCAATATCACTCACCACAGTGCCCCCTCAAAAAATGGTTGTGTTTTTGCTTGCAAAATTTCACTTGCAAATCTAAGACTGAGACTTAAATCATTTTAGACCATTATATGATTATTTATGATTTATTAAAATTATTGTACTGTACATGTTACTTTATTACACTGCTACATGTACCTAGCTTTGAATAGAATTATGTTTTCAGTTAAATATTTTATTATGGGTTTAGGGGTCTCTGTCTACACACGTTCACCCACCCACTTACACACCCATGCACACACACGTCTCTCCAGTGACTGCTGCTAGTATGGCTTGGACTCGGTATTCGACTTGACCCCTGAAAGACGTTAGCTAATTAGTTCCAAAGGAAGGCACAATCCATCTTCCTTAGTGTATGCCGTGTCCAGCTTTCAATTTGAAGTTCACTTAGACTTAAATTAGGACATTTTCAAGCACCGTAACCATGGAAAAGGAACAGGGGGTATTTTAACCACTGGTACCATTTAAGGTTGCTTGACCTGGGTAGTGACAACAGAACACACAAATTTACCCTTATTTGACTTTCAGACAGTAGCGGTGGTCTAAAACTTGTGGGTATAATTCAGAAGCTTCTTTTTGTTCACTCCAGTGGCGGCTGCTAGTCTTTCAAACAGGGGAAGCTCATTTTAGGCCTACATCATGAAATTTGTTATTCAAATTCAT
>JBBPCX010000141.1:13710845-13748033 GCA_037974365.1 Hydrocynus forskahlii
AAAAACCTTTCAATTGTACTCTAATAGTTGATGACTGGAAAATTACAATGACTGCAATTCATATAGGTAATTTGGAAGATCTAAGAAAAATATGATTTGCATAATAATTTGGAACGCAGTGTACATTCTATACTTCAGCCTTGCGGTTTCATTTCTGTCTTCCATCTTAACAGCGTGCCTTCCTATTATTCTTCTAAAATTTCCTATAAAATTGCAAGGTGGATTCATCCAGTAGATCAATGTAATAACAAAACATCACAAGCAATACTGCCAATTGCATGTTACTACAGGTCACTTTATAATTTAATCATATGAAAAATGATAATAGACAGGTTCATCTTTTCACTGCTTGTGATAAAACATGGATAGCACTTCACAATAGCATGAATGACCTTCCTGCTGCTCTATTATGCCTTTATGTGTTATATTGCCACACTGTAAACTAATGTTCAATGGCTCTCCCTGAGTGTGTCATGCAGCCATCACGACATAAAAATCTATTCAAACGTGCTGTGATCACGCTTTAGGCCTTTTTTACATGCTAGGACAACATTTCCTACACCTATGTGTTTTAATGGGCAGTACATAACATCGCCACTATGAGCGCTAATTGGTGACTGAGGGACGGGGAAGGAATACAATTCCCAGGATGCTATGGTGTTTTTCGTGATCTGATAACGCCGTTGACAATGTGTGTCGCGACGATGCAAAACAGGGCCTCATTTTTACTTCTGTTGCATGAATGAGTGAATGTATGCAATTTGGTGAAAATATACTACACATTTCGCATGTTCAGTAAACTCCACAACGCGTGGAGCAACAGTTAAGTGCCCCTGAAGGCAGTGGCCTTCCAAAAAAAGGAAAGGCCCGGCTGCGTTCCTTAAGTTCCCCTTGGTGTTTTTGTGGGTGCACGCCAGCCAGGCATACTGTAGTTTTGCAAAGACTTTAATTAAAGAACTTTCTGTTGTACTCTGAACTTGTGTGTGCGTCCTTCACTCAACGCCATCTTGACAATAGCTGTGTCATACGGCAGTATCATTTGATTGAGTTCCCTTCATAAGAACCACCACCAGATCACTTTCCTGCATGTGCACCACAATGCCAACCTGTTCATCAGGAACTGTGTACTTTGGAGTTGTGATGAACAGCCGCATCCACGTTCTCATCCATGTAATACCCTAAATATTGTCCTACAACTCGTGTGCAGTTGGTCGCAATCCACAGGAGGAGTTCAGCCAGTGAGAGGCGGGGATGACACTCAACAGAGATGATTGTGGTGTATGTGGACAGAGGAAGCAAATTACTTATGCCAGTCTAGGTGTTTCACACTTACAGATCATGTGTGGCATGTGTGCATATGTATATAGAGAAAAAGAAAGAAAGAAAGAGAGAAAGAAAGAGAGAGCAAGGATGCCACTACAAATCTGGCAAAAAATTATTTTGAACCCCCTAAACATTGATTATACAGTAATCCCCCAGTTTTATGCAGATCAGGAGTCACGTTGCTTTTTACATGGCAATATGGGTTTTTTTTGTGCATTTTAGTCCTACATTATTAAGAAAAATATAATTTACTAAATATTAAGGTAAATTAAGCTATATTTCCATATAAAATATAAAATGTTTTTGTACTGTCCAGAGAAACACAGAGAAAACGTGTCTTGGTGAAAGAACACTGTACTCAGAGGCAGGAGGTTTGAGGGTAGCCAATCCGAGAACGTTATTTATTTCTCCTTGCTGCTGATTGCATCTGTATTTTTATTACTCTAAATTAAATTAAAAGAGGCAGCTGAGCTTAATCTCTGTTCAGTGTCTGGTACAATAGCAGACTACAATAGACTACAATAGGGTCACTACAATAGACTCCTCCTGAAGCCCCCTGGATAAGATGCGCCACTGATGAACATTAAATTACTGAATTGAAAATAATATTGGTGATTACCAATACATTTTACTGTATAAAAAATGACTAAAAAATGACATTACATTATTACTGTGTTTATCTGCTTATACAAAAGAAAACTTGCTTGCATTCATTAA
Organism: Hydrocynus forskahlii; assembly: GCA_037974365.1. NCBI lineage: Eukaryota > Metazoa > Chordata > Actinopteri > Characiformes > Alestidae > Hydrocynus > Hydrocynus forskahlii. The sequence continues at coordinate 13,712,886 of JBBPCX010000141.1, forward strand.
TTGTGGGAGACGGCAGTTCAGTGTAAACTGTCCAGCGTGTCTACTGGTTTACCTTTATATTGTCGTTAAGGGTAATATATTAAGCTGAGTTTAAAATTCAATAAAAGTGTTTTGGATTCGGGCATTTTTTTCTTAGAACCGAACTAATAATTGTTGGCAAAAACTCGAGCAAATTGCTGGAAACCACAGATGTCCTCCACATTTCCACGCTTTTTTCATGGCAATATATAATTCTTCATGCATTTTAGTGCTAAATTATTAAGAAAAATATAGGCCTAATTTACTCCTTTTGTAACATAAATATTAATGTAAATTCAGCTACAATTCCATAAATATAACTGTATAAATGTTTTTGTACTGTCGGGAGAACACAAAGAAAGCGCATTTGGGAGGGTTAAATAAGGTTGTTCTCAGGCAGGGGCGGACTGGGACTAAAAATAGCCTGGAGTTTCCTCACCAGCTGCAGGAAGATAAGATAAGATAAACCCTTATTACCACAAGTGGGAAATTTGTCTGCATTTGTCTGCATCTCAGCCAAGAAAGACAGGCCGAGGCCACCGTGCACCGGACAGCCGTTTCTCTTGTTTTTCATTTTGTTTTTCCTAAAGCCCTGGGTTTTATTACTGTAAATTAAATAAAAAGAGGTTGTTGAGCTCAGTCGACGTCCAATGTTTCAACTGCTTTGCAAACAAAAATGATAAGGAATCAACTCATTATTATTACTCTTTTAGTGGGAAATGTGTAGTATATTTTCACACTATTGAATACATTCACTCATTCATGCAGCAGAATAAAAACCAGGCTCTGTTTTGCACGGTCGCACCACACATTATCGAAAGCATTTTCAGATCACGAAAAACACCATAGCATCCTGGGAATTGAATTCCTTCCCCGTCCCTCAGTCACCAGTTAGCGCTCATAGTGGCGGTGTTACGTACTGCCCATTAAAACACATAGGATAGGAAACGTTGTCCTAGCACGTAAAAAAGGCCTAAAACATGATCACAGCACGTGAGATTTTTATGTCGTGATGGCTGCACGAAAAAACGTGAACCGGGTTGTCATCTTATACTGTTGCAGCCTTGTGAAAGAGTGCTTGGCCTCCATCTTGGTTCGTAGGTCCCTAGCATACGCCACCCATGTGTTCACTTCCAAGAGGGAAGTTTTGCAGTCTGGTGACCCTATGGAGTGGGTGGTTGATATCTTGGGTACACTGCCTGGAATTAATGTCAGTGACCATTATGTCTTCATGGTCATTAACTATTTCACAGAATGGCCAGATATCTATACTTTCCTGGACCAGCAGTTAGAAAAAATCTTTTGCAAGCTCTGTGCACTTGAGGAACTCCACAGTAATTAAAGGAGAACTTTGAAGAGCGGGTTTTGAGCACGGTCCACCAGTGTCTGGGCATCGGAAAGACCAGCATCATGCCACGGCAGCTACAGAGCAACAGGCTTCAAATACAAGTTTGTGCAAGTACACCCCACAACATTTCTTCAACAGGCTGGCTGGTACCCGTTTTGTCAGCCTTTTGAGAGTGGTGGGGACATTGCTAAGGGTCCAGATCTATTGAGCTGAACAGTGGAGAGCTGGGCCAACTAATTGAACTGACTTTGGGAATTGGAGACCAGTTAGCCTGCCAACAGGTCATTGCTGGCCACCTCAACTGGCCAGTTCCATCAGGCAGCAGTGGATAGGTGTAGCACATTACACCAGGGTCCTGTGGAGCCTCACTCTCCACTCCTCTCTGTCTTTGTTTCTTCCTCTTGCTGGGCATAATCTGTTCCATTTCTCTCTAGAGTCACTCTGCCACCTCCATTCGGCTCACCCAATCCGACTTCTGATACCACTGTGACAATCCTGAGGAAGGTGCGTCATCTTTCACAGCAGGAAAATGGTCTTTTATTGGCAGACACAGACTTCTAATACCAGCTTTAGCTCTCAATGGCTCACCAGAGAACTAAACGGCAGGGAGGTAATCGACTCACAGTAAACTCCATGGCAAGAAAATCACCACACAATGTATATATATATATATATATACACACACACTATACTTTTATAATATACTGCACAATCTACAGTCTCTGTGCTGTTGAATTTCTTATATCAATTAGTCTGTCAGACTTAAAATAAAGTACAGAGTGCCCAAGAGCTGCTGATTGAATGATGTGAAAATGGGCAAGTGATTTTTTTTTGCATGTTTTACAATGTTCATGTTCATTTCTCTTTTATCAGTGTTCCATTTATTGTGTTATAATGGCATTGCACAGTATGGTCCCCCTTTTAATGTGAAAATAAGCTTTAGGCCTATTATATATGGCTTACCATTATCTCAATTTGTCAGTACTGGAAAATTAAAGAAGCATACAGAATTTGCTGAGCGCTTTTGTTTGGATTAATGGCGTTGCAGTCCACTGCACACATTCATATGCAGTTATTGCTTACTATCAATACAGAATGGAGAGGCGGAGGGTGACGGGGTCCACTCCCTGCAGTGCAGTTAGTCTGATGGAATACAGTAGAGAAAATGACAGGCCCCGCTGATACAGAGAAAGGGAGAGAGTGAGAGAGAGGAAGGGAGGGAGAGAGAGAGAGAGAGGGGGAGAAAGAGAGAGAGATCAAAGTCAGCCATGATTTGTGACTCAAGTGAGCTAGTACAGCGGCTGTGAAAGCTGTGTGAATTCTGCTTTGTCTCTAATAATGAATGAAGTGAATGAACTGTATTGTGCTGTATGTCGTACACAGCGAGACTAAATATTTAATGCTGACGACAGTTAAAAGCACACCCCGCTCATTTTTGCATTTCTGAGCTGATGTGTGGTAATGAAATACAGTACAGCTGGTGTATGATTATGATATATTGTTTACAGTGGTTGCCAGGTGGGACAAAACAATTTCAAGTTAGATTTCAGCCAAAAATTGGGGAAAAGGTCAAGCTTCAAGGTGGCCGCTACTACTGTCTGCAGCTGTTTGGCATATTCAAGTCCATTATTTTATGTTGTCCAGTGCCAGAATACCACAGAAGCAAGTCGATTCCACGTTCACACCTCAACACAGTTTGATGTAAACGTGTAATGGTTGAGACATGCGGTTCACACCATGCTAACTGGTAGGGTGGAAGCTTGCATGATGTAGGGTCGAAGCTTTCGCTACTTCAGCCTAAAGGTCCAGAGCAAAATTGAAGAAGCAAACTTTTGACATCAAATATGTCTTCACTTTTGAAAAGAGGCTGTTTTGAAGGATGACATACAGGCTGGGTATTTTTTAACCTTTTGAAAGTCATACCTAGACGTATCTGACTAAACTGACAGTCTGAGGAAAGGTGGCGTTGTGATGAACAGGAAGCAGAGGCATTTGCTGTGGACTGAAGGACTACATGGTTCTTTGAAAAGGATGGAGTCAGTAGCTCAAGGCCGTTAAAAAGGCTGGCAAAGGAGCTCCAATTTAGGTTTTTCTTCTCTCTTAAGGAGAATGAAGTGTCTTAAATGGTAATTTAGGCACGAAGTTTATATGCCGCTAATTTCATGGGATTAAAAGGCGTAGACAGAGCAAGCTGCTGAGGAAGAACTAGCACCAAGTGAAAGCGACTGATGATGATCCTGTGAAAATTCGATGGAAAAATGATGCATTTACCACCTGTGAGATAAGGAACAGCCCTCTAGAGCAGGACCTGATAGTCTGCAAAATTGCACCGTACATAGTAAACAAAATACGTTCTCTTAATGTCTCAGAAGCTTCACATGTCTGTGTTTAAGCCAAACATACAGTGTGAAAGTGCATGTAAGATACAATTTGCCACTTAGAAATGAAGATTTAATTTCTGAAGCGATGTGATGCAAAATTTATACAACAAAGAAAACATATAATTATGTATAATATGAAGCCCATGAATTATATGCTGGTGTGTAAGAGCACCGTCAGAGCTCTCATACATCTGTGTTTATTGATAACACTATTAAAATACTTCTTGTTCAAAATGTGGATGAACAAATTGCAAAGGTAGTTAAAATACACTGGGCGTGTGCCATCTGATAGTGCCATTTGCATGCTTGGCTAGCTTTCATTTCTCTCCTCATGTGCTGATTCATGGCTTTCTCAAGGCCAACTGCCAGTGGCAACTCATTATGCTTAATCAGCGTAAACAGGACTGACAAAAGACAATGATACAGATTACACGACCAAGCTACAGGTGATGGTAAATCACCAGTGCTTACTGATAGCCCGACAGTGTCCAATGACCTACAGTCAGTGTGGGTTGTAACCTTGGGTGTAGGTGGCCTAATGGGTAGGATACTTGCCTCTATACCAAGCAGTCATGGGTTCGAATCCTACCTTTAGCATACCTCCTGAGCAAGACCCTTAACCCCAAGTTGCTCCAGGGAGCCTGCCTGTAGTTTGGGAATGGAAGTTGTTTTGGATAAAAGCATCTGATGAACGCCGTAAATGTACCTTACGTTACTTGGTAGCTACATTAGCTTCAAAGTTCCAGGGCAAAACTCAAGAAGACGACATTGGATGCTAGATACGTCCTGGCTGGCAGACTGTTGAGGAAACATGGGTAAATCAGGTTTTTGACAAATATCTGTTTAGATTTTGCAGATCTGTGCCGGCAGCACGAGAAATGGTGTATTGTTAGCATACGGCAAAACAACTGCTTATATGGAAGTTCCTCTGGTTTGTGTTGTTGCTCGAGGTGTCAGATGTCATGCTGAGCTTTGTTTGGTGTTCCTACATCACGTAGAACTGAAGTAATTGTTATTTTAAAAACATGTAATAATAACAACCTCTACTGGGGTTTTGAAATGGCATCACATGCAAATGCCCATAAAAAAAAAAAAAAATCAGATTTCTTTTAAAGGTCCCATGGCATGAAAATTTCACGTTATGAGATTTTTTAACATTAATACGAGTTCCCCTAGCCTGCCTATGGTCCTGCAGTGTCTAGAAATGGCAACAGGTGTAAAGAGTAGGTGTAAAAGAGATAGGTGTTTCATCCTGCTCCGCCGCTGAGAGAATCAATCTGGAAAGGTTACCTCCCCTTTCTCATGCTTTGCCCGCTTTACCCGCCTAGAGAATTGCGCCCTCCCTCCCCTAAAAAATTAGCTACACCGACTGTCAATGCAATCGTGTGAGAGACCACATTTCCTCTAGAGACATCATGGCTTGCAAATGGTACCATGCCCACAAGCTGGCCCCTCCCCCACCTGCCTTGCCCCACCTCTCTCCTCCTCATTATTATTTAAAGCTACAGACACAGAAATAGCACGTCCTAGGGAAATCTCATTGTGGGACTGGCTCAAAGTGGCTGCAATTCTGCACCAAGGCTGAATTCTGGAAAGAGACTTTAGTATACAGTATTACAGTATTAAGGGACCACTAAGACCTATATAAAAGCATAAAGAGATCATCATGAATAAAAAAAAACTCAGCATAAAAAAAAACAAAAACTATCACCAGATCTTTGAACACAAGAGAACTTTAAGGATAGTCTCCGCCCACAAGTAGGTGGGGAAAAGCCACAGAGGGAGGTGGTCCAGAGAGCGGCTGAGTGGCGGCGCGGCGAGTAAAAGAGCAGCAAACGGCGAGCATGTAGGAGAAGAAACACCGGTTTAGACCGATTTATACAGTTTATATTTGTTGAAATCAGATTTTACTAATACACTCTGAGTTCTAAGGGTTAAATGACCTTTATTAATATGTCATAATTTTATGATCCAAGGTGCTTTTTTGAGTCCAAGAATAAGGGAAGATAAGAGGTAGCCTAAAAATGTGAATGCAGCATCTGTGTCTTCAACCTTGTTGAATATATCTTTTCAACAAGGCCGTCTTTTGCAGCCCATTTACAGTTTGCCTTCTTCTTTCACTTTGATTCATGGTTTGTAAATGGTTTGTGCAGACGAAGCTAAGCTATACATAATAAAGTAATAGGTTAGGGTGGCTGGGTTGAGAAGAAAAGAGTCCTCATTTCTGAAAAAAGGTGTTTGCTACATTGCTAAGACTTGGCACATGCATTTTACAGCAATGCCTCGGTTTCACACAAGTAATCTCAATGTGTAATGGGTTAAATGTATTACATTTTGGTTTAAAATATAAACATACACACACACACACACACACTACCAGTCAAAAGTTTGGACAGACCTTCTAATTCAGTGTTTGTTTTTTGTTTGTTTTTTTGTATTATTTTCTGTACATTAATATTGAAAACAATCAAAATGATGAAGGAACACATGGAATTATGCAGTAAACAAACCAGAATATGTTTTGTAATAAGGTAATGATGCACTGTTGTTTTTTTACTTAGTTATGTGGTTCTTGCCATACTGTGAAGTAGAACCGTAGTGGAATAGGATCACTAACTGTGTACCAACCCGACCATCACAACTGATGAGCCCAAACACAGTAAGAAGTCAAGAAATTCCACTAATGATCTCTTGACAAAGAACACCTGTTAATTAAATAGCATTCCAGGTCGATATCTCATGAATCTGATTGAAATAATAAAAACCAATAATAAAAACAAAGGAAATCGTTGAATGAGAAGGTGTGTCCAAACTTTTGACTGGTAGTGTATATGGACTTCTTGAAGCACAAAAAGTGGCCCCTAGGCCAGTCTTATTGTCTCACTTCATAACTGATGAATATTTTTCACCCTTGTGGCCCTCCTGGTTATGCAGATCAGTCCAGGGAGCCATAGTCAAGTCCTAGTTCAAGTTCAAGTTTATTTATATAGCACATTATCATACACAGAAGGTCATTCAAGGTGCATTACAGCAATGGAAATTAAAATAAGGATAAATAAAAATTTGAGAAAAATAAAAGAAGGGTAAAAGAAGTAAAAGAATACATAAAAGAACATTAAAAGTGCAGTAAAAGTGCAAATATTTAGAGGAAGGCAGAGGAGAATAGTGCTGTTTTTAGCAGCTTCTTAAAGCTGGCTACAGTTGGTGCAGATCTGATAGTAATGAGAAGCTTGTTCCAGCAACGAGCTGCAAAATGACTAAATGCCATTTCACCATGTCTGGTTTCAGATCTTCTTACCACTAACTGGCCAGTTCCTGCAGATCTAAGCGACCTACCAGTGCTACTGCATATAAACTAATTAGAATAACTTTTACAATGAAAGACTGCAAAAATCAGGCATGTTTCCACTCATTTAAGCGAGTCTGATGATTTTTCAGCAGTGTACGAGCTATTAGAAACTCATGTTAGCTGTAGAACCCCCACTGCAGGTTTGTCTGGAAAATAAGGAAAGGTGGTGGCAATCGACCATCACAGCACTGAGTAACATCCAGCAAGATCATTTCAGTAGCTCACATTAAACTAACAGTGTTCTGCCTTCTTCAGTTAATATCAGCAAACTGGCTGGGGCTTTTGACCTTTTTATGTAAACATTGTAGTTACACATTATTGATGTAATATTCCAAAGACTCTTTTAACTGAGATGTAATTAAATTATAGATTTTATCAGTAATGTTAATTTCTCCATGTAAATTTGAACCTCATTAACCACAGCTGATTAAACTCATCAGTGAGTCGGTAAAGCCTTTGTGAGCTGAACTCACAAAGATGGTTAAAGGAGAGAAAATGCCGATGTCTGCAGAAGTGTGGTCATGCAGGGACTCGTTACAGGTTTGACACGCCTGGATTTGGGCTTAGATAGAACCATAGATTGTTTATGAGAGCCTGAAGGTACTGGGCTTGCAGCCTTGCTGCCTTAAGGGAAGGTTACCACTGGGCCATTGGCTCACTTCAATGGCTTGTTCCTTTCAAACTCAAGACAGTCTTCAGGCTGAGATGATTTAGGAATCTGAAAGATACATATAGAAAAAAAAGCAGTGTTGGTTGTCATGTAGCTCACCTGTTTAAGCTGTGACTTCAGAAACATAAGGTCATGGCATCAAACCCAATTCTTTAGCTTTAAGTCTTGCATGTCGCACTTCATCTGAAAGTCAAATATCCAAAAAATGACCTGAGCTTCAGGCCTAGCTCTGTAGCTCACAGTTCAAGCTATGGGCTCAAAAACAGAAGGTTTTGTCTTCAACTTTATGTCTTGCATGTCACACTTCATCTGAAAGTCATATATCTTAAATAAGTCAGACAGCTTGCTAACCCCAGTAGCTCTGTGGCTTTAGCTGTGGGCTCAGAACTGGAAGGTTGTAGGATCTAATCAGTGCCTTACTTTTAATGCCTTTCATATCACATGTCATCTGAAAGTCAAATGTCCAAAAATAAGTGGAATATCTGGCCTGGCTCTGTAGTGCACTGGTTTAAACAGTGGGCTCACGTCTAGAAGGTTGTGGGATCAGATCTGAGCTGCCTACATTCTTTTTTGCATGTCACATTACATCTGAAAGTGAAATGTCAAAAAAAATTAAAAATGCATGACAGCAGTGAGATCCTGTAGCTCAGTGGTAAGAACACCCCCCCTCCAGGACATTGTGGGTTCTAATAAGCGCCTTTAGCTTTATGTCTTAGACATCAGACCTCATCTGAAAGTCAAATTTCTAAAAAAGGCACAGTAGCTGTGGGATCCTGTAGCTCAACGGTAAGAACACTGCCTCCAAGACCTGAAGGTTGCAGGTTCTAATCAGATCTCATCTGGAGGAACTTAACTGTCTGACCCCTTTCTTCTTTGAAGTTTGGTGCCCTGGCTGTTGTTTTGGCTTCTTGTTGACAGAAGAAGACGACTTGGACGGACTGAACAGAACAACGATTTATTGAGCTCTGCATAAGATCAGTGGTGGACAGTGCTGGACTGGCCATCGGGCATACCGGCCGATGGTAATTTGGGCCGGCTGGGTGAATTTGTGCTGGCTGACTTTTTTTGCCAATCCTTGTCCTATTAGTGTCATCCCTTCACCAAACCCACTTCAACACAGTAAGGGTTTGATAACCAGTTGATCAGTTGGATCACCTTTGTTGGAAGCAGTGAAAATGCTCAGATGTGCAGGGCGGTGTGCCTCGGGAACTGGAAAGCACTGTTTGAATGTTGATATATGTTGCACCGTGGTCCATGGAGAAATATCTCATCAAACTATGCACGTGTTCACACCTGCTGATGACAAAGTAACCTTGAAATGTTTAGAGCAGTCGTGGGAGCTCAGCATTCCAGTGGACCACCTGATGTACCTGTCCCAGCTCATTATGTTCTTCTGAAGACCTTGATTGGCTGGATCAGATTCATTAGTGTGCTAGAAAGTGAGTCTCCAGGAGGAGGGTTGATGACCACCTGGTGTTACAGCAGACCTGCTTCCAACACATAACTATTTAACAAACTATTGAGGGGAAAAGGGCGAAAACACCGCAGTATGCTGTTATGTTGGACCTGGGTGAGAACAATGCAGCTTTAGAAACAAAAGGGTTTTTAATACAACCCGAAACAGCTGGTAGCCTAGTGGTTAGGGCGTTTGCCCTGCGATCAGGAAGTTGTGGGATTGATCCCCAAGACTGCTAGGCACCTCTGACGTACCGCGCAAGGTACCGTCCCCATACACTGCTCCCCGGGCTGTGCTGCCCACTGCTTCACTTGGAGAATGGGTTAAATGCAGAGGAAGAATTTTGTGCTGTTCACGCTGTGTGCTGTGGTGTGTTCGCCTATGACCGAATGATCACTTTCACTTTTAAACACTACATGAACAAAAGTAATGGGACGCCAGACCATTACACCAACTGGGACTTTAATGACCCTGCATTCAGAAACAGAGACGTTCATATGGAGTTGGTCTCCCTTTGCAGCTGCTATAATGCGTTGGACTCTGAGGGTTACTTGTTTTTCTATGACAAACTAGATAAAATATAAATGCCCTGCAGTGGTAAATAGCTTTGGTTTTATATTTTGATTTGATTACACTAATGTACAAGAAATGTAAAAGATTTTCCAGAAATATTTGAACTGCAACTGTGTTACTGTGTTAAAGGGAACACTGCTGTCAAAAAGCTCATTTGTTTAAAGTGTTTGCAAACCAAATATAATTCCACTGTTGTTCATATAGCAGTACTTTAAAGATAAGTGTGCAATACACTACTTTTGAATTCTTTATTTAATTTTGTGTATAACAATGCGATTATATTATTATAACTAAAAATGCGATTAAAGATGAATTGTTGCTCAGCATTTCTTTTTTACACCTTTTCTAAAAGCATGATGATCTTGGGCCTCAGCATTTAAAAATTCCATCAGCAGTTAAGAGTACACTATGGCACTCACACATGAGGAAAAATACTTTTTCTATATGAAGTACATTTTAAATGCATTGTACATTATTCCAAACTCTATTTCAAACACTACAACACATTTTTGTCCAATTTCATACATTGCTATTTTTTCCATATGGGTAATAATTATTTCTTATCTGCTTTTCCTGTGCAACATCTGTGCAACTTTCAGCTGACTGCTTAGATAGTGGTTTGTTGCCTACTGTATTTATGTTGCATGGATTCCTGCTGCATGGAAAAATGGATTTAGGTAAACTGCTGTTTCAGGTTCAGGTGTAGCTTTCAGAGTCCATCAGGCTTCGTCAGCACACAAGCGTGAAAACATGGGAATTGTGTGCCTTTGACGAATGAGCTGGGGACGCTTTGCAATCTGCAGCCATGTTTCTTCACTTAGTTGGTAAAAATGTATAGAGAACCGTGAATCAATAAGCAATACGCCATATGCCCAAACCCTTGTTGACAGCTCAGGTGCAGTAACACCTTCAAGTCTTCTGGGAAGGCGTGTTATTGCTTGGATCATTGCTGTTATGATTTCATTGCTTCAGCCACAAGAGCATTAAGATTCAGCCACAAGAGCATTTGAGGTCTGGAGAAGCTCCATGCTGGATGAAGAGCATTAGTGAGGTCAGGAGAGCTCCATGCTGGATGAAGAGCATTAGTGAGATCAGGAGAGCTCCATGATGGATGATTAGTTCTGGATCACAAACACTGTTCCAATTTATTCCAAAGGTATTGGGTGGAGCTCTGGCAATCCAGAGAAGACAGCTCCACAGTTCAGTGCTGCAGGATTTTATACCCTTCTAGCCAACACTTGGATATGAAAAGCTTAAGTTCATGTACGACTGCTCCAGAGAGTCTCATTCTACTGCCTATGCTTCCTGTGGAGATTATAAAACAGCTGTGTGTGCAAAAGAACTGGATACTTTTGCACGTACAGTGTATGTGTGAAGCTGAGGTACTTTAGTGCGAAGAACATCCTAATCAAAACAGTTTTTAAATTCAGAGCTGGTATCTTTTTGACTCGTGGAACAGAGCCGTGTTATAGCCAGACTGCGTAAAACAAATCTGAAAAATGGATGCGTACCTGGCCTAAAGGGTAGTAACACATATTAAAAAAGAATGCCTCAGGCATGGGCTGAGCCTTGCTATTGTACTCCCCCTCAAATGACCCTGTTCCTGCCCACTCAACTTGCTTTCTAAATATTTTCAGGCAAACTACGTCACAGACTGAGCTCTTAGTTTATTTATTTAACTTTTTTTTCCACCCGGATGGCCTGGTATGAAAGCTAATATAGACATAAAGCCCAAATCCTAAAGTAGTTTTAAAAAATCCTCATTTAAAAAAAAGGTATGAACTATTCATTTGTCGAACTAGCCAAGTCCCATGCTAATGGAACAAATTTGAATTTAAAAAAGGCCTGTCGAAATTTGTAGGTTTGCTGAATCTTTTCCCCTAATTCTCAATGCCATTTTAGCCTATATTTTTAGCCTGGGCTTCTATTATCCCAGATAATCTTCACAGCATCCCACATTGCGTAAAAGTACACCCCTGCCAGTGGAAGCATGCTAATTGACCGTGACAGCTATTAAATGATGTTAACTACACCATGAGGCAGCTGATTAAGGGCTAGTTAGTGATTTGCTCTTGGTGCTTTATGGGATTTGAGCACAATGTCTTAAGAACAATAGCAATTCATTTTCTGAGGTCTAAAGGAACCTTGTCTACACCTGCTCATCCAGTGTTCCTATTCTTATACAAAGGCTTTGCACCAGATGCTGGAACGCTGCTTTGAGGATTTGAATTCATTTAGCAACAGGGGCATTAGTAAGGTCAGGTGCAGATATTGGATGATTAGGTATGAATCAGGAAAATGACACTCCCAAAGTGTAATATCGCAAGTTCCACTGCTATACAGCCCATTGCTGAGAGCTTTATGTCCTTCTTGCTAACAAGCATTGGATGATGACCTTTGACTATACTGAGTACAATGTTGACAGTGTTGTGGTCACTTGTGTATGCTATTGTGGCTCTGCGAATTTCCAAAACTAAAGTTTAAACAATGATAAATAGATGTAGAGAAAATGGGACTCCTTAAACCTCTTGAATCACCAAAGTGGTCACCTTCAGATAAAAAAAGGTTTCAGATAGATCTGAAACCTCGACACACGTTTCTGTCCATCCTTCCACTGTGAAGAGTCAAGTAAACGCTGTGGGCCACAACTGAGGAATGAAATCACTTGTACTCCTAAAACTTTGGATATAGGAAAAATATCATCGTAGACATCTGCAGAAGAAAAAAAACTAATATAGCCAAAGGGCAGAAGCCCTAAACACAATGGAATGTTATATTTAATTGTTGAAGGAAGCGTCTGTGTAAGCTGAATGCAATATGTGTTTCTTGCTTTCTTTTCTGACACTGGAAAAAAAAAATGAATGAAAATGAGGTACAGGTGGTGTCTTTCTCTCGAGCAGAAGTGTATGTTCGGCCAGGATGTCTAAATAATGAACCACAGTTATACGTTTTAAGTTTGTAAGGTTTGTGAACTTCTCCTCCATTTTTTGGATGACAATACTGGAAATAGGGACAAAAAGTTACGAGAGACGCTACTGAAGTGTGGGGAAAATTTCAGAAACAATCAGATAGCTTTTTTCTTGAAGTTCATAATACTTTAATACTTGCTTGGCGTTAAAAGGCAACTTAGAAATGTATTCTCAGTCATAGCTCCTTGATGCAAGGCTCTCTGGAAAGTGCAGAATCTAAACTCTTCATGCATACCAAATGTGTTTATCAGTAGAATTTAGACTTTGTAGGATTTGAAGTAGATGAAACATTTTTGCTGTTTGGGTAGTCTTGTTTTGTGGAAAGAAAACGCTTTCAGTTAGAAAGGTAAGGCAAACGGAAATGAACAGCTCTCCATTTGTAAGGGTTCAATGATTTTACACTTGCAGAATTGTCTCAACAAAAAAACATTCTCTTCCTGTGAGCAGCTGTAATTCTAAATAAGCAAGTCCATCAAGAATAATCACCAGCGTGCTTGCCATCATAATATATTCATCCCTAACTTTCACTTCTTGGGCCAGGCACGACTTGATTTCCTTTGGAAAAATGGACAATTACAGCCTTAACTCTCTGCTTTCGATATCCTGGCCAAAAGAAATAATTTTCCCACTTATTCTAAAAAACTGACCAGCTGGTGTGCCCCCCCACCACCACCAATCTCCGGGATGCTGCGGTCTCCCATGTCCACCTGCTGTGGCTGCTAACCCCACGATTAGCAGTCCAGTCACAGCAGCATGAACTGGGAGTCATTCTCCTTGCTGTGGCAAGCAGGATGGAACCTATTTTCCCCTTAAGATGCCTCTTGCAAGGCAACCAAGGCCCGCGCAGTGGGCAGCTCCCATTGTGAGACACTGATTCAGGGCTTTAAGCCTGCATGATTCATCCCCATCTTCCATTCTAAAACTGGGCCCAGTGACAACAAAGAGGAGGCAGAAATGGAACTGATATTATTTTTAGTCCATACCATCAGCGCTGTATAATATCTTAGTTTATTGTTGTGCTCTCCACCAAAAACAACAATCCCAAGTTCTAAAGGACAAGCAAATTTAGCACTTAGTCAAGACCATCGCTTTGATTTTTCTTAGCAATGTTGGAATACACAACATATATTTTTTGCATTCTTAGTGAGCCTAGATTATCTAACGGAGAAGACCCATTGGATTATACACAACCTACAGATTTTAGGTCTTAATTACATCTGCATTACAAAATAGGCCATTCCAAGACTTCCTGGACAGCAGCCAGTAGACTTACACTGGAGCTAAAAGCATATGAAAATGTCACTTGAAGCTGATTTTGTCTCGTTACCATAGGGCACCCTATGGTGACCCTAAACCCGGGTAAATGGGAATGGTTACATCAGGAAGGGCTGTAAAACTTTGCCAAAACTTTGTCAAATATTTTTTCAACAAAAGTATTTTTATAGTTGATTTTGCCCATTTTGCCATAATATTCAGAGGGTGCTGTTGCTGAGTTATACTTCAGTCATTGTGTGTCATATTGAATAGTGGTTGATTATTAAAATTCATATGTACATTTGTTCATACCGCAAATTCTAAGACTGCAGCTGGTCCGATCTGGTGAAATGCTGCAACACAATGCACGTTCTATTTCATGAAGTCATTCCAAATCTAAAGTGATGATGGCCTACTGGTTAGTGGTGGCTGGTGGCCTAGTGGTTCGGAAGTTGACCCGGTGACTAGAAGGTCATGGGTTCAAATCCCAGTGGCACCTCTGAGGTACCCTGAGTAAGGTACCATCCCCACACACTGCTCCCCAGGCGCTGTGTTCCCAGCTGCCCACTGCTTCACTTGGTGAATGGGTTAAATGCAGAGGAAGAATTTCATGCAGCTCACACTGTGTGCTGTGGTGTGTTCATGTATGACAGTTCACTTAGTGTGGCCATACTGCAATGTCTACGGGCTCCATTCTGTGACATTCTCCCCATCCCCTTTGTTTGTTTGTAATATCTTTGCTCTGAAAAACAGCAACTGGAGAGGCTCATAGCAAAGGTTTATTACTCTTGATATGACTATCCTTTGATGACCTAGTTGCTAGTGGGCAGGTAGCTCAGCTACCCCGGAATACACTTATGTTTCCCAATAGTACTCTTAGGAATGAAGGTAACTTTGGAATTTTCCAAGTTAAACTCTGTGCAGTGTCAAAAAATAAATAAATAAAAACCAATTAGCCAGCCTAATAGTACTGTTGCCATTTAACTTCGGCACAATTTGATTGCTTACATGTCTTGCATTCTTTTTTTTGCATGGGTCATCCTTTTTTTCTAACATGGTGGATGTAATCTTTATCAAGATAATCTAAAGTGTTTAATGGTCAATATATAATATTTTCATGATTTTCTGTTGCTTGTTGTATAATTTATAATGACTGGGGTTCATCTGTCAGTCTATTTTGGTTTTATGCAATTATATAAAATTATATAAAATGAAGGGTGGCCCCTTACTTCCAGTGATGGACAACGCCATGCTTCCAACTTGGTGGACAGTTTGGGGAATAACCTTTTCTAGTCCAGCATGACTGTGCCCCAGTGCACAAAGCGAGCTCCATAAAGCCATGGTTGGATGTGTCTGGTGTGGAAAACCTTGACTTGCCCGCACAGAGCCCTGACCTCAGAAATACTCGACAGAATGAATGGGCACAAATTTCCACAGAAACTCCAAAATCAAGAGGAGTGGAAGCTGTTATAGCTGCAAAAGGGGGACCAACTCCATATTAAAGTCTATGTATTTGAATGCAGTGTCATTAAAGTCTCTGTTGGTGTAATGGTCAGGCATCCCAATACTTTTGTCCATGTAGTGTATCTTCATTAGCCTAAATCCTCTCTGTCCCTCTAAAATCTAGTTCACGCTAATTCTAACTGACCCAAAAGCACCCTCTATTACACATTCCTGGCACCAACAACGTGGTAAACCCTGTCTGGTGCAAGCGCTTGAAAGACAATTGCTGATTCTTCCGGACGTTTTCCCATGGCAATCTCCGATTTATCTTTCCACACTAGGAGGCCCCAATTTGTCGAAAGCTGCAGGAAGGCCGGGGGTTGCTGCCGAGGCCTCATTTGCACATTAGATTATGTGTTTGTTTGGAAAACCCATGCTAGGCGCACTCCTCTTGACGGATGCTTTGAAAGCCATTGCTGGCAGCCACGGCGAGTCGAACACACACCTTGCACAAACTGGCAATCAAAACACAAGCAGTGGCCTGCCTCTCCAGGACAGTCTTGCTTTTCTTTAGTTACAGCTTAGCTTTTAGCACAAACTTTATAGAAGAATGTGTGCAAACCAGGGTTCCAACTGCATAGACTTATGTGGCAAAATTTTGACTATTTTCTCATCACCCTATTTACCTTGTAGATTCTCCACTGATAAAAGATCAAGGAGAGTGTTTTGATGTGGCTGAGAACTACAGTAAGTTACAGCATATTAAGTCATGATATCCTGCAGGTGCGTATCTGGCATGCGTGCCTACAGTACATTTTGGAATTCACCAATTTCTTGTCATTGTTACATATTTGTATGTGCACAGGTGACTGTTTCTCTTTATGTAGTATACATAAAAAATGAATTACCAGAATAAAATCTCCTAGTGGCTAAAGTGCCCTGACAAGTCAAGAACTTGTGTTGAGTCAAATCCACATAGAGGTTAGAGAGTTGCCCCTGCCATCAGAAGGTTGTGGGTTTGAATCCCAGAATTGCAAGTTGGCATGTCTGAGGTACCCTTGAGCAAGATACCGTCCCCACACACTGCTCCCTGAGTGCCGTGTTCCTGGCTGCCCACTGCTTTATTAATGAATGGGTTTAATGCAAAGAAAGAAGTTCACACTGTGTGCTGTGCTGTGTTCACATATGACAATATCTTAGCACCAAAATACCCAGTGGAAAATGAATATATGTACATATGCATTTTCTCATACCCAAAACTATATGTACAGCACATGTTAACATGCCAGATATCTTAGGACTCCTATTCTAAAAAGTGAAAAACATGAAATATTCCACATATAAGGGAGATATATGTCAATGTATCGGAGGTCATAGTACTGCTATTGTAAACTCCTCCAGTACAAACTGGAAATACAGTGTTTATCAAATTATTTGTTTTTCCGGCCTGCAGATTCAGACTAGAAATGGTGAAAATGGCAATAAAAGAAAACGGAATTCCCTGCATGGGTCACCTATCCAGCTCTCTCTCCGGCCGCTCCCTCCCTGGCCGTCTGTCAGCCCACAGAAACAGGGGCGTTAATACCATTTAGGGTTTACTGGACCGAAAGGCTTCCCTTTGGTGTCTCCTCTCAACTTAACATCTACTTGTACTAAATAGACGCAAGCCAGACCACCCATGACAACTGTGTTAGATGGGCTTTTCCTCTGGAGAGGCAGTCGACCACTCTTTGCTGGCGAGGCAGGTGCCATATGGACAGTAACACGTCAGGCTCCGCTGCTTCGATAAATTGTTGTTGACACTGCCCCCTAGAGATGTGTGATAGTGCATTAGCTCTGCTGGGTCCCCGGCCCAGAGAGCGGGAACAGCTGGTTTGACGGGATGAGCGGGACAGCCAGTTCGTCTCCGATGCCACAATTACATGCCCCAGGAACTGAGGCTGTCCATGGCCATTTATGGAAGGCTCAGGTTCTTCATTTCCCTCTTCTTTCTTTTCCTTTGCTGCCTGGTCTATGCCATGCCTCCGCCTGCTCATAAATCATCTGAGAGGTTCACTAAGGGCCTCATCATGAGCAGCCAACGTGTGTATTCAGAGACAACAGCTTAACATGGTCCAGTGCCCATGACTGACAGTGCAGTCTAGTCACAGCACATATTAAATATGTAACAGGGACAGACCATTTTTGTTTTATTTGATCCTTCTGCCGTACATTGTTTCATACCGATTCAACTTCTATGAGTATTCTCACAAAGCTTTTTGTTAAACAAGGCCTTTAAGCCTTGTCCTCATTTGAAAACCCCCATTGACATACAGCTGCTACCAAACCGGGTATAAATTCTACACCTCATGAGTGATGTGAATTGTGCCTTCTTTCAGATTGTCCTATCAATTGACTCCGCTCGCCAAGAACTGGCTATTTTGGTTCCCAAAAGGCTCTTCGCCCAGCTAAAGTGTAGCTGTTTTTATTTTTACAGCAATGAGGGTTCTCATTCCTCCCCTTTGAACCTACATAGCTTGCTAGCAATATAACACTGAGTCATGATATTTAACACACAGAGCCAACAGTGTACTAGCTTAGCCTGATCACAGAGTTATGAGGAAACATTTTTCAGAACATCAGTGCAAATATCCATTCTCTCAGCAAACTGGGCAGTTGGGAGCCTGCAGAAAGAAGCCACACATCGTATTCTGCTAAAACCCGACTTTCTAAATAAAAAATAACCATGTTTTGCACTGTTGTCACTATAAAAAGTATTTAAACAAATGTAAAACAGAACACAGGAATAAAATGTTATCTTTTCTACTTTTATAACGTTTTTTTTTCTATTCAGGTTTCATTGAATTTTGTCCTAAAACTATAATTTACCAAAACAATAAAAGTGTTTTTAATTTCCTGCATATCTGAGCATATCCTTAATTAAGCAATCTCTGTTTGAGAGGTCAGGTACATCATTTCTAATTGGTGTATATGACTTCTAAGAACCATACTTCATAACTCCATAATTGTAACATTCCCTGTCTTGCTTTTTTTGGGTGAGGAACTTTCTCTGTACCTTAATGCAGTTTGTACAATGAAAGTGTGAGAATACATGTGGAGAGAATGAAGACCATGCAGAGCGCTTGGGGCACCTGTAGTTACTCAAGCTTAGGCAGCTCTAACACATTGCATAAACAAATGAACAGATACGGAAGGGATGTGATTCTGAATGTTTTGGCTCCATTAAAAGAGGATGTTGACTAGCTGCTAAACAGATAAACTGCAAGCTAACAGATAGCAGGATGATGGTGCCCATTTAGGAAAAATACATATCTTTCACAAAAGAAATTGCACTACAATGAATGAATGCAATGCATTCTCAAATATAAGTAACTTTTCCAGGGTACCAACTTGAATCGACTCTACTTGCAATTATTCAGTTTTCCATCATTTTTTGTACCTTCTCTGTCATAGTTCCAGCTGAGCTGAGTAGACACTGAAACATGACAGACTACTGACTGGTCAGAGGGAATCATCACTAAATACTGAGAATCAAGATCACCATCCCTTCATTTTTCTCCAGTGCTAATGTGTTTGTCATGTGTTTAAAGATAACTTCACAACAGCATCACCAGGTACATCAAGGGGCTGAAAAATAAATGAGGCATCAGGCTCCAAAAAGCAAGTAGAGTCAAGTAGAGTTGATGCCATGCAATGGCCAAGTGACTTTATGTAAAACTACACCAGTAATCCCAGTTTCCTTCCCTCTGAAACTCTTTCTTGCTGTTAAGTGGACTGATAGATGGTAAAACAGACTTTCTAATAAATATGTTGGAATATTAAAATAGGATAAATCTTTATTGTCATGGTCACTTTTTCAAGGAACAACTGAATTTAAGGTGCAATAAAAAACAGGAATAAAATAAGACTTATTATGAATATTATGAATATGAATATTATGGCATAGATTTCAATTCAAACATTTCAGTTAAAAACACAAAAATCATTCAGACATATTCATTTAATTTCTACAGTCAGTGAAAGCTAAAACTTGCATATGAAAATAAATACAAAGAAAAGATACTCAAATGTATACAAAGGACAACGATTTCAGAGATGAGATTTAGAAAAATAAACACATTAAAAGTTCTGTCCATTAGACATAAATGACACCAAATACACAGTTGTCATGCAGTTCCTCACAGCTTATGTTTTTCAAACAGTACATCTATTTCAAACAATCTATTTTGCTGGCTTAGGAAGAATGTTTCTTTTAAAATAAGCATTTTTGGAGCATTTCTCTAAGTTGATTCATCACAAAAGTTTCACTGAATACAAAGCACAGCTCCGGTCCTCGAATTATAAATAAAAATGTAAAGAATGGCTTTATTTATTTTTTTGTTTTATTTACTGTTTTTCAGATGGGTGAGGGGTAGAAGAGTTTTACAAAAAAACATAACGTTTGATGTTCCTTCAAAAGTCTGTTTTACCAACTATCCGTCCACTTAACAGCAAGAAAGAGTTTCATAGAGAAGGAAACTGGGATTACTGGTGTAGTATCTGGTACAAAGAAAAGTAAATGGGCTTCCACCTGGGATCACAGATGTCAGCTTATTTGAGGTTCTGGGTTCCGATATTTTGGGTTCCATTTAACCTAGCATGTAAACCAATTATCAGCTTATATAGCATCAATTTAAATGGGTTACTCAAACTGGGCTGCATGGGTTGCACAGCTTTCAGTGCTGGCTGGACAACTTTCAACTGTTCCAGTGAACCGTTAGAGCAAAGGTTTCCAAACTAGGGTGCCAAATGCTAAATGGATTCAAGCCATAAATAAGCTTGTGAGGTTGTTTTGAAATATGTTAGCCAGCCATCTAATGAGTTTTACTTTGCAGAGTGTGAAGCAGCAAACAATGACCAGGATTCTGAAGCACAAACACAATCAAGAGGAAAGATTTTAATCGCCTCAGTAAGCAGAGTGATCAAACTGGAAAACCAAAGAAGTAGGTTTCTTGGATTGTACACTGATATACTGCATTTGGAAATCATCATATTTTTCTACATGTGCTTCCGTTACATGTCTAATTTGCTAATTATTTCAGAATTTAAAAATGTTCACATAGTCCCTCAAGCAGGAACTGTTGTAACATGTGCAGCTCTGGAAAAAATAAGAGACCACCGCAAAAATGTATAGTTTCTCAGGTTTTATCATTTGCAGTGCAAGTATTGAACTGAACAGTTTTTCCTTAGCTTTTAAGAAATGCAATAGTAGCAATAACACACAACAATAAACAATAAAGCACAAGATAATAACAATAATTACAAAATAAGCCTGCTGAATGACAATGAGACTGAACGTTTTGTATTTGTCTAAACCATTAAATGGACGTGGGAATTAACTTCAGTCATGTTACAGTTTGGAACATTTGATCATTTACTACAATATAATTATAACACTGTGTCACAACTGTCCCCTGCTGACCACCTGCATATTTGCCTGTATTTCACAAAAACCAATTGCCCTGCTATATAACATGACTGGCTCCTTCAAAGTGCACGCACACACACACACATACACACACACGCACACACACACACACACATATATATATATATATATATATATACATACATACATACATATACAAACATACATACATATGCATTCATACATTCATATATATACATACATACATACATTTATTTTTTCATGCATTTTAGTACTAAACTATAACCACATTACTGTGTTGTATACAATGTAAGAGTAGAGTTATAGTACTACAGACTATGAAGAAAGAAGAAAAATAGTGCAGATATACAGAGGGTACCTTCAGTGTAACAGTTGTGAACTGTGCAAATGAGGTACAGTACATGTAACAAATGTGCCAATATAGCAAATTGAACAAGTAATACAGTATGTGAGCAGTGTTCAAGTATACATAAATGCAAATGTAAACATTCACTCCTGTAGCGGCGATAAAAAGTGACAAGGTAGTGTTGCATAGTGTAGGGCAGGGTGTCGTGTTATGTAGTGTTATGTAGTGCAGGCCAGGGTGTGGGGTGGACAGTTCCACAGCATGTAAATACCCTTTATTTATTTATTATATACTGCACGTTCTCTATCCTGCTGCTGCTATTGTTTGAACAATAATCTATATATTGCAGCCTAACTTAGTATTTACATTTTGCAAGCTTAAAGACTCTACTGCTCCAATACCGTATCTGTCATCATACTGTATTCATTCACACTAGTCCTGTAGCTTTGGTCGACTATACTGCATACTGTGTTGTCCTGTAATTTTGCATTGGTGTTCTTGTGTTTTTGTTGCACTATGTCTCTTTTGCATTCTCTCTATGAGGTGTTCTGATTTTTGTTCTTGTGTTGCAGAAGAAGAAGATTCTTTATTTGTCACATGCATAGTCATACAAGTACAACACACGACATTTAACCCATTCACCAAGTGAGGCGGTGGGCTGCTGCCAATGAGGCCCCCAGGCAGTGTGCGGGGACGGTACTTTGCTCAAGGGTACCGGTGACACTAGAAGTTGGGATTCAAACCCCAAACCTCTGATTGCAGGACCAACGCCATAACCACTAGGCCATCCAGCTGCCCCATGTTCAGCAATAACCGTTTCACTGCATGTCGTGCTATGTATGATTGTGCATATGAGAAATAAATTTGAATTTGATTTGAATGTGTTCCTGGAAGAATGTTGTTTTGTTTCACAATGTATCGTGTAAGCAGCTTATACATTTTATTTCAAGCTTAAAAGAAACATCTTTAAAGAATCAAAATCAAAAGCACGGTAAAGACGTGAAAAACTGTCAAGTTTAAAACTCCCCAAAATGCATGTTTTGTAGGATTTTCATAGAAGCAATTAGTTCAAATTTCCTGTAGGAGGGTGAAATCAAGCATGTAGAGGATGGATATGGTTGAGAAGCTTGTGATGTACCATTCTATGCTAAAAACTGAGGCAGACTCTCCCAGGGGCACCACTGGGTAACCCCTCCCCCAGTCGACAAATATTTGGTCTAAGGCATCATATATTTATTTATTTATTTATTTATTCTTTTTTTTTTTTACCCCATCATCTATCCTAGATCTCACCTAGACAGCCACAATTCTCCTGGGGGCAAACCTCAATACCCCACAAGTAACAGCTTCATCTTTCTTTATGAATCTCTAGAGATGCCCCTGGATTGATATTTGAAGCAAAAATCACCCAAATTAAATTCGTAGTGGACTTTTTTCCCAAACCCTCATAAATCCAGCGGGTTCTGACAGCATACCCTGTTTAGGAAAGAGTGCAGGACTGCTCTCCTCTACATCCAAATATGATTACATGCCAGTGCAAAGATGCTCAAAGGGTCGGAGAAGCCTGCATATTATTAACAACAAAGCATGCTGTCTAAGAGTTGAGGAAGAATGGAAAAAGGACTGCTAGTGCTGAAAGACTCATATCATGTATAACTCAGGATGTAGCTGAACAACCAATGAGAGGTGAACGTCCTGTCTATTCCCCTTCAATTACACAAGAGTACATTACCAGTGCACCACAGCTTTCCGCATTAGAATAGCAGTGAAACGATTTTTAATGAAGACATGGTTATCTCCCCTTCTTGTTTCAATCTTTTTGGTATGTGGGAGGTCCATATGCAGAATGCAGTCAATGAACAGGTTTCTGACATAAAGTTAAGGAACCCCATAGTGGAACCAATAGCATTGCTTAAGAATGGATGTGGAAACTACTAATGCTACTAGGTCATTTATCTCGTTGCACTGTACATTCCTGTGTATTGCAATGACAAAATATTCTAGATATTCTATTCTATTCACTTTGTTGCTGTTGCTGTTGAATAGTAGGGGTGAACACTTCCTCTTGCTTGCAGAAAAAGTATGAATCAAATTAGGTTTTAATAACAATTAATTAGAAGCTTATTATTTTGGACCTATGAACAATAGGACTGCGAGCCGGTCATAAGAAAGAAAATAACTGCTCAAACTGAAGCTGATTTACCACTAGCCTCTGGCCTAGATTCACACAGCCTGTCTGTTATTCTTTGTCAAATGTACTGTAACGTCACATGCAGTGAGACATCCTGTAGATTTTGTATCCAATTGGGCTCCAGCTCCCATGTCTATAGTTAGTACTAGCATTCTGACTGGCTGTTCCGAAATACTGCATCGGAACGAAAATATAAGCATTTCATTTTTTTTATGCTGAAAGTTGGCTACACGGCATTGCATTAATGCACAAACATTGTCATTTGCTTCAAAAGAAACCTGCATTTAGGCTAAGAGTGGTGAGATAGCAGCTGTGATTTGACATCTGTAACTGTGACCAATATTTAAGCATATTTTTACACTGTACACTGCTGCTTTGCACAGCTCGGGTTGTGCAAACCAACATTTAAACATCTACACTACACAGGGACAAAAGTATTGGGACACACCTATTGGCCCAAGCCCCTTACTTCCAGATTGCGAGCCAGGCCTTCTCATCCAAAATCAGGGTCTGAGCTCACAAATGCTCTACAGAATTAATGTTGCACAAATTCCCTCAGAAACACTCCAAAATCTTGTGGAAAGCCTTCTAAGAGGAGTGGAAGAAGCTGACATCGCTGCAAAGTGGGGACCAGCTCCGTATTACAGTCTATGTATTTGAATGCAATGTCACTAAAGTCGTGGTAGGTGTAATAGACAGGAGTCCCAATACTTTTGTCCGTATAGTGAAGGCAGTATGACCTTCTCTCTCTACCCGCACCTAAAAGAGCTCTCCTCCAAGCATGTTACACTGTCCAATGATCTTTCCATTAGTGGAAGTTCAAAGAGATGTGGTGGTGCTTCATTTGGCAAGGAGGAGCTAGCTTCCACCACCCCAGTGTTGGTGGTCTTATGTGATATAGGAAAGTCCTAGCTAGTGGGAGAAATTGGAATTGTCTAAACTGGGCAGAAAAATCTAAACGTCATCATTAGTTGTGAGGCCTGCTATAGTTGAAAATGGCGTCCCATATATGGTGCTGCTATGTGTGAGTTATTGATAATTGTTATTAGCTATTATTTATGAATAGACTCCCCCTTCCATACAGTTTTTATGACCAGCCATCACTGTTATGACGCATTTTAACAAGCATTAGGAACCCATTTTACGCCTGAAACATTGGCGCCCCCAGATCACCTTCTTATTATTGAATTTAGACTGCAAAAGTCTGTAAGTGGCTAAATATTGCTCCCCATTGTATTCAAATATATGATCTGCACCATATCTGTCTCTGGCTTATAAGAAACTGCATTTTTACTGTCCTTATTTCGCCCACTCTTTCATTCACTATTCACTCACTATCTCCCTCTCTTGCCCACACACTCACACACACTCATGCACACTCTTGGTGTTACACAGCATTCTGGGAAGGGGGAAATGTGCTCAGATGACATTGCTGTTTTGCTGTTTTGATGGCTCTCATCACGATCAAAAGACTCGTTTTTTTCCCCCTCCACTTTCGTTGTGGTTAATGTAGAGTAAGGGGCAGCATGTATATGGTTATTATGATCTTTAAAAACCTTTTCTGTGTGTGTGTGTGTGTGTGTGGAGGGGGGTGGGGTCAAAATCCCGCAGAAATAAATCGGCTTAGTGGACAGAATTAGAGGGGAAGGGTTTGAAGCCAGTGTGGGATTAAGGAAAATTGTGTGAAATAAAGAGCGAGTGATCAGGAGTGACTGGGGTGTGTGTGTGTGTGTGTGTGTGTGTCTATGTCTGGAGGGTGGGGGGGAGAGGCAGAAAGAAAGATAGATGAAGACTGAGAAACATGCAGAGAGCGATAGACTGATAAAGACAGTGAGAGAGACTGAGGAACATACATATACACACACAAACACATACGAGAGAGAGAGAGAGAGAGAGAGGGAAATGGCTAAACAGAGGACAGAGATTTGTACATAGAAAGAGTGATCATGAAAGAGGGAGAGAAAACGAGAGAGATAAGTGAGTGGGGCACTAAAGAGAAGGGTAGAGAGAAAGCGTTGAGGATGGAATGGAGAGAGCGACTAAAGAAAGGGAAATGGGGAGGAGAGAGAAATAGCTAGAGAGGGGGAGAAGAGAGAGCTAGTGAGTGTATGAGAGAGAGAGAGAGAGAGAGACGGGGAGCTAGTGAGTATATGAGAGAGAGAGAGACAGAGAGACAGAGAGAGGGCTAAAGAGAGACAGTGTGTGTGTGAGAGAGAGAGAAAGAGCGAGGGGAGGAGAGCGAAAAAGAGCGTGCGCGCAAAGAGAACGTATGCGCGCGCGAGACTGCGTGTGTGCGAGTGTGTGTGTGCGTCCGAGAGAGAGAGAGAGAGAGCGACAGAGACCGCGCAGCTCACACTGAAGCTCATAGATCTCCATCCTGATGTAAATCCAGGGTTTTTAATCCCGACACTCTCCATCTCTCAGCCCCCAGGCTTCGCTTCATTTCTACACTTCTCCTCCTCATCCTCCTCCTTCTCTTTCCCTCTCTGCTCCTGTCGCCGAGGCTGAATCTGAACCTGAGTCTGAGTCTGAATCTGAAGTGAGCGATGGCCAGTCTGTGGGCGCCTCCACGTCGCTCCGGGTGGGTTCGGTGCGGATTACGCGGAGAGGAGGAGAGCGCGAGCCTGTGAACGCCAAATGGAGTTTGGGATTTACCGCAAAACATGGGGAAGATGAGCTCCTTGCCTCTGTGCTTTCTCCTGTGTGCGGATCTGCTGGATTTAGCCTTCGGTAAGTGCTGCTCAAGCGACACCTCAAAGTGGGAATAAAACTGAAAGCGCCGTCCCGGGCTCATCGCGCCTCCATCGCGACGCGTTCCAGCATATTCCCAAAACAGGTTGGGGATACTGGGGATACTGGGCAATTTTGGGAATGTGTTGTCTCGCTCTGAACCATGCTCCTTTCATAACGACCACTTAGTTCTGAGAATATTGGGAATACTGGTCAGTTTGGGGAATGTGTTGTCTCGCCATCAACTTTGCTCGCTTATAGAACGACCAGTTAGTTCTGGGGATACTGGGTGATTTTGGGAATATGTTTGGAATGTTGGTGCACGCTGGTACCAATGCGAGCTGGCAAGGGAAAGGATAGGGCGAGCTGATTTTTTTCCGTCTATGATGGTACGTTTCGGGAAGCATTTCAGACATTTTTTGACGCACGTCTGAAGCTTGACGCACCATAACCTGAAACAGATCTGGAGTTCTTAGCGTAGTGGAAATCTTGGAAAAAAGTGGCGGTGGTGGTGATGGTTGAGGGGGAGCTTCACAGCAAATTGTCACTTACGGTATGAACGCGCTGAAGTTGGTGGAAGGAATGACATTGCACTGCGTGAAGCTCCCAAAGAGAAATCCACCCCCCAAAAAGATAGCAATACAAGTAATGTGTTTGTATGTTATTCTATTCATATTCCTGCAGTAACCCATAGCACTTCACTAATGGTTGGAATTTGATATAAGATTCCTATTGGGAGATTTTTTATATATATATTCCTGGACATTCTCTTCATGAGGGATGGAACAGCTTGGTTCACTTATTTTGCATTTTTAGGCTGTAACTCCCTACACTTTACTTTTCCTGCCTAATTCGTATTAGTGAAAAAAAAAACACAAAAAAAAAAACTTCTTGTTGGTTTCACTTGTTCAAGGGCAAGTTCACAGCTCTCGTAAAAGAGAAGATATGGTAAAAAAAAAAAAAACACACACAAACAAAAATTAAAGAGGCTGTAAAAGAATGAGAGATAAAAGGAAGCGTCAACTGTTGCCTATTGATTTGGTATGATTGTGGTATGATGCACCGGCTGTGCAGAACGCAGCCTGGCACGTTTAAAGTGGAAAATCTCCGGCTGTGTGGGCACACGGTGTGTGTGGAGCCATCATGAGTGACTAGAAGAGGCATTGCTGGTTAAAGCACTCAGGCTTTGCTCTCTCGGCTGGATTGAAGGGTGTGTTAGACTATCGCGTGGCAGTTAAGCCTATCATGAATCAATCATGTGGCTTCTCCATATGTTCCCCACACAGTTCTTGTGGGGGAAAAAAGGCAAAAACAGATAACAAACAACACTATGTTGGGTTAGTGGAGATGGAGTGTGTTCATATGTGTGCAGGCAGTGCCACTGCACCTGAATGAGCCTCAGTGGAAGTGATAATGCTTAGTTAAAAAAAAAAAAATAAAAAATCAGATCTCACCACTGTTCGCTAACTATTGCGCAAACCAGAGCCTCCAGAGTTATTCCCAGAAGAGTTCTGCATGCATCAGTCCATCTACAGTGTTTATGACAGCGTCTGCATATGGTCCAGTTATATCACACTTAACAGTATAGGGGTGTGTTTCACTTATAGCCTTTCAAACCCATATTATGTATTCCAAACAAGGTAGAAAGCAAAGTCAGCTGTTTTAGCTCATTTTTGTGGCGGTCTGCAGAAACCCCCCAGATGTCCCATTTGTTTGTGTACTTTCTGTGGTGTCTGGAACACAGTCCCTTATTTGTTAGCTTGTTTTAATTTGACATTTTGTGGGCGAGGTGAAACCTGGTTAGCAGCCAGTTTTACATAGAATTATATTTAAGTTATGATCCAGTGACATTGTTCTAAACCTCGTAAAACTGCAGTGGGATTTACAAACGAGATTTTCTCCGTTTGGGGTCTACAGAGGCTGATGTCATAATTGAGATATTAATAGAATTCATATAGTTGAAAAGAAGATGTAGAGTTGAGCAATATGATGAAATTTCCTCACAGTAGGGTTTCCTGAATGTATTACAATATCGTCAGTATTTATAGAACACTGTCCAGTTGCATGTTTCATTACAAATAAGGGATCCTGTGAAAGCCTGTAAAATGTCAAGAAATACATATCATGTATTGTGGATTTTTTTTTTAATATCAAGATATATTTTTGCAAAATCGTCCACCATAATGTAGGCCATGTAGAGACCTTTAGAGAGGCAGGTGCTTCAATGACCTAAAGCCCTCCCCAAACACCTGGTAATAGCGCAGGTTTCCAACACTGGTCCTGCAGTCCCCTCTGCCCTGCACATTTTTCTGTTCTGCTGTTGTTACGCACTACGTTAAATCAGAAAGCTTTTGTGAATGAACTGATTAGTTGAATCGGGTGGGAAGGAAGTAAGGAAAACACGTACATGTACAGGACAAGCGGAGCTAGGGGTGGGAAGCACTGGCTTATTGTGCTAGAGTGGGCAATAGTAGTGGTTTGCACTTTTCTGAGTGTATCAAACGTATCATCAGTACCTTTAGAACATCTACATTTACACGCATTGATTCATGAAAAAGATTCTCATTTTAGAGAGCCTGTAAACGTCAGTTATAAAAAACTTTAATATTTTAATCCTTTGTAGTTCTTTTTAAGTAGTGTTTTGTTTAACACCTTAAATTTAAAATAAATAATTGTAGCACTTATTTGCTACCCTATGGTTCCTAAAAAAAACTCAAATAAAATAACTCAAACTAAAATAACTAAAAATAAAAACTGAATATCGTGATGTTAATCATATCAGCCACCCTTACCATGACGTACCGTTACCTGCAACAAATTCTCACATCATTTTTAATGAGCTTGAGGCCACATTGTTTCCAGTATTGACCCACTGTGCTGATCACCAGGTGCCTCACAGTTCTGAGGGAAGCAAGCTGCCTGCAAGTGAGTCATTCTCCCCCCTGTGGATTCCCCCATTTCCCGCTCTAAAGAGAGTTCCTCCCCGGCAGATCCATCATGATCAGGGCTGCTAGGTGCACCACAGACAGGTGTTGGCAATTCCAGCTGTAGTGTCTCGATAATCACTCACTGGCCTTAGATTTACCTCCTGAGTCATATCTCGAGGAAACTAGAGGTGACCTTCCACAGGATTTGTCACCCGGAGAAAAAGGAATAAAATTCTACGTCTTTCTAAGTCTGTCACGTTGAATATTCAGTGCAGATCTGTTACTGTCTCACGGCTCAGGTTCTGATGCTGCACTTGATGTAGGTGTAAAAGTTTGTGTCAATGATTTTAGCTTTGACAGAGAAGACTCGTTTTACATGCTGTTACGGCAGTTTCTTGTTGGGGGCTTGGAAGTTTGAAATTAATCAATTATGACAGGGAAATGATAGACTGAGGAATACCTGCTGGTTTTTATGTGCCCCTGACAGTCTAGGGCTGCACTCTATATATTATAGCCTTTTGCAGAAGGCCATAATATGCAAATGATCGTCTAACCAACCGGAAAGTTTTACTGAGTGCTGTGAGCATCTTGGCCAATCTGAGGCAATGGCAAAGCATGACTATTCGTGCTAAGTCTAGGGTTTGGGCCATAATGCTACATTTTACTAACACCATGTAGGCTAGTATGCTAACTGCAGTTGGCTGACCTGGATTCAACACAGATATTTGAAGCTTGTATAAGAGTGTGTGTTTTAGTTAGAACCATATTCTGCAGTTTTACATTGGCTCCTTCATTAAAAATCCCGGGCATTCAGCTGTTGCCACTATTTTCCATTTGAACAACGGAGTAAAACGCATCCATTAAACCACATACGATCAACAAAAGTTTTCTTTGAACCCCTGACCCTTGCTGACAAAAGTTTTGAACACCCCCACCCAAACACAAAAATAGAATAATTAACACCCCATTCTGCCTTAATTTGATGGTTAGCTCCTCCTGCTCCTCTAAAGTTCTTTGTATTGTGCTGTTCAGAGTGATGATTTTAGGGTCCACCCATTGTAATTTAAAACGTATCACTGAGAATGAAATGCTAAATGGACAGTTTTTCTGTCATGAATTTTAAGAGTCCATCTCTTTTTTATTTCTATTCTAAACTTAATGAAATAAGAGTAGTACTGCAACACTTGCAAGGTTTAAATTGACAAAAAATATTATAATTGTATTAAACAAAAGTGCGCAAAATTTACAGACATGTATTTGTATGTAAAATAAAGCAGCCCGATCAGCCCAGTCATGCAGCCCATGTCGCATTGTTGATTCTTTTGATTTTAATGCATTGCAGAATTGTAGCATCTCCAATCTTCTACTGTGCTTGTTTGACATTGCCTTCCTTATACAGGTTAATGAAGTCCACACTGCATGCACTCAAATTCTAGAGGAAGCGTAAATTGTGCTGATGTCTCCCCTGCGTAAGTAGGTGGAGATTGTCTGCGTGCTCCAGATCGTGGGCTGGATGTCTCTTCAAGCTCTTTGAAATCCTCAGATTTTCTGGCCTCCACTGTAAATGAAGCTCCAGGGGTGTGGAAGTGGGAAGGTGACACAGCTCAGGGTTTCAAAGCCTGGATCGAGTCAGAGATTCTGCCCTCTTGGTGCCACAAATGAGGACAGATGTAATCAGACCGAAGCGCTGACATTCCCTGCTATACGGCCTTCACATTCCCTCATGCCTTGTCGTACAAAGAAAAGAAGGCCATTTCTATCCAGTGTCATTGGACAGCATCAGTCACCGGTCTAAAGAGACCCATGTCTTGGCGGCCAACCTTTAAGGCATGCAGTTGGGGAAAGCACTTTCTATGGAGTGGCCATAAAACTGGCCTTTATGTGTAATATGTTGGTGGGAGGTGTGCTTGTGTCTCATAAGTTTGTTGCCTTGGTGGAAAATTGACTAGAGCAGCAGATTGTGGGATGGGGAACCATAATGCTTTGCGTTATCTTTTCATCCTTACTTATTGATATCCAAGGGGAATGGTTAGATTAGTGTATTATCCGAGCTCAGCCAATGAAGGCAAGTCATAACATATGGTCAAGGACAGCACGGCACTCAAAGTGTTCAACAGATGTGATCCATTCTACTTTTGTTTTCTCAGTCGCTGTATATTACCAGTAGCAGTGCTACAGGATGAACTGAGGCCTATCCCACTATGCTGCAAGGATGTTGAAACACGACGACTGAAAATCGCTTCACTTAAATGAAAGGTTCGAGGTTCTCAGTCTTTATGAGTCTTGTATAAACGCGTCCTCTAGAACAACATAATCCGTAGGAATACAAGCTCTTTTTTTTCAAGGCTGAAGTAACGATTCCAAGGCTCAAAACGATTATAAGGTGATAAACAGAGAGGCATTGAGTGGCAATCCGTCTACCCAGAGATATAAATGATGTACAGCAAAATCAATCTGCAAGCTAAGCTTTTGTCAGTGCACACATAAAACCCAGTGCAGGTAGAAACACATACACCACTCACTCACTCTGCTGTCAAATTCGAATAGGATACTGAAGGGATCATGCCTGCATATGTACTTGTCCAAGCCAAAAAACATAACAGAATTGCCACATGAAACACCATCATTTGGATCAGTCATGCTCCAGTCCTTCATCTCTTGATCAATTCCTCATCACATAGTTGTTCCCAGCTGTTAAATTCTGACATACTCAAATGTACTGATCATTTTATCAGAAACGCAATACCATATTGATGCACTTTGTTGGTTTAAAGTTCCAGATTTTCTGCACAATTCATCAGTCCTCCCTAACCTCTCCATCAATGGAAAGGGTCCACCATAGTACCACCAGATCTTATTTGAGTGAAGGGCCATTCTCAGGCCCAGGAGTGACACTGACATGATAGTGACAGTGTGCATTGGGCTGGTGTGAGTGTATTACACACAATTGTGTGGCTGGATTTTTACACGTCAGAACCACTGCTGGATTGAGATCGGTTTATAAATTGTGCAGCGACAGATGGGCTACAGTCTGAAACTGTAAACCTACAAAATGTATCTATGATGTAGGCATTTCTGACCGAATGACAAAGTATTAGTATTTCATGTGGCGTTTCTATTATTTAACACACCCCCATGTGTATTATACATTATTCATTATAACATTAAATGCTTGTTAACTCTATGCTGAAGGGCAATGTCTATAAAGCTACATGACACCTATATTCTGTAAACCATGAATAACAATTGACAAACTTGCAGAAATATACATAAAGGCTTATTCTAACAAGCATTAGTTAAAATAAAGGCTGTTTTTTTGTCATTTAACCTCTGCAAGTTAGGAATAAGCCTTTATAAATGTTTAAGTAGGTTTATGTCAGCTGTCATGAAAGGTTTATGTAGGTGTCATGTCATCTTGTGAGTGCTACTATTCCCACATCCCCAGGATGGACTGATTTGGAAGACTTTCAGAACTAAAGTTCAAAGAATCTTTCGACAGAAATGCTTCTCCTTTACATAACAGCGCATTTCATGTTTTAGTCAATAGCTTGCATTGTCAGGCCTTCAAGAGGCGTTGAGGGCGGTCGTCGGCCCTTTTACCCCACACCAGAGAGCTGAGTAGGAAGGAGGTCTAGATCCTCTGAACTGCAATTTGTGGAGAGCAGGGCTCTCCAGCCATCTCCTCTCAGCTCATTACCAGCCTTCGAATGCATGGAGCTTTGGTTGCCTCAGCTGAGTCATCCCTGAAGAGGTTTCCATTGACCGCGATTACATGCGTAGCCATTTCCCCAGTAATCACTCTAATTCTGGTCAAAAGGACAATTCCGACAGCTACACTCACAACAAATATGCTTAGAAGTTGCTAAAGTCAAATTGATATTTCTTCAAGATCTTAACAGACCTCAGCAGGACATCAAGCCGTCTGTAAAGCGGTATCCAAGGGAACGGGATGTTTATTCCCAAACAGAAGATCAGAAAGATGCATGAACGTGTCCTTGTGGAAATACTACACTATCAATATGTTGACGAGTACCGCTGAATATTGTTATATCGACCCCCTGTCTACGCATGGCATTGAAACGTGCCCTGTGTCTGAATGCTTACGACGGGATGGCATGTGTGGATGCACAGCAGACGAGTAAATCAGGAATGTGATTGCATAAATGAAACTATGCTATGCATTTCAGAGTACAACGTGTACATGTGCACTGAGCAATCACAACTCTTGGCTCTTTTCATGAAGGATTGGTGTTCTTGTAAACATGGTTATTCAGAGAAGTGACCGGTTAGATATGGGCCAGCTTTGGAAGGAGAAGTCCAGCAATGCCATGCAGTCTCACATAACATAAAACGGATGCCTCATGCAATCACCTTGCCAGGAAATTGGGGGAAAATCGGTGTGTCATCTCGAGTTTAGATGCAGTATCACGCTTAATGTCTTAGCTGCCAGCGGCGTCCCTGTGCAGACATCTGTGCTCTCCACTGAATTCCACCTGCAGCCACGTGCTCGCTGACCCATGCGTCATGCTAGCTACAGCATCTGCATGACGCCCATTTGTTTGTGTGCTCAGATTGATACTTACCTTCCAAGTGCCCCTGACTTAGAGCCCCTTGGCCAACTCTAATTTAGCAGGAGAGCCTTGACAGGACTATCTGTGTAATAAATTACTGGAACTGAGAAGTCATTGGTGTCCAAGTGGTATGTTTTGAGGAGTCATAGCCCTAATAGAAATGCGTAATTCCTGGTAGTGAGCCCCTAAATTCTTAACAAAGTTCTATGAACTAATGCTTTTTTTTTGCTTGAAACTAGGCCCAACTGATATAATAGTTTTATGATATTAAGGTTTTATGATGAAAGCTTCACTTATAAATACTGTTATGTTGAAAGGCATCAAAAGACAGTAGACACAACATCTGACTAGTGCCATAACACCTTTACAGGACAGCAGAAAGTCATGTTTGTTTATTTGAGCTCAAGCGAGGCAATAGCTTCTGGCTTGTATATTAGTAGTAAAAAAAAAGTAGAGCTTTCACAGTTATTACATAATCATCTAATCACAAGCTTATTTCGGTTATTTAAGATGATCATTTTCCATAGTTATTAGATTTTAAGAGCTGTATTACAGTTCGACAAGCAGAAAATCAGTTGGGCCAAGGTGAATTCAATAAATACATTTATTGAGGCTGAGGGTCTAAGTAAAACAATGAAAAGTAGCACTGAACAATGTGTGATATTTATTTACTAAGCAGCTGTCATTATCTTTCGTTTGACCTGGTCAGCAGAAATGTTTTTGACTTAAATTTTCACAATCTCTAGAGAAATGTAGAAAACTTGCCTGCATGTAAAGACTGTTTATCATTTCACATCACTATAACTGGCTATAAGGTAAAGACACTCAAGCAAGATAGCTAATCAGTCATTTTGGCCACTGCCTTGCCCTGTGTATCTCACTTTATATAATGAAACAGAAACTCCATTGAAGGTGAAGTGTTGTTTTTTACCTGCTTGAACATCCCCACTTCAGCTCAGAAAAGGCTTGTTAATTAGTTGGCTGGTTTAATCTGCTGTATTAGAGCAAAGAAAGCACTATTCACCATGATCTGGATGCAGACATTGTAATGCTTCTTAAAATGTTCTTGACAAAGACAGGATTCTTGCAGTTACGATTTATAATTATTTTTTTTTTTTCACAGTTCACAGCAGGATTTGTTTTCTGTGGCATCTTCCATTTTCAGTACTGTGTGCCTGGACATCCAACTCTATGCTGCACTGAAAACTGATCTTCACATTTCTGTAACCTTTATATAGAGCCCTATGGGCCAGCATGATTATACAGTGGTTAGCACTGTCACCTCACAGTGAGAAGGTCCTGAGTTTGGCTGGGGTGGCCTGGTTCCT
This sequence comes from Hydrocynus forskahlii, assembly GCA_037974365.1. Taxonomy (NCBI): domain Eukaryota; kingdom Metazoa; phylum Chordata; class Actinopteri; order Characiformes; family Alestidae; genus Hydrocynus; species Hydrocynus forskahlii. Next base: position 13,747,889 of record JBBPCX010000141.1, read on the forward strand.
TTCTGTGCGGAGTTAGCATGATCTCCCAATGTCTAAGTGGGTAGCTCTGGTTTCCTCCCACAGTCTAAAGCAGGGGTGGGCAAACTTTTTGGCTCAGGGGCCACATTGACTTTTAAAATTTGACAGACGGGCCGGGCCAGCACCA
>JBBPCX010000141.1:13750537-13769605 GCA_037974365.1 Hydrocynus forskahlii
CCCGCCCCGCCCCTCGACTTCACGGCCCGAGACACCGACAAGACACAGAATTCTGCACGCATCCCCCCAACCACAGCCAAGACAGATATTTTTTTATTTTGTTGCGTACCAATTGATTCATGTAGGTACTCATTAGAGTACTAGAGAAAAAAAAATGTAAACCCATGTCAATGTATCACTGTGCCTATTGCGAAACACCAATCTTCGGTGGGCCGGATTAAAAAGACCAACGGGCCGGACGTGGCCCAGGGGCCGTAGTTTGCCCATCCCTGGTCTAAAGACATGCATGTGAGGTGAATTGGAGATGCTAAATTGTCCCTTGTGTTTATCTGTGTGTCTGGCCATGATGGACTGGGGAACTGTCCAGGGTGTTTCTCACATTTCACCCTAAGAGTGCTGGGATAGACTCTAGCACCCCCCACAGCCCTAGTTAGGATAAGTACCTTAGATGATGGATGGATTCATTCTGTTAGAGCAGTATACACACTTCAGGTGTGTTAGAACATCTTTTTGTATTGTCTGTATCTTTGAAAAAAAAAAAAAACAGACATAAATAATTGCAATCTACCTTGGTGTAATTGTGTGCTTGTGATGTTCAGATCAGAGCAAAACCTCCAATTTTACATTTTATACATATATCGCCATGTCCCGTAGCTTTATCCAAGCTTTCTATTTGTGAATTGGATTCACAGTGAAGGAACCTAGAATCACATACATGCTATCAAAAAAAAAAAAAAAATACATGTAGTGTCCTGGATTCACGGTGCTCCACCCAGAGCTGTTTTAGATGCTGCTAGCTTGCTGCCTTTGTACTTCTCCCAGCAGCAGAACGTATGAAGCCTGTAAGTGTACCCCTTTGTGGGCCAGGGCATTGCTTAGGTGGGTCTTTGAGCTTCCTAACTTCGGAAGCATCTCTGGGACGGGAAATATAGATTTCTCAGGCTTTGATGGACCATTTTAAATTATTTTTGCACTTGTTCTGTCTGACTATTTCAAAGAAACCTTATAGAACAGTTTTACTTTTACTGTGGTTCAAGTCTTTTCATATATTATTAACTGACAAATAATAGTCTATGATGATATGAGAAAAAAGTTTTAAGGGAATCATGGCTTTAAGCAGGACGTGTTCAGGATTTTGAGTTTACCCTGAATTTCTTTAATGGATAATCAGTATGGGTAACTTTTGTTAGAGGAATGTGCAAATGTCAGTGTTAATTTAATTTATAGCCCAAATGGCCATTAAGTACATGGCGATCATTTATGAGTGTTACAAACACACATTGAAAACAAAACATTTTAAATATATTAAGTATATCAAAGCTATCATTCTTTTATTTGTTCAGTCTTTACTTTTGTGCCCCGTACCATGATGCTTCCATGTTTCCAGTCTTCAACTTAACCAGTTGCAACTGTGTCCTCCCAGCTAAAGCTGCTCCCAAAGCTTTCACGGACATCTTGCTCCCCTTCAAAGAAACACCAGCATTCACACAAACCTCCACCCACGCACACCTCATCTGCCTTGCACATTTCATTCTCATGTTCAAAAACAGAACAAAATAAACAACAAATTCCCAACACTGGAGTAATTTTTTGGAAAAACGATTAAGAGGACAACAGCACTTGTAACTGTGCAAAACATGGCAGACAAAGTCTCATCATTACGCAAGCAGCACTTAAAGCTTTTATCTTTTCGAGTAAATCTTGATCTACTTTTACTTCACATCTGGAAAAAAATACCAAGCATTCTGTTCATAATCCACTGTGAGAAGAGGACTCAACCCTGTGGGTCTGGAAGAATACGTAGCTGTTAAAGAAGCGATTGCCGAGGAAAGGGGGGAAAAAAATAAAAAGAATATCATTTGAGAAAAATGCAAATAAATAAAGTCTCCTGAAACAAATGGGAAGCGTAATATAGATAGACGATCAAAAATACTTTCTTGCATTACTTGTTACATTTGTTTCCTGCTTTGTACCGGGCACAGAAAAGTGATGAAAATACCTTGTACTGAAATGGTCCTTTTGACTGATAATGAAATAAATGAAAGGGTGGTGCCTGGTCACTTTGGTCACTTTCTCAGTAGGGCCCATACCATCAACCACAGTTGTCAAATATGCAGCTAATGACATGCGGAGAAAGCAATCACTCTTTTAGTGATGGCTCTTATCCTTCCTTTTGCTCTCGTTATGCAGTTAAAAGGGGTTGTTCATCGATCTCCCAAGGGTATTTAGTATTGATTTTATTCTCTCATTGCATTCAGGGTTAATTCAGAGAGGTCACAGTGCAGAGCTACACTATTTAATGAACCTCCAACAATCCTGTGTCTAGTCATTGTGCTTCAAACTCTCTTCTGCCCTAGATTTGTCCAAGCGGCAGCTCAGTGTCCAGCACAGATGTTCTTAATGTGCTCGGCTGAGTACGTTACTGTTTGTGCCTTTTGACTAATTCAGTATTACATCATGTTTTTCATGCATGTACACAGTAAAGGCAAAGGTTTAAATGGAAAAAAAAATGCACATGAGGGCTTGTCCTGAACATTTCTGAGACTAGAGTAGTATTAGGGTGTGATCAGTGGAGTGTATTTGAGATAAAAGGAATTTAACAAGCGGTTTGACCCAACGGAGAACCATGACTATGAGAGCTAGGCTTTCATTCAGGTCTTAACTTTCAAAAATATACAAGAATGCTAATCTCTGTGTCACCACAATGGAATGTGGAATGTTAGGTTATCAGTGGTGTTTTTGACTTTTCTCCCACTGATTCGGTTTTGGCCAGATTTACCTGCTATACTACCGAACTAGGAGGGTGAAGGTGCTCCACTATACCTTTTCAAACTGCTGCTAACACAAAGTTATTGGACAGGAGTTTGGAGAACACTAACTGCCCAAGAAGAAATGCTTATGAGAATTGAACTCACAATCCCCTGACGAAACGGTCAATGCGTAGACGGTCATGCCGCTCAGGAACCCTCTGGCATGTTGATGTTTTGCAGTAACCTATGAATGATCAGTGGCCAGGATTGAGTAAAGAGTTTAATTATTCAGCAAAGAACAGTAAAGATGCATGTTTGATGCAAGTAAACACATCTGTCATAGAGCTGCATCTGACCAAATCTTATTTTTTAAGACTATTGCTCCTATTCACAATCTTATTTTGGGGATTCCAGAATGACTAGAGTAAAACTGGTCCCAAGCACTAGGAATCAAATTTTGATTGGTTGATTTATTGGTCACTTCCTAATTAATCCTGTAGGTAATCTAACGTGTAAGGACTTCTGTCCAGCTCCTGAGGACCTAACCAGTGGGTGCACTTGCTAGGCAACACACACCTCACTGTGACCGGAAAGTTTTCTATTCCATGACTCAACCTAACAATCTAACAATGATCTAACAATGAAGTAAGGCCAGAGTACCTTCTCTGACTGGTGACAGTTTTCACACCCATCTAATATTTCTTTATGTGAATAGGTTTTCCTTTTCCCCCTCACATACTCTGTAGCAAACATATTATCTATAAAATCACTTGAAAACTGCTTCACTGCTAACTTAACTAAATAGGGCAATGCTGAACGCTAGCTCAGGCCATCCATTCAGCTTAACAACTGGAAGAGGGTTCATAGGTCCTTGATTAGAGAGTTAGTTTGGATTGGAATGCTTAAGTGCAACAGACTCTGCTCTGCCTGTATTTAGATGCAGAAGAATACTGCAGAGATATTTCGTCATTCAAAGGTTGCGTAGACACATTTCTGCTCGCTGTGCAGTGGCTCTAGGGTCAAGGATCAGTTGACACTGCGCTGTATTGATGGACCAGTTATATAGTAGGTAATGAAGACATACTCTCCTTAGGAACCAATGTGCATTAGCAGAATAAAATGCATTATTCTGACCAAAATGTATTTAAATTTGCTGGCGAAAAGTATCACTTCAACAAAAAAGTTGCAAGACCTGCTCCCCTGATATTGTCAGGATGCTCACAGTATGGTCATCAATGGTCAAAACCACCACAGGACCACCAGTGAGCAATTATTGTTTGGTTGGTGGATCATTCTCCACACAGCAGTGACTCTGTTGTGGTACCCACTCATTGGTAGTCCTGTGGGTGTCCTGACGACTGATGAACAGGATAAACCAGGCTAACCATAGATACAGAAAATAATGGACTACAGCCCGTAATCGTAGACGACAAGGTGTACCTATATGTTTAGTGGAGCTGATAAAATGAACTGCGAGAATAATGAGCTCGTTAGTGTACAATATTAATTCATACTAATTCAGAAATACCAACACGTTTTCAAAGCCTGAAAAACACGGCTCTGTAATCAAGTAATGGGGTGTTTGTTTTCCAAAATACCCAAACATGCAAGAAAAAAAAACTAAATGGCTTCCTTGGGGGTCCGTCAGGCTTTGTTTCCTACTGTAAGAGAGACCAGTCGGAGAATATAAAATATGCATCACTGTAATTAATTGAGTACAGCTCTAGCTTCATATGGTGGATCTCCTTCGCAGTCTGGTAAATGATGGATTTATACTGATGCCTTGTGACATTGCTGTGTGGGATCTGCCCTGGATTGGCCTGGTCCTGCAGCAGGACCCTAATATGGAGTTTCATCTCTGTGCTCCAAGAACTGATCGCAGGCTTTTCTCTCTTTCCTGTCCTCGTCTGCCTGCGACAGCTGGGCCTGACTCGCAGCGAGGGAGAATAGATATTGGCAGGGATAGGGGATGTGGCAGTCTTTTTCTTCCACCAATTATTGGCCTATGGCTCGATGCCTCATTTAACACAGTTACATAAAATGATTAGAAAAGAAAAGAGGAAATCATCAGGGCGAAAGGCTTATGATTCCAACGCAGTTATGTGTACGCTACATGGGAGTCGAATGGGTCATAAATTGTATATGACATGTGAGCGTAATGCAGAAAACCTCATTCAGTATCTTTTGTTTTTCCTTTCAGTGGTTTTGTGGTTACAATCTTAAGATACATACTTGGATTCCACTTGGGTGCTAAAAGTGTTCTTTGGTGCAATGCTTGGCCTGCATAATGTACTCTGTATGTCCAAATGTATCCAGACATCACTTCTTATTAGTGATGATTTCAGCGACTTTAGGGTTTCACCCATTACCAGAACTATTAATTTATCAGCAGTCCCTTACCTTATGAATGCTCTGGTGGCTGAATGCAGTCAAATCCTCACTGTAATGTTCCAACATCTAGTGTAAATGCTTCTCAGAAGAGTAGAGGCTGCAGCAAAGGGGGGTACATTATTAATATTATCAAAATAGTGGAGTAAGGCTGCATAAGAACTGATGAAACGCAGGCTAAGCTGTGTTTTGGGATTAACAAATAAAAACATGATCTACACGTACAGACAGTCCATAGGCAGCATCAGGCAAACAGGTATGACAGAGATGATCCAAGCATTTATAATGCAGCAGTCAGGCAAAGCCAGAGAAGCGCAAACATCCACATGCAGGTCCAAAAACAAGGCAGAAGTCAAAACCCATAAACAGCAGTGTCAGAGCAAGGCTGGAGGCACAAACTGAAGAACAATGTAAGGTCAAATCACAAAAGGCAAGAAAGATGATAAGAAACACTCCACCAGGAACTTAGCAAAACATCACAAAGCAATATTCCAACAACCAGTCCTCATATAGTGATAATCACTGTAAGTATTCAGTCAGCCTAGCATGATGACAAAGAGCTCCCCTAGTGGTGAGGAGAGTGAACAGGGTGTCTCAGGCTGCAAAGAACACAGGCAATGAAAAAAATGTTTTTCTGTATTTTTATTAGTTAATATATGATAAATACTTAATAAGGTATATATGAATATTAATTATATTCACTATAAAAATGTAGAACAACAATTTTATTAACTAAATTTAACCCAAAATGTAATTAGCGGTTCCTAAATCTGCTAATAGTTTGCACAGACTAAGAAAGAAATTGTCAGTCCTGTTATCTTTTTGGAAATCTCTACAAAAGAGTGTATTTGAACTGTAAAGAAATTTGTAGATTTTGTTATTTCTGATGGAAAAAATATGATTCGCATAAGATGGCCATGCTAATGGTTTTCTCCCTTTTTGCTTTCATACTGTATGCTAAAACCTGAATATGTTCCTATGGCCAAGATACATTTGAAATAAGTTTTATTTCAGATTAACGGCTTGGATGTTTCCTTTCAGCGGTGTATAATACTTGAAATCAGTGCAATTTGAATACTAAAGCTAACTTTAATAATTAACAGATTATTTGTTATTATTTGATATGGTCATTCAGTTTAGTTAATCACTTTCACTTTGAACTGAAGAACTGGAACAGAGCCCACTGTTAAAGTGCCCCCCCCATATAGTGCATCATTATACAAGGTATTGGCCTTTGGAAATTTGCCATCAGAGAAGGTTGTGATACACAGATGACCAATCTAACTAACCAGTGGTTTGATACTATGAGCAGGGAGCATTTCGACCAAAAACATTCATGAAAACAGTAAATTATTGCATAAAATAATAAAGTCGGTGTTTTAGTCACCGCATAATTGCTTGGCAGATGTATTTATAGTGTAAATGGCTTGTACAAGTATGAAGAACATTATTATATTTCACAAAATGTCCACATAATGGAAAGGTTTTGTACCAAATGAATATTTTTTTCTCCATGGAACAGCTTGTTCAAGCCAAGAACCCATTTCAAACCTTTATTTTTAAGAGTGTATAGCTACCGTTTAAGAGATAGCAACAGTGGACAGCTAGGATAAAACAACTGTGAGGCTTGCATTGAGGATTTTCAGTCTCCCTCTCTCGCTATACATCTGGAGCAATGGACTGCAAATGATTCGGCCATTAGAGAAGAATAAAATCTGTCTGGCGGCTGATTCTGTGTATTGTGTGTTCAAAATGCACCTGCAAAACCCGGCCCTTATCGATACACGTATTTTCTGTTCAATCAAGAAGGCAATTACAGCATGGTCATTTTAACCTGAAGAATAAATAAAACCTGTTCCTTTTATAAAATTCTGTCTGGTGACTGTGCACACGATAGAAGTCTTGATTTTAAAGGGCCAGTACCATGGAAGACTGGATTTTCTTTACTTTTTTTTTTTTTAATAAAAGGGTTTAATATAGAGTGTGAACACTGTTATTCCATCTCCAGTCTATATTATATATACACAAATATAATGTATCAAATGTAATATACATCTATAATGTACCAGTCCAGTTCCACCCAGTGATGGTAATGTTGTAAGGACTGAAAGTAACCGTTCTGTTAGATGTGAACAGTACAAAGTTCTTCCTCTGCAACCCATTCACCAAGTGAAGCAGTGGGCAGTCAGGAACACAGTGCCCAGGTAGCAGTGTGTGGGGACGGTACCTTGCTCAAGGGAACCTCAGCAGTGTTTAACAGTCTTGGGAATGGAACCCACAACTTCTTGAACACAGGGCAAACACCCTAACCACTAGACTACCAGGTGCTCCAGACTGCTTGGTCTATAAGAGCAAGGGCATTATAGTATATGGGATAAAGAGAGCCTCGAAAATAGTCATGTGAATATTAATTGTGACCATTTTTTGTACATAAATCACAAATGTCATCTCATTGAAAAAACACGGGCCAATCCTGTTGGGCTACAGAATTTTGGGGGTGTACAGTAGAGTAAGGAATAATTTTGTGGAGGCTACAGCTGAAAAAGAAAGAATTTTGTGCCGAGTACAGTTGAGTATGACAGAATTTTGTTGGGTACACTCCAGTAAGAAAGAATTTTGTTGGGATACACTCCAGTAACACAGATGTTTTTTTTTGGAGTACAGTTAGGTATAACAGATTTCTTTTGATTTGCACTCTCAGACATGCATAGGGCTACAGTTGGTCAAGTTTTCAGTACCTTGGGTTAGGTTGAGAATATTATAGGATTTGGATGAAAAAGAGGATAAAAAGAGAATGGTATCATTAACTTGAGATCACACCAGCATTCACTATTCTGTGTTGTGTTGTTTGGTCTTAGTGATTCAGTGCCCATGTGCAGATATAAATAAAAACAGACAAATAACTGAATTTATCTCTTTCATTATATCAAGGGGATTTAGAAGCTTTTTTAATCGCAGATTGTGATCTTCAAGATGAGCAAGAAATCTGGCACACCCTGTGTCGGCCTGTACTGCATTAATATGCACATTCAAATCTCGATCTGAAGGTGTTTCCCATGTCACTAACACCTTTAGACTGAGAGTCTGTGCGTGCTGTTTTCTCAGCTCACATCCACTGAACATTAACCAAATGCAAAGGAGCTCTGCAAGCTGCATTTCTACCTGCATCGCTTTTCCTTTCCTTATCATTTCATATTCTGCTTACCTGACAAAAAACATTCTCCTGAGTTGAAACAACACTTTTCTCATTCCCGGAGGTGGTGCGGCCTATGCTTGTCATGCATTGTTAAAGAAGCACACAGCTTATTTTGTGTTAGACCAACAGTTACTTTTACAGGATCTGTTGATTATTTCAGAAAAATGTTAAAAAATAAAGAAGCCATTACCATCTTTTATTAAATGGCAGACATCAAAATAGCCCCACACTTGAGATGACTTTTTGCTCGGCTGTCCAGAGGGAAGCCCAGAGGGTTTAAAGCTTCCGCACTACAAATAATGCAGAGGGTTTCTGGCCATTATGCCAAATGCCTGCTCTCTCACTGCCTCTCTATTTGCCTTATTCACAGTGATGGGTCCGAGAGAGAACCAAGAACATTCACTTCAGGGCCAGATGAACTTCAAATGGCCTTTGGAAGTCAAACAAAGTTGGCCAAGCGCTGCTTCAAAACGCCTCAAATGTTCTCTGCCTTTCTCCTCCCATTTGATTTTGCTCTCTGCTCTTCGTAATGGCGGCGGAGAGGCTTTTGTTTTGCGAAGGCTTTAGTGAATTAAAGATTATTGTGTAGGATGAGCGTAATTTAGTTTGTAATTAAGGCAGTGAGGCGAAAAGAAGCAAAATAGTTGTTATTGTCTTTCCAAGAAATACCTTTTTTTCCCCTTCTCTCAGTGCAGTGCAGTACACTCGAGCAAGAGCATGAATCATTGAACATCTCATTTTACCATAAGCTTGATGTGCCATAAAATGAAAATGGAATTTCATCAAATCCTCTAAATGGAATTTAAAGTGCTTTTAGGCTGAATATCTGGGGAAATTTTAAACCAGGGAAAATGTAGAGCACTTGTAAAAATGCTTTGGAGTGTTATGTGGCTCAGACGTTCATTTTGAGAAATGATTACAGTTGTAGTATAAATACATTTACACTACCGCTCCAAAGTAATCACTGTTCCCGGTATTACACAGCAGGTGCTGTTGCAGATGTATGACTCTTAAACACTACTGCTGAAAATAGTTTTACAGAGTAGCAAAAAAAATGGTTAGTAGCAGAACCCTAGTTGGTGGCGTATAGAGCCATTTATTAAAAATGTTCTTTAAAGAACCAATTACCCTTTAAATGGTTCACATGTTTCAAATGAGTATTCCCAGGTCTAAAGGTCCATAACCTGACAACTTTCAATTAACGTGCAAAAAATCTTTAGGTTTATCCGTGTCTGGATAAAGAGAGATGCTGGTGATGTCAGTCATTAATAAAACTACTGAGAATGAAGTTATAATAAAATGAACACGCAGCATGCATCTTATTTGAAAAGTGCAGATTAACAATTGGTAATAAATATTATTATTCATGGGGTTTATTGTTTCAATCTAAATATTTAGATGTGATTTTTAACAGTAGTGGTGCCCAAATTGTTAAACTATTACTGATTAAATTGTGGATCTGAGGCCTAAACAAGCTGTTGTAATTTTATATCACAATCATTTAACAATGCTAACTACAGCTGTACACAGTCACAGTCAGATTATGTCTAGTGTCGCACCAATAATGTATTGGTATCGACACCCGTTTAAATACGGTATCAGAATCGGCAATAGAGAGTGCTGATACCATGACACATTTACTGACGTGCCCTACTTATTGATGTGTACATATGTGTCATTTGATTGACTTGAAGCAAGAAACACATTGTGGCAAGTGTGAGAGAGAGAATGCAAAAACACGCTGACCTTCAAGCAAGTTCTTTTTATTGTCAGCTTCACAGTCTCCAATACAGACTCACAGCAGGGTGTACTGCGCCCCCAATTGGCAAGCCTCAGAACAACCTTGCAACTCCAACAAAACCTCCCACCCTCTCGTCCATCACTAACACCTCCGGCAGATAACACTCCGGAGGATGGTGATGGATGAGAAGGGCTCAAACGACACAAAACAACACACATAACACACAATATCACGCAAAATCTCAATAACACACATCTACCCCCCTCAAATGTCCCCCAAAACACAAATAATCAGGCCAACTGGCCACTCACCCGCCCTGCAAAGGCTCATGGGAGCCAATGTGACATGCCAGCTCGTCACAATATTGTTAGCATAGAAATATACAAAAGAGATATATGTAGCGGTATCTTGGGATAACAAAAGAAAAATATTAAAAAATATTCAGAGTAATTTAAGTGCAATTACTGTATTGAAATATTTGTTTTAAAGGCTGCCTTGTTTTTCTTTATCCAATGAATTGATATCTTTAATGGACTCTGCATGGTTTGTTCTTGCACTCATTTTTATTGTGCTGCCTTTTTTTTTTAAACTTATTCAGTTATTAACATTCTGAGACATCACATACAATTAAAAGGCAGTAAATGTCTATCATTATCAAAGCTCCATCCATCCCAAGTACAAATGGACAGGTCAGTCACTAACCAATAGATTTCATTGAATCCATTACATTGTCTGTCTGGTCAGGTGGGTGGAAACTAACACTTTAGTGGATGTTTGTGGCCGCTCAATCCAATATTGCCTTCAGCGAATGCATGGCTGATTCATGGGAGAGCAGCTTGCAGATTAGAGCAGGCGAGGGAGGGAATGAAAAAAAAAAATCCTAATCCATACACTGATGTCCGTCTGGACAGGCCAGATCACTGGAGGGATTGCGTGGGCCGCCTATCTTCTGACAAACAGATTATTTACCATCAGCTGTGCTGCTTCCATTTCCAAAAGGTACCGAGTCGCTTTGTTCTCCTTAGGTCGCACTCTCCTGGCAGGGTGATAACCAAGAGGGGGAAACATGGGGAAAAGGACATTCACATGTTATAAGCATGATTGCTGAAGGATAACTCATTGTAAATATGAGGACATATATATGGAAATTTCCCAGAGGCAGTGTTATAATGACTTATCCGTGGACACTACATATTTTGTTATCTGTGTTATGCAGAGATGAAATATTAAAAAGCATTGTGGACACTGTCTGACAATAAATACGACAAGATACGATGGGCCGCTGGAATAGGGAGGAGTATGTTTATGAGTTCTTAAAATGGATTTGATAGAAAAAAAGAATATTTTAATAGTTGTTTTGGCTGTTTGCTTTGAATATGTAAATATTAGCTAGTTGTGAGTAGGGGCCAACTGAAAATGTTGTCATTGAATTGATAGTGATTGCCCCTCGCCCCTGATTTTTGGAACATGTTCCACATAGAACAAAGGCACACTGTACTTCCAAACCATTGCTTTTAATGAAGGTGCAGATACAGATACTTTTGATGAAGGCGCAACTGCTCACTGTCTCTAAGCACCACTCTCTCTAATACTGTGTTATATTTAATCTCAAATGTACAGATCCGCAATGTGTATTCTTCTTTAGTTGACTGAAGAGGTTTAAGCTGAGCCCTCACATCCTCAGAACATTCCATAGCGACACTCTGAAGAGGCTAACTATCACAAGCAGGTTGCATCATGGCCTGGTATGGGAACTGCACCGCCCTCAACCACAAAGCCTTGTAGAGGGCTGTCAAGGCAGCACACCAGATCACTGGGGTAAGGCTAACCTTTGTCAAAGGCATTTACACCAGGCAGAGCTTGAGGAAAGCAGGGAAAATAGTCTCAAACTTTTCAATACACAGACTTCAGGACAGACCTCCAACAAGCCATTAGAATGTTGAATTCGAACTGAATACTGACACTACGTTCACGCACCTTGCGTGTTTATTCCTGCACTAACAACTGCTGCTGTTGTTGTATATTGTATATTTGTTGCATTTGTATATGATCTTGCACTCTGTTCACTATTTGGTATTATGCCTTGCACTAATGCAAACTTACAAATAAGCTTTCACTTGTATAGACATATAAGTGACTAACCAAGTAATAAAGTAAAAAGCTATTGGTTAAATGGCATGCAATATACTCAGGCATGGCACTCAAGATAAAGTTAATAAAATAAAGAAAGAAATTATCACTAGGGATACTTTTTTTGGACAGTAATAAATCAGAATCAGAATCAGAAAACTTGATTTATCCCGGAGGAAATTGTTTATGTGGTGACTGCCACATCACACAGACACAGAGAGACATAAGACACCAGAATTATGTAAAATAAAAAGTAAGATACAATACAATAATAAAATAAATAAAATAAGTCTAATGAGTCTAAATAGAATCTAATAAAAATCCAAATAAAATCTGAGTAAAAATAAAAATCAGTTGAAAGAAAACAACCATAATATGAATATAAGTAGTAATATTGCACATAAGATATTACAGTAATTAAGTAATTTAGCCCCATATAGAGGATAGCATACGATATTGTACATAATATTTGGTACCTGTCAAGTACATTGCATAGCATTGCACATAAGACTGTTGTGCATCACAGCAAAAATAATGCATGTAGTCTTCCACACAGTGATAATTAAACAGAGAGTAGCAGCAGCAGGCTATTGCACAGATTATTGTGTTGGTGTGTGACTGAGAGAGGAGTTTCTGTGGTGTTCAGTGGAGCACCTTAAGCTGGTCAGTCTGTGGCTAAAGGTACTTCTTTCAGTACAACAGATGTCTGTTGGAACATTTCATTACAAATGGAACAAAACAGAAATGTTCCAAAACTGCCTGAAATATAATATGTATTAACTTACATTACAAGTAATGCTACCATTTTGGCATGTAGTCATTGAATATTATAATGCTTACCCATAAACTCCCTATTGGTGACATTTTTGCTAATATAAACTTAATTTTGACTTTCTTAACCAAATGAGATATTGGTCAGATGCTATTCACTTGGCCCTTTATTACTAGAGCTCATTTTTTACAGTGAAAATCATCACAATACAATTCTTGAGTCATCTTGTTACTTTTCTTCATAGCCATGTCCAGTAACTAGACGCAATATCACATACTCAAAACACTAGCCACAAGTTTTGCACCTTTGGCTGTGACCCTGTAAAAAGTTTTCCAGAGTTCTTCTAAGACAGATGTAGTGCAGCATTTAGATGGACAGCCTAACCACTTCAAACCTAGGGAAAGTTAATATAGCAGTGGAGCCAGACTCCCCATATTTGCTGTGATGTTTGTTATATAAAGCCATATTTCAGTCTGGCCCCATGAATATACATGCTCATGGTTCTCTGTGTAGGTAATAAATAATGTATGGCCCGGCACATGTCCACATGACTTTGATCAGCTCCTCTACAAGTTGAGTGATGTTGGGTTATCATCCATTCTATTCAACACCGACAAGAACAAATGAAGTTGGATGCCGCGTAATTAGGACTCAACCGCACATGCTATGCTAATGAGGAATGGCTCAAAAACTTCCTCCGCCCAGCATGTGGGTTGTGAATCTGAATGACTCAAATGCTCAACGGCTTAACGCTCTGATTTGGAGTGCTACGCTTAATTTTGGATATGGAGAACAGAACACAGGTCCCTGGCCTAGTTACTGCATATATGGTACAATCGCTATGATTAACCTAATGTCTCGAAATTAACCAGCATTCAGCTGGTTGCATATTTCTATAAAGCGTGACGGATGAAGCTGCTGATTGGGCTGCATGCTAGTGTGAAACATTTTTGTTCGCTTGAGGTTTCTGCTGTATTCGCATTTGTTCTTGAAGACTGTGCGTTCCTTCTCGGGATCACAAGAGATCAGAGTTTTGATAAACGTATTTTGATTCCATTGTTGATTTATGTGACATTAGTGATTTTCAGAAAAGGCCTGGTGGCACCAAGTGCCTCATCCAGCATACGGTATATTGTATGGCAGAACTTGCAGTTAAAATAGTATTGCTACAAGCTGTGTAGCAATACACTCACAATTATATTGATGGTAGTGGGTTCACAATTGCGTTTCTGACAATATTTTGAACAGAATTTCAATTATACTGTTGTGAAACACTGTTACTCTCCTGTTTGTCCCACAGAGGCACAACTTTATTATTAAATTACAGAGCAGTCAAAAAATAGAATGTTTCAAATGTTCAATACAATAAATTCTAGTCAATAAAAATATTATACATTTCTATACTTAATAGGAATGGTAGTAGTAATTACAGTTCTTTATTTAAATGAACTAGTGTCCATATAGACACCAAACAAACAAACATAGCTTAGAAACCTGATATTCTGGAAAAAAATCATCACAGCTTTGTGTGTGCAGAATTTATACATCAGATGTGCTGTATCCCAAGAGTTTGGAGAGGAGACCGAAATTAACCCATTTCCTAATGGAATGTGTGAGGAACCACATTACGATTATGCAGAGACTTGTTTGGAATGTTCATGTAGCAGAGCTTGTGTGACTGATGCTGGCAAAATGTGAGAATGGAGGTGCTACCATACTCATTTGGCGGTGTAGATGGACCATTTGTTTTTGTGTGTTGTTACTTATTTGTTATAAAATTGCAAATCTGCAGGGTGAGGCCACAAAGTATTGTGTGGAATGGACTTAGTGTAATAGATAACCTGCTAATGGGAGAATGGGCTTTGAGTCTTTGAGACAGGAATAAGCCACTCTATTATATTAATGGGTTATTTTAACATTACATTTACTTGTCATTGTAAAACATTCTGTATTATTTGCAAGGACAAATGCTATTTAAAATGTCATTTGTATACTTAATATGTACATTTGTTCAAGTCACACTTCTGTTTTGCTTCAGTTACAAGTCTGAAGTGAGCTGAACAAAGTGTACAAGTTTTCTTTTGGAGAAATAATGAGCAGTCCAAACTAATGAATCACAATAAACTGCAACATCATATGGAAAGCATTTAAAGAAAAATAATGGGATTTAGTTATCATTTCTGAATTCCAATCGCTAGTGCAATATCGCATTAATTACTTTTATAACAAGATATTCCATCAGAACTGTCATCCTTTTAAGTGCTGGTTGATACAAAATGCAAATACAAAGTTGTTGTAACTATATGTCAAAATGCGACTATACAAACGGGTGCTTTTTTAAAAAATAATGCCATTTTATCAGAAACGTTTTGCAGGTTAGGTGAACAAAAACAAATAATGACATCGTACATGATTTTCTTTTTTTGTTTAAAAAAAGGCACCTACAGAGCAAGTTAAATGAGATATCTCTAGCACGCATCTGACAGACAGCATGTTTCACACTGCGGCCCTCTCTACCATCCTCCAGTACACAGCTGAGACCAAGAGCGGGTCGGAAAAATCCCACACAGAGATTATTTCAGGCTGGACCAGAGCCAAACGACTCCTACCCGGTCGGTGGTTTAAGTGGAGATGCCTTTCTGAAATTTAAAGTTATTGAACAGCCGGTGGAGGGCAGAGGTAGACATCTGTCATCACTGGGAGCCAAAATCAGAAGCTAACGCCACTATTTCTGGGGTAATCCGAGGCCCGCTGAGAAAAGATGAGAAAAGCCATGCTGCTGAATCACAGAGATAGAGGTTGGGGACCTTTTTTTTTGCTTAGTTTTAACTATTAGCTCCTGGGTTTCAGAGGAAGTAAGAACAATGGCTTATTTTGTTTTAAGACATAAAAACATCAGTGGCATTGTCAGCACCTTTAGAGCTAGCTGTCTCTCTGATGGAGACACTTCAGAAGACTTCATATAGTTTCTCTGAGGTATATGTGTAACTTTCTCAAGCTTTGTGGAAAGAACGTTCAGAAGTTGTGTGGATTTTGTGACCTTCATAATCTTTTACTGCTTTCCTTTTTCCCCGCTCAGTTCCTTCATAGAGGAATGTAGAGGCAAGTAATAGTTGCATAGTAACCATAAAGGGGCTTGACTATTAACTTTCCGTTCATCCTTTGAACGCGACTTTCTTGCACATTTACATTTTCCATTGCGCTTTCTGTGAAATCAATGGTCTCAAATCTCACAATGAGAAGTGACATAGAGGGCATGTTTAACACTTTCAGGCACAAGAGATGTACAAGAAAGAACATTTCACAGCAAGTGGTCGCTTGCTCTTACATTTCCACCATTACCCTCAGTCTTTCATCTTAAGGACTGAGCTTCTTTGAAAGCAATAATGAAAGCCATTTAACTCTTTCCCTTTCAGATAGAAAGCAAGAGGCGAGGTATACCAGTATGGAAGTGAATAAAGTCCCAAGTAGCCTTTAAGACACTAAAACTCAGGTCAGTTATGAAAAGAAAGATGCATGTCACTGTTTGTTGTGGTTCATAAAAAATAAATGGCCCATGAACGCTTTTTTCAGCACTGCTAGTTAGATAGCAAGCTGCTGGCCAGCTCTGTTAGCTGATCTGAGGCTCTTAACTTTGATCTCAACTTTTCTGGGTGAAAAAATGTGTCTGAAGGACAGTAACATTTGACAGGTTATGTTATCTAGCAAGTTTTGTGCTCAACAGTTTTTTCACTGATTCTCCGAGCTGTGCATAGGGCCCCTACACCCCCGCGCATTTCCAATATTCCAATGAAGGGTAGAAGGTGTAAACAGAGAGCTTCAGGGAAGGTTTCATTTGAGACACCGCATTCTGGAGTAGTTCACAATGGTGGTGTGTGGAACCAGATGTCTGCCTTTAAAAGTTCCCTCACAGAAAGCAAAAAAGTTAAAGTTGGAGGCACCAGAATGTAACTTCTGCACCATTAGTAACCACCTAGCAGCCATTAATAACCAAGTAGCAACGCTATAGAAGCCACTTAGTAACATTAGCAACTATGCAATCCATAGCAACTGTGCAATCACACATCGCATTTTCTTGCAGAAATGCAGTGTAGTTCATTTTATTGTTGCTCTGTACAGTTCAACGCAGGGAGGTTGAAGCTCCACTGTATATGAATGGCAGAGATGTGCACTAAACCTTTTTAGGCCAATCGTGTGAATGTTACGTAGGAGCTTAAAATCTTTTAAACTCGACAGCACATTTTAGACCAGAAGTGGGAACTGCCTTACTTGCAGAAATGTTCATCTGTGTAGCCTTTTACATGTCTGAGCACAGTAAGGAATGGTGCAGCTGTCAAATCAGAATTTCTTTGTTATGCTTCAGCAGCTTGCACGTGAAGCATCCATTTGGCCACACGTGCAGTACGTATTTGGTTGCACTCTTTTGGACCACACAGATATGACTTGATATGACCTCAAAAAAATTAAGAATTGATAAAGGATAAAGGATTAAAAGCTAAACTGTTTCCTGTTTTCTGGTATGTGTAACAAGGGAGGACCAGTCACGTCAAACGTCTGGTCAAAAATGTCTGGTGATGACACACAGCATGCTGCTCCCGTCCCTCCCACTGATCCAATCTCGAATCAACCATTTTAAAAAGCCATTTATATTAGAATGCATTAATGTTGCATAAATGCTGATAGCTGCAACATTTGTCCAGGAGCTTAGCCATATTTCAGTTCTGACCAGTCGGGAAATGGCATCAGTTTAGTACTGGTTCTTGATACCCATCACTGTTGATTAAGCATGTTATAGTTTAGGCTCCAAATTTTCTCACTTGACAAAAAGATGAACTCCCAAATATTACATTTGGATTCAGTTACCAACATTATTTGGGCCGGCCCTAGTCGTATCATACTGTCATTCTGTCATCACCCACAGAAAATACCATGATCCAGGTTTTCATCCTGTGATATAAACCTTGCTCACAGCCCTCCTTTAAACTTGGGTCTAAAAAGCATTTGTCCTTTCCATTCAACGTTCTGATTCAGTGTGCCTCGCACAATTATCTCATCAAATTCCTTTCAAGGTTACCTTATGTTATTACACGTACTGAAAAAGGTTAATAATGTATGGTGCAAAAAATCACCTTATTCATACGATTTACATGTTTCTCTTTCAGCAGCAAATGATTATGGTTCATTTCTTACTGCATGGCTCCATTGAAGAAGCGTGAAAACGGAGAGATGCTATATTGAAAAAGAGGATGAAGTCTGAGATAAACTCCATGGTGAATGCAGAGTGGTTGCAAGAGAAGCGAGGAAAAGAACTGAATATAGAGCACAATGGAGACTGATTAGATCACATACCTAGGGGTTGTTAAGACGGGAGAAGGGTTATACGAAACAATATAGGAGGCTAATTAAGGAGGGAGTGGTGAGTGCAACTCCAGCACAGCAGCGTCTCCTCTGCTTTTTGTTTCTTCCAGAGCAGCCCTAATAAGGGAACAGCACGTTTCCACTCACACGACACCTGGACTTTGCACGCTTTTTAGCTTGAAACTTCTCATCTCCTCGACTTTCTGGCATGAAAATCCTTGGTTATAGTTAGATATCAATAAGTTGATCCCGGCTGCCAAAATAACATACAGAAGAGCATTTAGATTTTAACATAGCAACCCTTGGAAATCAGTTAGTGCTGGAGATAAGGCATGTTCTAGTTTTATTTCAGGTATGTCTCACCCATTGACGCATCCAGAGAAATTCTGTTGAAAGAGCCTAATAGAATATCAAAATCCAAATTTTTTTTTCTGTCTTTCACATATGCTGAGTTTGATTAATCTGTGGTCAAGGGTTAGAAAAATGGAAATATATAATGGGTGTAAATAAACCCAAATACTGTCAAATACAGTATAACGCGTGTAAAGACGTTATTAGAAATAGATACCGCCAAAGCTGAGTGGCACTTTCTTTTAGGATCACTCCACATTACTTGCTTATATCCTTAACATTTTTGTCATTTTGTTAAGTTGAAATAAACTTAAAATAACATTGTTGTTACGGGCGAGAGGGAAAGGGATGACGCACACGTACCAACTTAAATGCAAAACAA
>JBBPCX010000141.1:13769705-13795252 GCA_037974365.1 Hydrocynus forskahlii
GGGGGAGGGGGGCTTTGAAATTTTAACCAGAAAAAAATTGGCACAGAATGGTCAACATTGGAACTTTTGGTTTGTTGAAATAAAGTTGAAATAAATATTCATTAAAGGTTAAATGCTTTAAACATTTAGTTATATTGGCACTGAAAATGAATGAGACAGATGCATTCTGTTTAAGTGGCAGCAGGTAAACAGTGAAAATATCAGCCCTGTGGAACTTTGTCATGGTTTCTCCAAGAGAACTGTTATCATGTATGGTATCAACACTCAAAAAATATCACCGACATCAGAACCAAGGTGTAAACAATAGCTAAAAATAAAAGATAATGTACTACTTTGGATGGCCTCTGTTCTCTCTTGTTTCCCAGCCCAGTGTGTCCTGAATTCATTTATTTATATAATGTAATTATGTAATAGAATTACATTTTGATGTGGCAGATAATATATAAAGGCTAATAAATATAGACTTCTAAGTGTTAGAGCAACATTAGACTTGAACGTGTTAATGTTTTGCTTTCATTTTGAATTTTTTAGCACACATTACTCTCTAGCCTCCTTATTATATCAGCTCCATTAATAAAACCATTGTTGGTCAATTACCTCCTTGTTTCTGCTAATTATTGCAATTATCACACCTGAATCATAGACTGCATTCCTAGCTCATTCTGGTCTTTAGTCTTCCTATTGTTGCTAATAATTACTACTGAAGAAATGCATTGCCGCTAATTATTTGACTCAGATATTAAATTTAGAGAATTATGCATCTGTGCTGCATGGATTCACTGGAACACTGAAGAAGTCAAAGCCAAAAGTCAGCATATACCAACACCGAGTACTGATTCAGTATCAGTGTTCTGCTAAAACACTCCTGATTCATGCAAACATAAATATACGGTATTTGATGTCGTAATGGAGTCCCAATATTTTGTTATATAGCGCTTCCTCTCCAATTCTGTTGAAAAAAAAGTGAAAGTGACCATTCTGTCATATAAGAACACACCACAGCACACAGTGTGAACAGAACAAAATTCTTCCTCTGCATTTAACCCATTCACCAAGTGAAGCAGCGGGCAGGCAGGAACGCGGCGCCAGGGGAGCAGTGTGTGCGGACAGTATCTTACTCAAGGGTACCTCAGAGGTGCTTAGCAATCTTGGGATATTGCATAAGTATATTGCAATATGTGAGTAGCGCAACTGTATCACTCGAGGCCAGAATCTATGGGTTGGTATCCCGGACAGGGATTAAGCCTAGTCTTGGATTATGTAGTGCTGTGAATAGAGATTTTCAATTGAAAAGGAAAGGGTAGTCTGAGACTATTGCTTAATCCCTGTCTGGGAAACCGACCCTATATGTTTTTTCAGTGGTCTTGGACTTGTCTTGGACTTTCCAAATCTTCTAGTCAGTCTCCACCAAGTCCAGCTGCCTTTAAAAACAGTGTTTCTACTGAATTGCACTACACTCCTCCTGGACTTGGGTTTGTCTTGGGCTGGTTCTGACAACTCTGATCAACAGTAATAGAATCAAATGGTGGATCGTGCAACCATAATATTATGAAATCATATTATGGGGCTTCAAGTATTTCCATTTCTTTTCATTTCCACTAAATACTTACATGTCAGTCAACCTGACTTAAACGTGAACAGTGTTGTAACTTGCTTGATTGAAGTGGCCCTGCTATTCTCAAATTAAGAGCAAACTGTCTGATTGCACTGCATGATGCACAACAACAGTGAAACAACAGGATATGTAACTTTTGTTTTTACATGTTTGATTAAAACATATTTATTTCAAATGAGACTTCAGCCTATGTTTTAAAACACGAGAATAAACTGAAAATGCAGTGTTTATTCAAATTTTGTGTCAGACCATCATGTCAGACGCTCACTACTATGTTATGGGTGCTGATATTGATATATAATATATAATACATTATTATTGTTCATCTGCATATGCAAATGTTAGTCCCAGTTATGGTGCATGCACATTAAATCCGAAGCTGAAGTGCATGTGTATTTTGATGGTTTTACCACATGGATGTACCTGTGAGCTTTATTCAGCTTGGCAAACGGTGATGCAATGGCTGATCGCTGGCGTCCTTGAATTCTGTGATATGAAAATAGGTCAGCATGTGTTTCTCTGACAAAGCTGTGGATATGGATTGTGCCTGAACATCTGAGTCGTGGCTTTTTTCTGGATTTCTGTAGAGTAATACGCTTTGTTTACAGTCATGTGTCAAGCACAGTGTGACAGTTCCTTTACATCCAGCTCCTACGTGCTGTTTCTTTAATCTGCACAAGGATGGGCACAGTGCGTGCTCGAGGACTAAAAATATGCACCAGACAAGGTATATATAACCAGACGGATGTCACACAGACAGTTTGATGATCCCCGCCAATCAGCTGCTGTGTACTCGCTCAGTGCCCTTGTGTCAGGATTACTGTAAACTAAAGACCTCTGCATTTTAGCAGTGTTTTCTCTCCCTCTGTAAAATGTTCGTTCATGCTGAAGCCTTATTCACCATATGGATAAAAGTATTGGGACACACCTCTTAATTATTAAATTCAGGTTTTTCAATCATACCCGTTGCCACAGATGTATGAAGACATTTTGGACAGTGCCATGGATACAGTTTTGTGAAAGAACCTTTTCTATTTAAGCATGACTGTGCCCAAGTGCACAAAGGAAAGTCCATAAAAACATGGTTGGATAGAAGCTGTCATAGCTGCGAAAGGGGGACCAACTCCATACTGAAATGTATGTATTTGAATGCAATGTCATTTAATTCCCTGTTGGTCTAATGATCGGGCGTCTCAATACTTTTGTCCATTTAGAGTATGTCTTAAGTACCACATTGGTGTACGCACATTGTCTTTTTACTTGGGAATGACAAAGAATCTATGCATATTCAGACTAATAACATCGGTCTTCAGATTACAGGCGACTCGGCTGGCCTCAGTTTTAAAGCAAATCGTTTTTAGTTGGATTCAGGAGATTGGCTTGGTCATACAAGCACTTGTAAAAATGACGTACGTCGCTCTGGATAATGCTGCAAATGCAAATGTAAATGTAAAAACCAGTACTAATATATAGAAAGTATATATTACATGTGTTATATATAACATTGCTGGGAGAACAAAACCTTACATCTCCAAAAAAGCAACTGTACAGGAGAAGGGAAAAAAGATTAATAACTTACAGCAGAACTCACTGTAACAAGATTTTGTTTAAAGTCATTTTGGACTGCTTCTATTAGTCAAATCCCCATAAAATGTTACAAAAAAGAGAAGTGGGTAATTTTCAAAAATGGAGAAAGTTTTGTTCTAACAGTTTTACTATAACATTTCACATCTCCTAAATGTTAACAGTGCAATTTAATGTAATTTTATTTTCAAGTAGTTTTTGACCATTTCTCATTTCTTTTAAAAAAAAGGTAAAAAGTGATAAAAATAAAGATAGAAGGTGTTAACAGTTACTATACTAGTAAAAAGGCCTTTGACCATGACAAGTGTTAGCCCTGCGTTTTTCTGTTTTTTTGTTTTTTTTTCTTGCATTGTGCTGAGAATGTATGAAAACACACAACCCTACACACACACACACACACACATACACACTGACACTGACACTGACCCCTGAAGACAGATTGATAAGGCAGGAGAAAGGCTCTAACCGCTCTGGCTGTTTGCATGCGCAGAAAGCGATGGGCAGATGAGCGAGTGCTGCTGGCGAAATGTCTCTGATCATTAACTCTCAGGATGCACATTCACCATAATTAGTCTCTGACACAGGCCTCACCCTGGACCCAGGCTGCATGAAGGGAAAAAGAAACTACAGCAGGACAATTAGCTAACGATACAGAACGAGCACTATTGGGTGTATTCTGCGATAGGCTGCTGCCTCCATCAATTAAAAACTACAACAGAAGTTCCCCCCTGAGAGGCTTCAGAAGTCGATGGCTGTACACATCGTACACATGACTCACCATCAACTTTGGTGTCATTCCTTCTGTATGCCTTAAGGAAAAATGATGCATAATTCGGAATATAAAAAAAGGCCAAAAC
This sequence comes from Hydrocynus forskahlii, assembly GCA_037974365.1. Lineage (NCBI taxonomy): Eukaryota > Metazoa > Chordata > Actinopteri > Characiformes > Alestidae > Hydrocynus > Hydrocynus forskahlii. The sequence goes on from JBBPCX010000141.1 coordinate 13,773,762, forward strand.
GTTCAAGTCAGCTGATTAAGATGCCTTTTTTTTATTTTCATTCAGTACAAAGGGGAATTGCACAGATTTTGCTGCATAATTGCTGCATAATGCTGTGGGTAAGATGTAAACAGTCATTATGCATAGGTTGATGGGAAATGGTGCATTGTAAAGAAACTAGTTTCCTTACAGTGGCAGTAAAAGGAACAAGAGGTTGTCTCTAATGCAAATACAATCATTTTTATTACTATCTAAAACAACCAATGACCCTGCACATCTTTTAATATGTATTGCTGATAAAATGTGGTAAATTTAAGGACATAGATTTTATTTGGTCATATATTCACATACATACACATACACATACATGTATATTTTTGTCTATATTTTTGTGTATGGTATGTAGTTTCTTTTATATTACATTGTTTTATTTTATGATTTTTATTATATTTGTTATCCTTTTGTTCTGTCCACTTTGCTGCAACAATGCTACTAATAAAGGGTTATCGTTTTCTTATCTTAACGCTATGTCTCAGACATCAGGCAACAAGTCTTTATAATTTGTGTAATAACTTGATCTGATGTAGCCTTAAGAGACATTGAATGCTTTGGACGTCTGGTTCCCTGTGAACTACTCAATACGTTTCTTATTATTTTATTTCAAGCCCCTCTAATTGACTTTTAACACATGTAGCAGCTCAAAGTACTTTGTAAATAGTGTTTTGTAAATGGGATTGAAAAATTGTTATAAATAATATGCAGTCATATAGAAAGTAGATGAAAAAATGGGCAAAAAATGGACAAATTAAAACAGCTGTCAGCTAGTCTTTCCATAAGGAAATTGGAATCAACCATAAAAATTCATGATCAGTACATCTGCATTAACCAAAGCATAACGTTAATGAAAAAACTGCCCCCATACACTACGTGTACATTCAGAGTACAACAATACAATAAAATTGGAGAGCAGTGTTCATTCAAACTGTGTGATCAGTATCAAGGAAAATAGTCTCACTAAGTGATTCAGCAAGTATCATCTATTTGGCCTACAGCAGTTTAGCCCTACCCATTCATTCAGAAGTCTGTGGTGTCCCAGACTGTGGGGGGCCGTAAGCGAAAAAATACTGTCGACTAGGGGTGGGGTGGGACTTGTTGGGGTAGGGGTGGATGTAAAAATATAGTTGGACTCTTTTCCCAAACAGTGACTGCAAACATTTGTCTGTTTTGCCTGTCCTGATGATTGTAAAAGCCATAAATTGATCTCTTAAGAAAAGCTCAAAATAAGATGTGGGCTCTTTAATATACACAGAAATGTGTAATATTTTATGGGCAAATGTAGAGCTTTTTTCTGCTCTAACATGTCTAAGGGGACATAAAGAGCGTGAATGACGAATACGGAATGACTTCTTTCTCCATTATACTACTTTTTCTTTCTCTTGCATTTTCCTTTCATTTTTATCTTGATAGAAGGAACATTTATTAATCCTCTTCAAGAAGCTGATAGCGAACAATATGAGCTGTCTAACGCAGGGAAGGTCACAAAGCACAATATATCTGCTTTCAAAGGAAAGAAAAGAAAACTAAGAAATTATACACCGTACTGCACTGTTCGGAGCATTTTTATGAACATTGCAATATTTAATGGAGCATATCTAGCGGAGCTCAGCCAATACATGTAACTAAGATTACTGCTTGGAAGATGAATGCCTCTGTATTTATTTGCCTTTACATCACTGGATTTCTTAATCACCAGGTATTTACACAATGGATGCTGGATATTTAAGTACACAATGAGAACATAAACCACAATCCAGAATTATTGCAATTCTTCACATTTTATTATACAACAAGTATCGCAATTCCATTTTGCGATACATTACGATGTGTAATTTATCAAATTACACATGACTTAATTCTTCTCACTCAAATCTATGCATTTCTTTTTCAGTTTTTGTAAAGGCAGAATAAGGTCTTACGCAATCTTGTGGACACCAAAGGAAATGTAGGCAGAGTTGCACCAAAATAACAGTACATTAAATATTTTCTTATCATAAAATAATAAATAAATAAATATAAATTCTTGGTGCTGCTGAACTGATTCAATGTTGTGCCAGTAAATAGGATGATATATCAATGTTTTGACTCCTCCTCTAATAAATAACATTCAATGCTAATCTTAGGTTAGAGTAGCCCTGGAACTTACAATGTGTGTTAAGGTAATATTTTTTTTGAACCGTTTTTATTGATCCACTCATTATGACGTTGTCACACAGTGGAAAGTTCCCAGGTTTTAATTTGACAACGACTGTATGATTTTTGTCCATTTATTCAAGGCATAGCAACATGGGTTTTTGACCCATATACACAGGGAAAGAGGATGGAGCCTTTATTTGGGAGAGCTTCTCATTTTTAAGCATGCCCTGGAGAAAAGTGAATGGAGTGACAGGGGTTGCTCCTATCTGCCAGCAGATAATTGCCAGACTAAAGGGAATAGGGGACGAGGTCGGAGAATAGTGACCCCTGGTTGCTGGTCAGCAACTCCAATCAGTGACATATCAACCATCCCACGTGGTATGGAGGCAAGGTTACTTTGTAACATTGGTGCAGTCTAGCTTTAATGCATCAGTTTGAAGAAATCCTTTCAAACTTTATCTGCTGCAGCCATTTTGTATAGTCAATAACTACAGACAGTCTTGATTTTTAAAAAATTATAGAGGAGTACTTGGGGAAGCTACTGGACATGTCAATATATGCATGTTTGGAAAGCACTTTCATGAGTCAAAAGCATGTGCAAATTAGGAATGATTAAAGTAAATACAGCTTTACATAACAGTTACTTCCAGCAGCTCAACAACATGTTTTTAGCTATATCATTCTGCTGAACATTGGTTGCACACTAATATTAGGACTGTTGGCAGAGTGATTTGATTGTAAGACTTGCCTGAGTGTGTCGGCTGTAGTCCAGTGTTGAATCATGAGCTTCAGCAAGTGCCCATTGACTTCCTGTGTAAGTGTGTTTCAGTTTTCAGTTCTTTACTCCAGACAAACACACTGAAATTACCACATGTGGTAATCATCAGTACAATACTCAGTGTTTCCCCTATCATTAAATAGGCTGGGTGGCACACCCAGCCAATCTCAAATCAAGTCAAGTTGGTGTTTATTATTATTTCAACCATCTAGAGAGTGAAATGAAAGGACAATGTAGCACACAGAGAAAGCGAAGCAACACAGGGCTACATTAATTTGGATGAAACACAGACAGTTGGTTGTATTTAGAGTCATGTATTTGATGTGGATCATTGATATAATTGTGATATAGCAGGGTGTTGCACAGGTGAGCTTGGCTGCACATGAACGGCGATTTTATTGAAATACTGAGGGAGTGGCCAGAAGCTCCTATGGTGTTTCTTCTTTTCCATTTTGTAATGGGAAGACCGATGAGAGCTATCAACTTTCTTTAGCATTCTTCAAGCTCGAACAAAGCAGATTACCATCTTGAAAATAAACGTGTAAAGTTTCATGTATATGTGGTGGGTTTACTGCATCACTAAAAAAGTACTGCATTATTAGATGATACTGTCTCCACACGTGTTTGATAACACCCACAATGACTTTGATTTTGAGGGGTCTTTCACTCAAAAAGAAATCTGATGTCGTAGATCACTGGTGTGAGAACAGATTGAAAACCAGTGGCGTATTCCTTTAATTTAATTTAATTTGTGGTGAGGTTTAATATGTTGAAAAATGTATATATGTACACACACACACACACATATATATATATATATATATATATATATATATATATGAAGCAAAAAGTTTTTAGCTACTTAGTCCACAACTATTTTTTCCCACTTCATCTTAATCACATTTCTCATTTCTTGAGCTGTGCCAAGTTAAATGGTAAAGTATTTATTTTTGGATGCCAAGCGGAGGATGATTTTGCCTGCTGTCCTTAAAAACCCAGCTGAAGTTTTGCCCATAAAGTGGCAGTGTTTATTCCTCCTCTGCGACTCCCCATGGAGCCAGCTGGGAAGGAGCGTGTGGAAAGATGGGCATCTCTTTGTGGACGTGTCTCCCAGGCCTTAAAGCTTGTTTTTTGGACATGTGTGGGAAGAGGACGGAATGGCACTAGAGCGACAGGGGGTTGCCAAGTATCCCACTGTGTGTTTATACTTCTTATTGGTTTGAAATGTCAGCTTGGTTCCAAAGGGTCCAGTCTCTCTGCCTCTGCGCAAAAACGCCTTTCCTCAGCTGAAACACTCCGACCAAATCAGCCTCCTGCCAGCCTGGTGGACAGTGTCAGGGCTGTCCAATCAATAACAACCTGCAGAAAAATAAAAAAGTTTTAGCTTTGCAGTATTTCTTAACCACTACTGCTTGTGGCTGAGCTCTGATTTCTGTCCTCAGACATACCCTGCCCAACAAATTCAGCATCAACATGCTGTCTGATCAATTTTACTAGAAAGCAAATTTTTTATTCTCTCTCTGTTGCTTCTCTCTGTTAAAGATCACTGATTTTACGCCAACCTCCATGTCCTCCTGATGTTAGAACATTTCTGTCTGAAAAAAAAAAAACCTGATGATGCCCATGCAAAAGATTTCTGGATACATAGAAAAATCTGGCCAAACATGTTTGAGACGGAATGCAGAGCTGGAAAACCTTATCTGCAACAGATTGAAGAAACGCAATGCTCAGACTCCGGCCTGTTATTTATTTAGTTCTTTATTTACTGCGATGATAAGAAGTAGAGGTCAACCAGTTCATGCGAATTAAGCCATTACCCATCCCATACCCAGAGTCTCAAGACCAGATCCGAACTGGCCCACCTGGTACTTCTAAAAAACGAAACTAGCTCACACACACTAACAGAGAGGGTTTATCACAGAGCTGGTTTTACCGCTTTACTTGCTTCTGCTTCTGTCCTCATAAATGCTTAACTTACTTAAGGTGAACTTAATATACAAAGAAGAGATTATCTAAGACCTTTCCACCGACTCCTCCCTCACCCCATCAATGGTTTCGCTGAGGGGATTCACCCCAGAGTTTTTGTGAATGCTGCAAATATTGAGAGTGCACGTGTATGTTAGAGTGAGAGTGCATGAAATCTATATAAGATCAATCACTCAATAGAAAATAAAAGCAATGTCAATTGTTCAGAAACGCAATTGTTTGAGGCTCTGTTGTGTCGAGCCTTCATTCTTCACATTCCAAAACCTTGGTGTAATGGCAGTTTCTTTTAGATTACATCTAAGCACACAACCCCGATTCTGCTTGCAGGTCACGTTCTTGATGAGACTGAAATCTTGCATAGCCTCATATTTTGTATCACCGGCATGATTGGATTTAAATTGCTTGTAACCACTGTAGTTTGATGTCTCCTGGTGTATGATATGTCTCACTTTCACTTTCTGGTAAATTTTAAATCAAACCTTGTTTGGTCTGAACTTTCATGCGGACCAAAGTTCCGAAATTTGGTCTGACCAAAAGTGGTGGTCTTGGTTTGCAGTGTGAACACTTCAGAGTTTTGGACCAGTTACAGGAAGGTTAGGCAGGCTATCAAAGAGAAAGAACTGGAAGAGAAGTAAAAACGAGCCACAGTGGCACAGGGGGAGTGCAAGAGGTGAGGTATTCAATTGTAACTTGATCCAGTGAAGAAATCAAAATTCAACTTAAAAATTGCATGCAAATCAGAAACCTATAGCTTATTTTTGAGAGCACAGTGCTTCCTGAACGTTACATTTACAACATTTAGACATTTTTATCCAAAGCAACTTGTTTTTGCACATCTCAGGTGTAGGTGAATGCAGTGTTAGGTGTCTTGCCCATGGACTTTTGATGGTGTAGTGTGGTGAGCTTCCCAAGTTAGGAATCAAACTCCATTCTCGTGTTTGGAAGGCAGTGATGTTATTTAACCAACCACAAGATAAAGAAACTATGGCAGCAGTCTATAAAGGTGTTTTCTTTTTTACCTGACAACAAATAAGAAGCAAACTGATCTATGAACCAAGTACTGGCAAGTGCAGTGAGCCCATGTAGGTAATGGCGACAGAGCATAGGTATATAATGCATAGTTTTTAGTGAGTTTGCAAAATTGTTATGTGAAAACAAAACCAAGCAGATCAAATGTATATGATGTAACAAAAACTGCCATCCAGACTTTCAAAAAATACATGCGTAGCTAATCTTTTGGTTATATTTCAACACATATATTCAACACTTTAGGTTCATCAAAGTGTTTTTTTTAACAGCAATTAATTAAACCATAATTTGTTAGTTTTCTCTCTCAGACGGATTTTTAAACTGTTTCGGCCCCAAGGTGGTCCAAACATCTGGAAGGTTTGAGTGTGGATGGGTGTTAACATTCCATGGGAATATTTTATTTTATTTTTTTGCTCTTTTATCTTTGCTTGGCACAGAAAAATAGCAAAAATAGCAAATAGCAAATAGCACCCCCCCGTCCTTTCACAACCATTTACACTAGATGCTGGGACAGTCCAGTCAGGAGTTGATTGCCTTCAGCCACAAAAGACGTTGGTTACAGATCACGAACACTGTTCCAACTCACCCCAAGGGTCCTAGATAACTTGGCACAGGGCATGGTAGCCTTAGGCTCTCACATGTGGCTGCCCCAGAACATCAGTTTTTTTGTGCCATTGTTTTTCTATAGGATTATGCAAGCTCAGTGTGTTGCAGGTGAATGCCTGAGGCAGCAGTGGGTGGACCTTAAATACTTGTGGACACAAAGTCCATGTTAAGTTGCTACAAAGCAACAAAGAATACATTTCTAAACCCTCTGAACTGCTGTGTGTCCCCAAATATTTGAATGGTAGTGTATGTCCATTGCTCATTGCTCAAGGTTTTCAGGGTTGCTGAATTGTGAACTAGACTTTTACAGCAAGTGCTTGTATAGCACTAGCACTCACTGCATGTGGGGACTGATTTGGTTTATGAGGTCATTCCTCTGAAAGCAGGGTCAAAAGCACTTGAAAGTTGTGAGCAGGGAGTTCTCCTTGCTTGTATCCCAATAACACACCTCGCACAATCATTTTGCTGCCTCCCTCCCTCCTCTCGTCTTCTCCTCCTCTTCCTCCTCTCCAGATTTCTCAGCATTTGGCCTTAAGCCATTGCAGTGATCTGATCTTCGGAACTCAAGCAAACAGCCATAAATGGATTTTATATGCGTTTTCGCTCGCCTCGCACCTTTGAATGTCAGCACTTCCCACATGCCTTGAGCATGCAGGTTCACACGCCATCATTTCTGGCACGAAATAGCATCTTTTATAGAAATTCAATCAGGTTTGAGTACCTTTTTTCCTCCTCAGTTATGTGACTGCGAGGGATTTGAACCTGACATTTATTTGCATCAGATGATTCGCTTGCAGTGCATGGAGTAAAGGGCCCACAATACTAATACACTCATACATTTTACTAATTAATTGTTATTAATTACACATATATTGCGGCGTACCTGTGTGGCCATTTTATTGGAAACACTTACCATATTGGTCGCTGGTTGTGATTAGGGAGTTACCCCTGCAGTCAAAAGAGCGTGGGTTCAAATCCCATTATTATTAGTAGTAGCACCACTGAGGTACCCTTGAGCAAGGTACCGTCCCCACTTTGATGGCAGCCCACTGCTTCACTTGGTGAATGGGTTAAATGCAGAAAAAGAATTTCACACTGTTCACACTGTATGCTGCGGTGTGATTATGTGTGACTATAATGGGCCACTTTGCTTTATCGTTATAGACTGTAACCCATGTATTGCAGCACAGATTTATTAGTCACTAACCCATCTTTTGATGGAAAGGGAGCATTTCAGGACTACTGCTGAAGTACGGTGGTGGATCGTTCTCACAGAAGTAGAGCCGCACAGTAGTGATCATCGTAGGATGTGTGGCACTGAGGTCAGAGACTGACCACTGACGACATGCTGCAGCTACAAGGGATATTTAATATAATAAGTATACATACAAATAAAGTTGCCAGTAGTCCCAGTATTTTACAAAACACTCTCATACCCGTGCCCCCCATACTATACACCACCACTACCACAACAGAGTCGCTGCTACCATTTTAAGCATGCAAGGTGCACCTATATGGTGTGTGTTCATGTCACCAATGCCTGTGAGTGTAGATACTTGGTATGAGTATGTAATAAACTTGCGATTCAATGGAAAGTGCATCAGACATTGAATTGTATGGGCAGCTGGTTTGGATCAGAATAATGAATAAGGCTTGGATGATACTGAGCCATTCACCAGACTTCACAGCTGCATGAGATTAATTGATTAAACACTCGATTAAACGCTAGACTGAGCAGGCTGACGGCCTAATTCAAAGGCATATGCAAATAATCTTGCTCTGTAGGTTATTAGCTAGTCTACTACAATGCACCATATACACACACACAAACACACACACACACACACACACACACACACACACACACACACACACACACACACATACACATGCACACACATTCTGCAGGACTTGGGAACGTGCCTAAAGGCTCAAAAGTACAATTACAGCACAGGGTTGTTTGTTGTGCTGAATAATCAGCCATATGTGTTTGCAGGTTACTGTAAATGTATTCTGAACCCCCCCCCCCCCCCACGATGATGTTGTTTTGCTTTGCTTTCACAAATGACAAGGACACCTCATGTTTGTGCGTCCTGCAAACTACCCTGTTTTATTACAGCTACTGCTCTGGGACACTCTGACCTTACCACTATCGTCCCTCCTTTTATAAGATCTTACAGATCACAGGATTTGTTCCCTGGATTTAGTTCAAAGGCTTTGTCCTTTCACGCTAGTTGTCTGATATCAGCACTGCAGCAGCACAGTTGTAACCCGGCCCAGTGTTAGTGGGTCATTTAATGGGAAATCCTGCACCAAATCATCAGGGCTGAATAAATGTGACTATTTGATTATTGTTAACCTGTTGCACTGAAATTCAGAAATACATAGTTAATAAATATGTGTTTATATAAGGGTATTTATTGCCAGTTTTCACGGTTATTTGGACGCCTGCTATGATTTATTACTGTGTAACAAAATATGTGAATATGTGCTGGGAATAATCATCATATTCATCGTCATCCTATCCATTATAACATCCACCATTGTAGGTTTACAGTTGCAGACTGTAGGCCACCTCTTTATGCACAGTTTTTCCACCTCTAGCCCTCTAGGAGCCCCCCGGGACTTTTTTATTTCTTAATCTGGACAATTCTCAGAGCAGCAGTGAGACTTGACATGGTAGTGGTCATGGTAGTGTGTGTGGTGTTATCGGATTAACCAGTGGTGTTGGGATTTTGTTAGTGCTAGGTTCAAGCACCTAAAAATATCCAGCCAAGAGTGGCATTGTGGCCTGAAACTGACCACTGGAGAAGGGCTAATGCAAATTCTGCATATACAGTATACATATCACAAAGTCCCAGAGATTTTGGCAGCCAAACCAGTGCAATTCTGAAACGTTTTTATAGCTAGCTACAGATATCCTGTATGTTCCTTTCCTTTTCATTTTTTCATGTGCACATGTTGCCCCACCCTGGCAGCCCCACCCACGTTCAGATTTACAAGGAGAATGCTGACATAGAACACCAACTAGAGATGAGTTGGGTTATTTTGGGTTATCAAAATATAAAGATTTCTGTATTGACCTTAGATGTGAAATAAATGAATTAATTAAACAAACCCAACATCAGAACACAATTTTGGTTCACAAGCTCAGCAGACTGTTAACAAGCTGACAGGCATCTCCCGTGATTTTCTGAGTGAGGCTTTAAGCTTGTTCATTAACTGAAAGATTCACAGAAAAATCCCAACATTCAAAATAAGACAAGCATGTCGTACAAGCTTCAGAGTTTACAGCTGCCACAAGGAGCGTAAAGAAACATTTTGCATCTTGTTTAGAATTTTAGAACTGAACAGAGAGAGGGTTTTCTTAACATGCAGTACCAAACAGTAAACTCTACTGTATAGTTAATGTGGGTGATTTAACAGTTCATCAAAATGGAACGTATGGTAGACTCTGATCAACTGTAGTCAATGGATGCATTACTTACGACAGCTATGACAACACCAAGGGATGTGTAATTCCAATAAGGTGGTTAGGGGGCAGTGTATAGTTTCTGCACTTTGCTGTATATTCTGTCAGGTTTGAATGTTTTTTTACTCTTTAGTTATACAGCTGCAAGATATCTGAACCTGACATTGTTTGCGCCAGAGGATGAATTGTTTGCAGTGTATGGAATAAAGGGACACCCAATAGTAATACATTCATACATTCTACTGATTAATACTTATTCCACTTGCCTCGTGCTTAACCTCTGTGACCATTTTATTGGAAACACAGACTTTCTGCTTGGTTAGGAGTTTGTGTAAGAAGGCCCAATTTCCTATGTGCCTTGGGAAAGTTAATTGGGACAGCAGCAGGGAAAATCACCTGCCGGGTTGGGCAGTATGTTTGATTTGGCGAATAACTAACTTGCTGTTTCTGTAGTTCATTTTCATATCCAAATAAAAATGGCCCAATACAGCTTTTGTGTTGTTTTGTAGCACAAGGTGTCATTCAGAACACAAACAACATAGCAACATGCCAAAAAATGACTGAGAGCCTTTATTAATTCATGGTTTCCTCGGGATGACAGGTGTTTTACAATGTTTGTAGGTCTTAGAAAGACAAAATTAGAGCGTTTGCATTTCTATAGAAAACATGCAAATGACAAATTACTACAAAAGTGTGTTTTTTAAGAAAAACACAACCATAACCATTATTTACACCAAAAGGAAAGAGTAAATGATTTGTAGAATATGACGACAACTCCTCCTCCTCCTACTACTACTACTGCTAATAATAATAATAACAAATAGGAAACCAAGAATAAAAAGTCGAAGAATAACATTTTTTGCTTTCTTTTTAATGAAAAGCCTTTAGTTTGAGAATAAATGGATTGCCCTAAAGTTAGCTACAAAGCCAGTCAGTTCTGGATGGTATACATCCTTTTGGGAGTATAAACTTGTCCAGTTGCCTGATCAAGTAGGTTTGAAAAAATGTTACTGGGATATTAGAAATGAGGATGATTCACAGAACAGTTTTATACCCTGCAGGCAGGCTTCAAGGTTACTGTAAGGGTGTGTATTTTAATGTAATAGAATGAGTAGGTTAATTCATTCATACCATGGACATATTTGCAAGTACACAATACTAGGCTAGTAGGAGTTCTTTGGCTTACATTAACAAAAATGTTACATGACCATAAGCCCATACCCTTGCACACTGCTGCCACTTTGATCGCCTCATTTGTTTCACTGCACGCTTGAAATTGCCGTGCTACTCGGTGTGTGGTGGCAGATTTAACATGCCCTGCCACCCGGTGCTGTTTCAACATGTTTATACCTGCAGGCCCACCTGTCTGTGTCAGCAGGTGATATGGAAACTCATATGGACCGAAGTGGCCGCTGACCTAGTTGTCTGTGGACTCAACAATGAGCCACTGGTTCTCATCACTGTGAGTGATCCATGGATGGCCATGGATGGCCCCACAGCTCTACAGCATCTGTGCCCGACCGGTGCTCCGAAACAACACAAGGCCATGACAGAACAGCCAATACACATGCTCGATCGCATACATCATGCAACACACAGGCGCTGTCAACCGAGAGATTGTTTTCAGACCATGTTATTTAGAGCAGATGGTGGCTGTAAGGGACAGCTGTGATGTATGCGAGCGCAGCCTAGGTATCGAGTCACTGAGTCAATCACACGCTAGCTTGCCTTTGTAGGAGAGCTGTTTTCACAAAGTAACTTTTTTAAAATTAAATTCCTATATGTTTGTGCCGTCCATCAAAAGTTTTCAAAATGTTTGAAATGTAAATGAGCACATTTTCATCGCTGGTTTGAAAAAAACATAATTTCCTTAAATCGTATCATTTGGGAGATGGCGTATTTGAAATTTTGATGCCAGTCGTGGTGTCCAGTTTGCAGAGAAAAGAGTTCAAACCTATCACAGACTGTAGATGCTAATGTGATGGAAAAGTTAATGCTTCCAAATAGTGCAACTGTCTAAGTGGTGACCCTAAGTGGGTCCTCGGGTTAGGCCACAGAGCCATATCTTCGACAGTGGTGTAACCCGAATTTTGGTGCAAGTTGAAACACACTCTAGCCTAAGTCACTTACCGATCCTAACACAGTGAAATCAATAAAACACAACTAAGCCACTGAAAAAGGAAAGCTCACTCACTCACACGCCGCATTCCTGCGCATTCTTCCACTGCATGCAACCAAACTAGTTTGTCTGCATAGACGAACTAGTTAGAGTTAGAGTGAGAGTGAGCTTTGTAAACTTGAAATGTTTTTGTATGTTGAGACTGTTGTAACTCGAGGTTCCCCTGTATTCTGAGACCCCAGTGGTGCCACAGCTATCCATGAGTCCAAGAGAGAAATTTGGGAAGTTTAAAAATCCAGAAGATGCAAGGTGTTGGGCAGTGTGCCTAGTTAGTTCCCTTATGCCTTTCCACCTCCTGAACTTTGTTAACCTTCTTTGTCCCCTCTTTATGAGCCACATGTCATGCAACAATGCCTCAGTACACGAGCTGTAGAAATATTAACAGTGTGTGAAGCCGAAGGACCGTGCTGAATGCTCATCATAATCAGCATGAACTTTCACAGCATTTCTTCCCTTGGTGACACTCCAGACCCTCTTCCATATTAACTTTCAGTAAAACTGTGATTTAAACATGCTATGAATTGCACTGCATGGTGGGATAATCCGGACAGACAGCACTGTTCTGCGTGTAATATATAATTCAAATTACACTGTCTGGAGTTCAGTTGTCTGTGCCAAAAAGGGTAATAAAATATTGCTACTTAGGTCTTGGGATTTATGGGCTGCTTAAGTAGGAGCGCTCTAATTATTACAATTTCTCCACCAAGACGGACAGACCTCAATAAAACAGTCCATTCATTACACAAAATTGAGCATGAAAGATGTGATTGCATCATATCCATCAAATTTAAATTGGAGTATGGCTCTGGCTCGAGCATTCTCCAATCGTTCATCTCGAATGCTTTTTTTAAAGAGCCACAGTCACTCTTTTGTAGACTGATGCAACCTTCACTGTCATGGGCAGAAGTTCTAATATATGTTTTTTGGGGAAAAAAAAAAAAAAGGAATCCTTAGGAATATATAAAAAGGCTCACTGTCTTTATTAATTTATATTCTGCAGCCACTAGCCTTTTTGTGCTGAGAGAACAATGATCATTCTACTTTGTTCTGGAGTCTTTAGTCATTTTATTTAAAGGTGTAGTGAGAGCTGGGTCTCTGTGGAACTGCTTAAACCAACAGGAAATCCTCTCATTAAGGAAAGCTATAAGCTTCATCCTTATGGTGCTCGTTTATCTCATTATCTACACCTTGGGCCTTCTTAGAAGGGATGAGAATGTGGGCTTATACCATTTCAGAGATGCTTTGAGCTTTGTCACTTGAAAGTGTTTGAGAGGAGTTTGCATCTACTTAAGCATCAAATCCTTAATAGTCCTGAAGATATTGACATGAAAAATAAATGAATGGGTGAACGGATAGATGGATGTAATTACATGTAACATGATGGATGCATGAATGGATGGATGGGCAGGTAGATGGATGGATGGATTGTTGGGACAGCTAGCCAGCCAGCCAGATAAACAGATAGAGAGATAGATAGATAGATAGATAGATAGATAGATAGATAGATAGATAGATAGATCAATGATCTATTCTATGTTCAATAGAATTTTTTACAATCACAACATACTTAATGGATATTACTGTATGCAGTTCAAAAGTAATTTTGAAGTTTTAGAAATAAAAGTTATAGACATATTTAAAATGTGTAATACAAATGCTTTAAAAATACATCTGTTACTACTAGAGATGCAATACTGGTACTGGTACAGATTCAGTAACTTCTAAAATGAGCTGGTTTTAATTAGAACACTTAGGATGACCATCTAAAAGCTATCATCACTACCCAAACATTCTACTGTCCCATGCTGCTAACAACATGACATCATGCAAATATGTGCTATTCCAAGATAGAATTGTTTCAGATTCATTCTTTTTTTATTCTGATATTTACCTGATACCCTAACCTGATATCAGCTTAGTGCTGTGACTAATGAATGAATAATTTAAAAAAATATTTTTTGTAATTTCTTTTTTAAACAGAGCAAGCAAACATGAGGATATCACTCAGATACCTCAGGTGCTTGCTGTACATATGATTAAATGTAACATGATCAACACAGAAAGGCCACAAATCATGGACTTGACCAGGCCAGCGTGAAGCAGTGGTTGGATGTATTACACACAGCAACTGAATATTATTTGTCAGGGGGTTCTGTAGAATCCAGTACTTTTTTTTTTTTTTGCTGAATGATGGAACAATAATGTGGTTCAAGCTCAAAGTGGATGGGAATCCCTGATATGTTCTTGGGCTTTGGCCAACACTGTGGTAAAAATGAGTTCCAGTGAGACCTCCACTATCATTACACACTTTCTGTCTAAAAAAATAGAGTTGGCTAACATTTTGACAAAGTCCATTTAACTTCTGTTGCTTTGTAAGCTTTGCCCTGGACCGGAGCACTTTGAGCCTTGCGGCTGTTAAAGTAGTTCTCATTTAACTCTAATGCAAAATGTGACATTTACAGCAGTGAAGAGCTGTGATGATGATATACTATTATCCATACCTCCAAATGAAAGACGTTTTCTGACTGATTGTTCTCTCATGCGTGCTTAAGGCACATTGCGACCATGGCAAATGTCTGTCTGTATGTCTTTAGATCTTGATTGTGATCAAAAATTGTTGCACGTTGGACAGATTATGGGGCTAAAAGTGGTGCAGCATATAAAGACATTTAAGATTAAGGTAAACGTAATCGACCATGCACTGGGGCTGCAAGAGGCTATTAGAGAGGCATACTAACAAGTCAGATTAAGCAAAATGTTTCATCAGTCTATATTTGCTTTCGTTTTGGATGACTAGAAAGGATTCCTGATCTAATATTGCATTAAATTGGGGATAACAAACTTAATAAACAATGCTATTCAACTACAACAATTATCTTCTATTTATGTAATTATTATCCGTTAATCATTGTGTAACCTTTGCACACCGGGTTAATATAGATTAGCTGGATTTTTTACAGTTAGTAGTTTAAGCGCCAGACGTTCAATTCTGTTAATGCTGATTTTCATATTTCATGCTTAGATGAAGAATGCATGCAGAAGGATCAGTCATTGCTTTTGGAATTAAGGGTATCAGTAGGGAGTTTGCGCCCCCTTTGCGACAGAAATAGCCTCTGATCTTCTGGAAAGGCCTTACTCCGGATGTTTGAACATTGCTGTGAGGATCTGATTGCAGCCGCAAGAGCATTAGTGTCTTCTGACTAAAGTTGGATGATTAATTTTTTTTGCTCGAGCTCGCCCTGAAGGAGCTCCATCACTCCAGATGCCCAATATTGGGGGAATTTATACCCCTCTAGCTGACTATTGGCATTGGGCATGGTGACCTTAGGCTCATGTGTTGCTGTCCTATTCTTTAACTGGACAAGTTGGACATTGGCTACACTAAAGGTTCCTAAATAGTTTTGTCCTTGGTGTGCAACAGAGATAGGGATTTTGGGACTTCTGAATGGAACGCTTTTGCCCTAAAGAACTGGCCCTATCATCAGGAGATCATGAGTTTGATCCTCAGATGTCTCTTTCTCTCCCTACATAACTTGTGTGATGCCAGCCTACATGGACAACTGTTAGCTGATTTAACAGTCCAATAATGGTGTATTGGCAGCAGGTTGAAAAATGCCATTAGTGGCTTAATGTGACTCAGAGGTAGCATCTGCTAGCCTTCATGCGATTAGTCAAAGTGAAAGTGTCAAAGTGAAATTTAATGTCATCTCAACCATATACAAGTATACAGAGAGGCGAAATGACGAAGCTCAGGTCCTACAGTGTACGCACAGTGCAACAGACACAAGGTACTGCATAGAAAACAGTGAAAATAAAGAAGTATAATATAAGAGTAAGGTTTAACCTGTCCTGAGTGTGTGGACAGCTCTCTGTACATTATATATAAATATAGGTAAGATGTGCAATGATTGAAACAATGTGCAATGTAGTAGAGAATTGTACAGACAGTGCAAACAGTGTAATGGACAGAAAATTGGATAAAATCCCAATGAGAAAGAGACGGGGAGTCATTGACTCAAGTTGCATGGTGGCTGTCTTGTGACTTAATTCGAGACTTAAGAAATTTCAGCATAAGAACAAAAAACTGGATAATATTGGAGACACCACTATTAATGCATCAAAGATATGAAATCTTTTGTTTCTAGCATTACGTGCGTCATGTGAACAAAATGCCGTGTTCTTGCAGTGATGCCTGATTTAATAAGGCTTCAAATTATGAACATTTTATTACAGTAAGGACAAAGTGCTACACTCCTAAATGCAATATTTAAAGGAAAGAGTCAGAACATCTGGTGCAAAATGCCAGGTAAGATTTTTTGTCCCAGTCCAGCCCTGTAAGGTACAGAACTCACTCCTCTAAAACTCACTACTTTTCAGCTGGATTTTGCCCATATGCTAATATACATGCTCTACAATTACACTAACCAGATGTTTCGAGTCTTTTTGCCTCATTTCTTTCAACATTGGAAAACGTATGACTGCACAGACACACAGAGACAAGAACAGCATAAAATGTAAAGTCAGAATAAATCCAATAGAAATTCTGTAGAAAAACCTCAGTATGAAATACACTAAGCTATATACACAAACACAGGGAGTCTTAACTCCCACTCCCACCCCACAGACTACAGACTTACATTTCCATTTAGTCATTTAGCAGATGCTCTCATCCAAAGCAACTTACAAAACGTACACTACAATACAAGCGTGAGACAAAGTATATGAAATACTGTAAGAATATATATCCTGCAAGAGCTTTATGCAAGCTTGATCTAGTTAAATGGAACACATACAAAGTTGTTTTTTATCTTTTTTGGTAAGTAAGCAAACAAAGAGGTTAAGTGCAGAAAATCACATGATGAGTGCAAAAGAGTTAATCTAACTATTATCTGAGGAGGGGGGCTACAAGTAAATTTTTCCTCTGAGGGGCTAAAACACTAAAGCTGTGAGATCGAGCCTTACTGGTACACTATATGGACAATTATAATGATTGAATTCAGGTGTTTCAATCGCCACAGGTGTATAAAATCGATCACCTGGCCATACGCTCTGCATTTACAAACATTTGTGAAATCATTCTGAAGAGCTCAGTGATTCAGTGACCTCAAGCATGGTACTGTGATAGGATGCCACATTTGCAATAAGTTTGTAAGATTTAATCCATGCTGGATATTCCATGATCAACTGCAAGTGGTATTATTGGTAAGTGGAAGCGTTTAGGAGCAAAAGTAACTCAGCCACAAAGCTGAAGACCACGTAAAGTCACAGGGAGGGGTCAACGAATGTTAAGGTCCATGGTGCACGAAAGTCACCAACGTTCTGCTGTTTCCATAACTAAAGAGTTCCAAACTTTTACTGGCAGTAGTGTAAGCACATAAACTGTGCTGTGCATTTGAATACAATGTCCCTGTATTGAAACTCTTACTTGAACTTGCAAGTATGACTTGTCTTGGCCTCACACCCCAGAGACTTAACTCGGACTTAAGACACAGCTGGCACTCCAGAGACTAGAGACTTGAGTAATCTAGAAACTTGACTTGGACTTTTAAGTGCAACCAAGTTTGGACCTGCACTGAAAAGTCTTGAGACTCATTCACACTGCAGTGACTCGAGACTTGACTCACAGTGGGGACGCGGTGGCACTTACTGTCCACAAAAGAGGCTTTAAATTAAAATGCTAGAGAACTTCTGCCCTAGAGACTGCCTGCAGTTCTAAAACAAATGATGTGGAAGGTTCTTTAAGCTTCTAAAAGAGTTAACTTAAAGAACATCTATAAAGAGGGAATCAATGTTAAAAACCATCACGCAGGTTATACAAAGCAGACTTTAAAGGCATTAACATAAAGACAGTTTGAGGAACTTTTATGTGTATGTTCAGTCTACTTCTGCTGGTTTTTGCTCAGTATGATGACATCATGCTAATATTCCCTTTCCCCTCACTTTAGCTGTGTTTCTTTTCTTTAATGAGAATCGACAGACGCTGGATACATTTTGAAATCTCATATTGCGTCGACTCTGCTTTCTCCAAGGAACCAATTAAGCACCATTACTGTCGTGCTAATACACAATATCGACAAAACGATAAGCTTTAATTTGCTAAAGAGCCTTTTTTGCCGAACAAAGGAGTGTCATTCGCTTCCTGGGCCACGGAGGAAACTTCAATGGGCCATTTTTCAATTTGAAAGTCTGCTTTTTTTCCGCAAAGTGAGCAATTAAGTCAGACTCTTGTGGAAGTCACTCGAATTACTCAAGGCAGTCACTCCAGTGTCTTCAGCGCAAATCTTCCCTCCATTCTTCCCTCGTTCATCACATACTTCTTTTTTTTTCCCTGAGAAATATACTGAAGTTGTACAGAAGGAGGGCATGAATATTCATGAGGCACACTCTCTAACTATGAGTTCATCTTCTCTGTATTTGAATAAAAAGCATGTGCTAAAAAGCATGTGATGTGGTAAACTGCTGGGCTGTATTTGCCATATGTATGCATGTATATATATATATGTCATATAACTGAAACTGGTCATTCCTTGTTCAGCCTGCATTTTGCGAAGAAATCGGAAGCAAATCATTCCCGTTTCATGGGTCCTCCTGTGGGATGGTGACGGCATTACGAATAAGTCATCGCTAAAACTGCTTATTATGAAAAGCAAATAGGACCTAATGGCTTTCCTCTGATGGGATTCTTGACGCGTTTATTTGATCTATCTTTCTGGGTCAATTTTCCTCCCGCAAACGTATTTTAGATTGAATTTTATGTTCTATTCTGGTGGGCAAAAGGGGACTAATATGAAGGCTGTTGCCTCCTGGTAAGTGATGGAGACAGATTTCAGTCAAACACAATGCTTAATGAGTCATTATTGCCGTCAGCCTTTGGAAAAAAAAGCCTTTGGAAAAAAAAAAAAAGATGAGATGGACATTTTATCCCGATTAAGAGTCTTAATGGGCATGCCCATAAAACCGAAGAGTCCCTTTAACGGCGTGTGCTGACTCTTTGGCCTTGTTATTTTTAGATCAATAATGCATTTAGTAATACATCAGGATTGACACTGGTCATTAAAGCTGTATGAAGAGCAGAAATGTGATGCAGAGTCATCCCGATGGATGTTTGCTGAGCAGATAAATTGCTCTCGTGGCCAAATAACAGCCCTGTGATAAATAATAAAAGAAATATAAAAGAAAAGGAACAAAAAAAAAATAGCAACCCCTGATTGATCGTATTGCAGCTTTTTCAGTCCGCAGCTGTTCGAGGGAGGCTCATTTGGAGCTAGACGGTACATTAAGGCTGTCAAAGAGTCGTGCCACTCACTGTCATGCTGAGCAAAATGCAAATCTCTCGAGAACAGGCCTTTTATTTCCATTGCTGTTCTTGCTTTTCCCGTATGTGTGTGGAACGAGGCCACGCTACAAGAAGGGTCACGGGCCACACACAGCTTAGGAATCAAACCGGCATTCTGCTTTTTGACGCCTTCCTGCTGAGAATTAATCTTGAGGTTAGCAGTGCACTCGAGGTCAGGCTTTTTTCTGACGCAGATTACGCGTCCATCTGTCAAATTAAACACGTTTCTCCGATGGCTGCGGAAGCGCATGTGGGTCAAGTTGCAGGAGTCTGGAGGCCTGTCTTGATTCCAATGCCTAAATGTTAATTTTGTACAGTAATACATTTCAATTCATATAAATATTAGTACTCCAGCGAATTATCCAGCTAATACACCTGACTTAAATGCATAAAGTAAAAAAAAAAAGAAAAAACCTGCAGCGCTCACGGCGTCTGGCTGAGAGACAAATGTTTTCAAACATTAACATTAATTATGGCAAAAGCCGATCAATTTGCATTCCTCGGAATCATTGCCGGTCGGAGGAAAGGTAAGCAGCACTTTGAGGTTCACTTTTAATTCTGGAATTAGGATGTTGTTAAGGGAACATTAACTGCCAAAGGCTATGGGCAAAGGGTTTCACAGTAGCTTGACTCCTTAATATAGTGCTAAACGAAACTTGCAATTGAATTATCTTAATCTGGCCCTTAAATAGATGCATAAGTGCTACCACGACGATTGTCTTCTCATGTTTCCTTGATGGAGAAGCAACATATTAATTAATTTTCTAAGCCCTAATTGCTATAAGCCAATGAGCTAATGTGTCATGCATATGCTTAACAGTCATTTAATTTATTTACCATAATTAACCATCATTGGCTCAGCTTGGTTTTCCTAAATTGACAGGGAGTCATTTATGGGAAATCACAAGCGTTTGGTGACACTTGTCATTTTCGGTTAACTTGAAGCCAGCTTGTTCACTGACAGTTGTAAGCATACAGGGGTGGGTGGTGAAAAAAGTAATATTTATTATATGTTTTCTACTATCTGGACACTAACAATATTGGGTAATTCTCTTAATTATTCAGTAATTAATTCATACATTCATACATTCATTCATTTACTCATTCTCATAGCCTCTTTTCTTTAACTGGGGTCGGTGGGGTGCTGGAGTCTGTTCAGTGTTATTTCCTTATGGTCCATCTTGCACTCTCAGATGTCCAGGTCTAGATTGTTAGTTGGACCAATGACCAGGCTTTCTCCTATGGAAGCTTTTCCCTCTACTTTTCTATGTTTGTGGACTAAGCACCCCGTTAGCATCTGAGCAACCGAAGAACTTTCATAAATCTCTTTTAATGTGTATTTTATTAGAAATGCATATTGTTCAGTAATTTGATTTACCTGTGTCTGTAATTATGTGATGGACCCCCAGTGTCTCTGGTTAAGATAAGCACTTGAGGTTTTTTTTTATTTTGGAAGTTTTGTTTGTCTTTAATATGGCTGAAACTGAAGTTCATGAATCACTTGGCTGAAAATACTGAACTAGCTGACAAAAAATGTAAACTGCTTAAAGGAATGAAATCCATACTTACTTAGTAATCCATAATTAGTTGTTTCTGCCAATTGACGTAAGCATGCTGGGAGAGACTTCACTTTGTGCTTTGGTTGGTTTGCTGTATTCTGTGCATTTAGCGGGACATAGTGTTTTTTTAGATGGTATCAAACCTGTAATGGAGAAGCTTTTGGCCGTTGATGCACAGCGTGAACAGTGAGTATAATGTTGCTTGCAGAAACTGTGAAGTAGTTTCACGTTGCTGATATTTTTACTGTTTGTCTGTTGCTACAGACTGAAATAAGCAAGCAGTGTCTTGAATCACTATTTTTCACTTCATTACCATTTACAATTATTGTATTTAAGTTTAATGTCTAAAAGTGACTCAAAAGTATATACATATA
>JBBPCX010000141.1:13804408-13826718 GCA_037974365.1 Hydrocynus forskahlii
ACACACACACACGCACACACACACACACACACACACACACACACACACAGACACACACACACACACACACACACACATAGCCTTCTCACAGACACACACACACACACACACACACACACATGTAGTGTGGACCTGACGTCCTTTTCTCATCTCTATAAACCCCACCCCCCCAACTCCCAGCCCCCCATTTGAATCTGTCTGTATCTGCATCTGAGTCATTACCTGTTCTTGACCCAGCAGAGTCAGCTGCTGAATGGATTTCCATGGTAATGGTTATGCGAATAATTAGTTTAATCACATAATTACAGGCTCGGGGGCCTCTCTGGCCCTCGGGAGCTGGCATCAAGGATCCCACTTGAGTGCGATGGAATCTGGCAGCAGACAGAAAGCGGACGGAGCAGGGCTTCAGATCCATCTGTCTTGCATGAAACACAGGCTAGCGTTAGCTGTTTTCTTGCTCATTAGAGCTGTACTTACGGTCTAATGAGGGACCAAGAAGGATAGCAGACAGAGTGTCCAGACACCCAGCGGTCATTCCACTTAGACTTGAAGGTGATGGAGTTGGTTGTGCTGCACTCTATGATATGGGCCTTTACATTTTTCTGTATTGTCTTTGCTCTACATGAGTATTATTTGAGTTTGCCTGAACAATTAAGAAAAAAATCAGGTTCTGAAAGTTAGAGTGTAATTCAGTACAGTAGCAAGAAGTTAATAAAGTCTTCCAGATTTTAGAGCGTCCACAAAGTTGGAAGCATGGCGTTGTCCAAAATGTCTTGGTATGCTGAAGCATTAAGAGCCCAAAAAGGCCAAACCCATGAAAAATAGGTGTGTCCCAATACTTTTGTCCACATTGTGTACCTTCCATACCAGTTACATGTATGGAAAGTTTTCAGACCCCTCCTCATTTTGTTCTGTCCAAGACTCATCTTAAAATTGATTAAATATTTTCTAGAATGAATCTACACACAATACTCCACAAAGCAACAAAAGGTGTTTCCAGTGTTTTGTCCATTTATTACAAATGCAGACTGAAATATCCCTTCACTTAATACTTGATTACAGCACCTTTGGCAACCTTGACAGCCTTGTTGGGAATGACCCACCGTTCTTTTGGAACATTCTGCCATTTTTCTTGGCAGAATCTTTCAAGTTCTACCAGGCTGGACACTGAGCATCTGTGCGCCGTCATTTTCAGGTCTTGCCAGAGATGCTGTAGGTCTGAAAACTTTCTGAAGTAGTTACTGAATAATATGTAAAATTAGAATGATTGCAAAATATGTGATCATTGTAATAAGTCTTAAAATGTATAAATGAATAACAATCCTGCATATAAGAGACCTTTCAAGACATATGGAGGACTTAATAGGGTGTTATTTTTTTTCTTTTTCATGGTCCAGAGTGTCCATGAAAACTTTGCAGGTGTGCTCTCTCATGAATAAGGGGCACCAGCCACAGAGGTCGATCACGATGGGCTTGTGGAGATAATGAGAGGAGTGACAGTGCTTGAGCGCCGCCAGATTGCTCAGTCTCGGAGGCTGTCAGAAAGCGCGACAGGGGAGGGTCTCCGAAACCGTGCCGCGTCCTTTATCCATTATGAATGTTAAGAGATGCAGTGTCAAACCTGTCTGCGTGCCTTTCATTTTCGTGTCATTTTCAACCAGGCAGAAAGCTCCCACGGTTCACCAGAGGGTTTGTGCATCTCTATCCACCATTTACCGGCTTCAAGAGGCCATGATTGACGGTGAGACGTGGCCTTTAAAGAATGGCTTGTTGTCGAGAAGTGTACATGCGGATCCCTCTCAAAGCTAATGTATATTGCATCTCTCTCATTGCCACTCGATGCAATGATGCTCCTTATCTGAGACTCAGAGCTGAACCCAGTCTCCTTGTTGAACCCATTGTTGATCGTCCCACTTAAACAGACCGCAATTGAAAATGCTTTTACATATTTATTTAGTTTATTACCTCTTTCAGCTACTTATTTCAAAGTGAGCCTTCGCTGATAGTGACGAGGAACCGGGTTGTTTCTGCCTTGCTTTGATTATCACTCTAAGCACAGAGTTTTGGCCCAAATTGCAACCTATTAAAAGGCAATGAGGCATTGTTGGGTTATTACAAAGTTGGTGTCTGACAGCTTGTTGAATAATCCATCAGCAGCCACGAGCTGCTGTTTAGGGAAACAAGGGAAAACATTCGCAAATTATGTGCAGGTTTATTACAGACATGTCAAGGAACATCCGTTGACTATTATAAGACTAAAATAATGGCGATGAATGAGATGAAAGCTTCCTCAGACTGTTTTATTATGTTCTATTCTGATGACTGTACAAAACGGGGTGCTTAAATGGATAGTTCAGCAAAAAAAAAAAAAATCTATTTACACAGTTTTCCTCTCATCAGCCAGACATGTTCAGACCTGTTTTTTTCCAGGTTTTTGCTGGAACTTAGGTGGCTAACAAGTAATGGAAGATTATGTATACTACTTCACATTGTGCGAACTGAATGCATCAATCATAACTGTGCTGAATTCTTAATTAATCTCAAATGCATTGGATGGCATACTGTTACTTATAGGAAAAGTTCAACATAATGGTCAGGCAACTATTGTTATTAGGCAACATATTTTTGGCCATCACAGGCAAACCATGATTAATAGAGCTAGAACTTCAGTTCCAGACTCGTCCAAAATGTCTTGGTATGCTGAAGCGTTAAGATTGCCCTTCACTGGAAGTAAGGACCCTAGCCCAAACTCTGAAAAACAGGTGTATCCCCAAACTGTCCATATATATATTTCACAGGGACCCAGTGGTAAGGCCGCTGCTTGTATACACAGTGTGTGCCATATCTACATCTTCAATCAGGCCTAGTGATGTTTTTCTTTGTAGATTTTAATCTGACATGTGAAGACGTGTGAAGGCCTAACCAATGGCAAATGGGTTTCACTTTATCTACCTGGATACCGTAGAAGAAAAACAAGGGATCATTTTCCATTGACCATTTCATAAATGTAACCCTGTGTTTTCCAACCAAAAGTCCCTAGATCTCATTATGTCTTCTCTGAAGCCCAAACGATTTTTAGAAAGGCAGACAGAAGAAATGGTTGGAAAGAGAGCAAATGAATGTGTGTGGTCATTTCCCCACCCCATTTTTACTCTTGAGGACTTGACGGACTGCAGTTGAGGAAAGTGACACCGCAGAATAGCTCGATTGTTGGCTTGGCTGTGTGATGGCTTTTCCCATACAGCCATAAAGGAATTTCTCTTTTCGCTGTGGCCCCATGAGGAACTGGAATGAAGAAACAAAATAATGTATTGATTTATCAGTTCACTTTATGACTGCTGGTGTGTGTGTGGAGAAAACCTGTTTTTGTCGACCCAGGGACAATAGCTTGGGCGCATGTGGATAGCTTTTTATAAAGTCCCAGTTCTACTTTTCCACCATTTTTAGAACTCTGTTTTGACCCTGTAAGACCTCATCGGCCCTCTAATACCTACTTTGACCAATCAAACTGTAAAAGCAAACTATATATCAGGCTTATTATTCCGTAGGCTTATTATTCAGACTTGTTATTTAGTAACTATTGTTAATCAAGTATGTTTCAGCGGATTGTCCTGTTGGGTGGACATTTAATTATTTAAAAGTAGAATAAGAATTCCCCTTGGAGAACATTCTTTGGAAAGCTAGTATGACATTTACTAAGCACGACTGCTATAGGACACACTGGCTGGCTATTTGGACAGGGCACATGCTACTTGTGTACATAATGGTGTTTATGGTTTCTTTGGCTACTTAAAACAAGCCATGGTCTTATAGTTCCAATCCTTAAGTCTATGATTTATGTCTAAAATTCCGAGATAAAAGTCTTAAACACTCATGAGCCCCTCCTAGATTCAGTGGTATAAATTGTAAGATACGATAACCCTTTATTAGTCCCATGGGTGGGAAATGTGCATTGCTACAGAACGAAGCAGCATATACTGTATACATATATAAGAGATATTGCACATATTTGCCTGAGAAGCTGTAGGTGTGTGTCTGGGAATGTTCAGGAGGTAATCACATTTGAACACATCATGCTGTGTTTACATGTTGCTATTAAAAAAAAACAAAAAAAAAACATGTAATGTTCAATGCCTCACAGTGGAATTGGCAATGGTACACAGCAGAAGGGGGCCTACAGCAAAAAAGTTAGTATAACATTGAAGCTGATCATTGCCCATCTAATGCTAACATGTAAATACATGTAAATACATGTACAGGTACTGGTACTGGGGTAGCGTGGTGTTCCTCAGGTTTTTCCATGTGTCCAAACGGATTCCTGGTAGGTGCTCTGGTTTCCTTCCACAGCCCAAAGATACCTGCAGGTGAGGTGAAGATGCAGTAGATCCTTAGTGTCTTTGTCTGTGTGTCTGCCCTCCCTCTCTCCTTCTGTTTTCCCCAGCAGATGTTTGCACCTGATTGCTCCAGACTTCCTGACAGTAGCCCAGGGCCTCGTGGGACAAGTGACCTTGCAGAGAGTCACACAGGCGCCGTGTTCCCTTATTTAGGCGGCGTTTGTCATAGCCAGCCGGAGACAAATGAGCATCCTTTTGCGTGTGTGCGCCCGGGTCACGGGGCGGCGCGTGATTCTCCTCATCGCACTGCACACACACAGAGATGGCAGTGAAAAAAAGAAGCTCTTTTTTTAACCAGAGTGAAAAAAGGGCTTCTTTTATGTTCCTATCACCGACTGCTCTTTGTGCTTATTCCCGTCTCCTGTTAAAGGTCCCTGTCGCAGCCTCACTTTGGAACAGCTGACATTTTTTTTTACTGTGTGTTGCACCAGAGTTAGGTTTATTGCACCACTTTTAGCTGAGGTATAGCTGCCCCTACATAATTACTTTCATGACTGCCATACCCTGCATAAGCCTTACCTGTTTCAGGAAACTACAAAACTTTCTTTCACTCTGTATTGAATGAAATCCTTCCCCACCATGAACCATATCCAGTGTATCTTGTACATGTCTGAAACAGTCAACAGTCAGTTATTTTTAGATATTTGACAAGTCTTTGATACTTTCAACAGTAGTCATTGTTTTTTGTCCCTTAGATCCTGTAGGACATGAGAGTCTACAGTAAACAATATTTTGGTAGAAACATAAAAATGTGTCTTTGAAACAGTGTTTTTTTTTTTACTATTCACTTTTAAAACCAAACATAGTTAAAAAGTGCTCCAAATCTGATCCATTTGAAAATGCCAGCTATGTGAGAATGCATTAACGTTGCATATGCAGTAGATCCAGTATTACCCCAGTACCCTAAGAGCCCTAACTGTATCTGCTGTCTTCCAGGAGCGGGTTCCCATTTTGATTCTCGGCTCCTCTCTGTGGTTCTACTTCATGCTCTTGGGGACATTTTCTTTTCCGGTCTTGGTTCTTCTCAGTGTTTCTTCTTCATACTCTTAAATCCTGCACAGACGGGATTAGTTTTACATGGGGAGGTGTGTAATTACTTTCCGAGTATCCCTGTGAGAATGCAAAGATTACAGTGGCTTTTACCTGCTATAGAATGAAGAGTGGAGAAAAACCAGTACTGTGTGAATTGCCATGTTAATGGCAGATATTCTGTCCACTGAGAAACAAGTTTTAGGCTTTATATTCTTAAGTATGGACAAGCATAAGGTGTCTCTGCACTTCTGGCACCTTTGTTACGTCTTTGTGTGGGGTTACATTGGTGTATCCTACAATCAGGTTGTGGAAATGAAGCCTACTAATTCTCAAGCACCAGTCAAACAGATGTCCTTCTCTGTAATTTATCGCCATATCGCTTATCCCTGTGTGAATCAGTCATAAACCTTAAAGTCATTCTGTGTTAACATTAGTTCAGGAATTATATGGCCCGAAAACCTGTCCCAGTCAATTAAAACTTTAGGAATCTTTTTCCTGCTACTGTCTCCTTCGGTGATTTAGGATTGCTGCTCTGGGACAATGGCTGTTGCAGAAGGAGCCATACAAATAAAGCTAAAATTCAGTTGAGAGATGATACTGAGCCCACGCCGAAGGAGAAAACTGGTTGTCCATCACTCAGCACAGAGGCAGTTAATACTAGGACTTGTGCCTGTAATGTAGAAATAAAGGAGCTAAAATGGCCACAGGATCACCATTTTAGAAGAAGCAGTCCAGATAGAGCTGAAACAATGAATCGTCATTATCATTATTAAGATAATAAGGACGTTGTTTTTGTTGTTGTTTACATTTTTAAAGCATCCCTGAGCAACTTAACCTTAACATGGTTACAATAAAAGGGGAAAAAATAATTTCCCTGAAAGCTCCAAAAGAAGGAAAGACGAGGAAGTTCTAGTTTTCCATGGAAGCCCAACTTTTTCTTTTAGTAGCTACTTCGAAAAATGACTAAACTTTCAGTCCTATCAGAGTGTTAAATGCATTAGCCTGCTGCATAATTCTAGTTAAAAATCTAGTTAGAGAGACGATCATGTTCACATTTCAAACGGTGTGTGTGTTTATGTATATGTGTAGTCTTAGATACACATGAAACAAAGGGATGGATGCTTTTTTGTAAAAAGCTGCTCAGATTATCCAAACATTGCAAAACCTCTAAAAAATGGAGTAAGTTTGTAAAGTAACAATATGTGAATAAAGATATTCTACAACTATTCTGAAAACAAAAGTCAAACATTTTCCTGTCACAGCTCTTAACATTTACACAGCCCTGTGTTAGAGTAATAGAATACAAAAGACCAGGACATTACAACATGTAATGTTTCAAAGGACTATTTTTCTCCACTAAAACATTTTTAACCTCCCATATAAGTTCTACCGCGTGCAGAACCATTTAGGAAACCTTATTTTTGACAGGGCTGTGTATTCCGTCGGCAGGTCCGGGCTGAATTTGAGTAGAAAATGTTTCCTAAAACGTGCCTGCCGCTGTTTCTCTGTGGAGTCTGTGGTTATTTAACGAGAACATGTTCGCCGGGAGATGTGGGGCTGTTCCCTGCGAAATTCAATTATTTCTCGACACACGCAAGGGCAGGCATACAGTAAGTTAAGCAAATGGAGCTGCAACAAGTGGCGGGTGGGTGACACATGTACCTGTCCTTCCCCACTGAAATCCCTTCATTGCCCTCTCTCCTCACAATTATTGCCTTCTCGCAGGCGTGAAAAGAGCTGTCAGGAGTCATATTGTTTTGCAGTCCCCATACAGAAAACTTTTAAGCTGTTCTTACTGACCAGCTTACTGAAGTATAGGACAGCTTTAACTGCGCCATTTCCGAAGGGCAAGGACGCTTTGTGTTTTTAATCCCACTATCAAGCAGTTATGACCCTCCAAGCTAGAATATGGCAATGCAGCTGCCACTTAATGATCGTACATCATAATGGTGCAGTGGATAGCACTGTAGTCTTATAGCACAAAGGTCCTGGCCTTGGATCCCGCCTGGAGCGGCCGAGGGTTCTTTCTGTGTGAAGTTGAATTGGAGATTCTGAATTGCTCCCCAGGTGTGAGTGTGTTTGTGTTTGTGTGTGTTCGCCCTGTGTTCGACTGGTGTCTTTTCGCCCTATGACCACTGGGACAGGCTCCAGCACCTCCTGCAAGCTTGGTTTAGGAGAAACAGCTCAGATAATGGATGGACTGTGTGCCTCCTACATGTGATCACACTAGTCATTGATCTGGGGTCACTTTGAATGTGCTTGGCGACACATGGGGCATCGCTAAACCCTAAAGCTCGGCTGCCAGAGCTGAGGGGGGGGAAATCTTTGCTTGTATGTGATTTTTGTGTTTTTGTCCAGCTCATTTTCTATACCTGAGAGTCAAACCAGTCAACTGAGAACATTTGAAAGTCAATATTTCTTAATGGAGATGGGCAGGAACAACACTTATGCAATTCATTTGTGTCGACAGTTGTTTCAGTATTACAGCAGATGAAACCTTGAGGCTGCATCTGCACATCTGCTCACCTGAACGTATCATCTTTTTCGTCTAACATGAAATGCATGGGCCTGCATTGCGTTGGGGACAGAATCCCGGCGGGATCCCTCTGCTTCACATCCCCTGGAGAAATTGACATTAATTTAACAGGTTAATCTGTTGAAATCCACATATCCTGATTAATTAATTCAATTAGCACAAACCTGTACTTGTGCAAACAATTGCTTTTTAGGTGCCTATGGATTACTTAATTATAATCATAATTACAGTGATAATTAAGGGCTTGATTGAGTCTGCAAAAAATTGCGGTGAAAGGCCCAAACTGAAATTTAATATGCTTATCTGTTAGATACAAGGTGGTCACGTGAAGTAAAGAGCTGTTAACACGTCGAGTTCTTGCTCATAGAATAAATGCCGGAATTCATTTAATGGACCTTAAATGAATTGCTGCTGAGGAGGTTATATTGAGATATACTGAAGCCACATCATCCCAACACCATATATACATATATTTATACCATAATATATTACTGTTGTACTAGCAGGTGCAATTAATAATCTACATCCATCTTAATATCCAGCTTGGTTCTATGAGTGTCAACTCCCACTTCAAGTCATGGTGTTGATTAGGTGTTGAGAACGCTCAAGCATGGTGGACACTCAAATGTGCTGAACACAGGAGTCTCCAGGACTAGAATTGAAAACCACCAATACTGTTGGCAGATAATGTGTGTGGCAAGACAACAGGCCAGATCTGAATAGTTTGGTAAAAAAGCAAATTTACATGACCAGTGAAGGGTTATTGGTAGTTAAGAAATCAATTAAAAAAAACATTAAATAATACAAACCTATTCTGGTAAATAATCTTGTACAGAAGCATCTGTGCAACTATTTGTGTTTGTCTCACATTTAAGCGTAAGCCCTTAGATTAAAATGTCCTTCTCATTTTCATCATCATTATTATAAATGCATTTACAGTCGGTATCTTAGGATGCAGAAAGCAGTAAAAATAGATTTGAAGCTTTGCGTCATCATCCACATGTCACTCAACACCGAAAGCTTAACTGCCATTTTATTTGCACACAACCACCACATTAGTGTTCTTGCAGCATGCAATTGGTATAAAAGCCAATGCTGACAAACACATGAATACAGAAAATATCTGTGAAATGGATGGTACTGACAATGACATGCCTAGCATGCTTCTCTTGTGGATAACCACTGTAGCCCTACTTGCTCTTGTTAGGGCAGCTGGTGGCCTGGCAGTTAGGGAGTAGCTCCTACGATGGGAAGGTTGTGGGTTTGAATCCAAGGACTGCCAGTGGCACCACTGAGGTACCCTTGAGCAAGGGACTGTTCCCACACACTGCTCCCTGGGCGCCCTCCATTGTTGGCAGCCCACTGCTTCACCTTGTGAAGGGGTTAAATGCAGATAAAGAATTTCACACTGTTCACACAGTGTGCTGTGCTCACACATGACTATTAGGGGCTACTTGTTTCTGAATGACACTATTAAAAGACAAGAAGTTGCTAAAAACAGTAGTAATGGCAGTTTTGAAGCCTGATTTTCTTTGCCCAAATTGAATAAACATATTTGTTAGCCATTGAAAATGCATAGCTGCAGTGTGATAACAGAGTGGTACAGACACCAAGCTTGACCAATCAACTACATACGGGGTAAAAATAAGTACTTTTTGTTTTATTTAATTTTTTTTTTTATGAATCATTGCTTTAGGTTCAGTGTTTATACCAGGACAACAGAGGTAAAATGATTAGCACCATAAATACACTGGAGAGTAAAATGTCTGATGTGTGTGTATCGTTTGCCTTCTTCAACCTCATAAACCTGACAGATGCAATTCATTGGCTGCTTAGAGTCCTGCTGTGATTTCCCCTCACTCCCTTAATGCGGTTTATTGCAATTAACACAGATGCCTTTGCCTCCCGACCGTCAGAACAGGTTCCTGCACGTGTTGAGCCTGCAGATACCTGTGTCCCAGCACTGAAGGAGGTCCGCCTGCATAGACCTTCAGGAATACAAATTTTTGCTTCTGTCTTAGATGTGCGCAGGGAGGGTGAAGAGGTGACAGCCAAGCCAAGAAAAGCAAGTGGGCACTGAGAGATGTGGCTTCAGAGAGGGGATATTTGAGATTGTCATCAAAAGATTGTAGAAATGTGACAAATGGGAAAGGCATGACAATCACAGAAGAATGTAAAGACAATGTATATTTAGCTCCTTGTGGGAACCTAATGCCTTAAAATGGTAGAAAACATGAACATTTGGCCACTCCCCTTAAGAAAGAAATGCTTTGTTTTCCTTGAATTGCAGCTTTTATTAGAAATTGAAGGAGGCCCAATATTAGTTTTCAGTTCCTGAGGTTAAAGCAATAGCAGGAAAATCAAATTTAGGCAGTTTTCCCCATACCACAAGAAGAAATTGACCACAGCATATTGAAGTTTGCCTGTTATTTAAATAAAAAATACATACCTGCTATTTTTAGGTACAGGAAATATATACATAGATGCAGTTTATTTTTAAATCAGGTCTCATTTAATGAGGTAAAGTATAAAAAACACTGCCGTCATCAACACTCTCCTCTTGCAATGTGTCCATCAAAGATAATTATTGCCATTTTGTTTGAGTGAACAGGAGATTTGTTTTCTTTGAATTATTCAAGTTCTGTAAACACTGCATCAGTTATCTTATTTTGATGTGTCATATCCTTTAAAATTTTGCTTTAAAGAACAATATTTTTATTTGGAAATTAGGAGAAATATTGTCAGCAGTTCTTAAAAACTAAGGCAAAGCGATTCAGTTCAATACTTGCACCTAAAATAGATAAAACTGAGAAACTGAACATTTTTGCAGTGTTTTTTTTCTGGTTTTGGTTTTCTACCTAGAGAAAGCTTTTCTTTTCTTTCTTTCCAAGGCCAGTGAAACAGTGAGCTGCTTTCTGGATATCTGGGCACAGCAGATGTAGCTTTAAACATTCGAATGGATAGATTCCTCATTCAAATATGACTTTTTGGATTGGATTTAACCTTTATTCAAATGCCAGTGTTATTTTATGTAAGTAAATCTATTTGCTCAGCAGTTTGATGGGGGTTGGCTTTATCGCCTGCTTGATATATTAGACCACAGACATTATAAAGGAAGAGGCAGTTCACAGGTTGGCAAAGGAATGAGAAGGCATTCAACATGGCACCTGTTTATGAGCCT
The DNA here is from genome assembly GCA_037974365.1 of Hydrocynus forskahlii. NCBI lineage: Eukaryota > Metazoa > Chordata > Actinopteri > Characiformes > Alestidae > Hydrocynus > Hydrocynus forskahlii. The sequence goes on from JBBPCX010000141.1 coordinate 13,815,552, forward strand.
CCATTCAGTAAAAGGTGTCAATCGGATGCAAGTGGGCAAAAGTCCACCCTCGTTGTGGAGCCATGCACATGTACAGAAGCCAAATCAACTCTTTGCCAAACACTACAAACTGTTTATGTAATTTTTGTCCCATTTTACCAGTGATTACCAGTGATCTGTTTTTGAAACATTAATGTGGTCTTTGTTTTCGGGATTATAGGTCTCTCCCCATTTACAGAGCTGTGGCCTACTCACTAACATAGCCACCGAGTGGACAGACATTTCTAAAATGACTTGTAGCACCAGCAGCAAACTGGACAAACATGTCTTTTGGACACATTTGATATAAGGAGGGACGCTGTAAATTTACGTTTTTGCATAACTTCTGATTTATGGTCAGATTGTGGTTAGGGATAGCACATGTAGCTTCAGCCATATAGAAGGTAATGGAAATGCACCACAAAGATAAGAATACAAACATGCACAAGTCTGATTGTGAAAAACATGAAAAGCTCCTTTGACACTTTCTTCAGTTCTACCAAGGCCAACAGCAAGGACAATAAATAGAACTGCCAGTCGGCTAAGTTTTGCCTCTCTATCTTAATGAAATACACTAAAGGTAATATGAAGACAGCGATAGAAATCTCCCCAGGCTATTGTCAAATTGTTCTTCTTCTCAATGGAAACTTGTGCACTCTGATCCCCCCCCCTTTCATCTCCCTCCCCTGTCCTTCGCTTTTCCCAGCGGGCCAGCTGGACTCCTCCGTCCTCCGCTCGAGGTGTAATAGCTTGAGGGAAATGACACCAGGGAGGAGGGGTGTGTAGTGAAGCTTAGCTCCTTTCACACCTGCTCAGGAACAAGCCTGGAACTAGAGGATAAATCGGCCCTCTGACAGCCCAGCCGCCGCCAAGACGCCGGAGATAATAAAGGCTGATTAATGTAAGGATGTCAGAGTGGCGATGCAGTGAAATTTGCAGGGAGATGATTGTTCCAGAGTCGTGGCTAATCGCGGCGGACGCCCTTGGTCCACTGCGAGCGTGTGCACGGTGACAGCTGTAAGGAGAGGAGGAGGCGCTGCCGTCCGACCGCAGACAGTGTCACCCCCGGTGGGGGAAGAGTGAAAGTCACAGAAGTGAAAAATGCCGTAATCGCCTCACAGTTTCCAAGTGAATGTTCACCGCAGTTAATGGGCAGATTTATCCCGCTGTTTACTTTGCCTGTAAGTGCATGAGAGTGTGTGTGTGTGTGTGTGTGTGTGTGTGTGTGTGTGTGCGCAGCCTTCCAGGTCTCTATGTATAATGACTCCCACCGAGCAAACACTAGAAAACAGTACTGCGGGTCTATTCCAGACTGTAGGTGGAGGTCAGAGCACATTGTCATTCCACCTCTGTTACAGTCCCGTTGCTGTGAGACGTGCCAGAATTAATTGCGTGAAAAATGTTGTCCCCTGAAATTGTCTCCTCTCAAGGATGTGCTTCCATCATCTCGGCTATGACAGTAATGGATAAACGTCAGGGTCTGTCCCATTAATGAAAACGCAGAAGCACCAGTGCGAACGTGCTTGGGTGAAAAATTGCAATTCAAAAGTATTGTTTTTGCGCACCCTGCTTTGTCACTGCACATCAATGACAAATGCGCCATGCCTCTCGTAACCCAATTTGTTTTGTGCTGGAGACACGCATTTACCGATTCCGTGCAAATCTGAGCAACTTATTTTAGTCAAAGGATAGAAACAAAGAGCAGATTGATGTGCTGGAGATATTTCTGACACAAGCCTAAAAACGGCTGCGTATCGGTTTTCCACTTTGCATAATGAAGTTTGGATCCCAAAAGCAAAATATATTGTTGATGTGCATCAAATAAGAACATATGCCACATTTTCATGACACCTACTTTTGCAAGGTGTTGTCAAGTGGTGTTACTGTCTAGAGCATTGTTCAGACAGGGTTAGTTTTACATGGGAAGATTGGGGTAATGCAATTGTACCACCAGACGCTTGTAATATTTATGACTGATTTGCACAGGATGTAAGATAATACATACTGACACACCGTGGTGGAGAAAAGTCTTAAAATTGTTGTAAAATAACAAATGAAAGTTTTTAAACCTGTAGAGTTTAAGTGCACACTGTCATTAACACTTAAAGGAGAATACTAAGAAACTTTTAAATGTATCCAAGATTCTATTTCTCAATTTGAAAATTGTTCGATAAATTGTCATAATACAATTTGCAATGGGAAATTTGTATTAATTTGAAAATAATCCAAAACAATGTTTTTCTTGTCCCTTTTGTAGATACACACATGTGTATAGGGTACGCAAACACACACACACACACACACACAAACATACACACTGGTAGACACATGATTTAGCATTATTTTCTGAAGCTTGACCACACCTATCAACTCTTTCAATATAGAAGGGTCCAGAGGGCTCAGTGTTGTGGTGAGAGGCCGGGGGCTGCGTGGAGTGGGGGGAAAGCCACAGTGCCGGCCTGTAATCTGCTTTAATTTGTTTTCAGATCAGGCTTTGGAAAAAGCAGCCCTTTCCCTGCAAAGACCGTGGGCAGGGACAGCTGTCTTCTCTTCCGACACTGTTTAATACAGGTTCTCTCACTGCCACTGCCGCCTTGAGCTTCCGCTCTGATGAATAATTCTGGCCAGGGTGGAACGTTTATTCTTTACCAGTCAGGTTTTTTTTATTCCAAGGGCCTGCTGGAGAATCACAGAAGAGCACCGCTTGTGCCGAGTTTCCTTTTTTCCTTGGTGTGACAAAGGAAGGAGTGAACGAGCGAGTGTGAGAGAGCGAGAGAGAGAGAGAGAGTCTGGTCCTTTGCATCAGTATGCATGTGAGCTCACTTTCGAATCAAAACAAAATCCAGTAATTGAGTTTGGGGCGTGCCTGTTTCTCCTTCATGTGATAGCAAAGGTTGAGCTATAAAAACATTCTCCCCACTTTGGGCTTCATTCTCCTTGTGCTCGTGCCCCTTGATTGAGGTGATCGGCACCCATGTGGGCCGGCCCTCCATTCTCCATCATCCCGTCTCTCCTTCTACCTCTGCTGGGCAGCAAAAGGCATCATTCTCAGGAAGTGATGGAGTGCATCTTGAGAGACAGAGGGGATTTAAAAGGCACTGAAACAAAGCAAGGAGGCAGCAGGTTGGCAGCGCAAGCGGGACGGCTGGCAGCCTTTTTAATCCGCGCCGCCGTGCTGATAAATCGGCATGCAAGCTTCATTTTTATCCCCTGCACCAGTCGCCTGGCCCTTGAGTAATGAGCAGCCCCGGGTCGGCTGTCGGCCCCTTTGATCGGAAGCCCAGGGATTAAGACCCCAGCTGTCTGCCAGATTGGGCAAGAGATCTCTAACCGGACCACCAAGACCATGAGGTGGCCATTTTCCTGGGGCACGTGGGCATGGGTACACAGAAAGTTCTGGGGCCAGCAAGAAGACCCCATGGCTTGGGTACTCTCTGGATGCCATAGGGCGACCATGACCTGAGTTAAGCGCCTGGCACCTCACAGGGCTACCTGAGAGCTGAATTCCCCTGACTCCAACTGTGTCTCCTCATGACTTCTAGCCCTTCAACAAAAGGGCAAAGAATAATTCTGGTAAAGAAGATGAATGATATTTGACCAGACACACCCTTAGCCTGCGCCGTCCCTGGCCTGCTACTGCAAACAGTCCTGTTGCTGTAACTGCAAGGGTTTCAGAGATCCAGGATTGAATAAGCATATAACTCTTACTGTCACTTTTACAGGCTGTTACAAAATACTTATATTCATATAAGCAATTGCATATGAGTTGTTGTTAATTGTATTAAAAACATTGTATTAATAAAGTTAATCATCTACATTGAGAAAAGCAGCCCTGATTTTTTTTGCCTAAAAAAAGTAACAATGTTTCAGCAAAAGAAAGTACACATAACTTTTTGTGAAATGCTGTACTTACGAATGGCTACTAAATCCTTTTTAAGTAACACAAATGAATAAAACAAATGTCAGGGTTGAATAAAACAAATGTAGGGTTGGGGTTAGGGTTAGGGTTAGGGTTAAGGTTAGGGTTAGGGTTAGGGTTAGTGTTAGGGAATTTCCCTGTCTCGCGGCATTTCAACCTGTTTCAATCGCTTTGCTAACAAAAGCGATAAGGAATCAACTCATTATTTCTCTCCTACTGTCCCTCAGTCACCAGTTACCGCTGATACTGGCGATGTTACGCATTGCGCATTAAAATATATAGGGTAGTGAAGTGTTGTCCTAGCACGAAAAAGTGAAGCGTTGTCCTAGCATGAAAAAAAACCTTAAAGCATGATCACAGTACGTATTAAGATTAGATTGCATATCGTGATGGTTTCACGAAACCTCATGAGACCGGGCTCTGTATGAAATAACTTTTATAATATACACATTATTATTAAGGTATAAAATTGCTTCAGATCTTTGGTTCCTATTAACACCACTGCAAACAATTCTGATTATCTGGAATGGAGCATTTCACATGAAACTACTCTGGACAATGTTTAAATCTTATCCACTTAAAATCCATCCATCCATCCATTGTCTACCCCTTTGTCCCACACTCGGGGTTGGGGTCCACTTAAAATATACATCAAAAATCAAAATGTGTCTCAATTTGGTTGTCTGGTCATATTATGATAGTGTCAGAGCTTACAGAACACTGAGCAAATCCATTTTTCATTACGAAAAGTATAGTCTTATTCAGTTCTGTACAGTGTGTGGAACATTGATTAGAAATCATAATATAGTTTTGTATAGTTGATAGTTTAATTATAAAATTTAATTGTATGTCAATGATGATCTTACTTTTAAAACTATATTAGATTTTAGAAAAAAGTCAAGTGAAAATATCTTGAAATATTTCTGATATTTTTTGCCATATTGCCAACTACTACTTCGAAGGTTTAGATGACAATGAAAGGAGTAAAATGCTGTTCTTCTTATGCACCTAATAAAATGCTACAAAAAAAAAAATACAAGTACTTTAGTAAAGCATACATTTTACAAAATACTGAAGTACATTCATAAAGAAAAATTTCTTGAGTATTTTTGAAATTCTGAAAGAATTGCAGACTGAAAGTTTAGAGTTCACCATGTTGATGGACTTTCTGTTCATTGTTCGGTGACATTTGTACAAAACTGCAACATGATTTTGCTATGATAAGTAACTCTTAATGATTTTGGGTGAACTCTTGGGCTGCTAATAAAGACCCAGCTTTGATAAACTTGTTTAGTCTGAAGCTTAAATTCCGTCTGGGAATCTGCCTTTGATCCAAAGACAGAAAGTGCCACAAATATCCCAATACAATTGACGTCCTCAGTGCGGCTTAGTGACTGGGTACTAAAAGACAGGATGCATCTGGCCAACAATGCTGTTCTCCTAACATACGTGGCACTAACTGCGTGCATTCGCGTCAGTGTTTGGAGCTCACATGGAGTTGCTAGTTTTGTCATCAGTGGTCTGTCTGCGTCAGATCATATCTTCAGACGTCTTTGGCTGCACTTGTGTGTGACTAAGGCTATTTATTATCCTTCATTATCCTTAATAGTCCTTCGTTATGCTTAATTATTCTTATGTATCTTTCCACTGCCTCATTCAGCCAGTTTGCTTTTCAGCAAACAACAAGGGTTAGAGCAGCATATCTTCAGTTTATTCAATGCTATAATGTGGCAGTGCTCTGAGTTCTATTAATTAGCAGACTATTAATACTTCACGTAAATAAGAAAACAAGCTGTATTGCTTTTGTATTTTGCCGGCTCTTAATAATAAAGATACCAAAAGGGTTCTTATTGTTGTGCAATGGAAGAACAACTTTTGCTGCCCTAAAGCAAATGTTCTCAAAATTGTTTAGTCCCCCAGTATAGTAGGATAGTAAGTAAGGGGATAGAAAGTGTCACTGCACTCCTCCTTATTTGTCCTCTCCACCTAAAAGAACCTTGCCCATTTTTCTAGCTATCTTTCACTGGCCTCATCATACAAAAGACATGGTTTTATGACATTATATACTGAATGACTGTGAATTCAGATTGGTGGGTGGATATATGACATTTTTATAATATTTTTTATCTGCTATGTGGGATGACTGGTGGCCTGGTGATTAACAAGTTGCCCCTGTGATTGGAAGGTTGTGGGACTTTCAGGGGCACCACTGAGGTACCCTTGAGCAAGGTACCATCCTCACACACTGCTCCCTTGGTGCTGTGTTCCTGGCTGGCCTCTGCTTCACTTGGTGAATGGGTTAAATGTAGAGAAAGAATTTCACATTTCACAACTGCGGTGTGTTCACACATGACTATAAGGGACCACTTTACTTTTGAACATATTTAAAAATTGAAAATGTCCAATTTCTAAAATTTGTCCACTACCGCCTTCTTCTCCCAGAAATATTATGTGCTGCCAAAGTACAAATACTTTGAAGGGCCTAAGTGATGTAATACTGAAGAATTTAACATGCTGGGCTGAAGGTTACAAGTGCAAAGTAGCTTAATATGGGCTAATCCACATCTTATTTTCAAAACAGCAAGCTGGGGTCATAACACATGCAGACAGGCATATCACAGGCAAATCCATAACATGAAAGCACAAGAAAAAACAAGACCAGGAATTGCCAAACTTAGAATACAGCTCAGATCCCGGGTGGCTCAATAACAGAGACTTTGCAAACACAAAGTCAAACAAAGGAGCTTATCAAGAAGTCCACAATGAGCTTCAAGTGTGCTTGTGTAAGGTGAAGTGGTGCCAGGGCGGAGCTGGGGCCGTCCAAACTACAAGAATTTATCCTGAAGAGAGTGGAACACCATGACAAAAACATCCCCAGCAGGACCATGACAAGGAAAAAAAAATAGATGCATTTTTTAAAACATTGTTCAAAATGCCCCCATTCCAGTCCAGCATTATGTGTTTCATACATAAGAAATAAACTTCTGAATTTTGAAATCCTCTGACCACCTATTTGGCCTACTGCAGTTTCGCTCCAGCTGTAAATGCTTGTATTATTGGGAGTGTTTCAACTGCTTTTTGAATGAGGCACAATGCCAGTTTGACAATAAATAAATTAGAACAGAGGCCATTTGCACATATTCGTTTTAAAGGTACAGTTACTGTTTAGAATATGATACATTGTATTTCAAATAGAAAACTCGGTAGTATAAATAAAGCGTGGAATTATGACACAAAAGTTAAAAGGGTTAGGTAAAGATTATGACATGGGCTTTTTTAACACCATACATTGAAATGTGCGCATTTAAATTCTTATAGTTCTTTGTTTATGCATTGCTCTTTAAAATTATACTCCTTGTAAGATGTGGCTTCAGCAATCAGTTGCACAGTCCATGTAGACATAAGCGTCAGTTACACTAGGGACATGTACGCTCACTGTGCTGCTTACTTGAAGGTCAGAGGAAAGCGCCATTTGGCTCCAACAACTTTTCTACTTCTTATATGAATTCCTTATTAAACAGATAAATGCAATCAGCACTTCTCTTAATCTTTCATTGACGTACATGGGAGATTATGGGCTTTTATGCTGATTTATGGATCTCCTCTTTCTGTCAATGACAGCAGGCCTCCAGCAGGCGGATCAGGGCAGAGGTTTGAGCCCATATTTTCTTGTTTTTCTTTTTTTTACACTGTAATGAGGAAACCCCATAGTGCCTTAAGCACACAGAGCAGGGCTGCTTTCTCCAGAATGTTGTTTTAGGACACTGTTGATGTTTGTGGAAGCCAGCACCGCTGCAGGGGGCATTGTCACAGATGCAAACACCACACACAAACACACACACACACACACACACACACACACACACAGACACGGGCCCTGACTGAGCTCCATCAGCCAAGCATAACAGCCTATTTGATCTCTTAATTGAGTCCTATCTGACTATGTCGCTTTGTTTGCCATTAGCATTAACGCTAGCTGAAACCTAGCCGATCACAGGGAGGCCAAGCAGAAAGTGGCTTACATGCCTGTTGAGCCCTCGCCTGCCTCCTGGGTCTCTACAGGGTGATAAGTGGGTCGTTTTATTTTGAGGGAGGGCTTGGCACAATGAAGAGGCTGTGAATAGAAAGAGAGATTGCAAGCGAGCAGTCACTCGAGGGGCTCGCTCCATAAGGCCCAGCTCCTCGAGCACTGCGTCCGACTTTGATAGATGGACTCCAGTGCTCTTGCACTCAGGGGCTACGTTCTTTACAATGGCTGCTGTTTGACAACGGAGTGGCCATTCCTTCTGTTCAGCCACCAACTCCTACCACAGTAATGTTTAAAATTTTTCTTATGGAAGCATCTGGAAGAACCTCTTTTGCCCCAATCCCAAATGCTGTTTTTTAATTAAACCCTTCCCTTCCACTATTGGTAGAGATCTTGTAGATATATTGTGAAGAAGTGCTACTGCTGCATTGCATCTTACTGTGCTGCTCAACCTTAGAGGAAAGCAAAACATATTTTTTATCATTTTTATTCACCCCTTCCATCCATTATCCGAACTGCTTATCCTAACCATAGATATATATTGTGGCTAATTTGGGCCAGGACTTCATTTGCTAGTTCACAAATCTTCCAGCCCAGTCTCAGCAAGATCATGTAAACTGCACACGTCTATTGTGACTGCAGCTTAAAGGAGTAAAACTATCGATGTTGAGCTTTGTGCATTTTCCCTGAGTGCTCCTTTTCCATCACTATTCGTACTATTCATGACATGCCCGCAGTACATAAAATCCAGTGGATTAGTTTAAAACCTTCAGTCAGAAACACTAAATTGCATCTATCTCAAATTATTACAGCACTTCAGATGGGCTCTAGTGTTGTGCTCATGTCCAAGGGTTCTGTTCTGTACAACGGCCACAGGTGGCCACCGGAGTGCCTATTTTCCCATACAGTATACCTCCCTTTCATAACACCTGCTGTTGTTCATGACCTCCAGCAATGCTGGGGTCTCCCACTTTAATGTACGAACCAGGCTTGGTCTCAGGGGTGAGGCGGACTGCTTTTGTTTGCTGCAAAAACCTTGCACCTCAGTCTAGAATTAGCTGGTAGCGAGGGCCTTGTTTACTTTATTAAAGCCCTCCTGAAAGATCTATTTGCCAGCTCCTGTGGCATTTAATCTTTATCAGCCTCTGTTTCTGGGGCTGTTTGATGAGGATTTATGCTTGTTGGTTTGGCCTGGAAAGAGTGAACGTGAAGAATTGCTGCTCATTATTCCATTGTGGGTTCGTTGCCATTGCAAGAAAATCTCATATCTCTCAAATAGTAACTTTATTAACACCAATTTAAGTGGTAAATGTCCTTATCTTCATTGTAAGTTAAGGTAAGTCATGTTGGACCAGATCCATTTTTCACGAACAGTTCACAACGAGGTCTTACCGATGTATTGTTTGGTAGTTTTGGCAAAATATTGCTGATAACACATTGAAAACCCTTTTAGTCGTTGCATCGGTGGGGTTCAAATTCATTATTGCATGATAATAAGGCAGCATGATTCACTCCATATTTGAACATATGTCAGCAACTCATACAGAAGTGGTGAAACACAAAACACTTTCATTGTTAAAACCACAGCATGTGTTATGTGTCCACAGTTAACCTTTACTTGAGTGTAACATGTTATAGCATATTGTGACAAAAACTATTGAAAAATTGGCAACATAGAAGATAGTTTTCAGATTTTATAGGAATTTACCCTAAAATTTACAGAGCATTGGTAGCTTTACCTTCAGTGCCTCTATGTATATCTATATATGATCAGCATTATTGACATAACTGATGGTTCTGGCAGAGTCTTCTGTTTATATACATATATATGTATTAAAAATGCATCTGAAGACTTGGACTGATGTACTGTTCATTTTTAACAACTTAACATTAAGTGACATTTACATTTCTCTATCTTGACATTTTCTAGGGCTTACAAGCTTTATATATTTACTCTGAAAACAAGTCACAGTTGCAAAATGAGACATCCTCCTTTGACATCTCTTGCTCTTTATGTGCCAGCGCATTTGTTTGAACATCCGCGTAATTAGAAAGCTTGCTAAAAATAACCCGTCTTGTGTAGTGGGTGCGTTTTATGCTAAACCTGCTGGGTGCCCTGCTGAATAAAGTGCGTTCACTTTGTTTCCCATTTTATACAGCGTGGAACAGCTGTTCCCCAATTTAACCATTTGGAATGGAGTCCATTGTAAATTCTGCGTGTTTATTTTTTATGACTGTGCAGCAGCAGACAATGTTTTAACAACCAGTTAGATATTTGCAGAAGCTGCAGGTCATTCAAATTTAAATTTTTGGTTCAGACGGCTCTAATGGAAATGTTGCACATTTGCATTTCGTGCCAACAATAACGGCTATGATGAATACAGCGTGCTGACGTGTGTCACCAAAGGTGATAAAACAAAATGGGTCTTGCCAGCATCATGTTACTCAAATCTGACCACGATAAAGCAACATTTAACTCAGTGCCAAGCCAATAACTGCTTGTGTAACTGCCATTAATTCTGACCGATCTCTCAGATGAGGCTCTGAATGCTGTCCAGCCATTGTACATAGTCTGCGTATAGTCTGCATTCTTTTTACCTGTCCTTTATGATGAGCGGATGGAACTGAAGAGAAATTACACACATTCTCCAAAATGTCTGTGTATTTTTGTCCTGTGTTAACAAAGTCAGAGTGGTTTAATGTGCAGAGGAAATTCCAGTTTCAGATTTTTTTAAGTGGTAGTTGTCGCGGGGCGGAGGTTCCAGGGACCAGACAGGGGGAGCTTTGTGGTTCCGCCGAGACCAGAAAGCCATTGCAATGATCCTGAACAAGCTGACTCCACCACAATGTGACTTTATTAGCAAGACGTTACAGACATTCAGACATTTACAATGACCCGACAACCAGAACGTAACACAAAGCAGAATATATACCTGAACTCAAACTAGAAACCACCAATGAACAGACAGAGAACAAAACAGGAGACACGTGAAACTAATTTCAGACAGGACAAGACATATACACGAAACAAGGAATAAGGGTGACCCCTACTGGCCACCCCAGGAAACGGAACCCCAGAAAATAAACCCAGAATACAAAAACCAGAAAACAGAAATAACCCAAACTGTGACAGTACCCCCCCCTCTAAGACGCCCTCTGGGCGTCACCCCACCACCTACACCTACACCAAGGCGGTGGCGGGG
>JBBPCX010000141.1:13826818-13870217 GCA_037974365.1 Hydrocynus forskahlii
GATGAAACAGAGTCACACATGCACACACTCTGCTCTTAACATCACTGTTTTAATTGTTGCAATTGTAAAATAATGTAGGAGTGTTGTGTAGTCTAACATTTCCAAGGTATAATAAATCATTTATTTGTATTATTTTCTCCATTAAGTTTTCTCCAAACATTTTTTTTTGTTTGGAATTTTGAATCAAGCGTGGTCAATAGTGTATGAAACAATAGTGACATGCACATTTTACACACACACACTCCCACAAATTACAAAAGCAGTTACCAGAAAAAGAAATGATGCCATACACACACACACACACACACACACACACACACACGTGTATATATACACACACACACGTGTTTGATAGTGTGCTGTGCACTGTTCATTTTCTGTCAGTGATTTTAAGTTGTGGCTGATCAAAGTGTATATATAGAGAAAGAAGAACTCATAAACAGGCAGTTGCAGTTAATAAAAAAGCACTTAAAGTAGACACCACAGACACTGACGTGTTTTATTATTACACCTGCTGCAGTCTTGAACTCGTGAAAGCATGGTGACCTTTAGACCCAATGGTTTGCTCATTATTTTCCCAGTTTCTCTACACTCGATGAGGTTAGAACATAGCGTTACAGTGGTGCAGTGGTGTTGAAGGATGGCAGTGATGCTGTCTGTGATATAGTCTGTTAGAATGATTAAATTACCACCCAGGCATAGAGTGCCAAGAATGATGTAACTCGCAGCAGTGGAGCAGAAATCGAACAGTGGGCACAAGCAGCAACGTCGATACCAAAGTGAAGCTTGAGCCATAGACGTATGCTGTACCATGTAATTGGCTGATCCAACCGTGGGCTCTCCAGAAGTGAAGTGCTTATATGTAGGGTTGGACTTTTAATAGTCTTAATAGGCAAGCTGAGGCCCATCTACTGTGGACGTGTTGATTGGTGAGCCACTTTTAAACTTTCAAGCTGATATTTCCAAGAAGTGGAAAAGTTGTCTTGGAGGACTGAGCAGTTGGGGCTTTTTCTCTGTCATTAAAAACCGTGTTTGTGTGCTGCCGTTTTGCTGTCGAGGCGTGTGGTAATTGGTCCTTTTAGTAGTCGCTCTGGCTCGGACATCAGTGGGGGAAATCGTATGAAATCTGAAGCTCAGCTGAAGCATGAGCGCGTGGGCCATGTAATGAGCTCTTTTTAAATCCCTCTGCTCACGGCTCTTTCACTATCAGCGAGTCACGCAATATTACACTGGCCCGCTCACAGCACTTCTTACCCACATTTAGCATACGAACACGATGCCTTTCACAGCTGCTGCGGATGAAGCGCTGTAGAGCTGATCAGACCGTGCAACATTTCGGTTTTAGCTGAGAAATATGGACACTGCAGTACATTAAGATGTGTTGATGTTCATATTTGGTTCAGTTCAAAATGTGTCAGAAATGGCAAAAAAAAAAAAAAAAAACATTTACAAGAGAATGAGACAGAAACACGGAGAGCAACGGCGAGCAAGTCCCGAAAGGAAAAATTCCCTTTCAGCATGAAAAAAAAAATACTGAGAGAAACAGAGTCTCAAAAGAAAAAAAATCCTTATGAGCCCAAAGGAGAAGCACTGAGAAGAACCTAGACTCATAAAGGAAGGCTTTCTGTGAAGATGAAGAAATAAAGAGAAAAACCAAAAAAAAACCTCCCTCTGAACATGTGGAAGAATTGGGGATTCAAATAAAGAAACTTTCTAGCAGCATGAGGAAAGAACACGGAGAAGAACCAATCATCTTGTGAAAAACGTCATCTGAACACAAGGAAGAAACATGGAGAGGAACCAAGACTCGGATGAAGAAACTCTCTTAGGGCGTGAATGAAAAACAGAGAAGAACCAAGACACTAGTGAAAACTCTCTGAACACAAAGAAGAAACATGAAGAGAAACCGAGACACAAATGAAGAAATTCCCAAAGAGCGTGAGGGAGGAACACAGAGAAACCAAGACTCTAAAGCAAAATATCCCTGTGAACATGAGGAAGAAACTCTGAGAGGGAAGAAGACTCAAAGGGAAAACTCTCAAGAGCATGAGGACAAAACACTGAAAAGAGCCAAGACACAAATGAGGAAATTTCACAAGTACATGAGAAAGAAACACTGAAAAGAACAAGTATTGCACTGTCCAGTAACACCTCTTACACATGGTAAAATCACTTCAGTGCAGAAGTTTAGAGATTTATTCCTGTATTATTTCATTACTTAAGAATACTAGCTTGGGTAGAGAACAGAGTAGAGAACAGTGGCCAAGGACTGTGCATGAACATGGATTTTCTTTATTTCTTTATTTTTTATATAACCCCTTTACAGGGAGAACATATATTCTTATGAATATTGTGTGAAAGTGCTTGAGCACTCAATGCTCATCCACTTAAAAACCTCCACCAGCAGCAAAGAGTATACTTTGTTCAGTATTTGAAATGGGCATGCCATTTTGTACAGGTAACAGTGTAACTCTTTTGGCAAATTGCTTTACCTCACTTCGTCATTTGACATTTAAATAGAACAGATCCTATCAAGCTGCCCGTGCAATCCCATCCGTCAATCTTCTGTACATTCCCCATCATTGCTCTGCCCCCTTGATGCTAAGAAAAGGAGTCTAAAGGTTCTTTCCATAGCTGAATGCATGGGTGGTAAGTGGAAGGGATTTGTCATAAAAGCTCTGGCTTGTGTTAATGACCCGAAGCCCTTACAGAGGCTTATCCATTCAAATCTCCTCCAGCTTGGAGATCCCTGGAGTGTGATGATGATTAAATTAAGATTCTTTTAACAAGCATGTTGAGGTGCGCCGAGCCTCTTGAAGTGGATCCCATTCATGCTCCACCACATCTGGGCTTGGGTGCAACCCACAAAACTTCAAATCTACCTATTATGTTGACTGGGGTTGGAACAATGTGAAAATGCCCTGTCAAGGTATCAAAATGGTAAAAGGTTTTGGGTATTTTTGCTGCATTTGTTCATAAGTTTTGTAGTTAGAATTTAAAGAAAGATTATTGTTCTGCATGTGGTCGTGTTTTGCAGTAGAAAAAAAGCATCTTGCAAATTTGTTCCCACAAGTTTTTAACTTCAAAACAAATTGGGAACAGTGTGACTTGAATAGTTAATTACACACTCTTATTAATCAGGGGCCAAAAGGGTTGTTGATTGAACTGATTGAAACAGGAGAATCAAAAGTGGATTGCACAGTGAACCCTTTGACATGTTTTTTTTTTTTTTTTTTTTTTTTTGCTGTTAAGAACCATTTTTGAGGTTTAAAGAACCTCAGCGCAATGTAAAGGTTCCAGTAAACAGATGTCTGTTTGGGGCAGAATTTTTTTGTCCTGCCTTCACTTTTCTCTGGCAGAAAATTGGCTAAATTAGTCCCAGTCCCACCAGCCGTTCCCTACGGAAGTTAATTCACATGTAATATTTGACATAGTCTATTGACAAATAGCCTACACTTGACTGAAAACACCACATGCAGCATCACATAAAGCCACTGGTAGCTTCCAGCTGCATTTATTGAAAATTACTTTCATATTTCAGACTTAAGTTGGCTTTATTGTGATGTGTCGTCTTTCTTAGAAACCCTTTTCACAGCTGCAGCCTTCTGACTGTAAAAGCTCAATCATCTCTGGAGTCCACGAGAATGCCATTCATGTGTTGTTCACATGATCATTTATTTTGCAGCTATTTTGAAAGAGTAGCCTTTTATATTATTTATACTTCATATTTAATGGATTTAATGGGTACTTTTATTCAGGCTACTGGTCACTTTTGCAGGATATACATAAATGTGCTTTCCCGCTTCCACCAGTACCAGTTAATGCGTCCGGCACTGAAAATTATTTCGGCGCCCCCTGAGATTCTGGGTGGGTCCTGTGGGAGTGCAGATCTCTACTTTGTAGGAATCCTTGAATTAGTTTGTAACCTTTACCCGATGGTTCTTTAAACCTTTAATTCGTTCTTCACACTAACAGTTCTCTTTTTCAAACATTTTTGAGGGAATCAAAACTCAAAGAACCCTTTGAGACACCTTTTTATGTATTATAGTTACAGTGTGATGATGTATTACTATGTATTTGATCTCACAGATGTGTAAAGACATTTATGTAATAGATCTAAGCAATTATAGAGCTAAACAACTAAGGGTTACAATTCATACAAATAGCACTTAGAAACACTGAAATCATCCCTCCATGACTATTATATTAAGAAACATTTATTTGAGCATATTTCATATTTCCTTATAACACAGAAAATGTGATTCACCATTTAGAAATCAGGTCTGTGCACAGACTTGAAGGACTGGAAGGGGGCAATGCATTTGTTGACAAGGGCAACAGCCTGGCCAGAAGGGGCATTAAGCTCGAAGCCCTCACCACCCATACTTACCTGTTTACAGTGAATATATAAATATGAAATTATCACCATCACTACTACTGTTCACTGTTCAGATTATAACTGTTCAGCAGATGTCCTGGTGCATGCTTTGCAGGGAGGCTGTAGCAACAGACTATTTACTACTTTTTTAAACGATGCCAGTCTCATCCTCAGTATTGGTGGTAATCTGTTGAAGCTTAAGGTTTCAGACTTTTGGCAACAAAGAAATGAGTTGTTTTCTATAAGGGCAAAGGCCAATCAAAGTTTGTGAGAAAGTGATTTCAGGGGGCTCTGTCTTTGTCGCTGAAGAAAAGCGATTCTAAGGTAAAGATAGGTTGCAAATCTGGAGGAATTTGTTCTTATCCAGCTGGGCAAATTTCCCCTGAGTGTCAGAGTGAGGCTCATCTGTCCACCTTTAAGATAAATGTACAGAACAGCCTAGTCAGTCCTTGCAGTCTGACACATTGATAAGCCTTTAGGAACACTGTCTTGGCCAGTGGGCTGAGCAGAAGGGCTATTTTGCTTGACAAGGCTTTAATTGAGACCTTAACAAGGACAAGTTTTTAGAACATACAATACTGATTGTACATTCTGTGTTGTCTCTGTGTTGACGTTTTTTTTGTCATAGGCCTTTTTGTATGATCTGTATCTGAAAGCAAACCATATGAAATATTATTATAAGGGAAATTGGGAGCAGAGATGTTAGCCTGTTGCAAAAACTGATTATTTTGGTTTTAAGTAACAATAAGACATAAAAAGATTTTTCTTATTGAAAGTGAATAAGCCTTGGATGAAAAAAACACAGCTTGTTTGACTTTAAAGTTGTTTTCAATATTCGGTTTAATTGTCTAGTCTCTTTATTGTTGGTTGTAAAAGTGCATTAGTATACTTTTTATTTATTGTAGTGGTATAGTTACTGGGTACTACAGTGATTGCTTTCAAACCAATTTAAGTAAGAAATGTTCATCATCATGAGCAAAGATCGATGAACCATCATGACTTGAGTTCTTTATGATAGTTTAAGTTGAGCCAATGTTACAATATGCATTTGGATTTATTAACCCACCATTATTTAGTATTTTCCAACAGAGCACCACTGAATCATCTCTTTTAATGTGTTATAAGACTTGTGAACACAGAGGAAGGGGCTTTTGACCATTCCTTAGTGTAGAATCAGTCCTCGGTCTTCTTTTGTGCACTCTCTTCTTGAACAAAAACATTTCAGCTGAATTCAGGTCAACAGACTGGGATTACCATCACAAAAGCTTAATTTTGTGTTTATTTGACCATTTTTGAATGCATTCTAATGTGTTCTTTAGACTATTGGCCATGTTTCTTCACAAAGAAAGACAGATTTAATAATGTTCTTGGAATCCGTAATGCCATGAAAGTGAACGGTACTACCAGGACCTTAGAAGGTGAAACAGTTCAACAGCATCCCAGATCCTCCACCATATCATGCCAGTAATTCTGGAAGGCACTGTATGTATAGGCACTGTCATATTTATTTCTCAAGCAGAATAGTTTCTCTTGCAGAAGCCCAAAGTTAATTCAATTTTGTCTCTGCCAGATATTGTTTAAACATGAGTCTGCCACTACTGACCAATCAGAAGTGATCACATGTTCAAAATGTTCTAGACATGAAACGCCAATGCCATCAGGTGTCACAGCTGCAGGAACTTGCTCCTAGTTAGAGTTGCTCTCTGATATGCAGATAATGATCACGACTCACAACAACTACCTGTTTGTGCTGGTGGTACACCAACATCCCTACTCACACTGAGAACGTCTTCAGATGCAAAAACTGGTGTTAATTTTCGACAGTACCTGTGCTGAAATCCAGAAAACATTTTCTGAACTGAATTGGTGACTATGGCTAAAAGATCAGTAGCCATTTGTAGCCTGAAGCTACCATAGGAACAGTCTAGCATTATAGTTCCTTCATTTTAAGTAGTGTTAAAGTTCTGTAATTTGGTAATCATTTGCAATTTTGTAATTTGACTTTAATTCGCATATTCAGAGTGATATTTCTACTTTTTTAAAGACCTGGCAACACAACTGCAAATATTAAAATGTTGCCATTGAGCCTAAAGGGTGATCATTAACCAAATCATTAAAAAATACTAATAAAAGGGACAAACTGGGGCACTGCATTTGCAGGACCTACAGTGATTGCCACTCCCACAGCTGCAAGCCTTTGTTTTTTAAACTTTTATATTCTAGCAGATGAAACCTTTGAAACTGATTGTAGCCATGGTGGAATGTGTTACTGACTAACACATGAAGGAATTTGGCCAATTGTCCAAACACTACTGTTCCTTGGAACCTTGCATCACCAAGATTTCTTTACATTTTTTCATTTCAGACCACTTCTGTTCATCATGAAATGTGTAAAGTACAGGTAGTGTTTTTAATTCTTTCAAAAACTAAAAAATGGGATTTGAGGTTTTGTTCTGAAAATGATTGTTTCCTTAGATATAGGACTGGGTAGACCAGCTAGGTGGCTATGATAGGCTACAATGTGAGCATCTGTCTGATCAGTAAGTGTAGCCAACAACTTGCTGGACTCTGACTGGCAGCTCAGACACCCAGAGACAGTAGAGATAGAGAGAAACATCTCTATTAGCAACCTGCTCTTCAAAGCTGAGTGCGGAATTGTGGAACTGATCCATCAAAGGGTGGGCACTTCAGACATCACTGTTTTTAAAATGCCAGCTAGCTTGCTCAGTGTAGTCAGTCAGGCTTTGGGCTTGTTCTAGATTAACTGTGTCTCGCCGTGGTGTCAAGGGTTGCCGGTTGGAGTCAGGGAAGGAGCTTAAAAGGGAGGTGGAGAGCCTGAAAGCTGGCCACTGTCGCAGCAATCACCTGTTAGATATTACATGTTAAGAATTTAAGTTTGAATGTCACATGTGAGTGCTGCTGCCTTACACCTTCAGGGTTGGGGGTTCGAATCCGGGTTCTGGTCTTGTGTGTGGAGTTTGCATGTTTTCCTCGTGGTGGTGTGGGTTTCCTTCGGGTCTCTGGTTTGTCTCACAGTCCAAAGACATGTGTGTCAGGTGAATTGGAGGTAGGTCTGGTGCCCCACCCAGTGTGAGTCCCTGCCTCACACACGTTGATCCCGGGATAGGCTCAGGGTACCCATGACCCTAGTAAAGATTTATCAGTTACAGAAAATGAATGAATGAATGAATGAATGAATGTAAAAATCACAAACCACAACTAGCTGTATGCCAGATTCACTAGAGCAATTCTAGTAAAAAACTGCTGTTCCCATTAAGGTTACAATGGCTTCTGCTGTTTTGACATACCAGCAGACAAAAAAATCAAACTTGCATGCACTCTATTAAGCCAGGCAGTGATCAACCAGCGCAGCACTGCATTAAGTTGAATAAGCCTTTTAATTCACCCCTAGTGGTGACATTAGCTCCCCTGGAAACATGATTTATGAAGTTTTGAGGGAGCTCTAAAATATTGATATGATGACCAAATAAATGCCATTTTTGGCATGGGTTTTCTCACAGGTGTAAAATAAGTACAATTATATTTAGAGCTTATTTCTCATGAAAAAACGTAGCCTGCGTGCACGCTCGTGGGGGCGCTGCCTGCAGCCCCACCCACTACCCACTCACACGAGCCTGTTTAGTTAGCAATACATGTTTACAAGGCATTGTTGCTGACATGTCGAAATGAAGAAAGCAACAATGCATGTTGGGCTATTTCTTAAAAAAGAAGGCCAAACAAGCTGATCAAGAAGACCAACCGTCTGCTGGTGGTAGCACATCGGACGCTGGGACTGTTGCTACCGAAACGAGAGAGGCAGCTAACGTTAGTGCTAGTGCTAAATTAACAGCTAACGTTAACTTGGGGGTTGAAAAGACACAGGACGAGCCAAGAGAAGAGGCTAATAACGCTACCGTGGTGACTACTACCATAACAAAAAACTTTGCCTGTGATGACTACTACCATAACAAAAACTTTGCTCGTGATGACTGCTACCATAACAAAATGTGTCATGGTACTGAAGCTCCGTAGTGCAAGTGAGTGGATCTGAGTTTTAGCAAATTGCTCCAGCCCGCCCCTTAAACTAAGTTCAAATTTGTTGCAGTGATTTTATTTGATTTCAAAAGCTATGTTAAGCCTTTCATCAAACTTAATTTGAAAACACTCAATTTGTGGCTTTCTGTTGAGCCATGCATATTAAGTACAAGTGAAACCTCAGGTTAATAATGCACTGAAGGGGATTTCAGCTTAATGTTTTTGACTTTAGATACTTGAGACACATTAATTGTGGAAATCCCCATCCTGATTAATACTTCTAATTTTTCTGCTTAGAGATTTTGCATAGTCTGTAGTTGACAGTACATCCCTTATGACAAAAAAAAACCAAAAAAAAAAAACCAGATTGGCAGGGAATGGAAAGGTATTATATAGTGCTTGTGGTAATATCAGCTGTTGATTTAAGGGAAGAGTTAACATGAGGATAAATGAGTTGCATTTCTAAATTGGTCTAGTCTAAAGAGATCAAAGATCCATTCACATTTAGCTGAAAGATTAAAATCATATCCAAGCTAGTTATAAACAAGCTTGAGGTCTGCCTCCAGACCAGGAGCATATGGCATGAGCAAATTTCATCACTAGACCTTTCGCATATGCATTTGATAATGTAAAAAGCTCTAAACTTTTTCAATCTAAATGGGAAGATGCATTGGAATGGGTTATTACGGTAAATGAAATGAGATAGCTGGCCAATAATCAAATCAGACTTTCACCCTCTTTGATGTTCAGAGGCACTTATAGCCCATCTTCCCTTTCCCTGGCTGTGAAACAGATATTGGTTCTGGAGATGGATTGAGTGTGTGTGGCCAGTACATTCCTAAATGGTCAGGACTTGGTAAAAGGACGAAATGCTCACCAATTAGTAGAAATAGGGCAATAGTGCTGGGTGATGAAATTCAGTGCCACTTTTTCCAAATATATGATGACCAATGACATTTAAAGTGGCATTAATAAAGGTTATAAACTCATGCTTCTGTACTGGTTTCCTGTGTGTTGCCAGATAGTCAGGACAGTGTGTGTTTATATGGTTATAATATGAATTTATAATCTAAGTAAAGCAGTTAACTTGGATGGACAAAAGTATTGGGGTCATTACACCAACAGGGAATTTATTGCCATTGCCTTCAAACACTAAGTTTAATATGGAATTGGTCCCCCTTTGTAGCTATAACAGCTTCCACTCTTCTTGGATGGCTTTCTACAAGATTTTGGAGTTTCTGTGGGCTCGCAATCTCCATTCCAGTTCATCCCAAAGGTGTTGGATGGGGTTGAGGTCAGGGTTCTGTGCAGCCCAGTCAAGTTCTTCCACACTGAACTCATCTGTGTTTATGGACCTTGCTGAAGCATTATGATTAAGCCCTTCACTGGAAGTAAGGGCTTAACCAGCTACGTCCCAGTACTTTTGTCCATATATATTATATCACTGTTACACTGGTAGTAAAATGAAGTCACTTTGTATGGTATATGTATTGTACAGTCAGCACCATAATTACTGGTTATTTATGAAGTTCATGAGTAATCTCAAACTCAAATCTCACTGAAAATAACTTAAAAATAAATGTAAAAAGGCTTGTAAGTAAGTAATGTAAGTAAGGGCAAGGCTTTTCTGAACTTGTCTCGATAAGGATACATGTGTATTTTGCCCTCATATATAATGAGGAAGATGGTTAGGAAGGCAAAAATTCCTCCACGGATCAAGGTTGGAGATTTCTCCCCAAAAAATATTAAGGACAAATTATTTGGAAGGGATGCCCGAAGAGAGGTTTTTTCTCTCATCTAACAACAAACGTAAGCACCCAGAGTTCACTAGATGCTGCTGCATCTTTGACTGGATCCAGATTCTGTGATCAGATGAAATAAAAAAGGTAAGAAACACTCAAGGGGAGAGCTGGCGTTAAAATGGCTATCCAAAAGGGAGCCTAATCCCCACTGTTAAGTATGGTGGAGGATCTGTCATGTTTAGGGGCTATTCTGCCTACAAATGCCCTAGGAGAATCGTGGGCCCCTTGAAGAAGCAGATTTGAAATGAAATTCTGGCAGCCTCTGCCAAAAAGCTGAAACTAGGTCATGGTTGGATCTTCAAGTAAGGCTGTGATCCAAAACATACATCTAAATCCACACAAAAAGGTTCAGTGAGTACAGATTCAAGATTTTGACATGGCAGTCCCAGTCTAAACACCACTGAAAATCTTTGACGTGAACTGAAAACGAGAGTTCAAG
The DNA here is from genome assembly GCA_037974365.1 of Hydrocynus forskahlii. NCBI lineage: Eukaryota > Metazoa > Chordata > Actinopteri > Characiformes > Alestidae > Hydrocynus > Hydrocynus forskahlii. The sequence continues at coordinate 13,837,473 of JBBPCX010000141.1, forward strand.
GACTCTGGACGATCTGGAGAGGTTCTGTATTCTGAAATGATCATTGCTTATTCTATGTTGCCAAGCTCTTCCAGCACTCGTTATGTGAGCAAAGGGAATTGCATCTAATGTACATTATAGCAACATCATGCTACCGTTCAGCCCCCATTAATTTGTCATTTAGACTGATCCAGAAACGTGTCATTTTTTTGCAGTATGATTTCATATACTAAATGGCATTTACACTTTATTCATAACAGAGAAGTGATTAATTATAGCACGAAGTAGCAAAGTGTTATTCCCATGAATCATCATTAAACGCCAATTGGAACCGACTGGGTGTGGGAAAACACTCCATAAAGCATACTATATGCCAAAGAGCAAATATGGGTCAGTGAAAACGGATATAAAACTTTGGAGTCTAATTGTGGTGTGGTGAGAGCTAAACAGAAGCATGCCAAAGCATGCCTTTATTCACAAGGCGGGGCTGCCCAAGCCTTTCTGAGTTCGAGTGGTAGCGAAACAGATGGCAAACTGTCCGCTGCTGATTGTAATTAATGAAGCAAAAGAGCTTCTCCCTCGATTGTTTTTACCGAGCAGAACATGAACTGCACATCCAGAAGTTAATATACAGAGAAAATGAGTTCAAATATGCTTTCGGCCGAGAACTCATTACTGTACATATGAGGAATGTTCTGGGGTGACGATTGCAGAGCACGCCGCATTTGCATTCATATTTGCATGCGCAGATTAGTTTTTGTTCCCAAGCAAAGGCGTTGACATTGACAAAAATCTGAAATAAATCAGCAGAACATTCAATCAAAACAGTAGACGGATTTTTTTCTTCTTCACAATTTAGCAGCGTGCACTCATTTCATACATCGGAGCGGCATCAATCATGCACTGCATCTATTTCCCAAAGGTATTTGTCAAGGCTTAAGTAGAGAAATCAATGTAAATAGAAATATTCGGGCTGATAAATATTATTTTTGGGTTTTTTTTGTTTGTCTGTTTGTTTGTTTGTTTGTTTGTTTGTTTGTTTGTTTGTTTGTGGCACTAGAGAGTCAGTGGGTCTTGATTGTATATTAAATCTGTTGCCGAGGGCATTGAGGCCATTTCCTGCTTTAACACAGTATAATGTAATATAATGTCAGTAAGATTATATTCTTTTAGTGTGCAAAAAAAACCAAAACAAAGATGCACACACTTTAGCATGGACAAATCTCTTCCCCTGGCACACAGCCAAGCCATATTCATGTTCCATTGTCTCCCATTTCCTTGCAACAAGCAAAACACTGACAGCAATTAGAGCAAGAGACATGACTGCAGATCCAAACCACTTTAACCATGCAATGCTAATGTGATATTTATATCTTCTCAGTGTGCATATTTTCATTGTATGCTTTTGCTATTACAAGTAAAAGTTGATGCAAGGTTTAGAAACCCAACAAATAGTGCTGCCCTGAAACCCTATTTGCACAATCATTTCTGCAGCAAAACTGATACTTCTGAATAATCCTAAAGCCAGAGTACAGCAAGTGGACAAACATGAATTTTGGGGTGAAAAATAGTATTTGATTGTTTTAATTAAAAAATGTCAGAGTCAATTTCGATTTCTCTGACGGAGTAATCACTAGGGGGCCCTGCAGAAAGAGGGTACTGCTATGGCTATTTCTGCCTCCCTCTATGCTAATTTCAATACTGAAAATGTACAAATTTCCTTTCATTTTTGGAACAAACCACCATTTGGGCAAGCAAGATGTGAAAAGGAAAAAACTTCATCCTTCAGTTTTATTTTGTACCTATAAATACTATCAATAATCAAGTATAACACGCAATAATCAAATTGCAACCTGAATGATTGTGTATGGTTGCACTTCTGAGACTTGGAGGGGTGAGGATGCGGGATGTCTACGTTAAACATCTTTTTGTAGTCTTTCTTAACTGCTATTGATCCAATCAGAGTATTTGTGTTTGTACCTTGTACATAACTCATTAAAATCTGCCTCCGAAATAGGTGGTGTGAGACATGGGGCAGCTGGTGGCCTGGTGGTTAAAGAGTTACCTAATAGCCCTTGTCATCAGAAGGCTTTGGGTTCAAATCCCAGGACTGCCAGTTGCACCACTGAGGCACCCTTGAATGCAGAAGACAAACTTCACACTGTGTGCTGTAGTGTGTTCACACGTGACAAATGGTTTAATTTCAAGCTTTCATGTCCGTGTTAGCCATAGGGAAATGCATCTTGTTTGGATGCACTGCAGTATGGATGAGTGTGCATAGTTGCTTTGAAACTTTCACAGTTCATCCAGCAGTAAAGGCAGCACAGAGCATCTTTTATACAGTGAGGCTAATCCATTTTACTATGGCTAACACAAATACTCTGGATCAGTGGCAGTTAGGTCAGACAGAGTTAAGCAAAGCACTAAACTACGAAAAATGTTACTATAGACATGCCCTATCCCCACCCCTCCACTTCTCTGAAGTACAGTTTAGTCGAACTCTTGACTTAAGCAGTGTCCAGAATACTGGCTCCTAATTTTGTGAATAATGATTGTGAATAATGATTGTATGTTAAATGACCCTATTCCTCCCCCAGAGTTTGCACAAATTCTATTTAAATCATTAAACAGTGAATCATGACAGCACTAGCCAACTTAAACCAGTGTGTAAATGAACACTGTAATAATGACGTCTCCTTTTGCCCTGCAGGGTATTTGACAGTGACAATAGAGCCCCTGCCACCTGTTGTTGTTGGAGAGACAGTGACGCTGAAGTGCAACTTCAAGACTGACGGCAGATTGCGGGAGATTGTCTGGTACAGGGTGAGTGGAAAACCATTTTCTGGAGGAAGTTGCCTTTGTTATTGCTGTCTATGCACAGCGCCACACTACGGCTGAGATCCAAGTAGCGTAATTGCACTCATTACCGCAGTGATCCGCATAAAGAACCTGACTACGTTTGGCCTCGGAGCATAAAAGCCACATGGTCTGAAAAACTGTTTCCGTTTTCATTCAAGTTGCTCCATTTATGCTTAGCTTCAGATGTTTTCTGCCTGTCTGGTTTGAGCCACAAGATATCTCTCACTGCAAAACACAAAAGAGAAGCTTGTATTTAGAGCAAAAGCAACAGCATAGTAAATATATACTTGATAGTAAAAGTAGATATAATGTAATATTCTTCAGAATTATGAAAATCAGACTACTGTCATTGTTATTTATAGTAGGAATAGTAATCAAGGATGTAACTTATGGCTATGAGTGCCCATGGAACATTATTTATTAAATTACTTATACAGTTCTGTGCAAACATCTTGAGCCACCCCTCATTCAATTATATTCTACTTTGAATTGGCTTGTTGGTGCAAAAATACATTTTTATGTTTGTCACACAATCTTTGGCATATTGAGTAGACTAAATTATAGAAATGGGAACATATATGTTACTGCAACAGACTGCAAAGATACAAGAAGCCTAGATAAAGGAGTTCCAACCATTCAGCATTCAACACCACCAGTATACTGATCACCGCCTGATCACCTGGAATCCTCTGCACCTGTTTCTTCACTGGTTCAGGACTTCAGTTAGATGTGCTTTGTTCCGCTTGAATGATTCATACATAGGTCACTTTGTGGCTTAACAAATAAACTAATCAGGTTCAGGGACTGGAAAGGAAAATGAGAGGAAACCTGTGAAAATCCTACAGGAAGCCTGGAGACTTCTTCCTCAAGACTACAGTAAAAAGTATAAGGCATCACAGGGTTGGCTCAAGACTTTGTACCATTTATTTGATAAACTGTCTTATAAGTAATGGTATACTGTTAGTATTAATATTTGTATTAATAGTAATACATTCAAAAGGGGCATTTGGGCCTAAACTAGCATTAAATATTTTCTTTGTTCCTTAATTTCTTGGGAAATATGTTCTTAGTTCCTCCCACCTTCAATACCCATCATAAGAAGAGGGTTTTCATAGTGGGAAATCTCACCCTGGAGACTGATATGGCACCACCATAGAGTTTTCATAGTCTTTAAAGGGGACATATTATGCAAAACTCACTTAAAAAAAACAGTTATAATAGGTCTATGGGCTATACAAAACATGTTCATGAAGTTCTTTGCACAAAATCACTCTCACATAAGAGATATCACCAGGTTTATTATTGTCAGTTTCAGTCCCTTTCAAAATGAGCCGTTTCAGGGCTCTGTCCCTTTTATGCAAATAAGCTGTGGCTGGCCACGCCCCACACATCCCATGCTTACGAAACGAAACGAACAAGCTAGTTCATAGCTAACTGTGATAGAAACACAAAAGTCATTATTTGAAAGTATTTACATCTCCCTCATCGGCTGACTTGTCACAGACAGTAGGTACAGATCCCCCCACGACGCTGAAGATCGCTTATTCGAATTTTCCGTTCCACCTTAAATACTTAAGATGGAACTTTTTAAGGTGGAACGAAACCGATTGTTGCTGGGTCATGGCCATCGAAAATGAAATGGAGCCACGCAGTTCTTTGGTTTTCTTTGTCTGGGAGAAAGTGTAGGGATTCGTGCTGTTCTTTGCAGCCAACAACACAACACTTCATGTGTGTCTTGCCTTTGCCTGTAGACATAGCACTCGGCTTATCCGTGCTCGTGAAACTAGTGGGTGGGTTCTCAATAGATGAGGGGTGGTTCTATGTTCTTCGTCCTAAAGGCTCATTTTGAAAGGGCCTGAAACTGTTGGTGATATCTCATTATGTGAGAGTGATTTTGTGCAATAAACTTCATGAACATGTTTTATAGCCCATAGACCTATTATAACTAAAGTGAGTTTTGCACAATATGTCCCCTTTAAAGTGAAAAATCTCACTGTGGCAAACTGTAAAAACTGCAGATGTGAAGTAAGATGTGCAAACTGTAAACCCTGTAAGACATGGTAGCAGCATGGTGGGTCAGAGAGGAGTAGGTGGGAGAGAGGGGGGAGAGTTCAGCTTCCTGATGGCCTAGTGGATGAAGCTGTTTGCAAGTCTGGTGGAGCGGGCACGGATGCTGCTGTATCTCCTCCCTGAGGTCAGGAGGCTGAAGAGATTGTGTGCAGGGTGGCTGGCGTCACACACAATCATAGTTGCTTTTTGGGTAAGGCGGGTGTTGTACATGTCTTGTAGGGAGGGGAGTGTGTCACTGATGATCTTTCCAGCTGTGCTTATCATACGCTGCAGGGTTTTCCTGTTGTGGTCAGTGTAGCTCCCACACCACACAGTGATGCAGTTGGTGAGGATGCTTTCAGTGACACCCCTGCAGAACGTGCGCATGATGGGTGAGGGGGCTCTTCCTTGCCTGAGTTTCCAGAGGAAGTATAAGCACTGCTGTGCCTTCTTTGCCAGTGATGCGGTGTTGGTGGTCCAGGAGAGGTCCTCACTGATGTGCACCCCCAGGAATTTGGTGCTGCTCACTCTTTCCACAGCCGCACCATTGATGTCTCCTTAGTCTTATTGACATTGAGCAGGAGGTTGTTGTCCCTGCACCATGTGGTCAGAAGGTCGACCTCCTTCCTGTAGTTGGTCTCATCGTTCTTGATGATGAGACCTACCAAAGTTGTGTCGTCTGCAAACTTCACCATGTGATTTGTGCTGTAGGTTGGTGTGCAGTCGTGTGTCAACAGGGTGAGGAGCAGGGGACCCCTGTGCTCAGCGTGATGCTGTTTGAGGTGTTATTGCCGACTTGTACTGCCTGTGGTCTCGCAGAAAGGAAGTCCAGCTGCCAGTTGCCAGGTGTTGAGCCCCAGCAGGTTTAGTTTGCGGATGAGTTGTTGTGGGATTATGGTATTGAATGCCGAGCTAAAATTAATGAAAAACAGGTATGATGGTGGTGGTCTTAAAGCATGATGGGACTACAGCTTGTCTCAGAGTCTCTTTCACTCTCGGTCTGTATGCCGGAATTAGCATAACAGTGAGGTGGTCAGAGATGTGGGGGAGGGGTGAGGCCTTGTATGCCCCTTTGTGTGTTGTGTAGACCAGGTCCAAAATGTTATCTCCTCTTGTTGGGAAATCAACATGCTGGTGAAATTTTGGAAGGACAGTCTTAAGGTCAGCATGGTTAAAGTCACCAGCGAGAATGATGAATCCATCTAGGTGCGCTGTCTGTTGTTCACTGATGGCCTGATACAGTTCACTAAGCGCAGCATTCCTCTGCGCTGACCTCAGCAGTCGTATGTGATCCATTTTATTGTCCAATGAACGCACATTAGCCAAGAGGATGGATGGTAAGGCTGGGCGAGTTGGATTAGCCGCTAGCCTAGCCCGGATACCTGGGGGAGGGGTAGCAGTTGAGTCTGGTGCGGTAACAGGCTGTCAGAGTATCCTAAGATCCATTTGTACAGTGTCCAAAGTGTTGTGTATCTTGGTACTGCTGATGTCTAGCAGAGCTTGCCAACTGTAGTGCTTGTTCCCCAATGTAGACAGATGAGACGGACATGAAAACTTCCGTACAAACACTTACTAACAGAACAAAACATTGCACGGTTGGGTCACTGCATCTACACGCGCCTTCATCAAAGTCTCGCTTATATAGCAAAAAAGTATATTTTGGAACCTTTATTTTTAAGCATGTAATAGTACTAGTGCTATTAATTGTAGGAAATGTAGCGTATTACTTTCTGTTGTACTTGTCTGCTTTTCAAGCCATGGAATATTATTCTCAGTGCTAAGCACTGATAAATCAGTTGTGAAAAGTGATCCAGCTGCAGCGGGACAACATGGCGTGTTTTGGCTGGAGACCCTGATGTGATATTCTGCCGGTCAGTGCCATGTTTTAATAGATCGCAGCTGGGCACTTAGACTTATTAGACCCCAGTCGGTATACTGCACAGTGTGAATGTTAGACTCAATTATGTGTTTTAGAATAGAGGACCCCTTTGTTTTCTGCCACCATGCCATTCCTTACCGCTGTGGTGCGTGTTTTGATTAATGAACATCAAACTGCTGCTGAATGTTTGCCAGGCTGATAACGGTTTCGGCGCTTGAGGTTTGACTGGGGAAATATGAGTTCTGAGCGGGAGATTTGCATGTTAACTCTTCAATACGCATCAAAGCAACTGTCAAATCATGGAATCAATAGTGCCCCATGGTCTAGCCTGAGGGCAGCACAAACTGAGGCCCATGGGCCAAATTTCAGTTGAGAACCTTTGTCTCACTGGTGACACTGACTTTCACAGTGACATGAGCAATAAAACTGCATGCACCATTGACTTTCTTGGTCATTTTTGGCCCTTTGCTTATCACTCATGCTGTATATCAACCCTAATCACTGATCACCACTGGTCTAGCTCAATCCATCATGCCCTGGGAATAACTAGAGGGTCCATTTTTCTGGGTACTGGGCATTTCTGCGAAAAAATGAAAAGTGCGATTGCGTGGTTGCTATAAAACCAGTGTTTCAAGATACCCAAGCATTGGTTTTATGGGCAAAAAAGATCTACTTGTACCAATGAACCACGAGGGAGTGGTAACTCACTGTCTCTTACCAAGCCATTTATGGATAAGGACAGCTGAATGCATAGCTCCATTCACGGGCTGATTATTTTTGATTAAACAAAACAACCAGTGACACATGATTTATTTTATGTTTTGTCCATTTGACACTTTAGCTGTGACATCACTAGCTTTCTCTCCAACAAACATTTTGACGGTCACTCGATGGGCTCTCTCTCCTCATATTACACAGGTGACTCGACCACAAAAATCAGTTTTTAAACAAGCAATACTCAGCCCCTGATCAACCAATCAAAAAACTGAATACACACGCTCTGCCCTGGATATTAACAGACATTTTGACATTGGAATTTTGCCAAAATTCAATATGAGCACCAACGAAAAGCAGCGCCAAAAACAGGTGGACTAAAAATAATAAAAAAAGAACAATTGTAACTATGATGAATTCAATATGTATGTTATGTAGTTAAATATGTATGATAAATATGATCAGACACTAAACCCTCGGGTTGTATTTAGATAAGGGAACATTCAGATGAATCTTTGAGACTTTACAGAATGAAGTTGTAAATCCTTATACTAGTCAGTTGATGAATTTATGACCATTTGGAAAAGCATTACTCAACAATTGGGGTGGACCTGTTGACTCTTTCAGCTCTTTCGGTTCCTGAATATCCTTAAGGATATTTAATCCTATAGATTGTAGAATACGATTCATAAATAATATGAAACTGACATTGTGTGTCCTAAAGTAACCACATGCCCTCTAATTAGTGAATTCAGCTACTTTAAGGTGCACCTTTGCTGACATTGCTTCTATAATCTTCATAGAAAAGCATTGCTAATAGAATGAGATGCTCTGGAGCAGCTGCATAAACCAAAGGTCACTATGCCCAATGCTAAGTGTCAGCTAGAGGGTTATAAATGGGGCAGAGACTCCCTATTAGTACCCTTGATTTCAGAAGAGAGGCTGGAGGAGTGAACGCATACATGAAATTAGATATGTGGTTCTGTTACGGGAATAAAAAATCTTAATGGTTTGCCTCTCACATGAACGAATAATGGCTTCAATATCCTGAAACATTTTTAAGTGAACAAATTTGCACTGGACTCCATTCTTAAGCGGTTTACATAATTAACCTGGCTTTAGCAGAACGAAAACTCACCTAATCTGCTATATTCACGACACTGCTGCTCAAATTTCCAGCGGTATAATCGTGAGTTGATTACTTACCATATGAGAACTTTCCTGAGTCAAACGTCATGTTTTTAATTCAACATCTGTTTGGAAAAATTTTAATGCACATCTGTCTCTTATTTGCTACAGTTTATAGTTGCAAGTTAAATATATATTTAAAAAAAAACACTTTTTGTATGACTTCAGAGCTCATTGTACTCATTAAACCTTAATACAGGTCAGGTGTAGACAATTCCAGAATGTAATGAATTATGTGAGTCCGCAAACCTCAAAGTGTTGTGCTTACACTTAACAGCCATGGATCTGAAACAAAAGAAGATAGAAACAAAAGAAGCGAAAGAAAAAATATAATAGATACGAGGGACATTCAGAAAGTTTCTGCGCTTTTATATTTTATTTGGAAATGGTGAAGGCTGAAAGAGGAATAATTGGGCATGTCTGGAAGTGTCATGTGACGTGTCTGAGAGTATCATGTGGGAAAATTGCATCGCAAAGGAAGGTGACTACGTAGAAAAGTGATGTTATTTGTTTTTGACATTTTTAATAAATAGAAGTGTGGAAACATTTTGAATGTTCCTTGTATATATGAACTATATCTAAACAATTCATGGAAGTTAAGAAGCATGGTAAAAATCTAAATGAGATCTGGAATACCTCAAAAGTCAACATCTGAAGTATGTTTAGACAAACCACAAGAATTTTGGAATTAATTGCTGTGGTCTGAATCTAATCTTTCATCTATGATCTGGTATCTTTAAAGAGGAGAGAAGCATGTTCAGTAAAACACTGCCAATTGTTAAGTGTGATCTATGAAGGAAATGCAGGATTCTACTAGAAAACAACACATTCAACACATTCTAGGAGCTTATAGTCAGTAAAGAAACCAAATAAGAAAAGAGTTGGGAGACAACAAGACTTCTCCGAAACATATCAAAATCACTTGAACTACTTTAAGAAGTATAAGTTTAAGGTTCTGGTATGACCTTCACTGTACCTAGACTTGAATATAACTGCAAATCTGGTATAACATCTTAAACTAAAGACTAGTCTAAGACCAACTGTGAACATTTCTGAACTAAAAGCATTCTTCAAGAAAAAATGGAACTGAAAAATCCTACATCAGGAAGAGAAGGACTGCTATCAGACTCCAATGAATCTTTGGAAGCTTCTTACTAACTATGGACTGAAAGTTTTTGCAATCATGTCACATTTTACATTTTACTTTTTCCAATATGTTCAATTCAGCAAATAACTCAAAATTTTGTATGACAATCTACAGAAACGTGAAATTTAAGGTTGCTCCATGCAGAGGTGATTCACTTCTTTTCATGTAGAAAATGAACTAAGTTTGGGCCAGGGATAAAATGTATGCTACATGTTTTACTTATTGAACAATTAATACAACAGTATGTGATTCACATCTTTGTACACATCGTTTATGAACATCACTGTGTGTATCTGTCCACTGCCTTTGATTCAACCTTGGATTCACCACCTTAACAACTCGAGCAACTCCAGACTCATATTTGCAAATTCTGACCTTTCTGAGACAGGACAAAAAGAGATTAATAGCACTTTACATATTAGCCACAGTCTCATACATCATACTGCACATTTCGACAGTACCATTGAATCAGAATGGAATCTAGGAGCATTTGTTTGCTTGTTCGTTTTTATTCTTGGCATTGGCCATTATAATGAATGATAGTCAATGGATGGTTGATATCATCCTAAGCATTGTCCTTTCAGAGTTCAGAAAGAGCGGAAGTGGTGTGATGGCTTATTATCAGGGCCGGCACGTCTACTCAGGTGAACTAGACAGGCGCCTCGGGTGCCACTTTAGGAATGGGGCAAATCTCTTGCCCCCCCATTACAACTGGCTCCCCTGGTGCCACCTAACACTGTGGGGCTAGAGTACTGTCAATCAAACAATGCCCAGTGCCAATGGATCAGAGTGCTGCCAATAGCTGCGGGATCTGATGCAAAATCACAGTAATACTTTTTTCACCCAGCTGGAGAGACCATGCTGAACCATTTTGGCAGTCTATTGATCCCCCCGAGTCAACAAAATCTTACATCACCACCTCCCTCCCTACTGGGCCACTAAAACAAAGCAAAAAACGTGACTGGACTGAAGCTGGGGCGGCAAAATGTCATGCGCTGGCACTGATTATAATATTCATCCATAAGGCTGTGTGACAAACAAAATACCACACTGTGATTGTTTTGCTGTATATTGTGAATGTGCCACATCGTGTAATGCATACATAACACATTGGTGACATAGTTAACGAATGGCCCACATTTTCTAAACCAGTTTTCCTCTTCAGTGTAGTTGTGGCCACTTCCCACCCCATGGCTAGGACTCCGGTAATCACTTGATGCTGGGAGGGTGAAGGATAGCCTGAGCGTTCTCAAGATGAGTGGGTCCGGATGCTCATAGCACACACTGGCAAACATTGAGATGGTCGGAGGGCTTATTTGCATTTTGTGATTGCAGTGGTGCAAAGGCCAGGAATCACAATAACAATTAACAGATGACATATTATGCAAGCCAGGTGCTCTCCTATTTACCCTGTAAGATGAAGAATGCACTGGCTCTTATGAATGTTTCAGCAGTTCAGGAGCAGTTTTGCATTGACACACTGATGGAACCCACTGCTGACAAAGACGTCAACATCAACTATTGACTGCTGATCAAAAGGCCTGAGGTTGTAATAAGAACCAGCCCTTCATTCCCAGTGACTTTCTGCTAAACGTGAGGCATTTCACATTAAATATTAATTATCCATGCCTGTCAGTCGACGTTACTTTATTCACTGTGTTCTGTTTGACTGACTAAACTGTCGACTTCTCGTTTCTTAACCCCGCTCAGGTTGATCTCTACTTTCGGGAATTGGCGTGTCTAATCGAGAAACACTCTGACGAGACGGCGGCAGCAGCCGTTTGAATTAAAGATTGCAGCGGTGGTTCTTCATTACCGGGGCTGCCCTTATCTCCTCAGCCTCTGTTTGAGGATTTTGTAATGCACACCAGCTCACAACCTGCTGCTTCAAAACCTATACACACTCCTGGAAAGCGTGGGCCACACTCAGCCACTCTAGATGGAGCAGATTTCCATTGAGCAGCATTCTATCTGGTTCTGGCAAGGAGAGCTCCTTCGAGCAAATAGAGTGTCCTCTTTATTAGAAACTCTGGTGTGGTAATTCCTCACCCTGGATTGGATTGTCCTTAAAGGTTCACTCTATTGGACCATAATTGGAGACTTTAGCCCTATGCACAGCTTCCCTTTACCCCATTCATCATTTGTTTCTGATCAGAGGACCACCGTTTATCAGAGTGGTGGACCATTCTTAGCACAGTAGTGACTGGTTGAGGTAATATAGGCTTGCGCTGCTATATATTTATCAGGTGTAGCTGGAATTACACTTGTCAATATCCCTAGCAGGCTGAAGGTGATGCAAAAACTGACCACAAAAACTATGCAAATAATGACCACAGAAACTGACCATAGATAAGGGGCTAGAACAGTGGTCCCAAATTCTCTTCGTGGAGATGTACCTTGTTGCAGAGCCTCATTCCACAATCAGCCACACCTGCTCCAGTTAATTTATGTCTTCAGACATTTTTGACTGGCTTAATCAAATGCACTCTGGTTCGACCGTGGCTGCTGGTATAAATGGGCTAGTAAGGGTAAATCCCAACTCTCTTTCACAGAAAAAAGACATATGGCAGCTGTTCATGGACATTTAGGACTCCCTGCTTATAACAGACATTGGGGTTGAATACTGTTTTATTTTGAATTTACACAGTAAATATTTGTCATCCACTATTATGACTGTTACTACTTAATAGAGGGAAGCGTGAATGGAAGTCTGGAACTAGTACTCCAGGAGTCGGATGGCTGACCATTTGCTATAGTCTCTATTCAAAGTGAAGCTACGAGACTGGAGATATAAAGTGTTATAAATGATACAGTGGTCAGTGAGTGCAAAATAAAGGGTACTATTTATCTGGGTTGGAGAACTGGTTCTTTGGCAGAAACCCCTGAAGCTGTTGCCTGTTTTCTCTATGAGTGACAAATTATGATCAGAGTAAAAACGAAAAAACACCGCATATATGCTTTTTTTAATACACGAGCTAAAAATGCAGATTTAGTGAGATGCAAGTGGTACACAGTGTTGCCAAATGATTAAGAATGTGTTCCTTTATACAAAGCTTTCTCTGACATGTGTGATTTATGCTGTTTGTGTAAGTTCTGTGTAAATCATAGTTATTTTTTGCCCAAGCTGTCTCATTAATAAAACACAGGGATGGCGGCTCGTACCGAAACGCTGGGACTGTTTGTTCTCTTGCACCTGAAATTGATACAAAAAGTTTTGCACAAAATTAAAAGTTCTGAAAAAGGCATGTGTGAGCCTGCGCTGCTGCACTGAGTGTGCCTGATTTTACAGATATATCATAAATACTGAAAAAGCTTCGTTTGGGATCCTTAATTTTTTTGGTATTTGGAGCCTTCTGATGCATTTTAAGTGATGCCCTTGCATCACAAAGCCTGTTATCTCATGTGTAAAATGAAACCTACACACTTCGTAAGCACTTCGTGCAACCACTAATACCAGCAAGGCTGATGCATAAATGCATCTTAAGAGTGTGCGATATTACACACAGGCGCTCTCATCACGGGCGCATTTATTTCCAGGCGGACCACGGATTAGGGCGCTGTTGCTTTTGTTATTCCAGAGAGGAAATGCTAATGCAGTAATAGATTGCGTCTTGCCAGTGCTATAAATGGCACATTATCACTTTGAAACCATCAATGCATTGCGTGAGGGAAAAGGGAAAGACGCAGAGTCTTGGGAAAAACGCACGGAGACGACTTCTTCCCTTAATGAAAGTGTCTGGCGGTTCACCTCATGCTGTGCTTGTTCTGATTATGTCATTCTAATGAAGAGATAGCCTGTCCCGGTCCCAGCGGACCCCTTCGCACTGAAGGCTGAGGGGTGTTTCCACTTGGCTTGTTGAGTGCCATGCTGCATTACCTGGAATGTGGCAGGGTTAACCTCCCGGAGTTCAGCGCTCTGTTCCTGACCAGCATGAAGGTCATCAGTGGTCTGGACCACCGCTGTGCTTGGAATAGTCTACCTGTTCCCTCCCACACTTTGTCAGATATAGCTACATTTCCAGTTTGCACTGACAGTTTTCAGTATAAATTGGTTCTAATTTTATTCTAGTACTGCGTAACTTCACAGATTTTGAATACTTAGTAGTTAAGGCTGCCAGCATTCGACAGTTTATGGCCTTACTACAGAAAATTGCATCAGAAAATTCTGTGCAATTCAATATCAGCATCAGCGAGCCTGCAAGCATGCTTTTTCCAGAACCTAAAATCAGTCTATTCTGGTCTAATTAGATCTGTGTGATGGGTTTACCAATGAGAATTACTGTACTACTACGTAAGGTTGCAAGCATTACTCTAATAGCCAGCAGTTCTGAACACAGCCCACACAAGTGTAGTTGATTAATATGTTTTTGAGGATGTGAATACCCCTGTATTGAGATGCAGAGAAGGGGGTTATGGGTTAATGTAGCTTACAAATGACACAATGTACAAAATCTTAGCTACTCGTTGAGCAAATATGCAGACTTGTGGGCCAATCAACTGCTGACTGCTTCCAGTAATAGTAAAAGTGTTGGGGTAGGGATACAATCTAAGCAATACTCCACCACAACCATCGAAATAAAACAGTAAAGTGAGTGTTAATTCTTATAGAGAACTCGAGACTTTCCTCTTTGTTTTCTATGCATTCTGGTTCAGACACACATTCACGCAGATTTGTTCCGAATGTCTCTGTAGATACACTGCTACATAATTAACCCTGCACACCAGACCAGGCCCCTAAGCTTCTGCAAATAAACGGTATTTTCTTTAGACTTGATATCTTCCCTCTGCTTTGTTGGTGAAGCTCAAAGCTGGAAGTAATGAGGCTTTTTCTGTTTTGTAATTTCAAACAAATCTACTGATAAAAAGAACGTAATGATTCACCATTTGAATCATTGAAAAGTGTGGTTCTGCATCTGTTTGGCAGATAGCGCTGCACCACCTACAGAGTATTAATTTGAAATGAAAGGTAAAAAGAAGCCCGACAGTCATTAACCAATGACTGATCTTAATTAAGCGTTTGTTCATTCTGTAGCCTGTAGGCGTATGTTGACATGAATATTTTTTTTTTCATTATTATTCTTATTCAACACTGTGATTTTGAGTATTCGAAAATCACAAATATTTCTTTGTGCTCCACTTGCTTTGTTTACTCTCAGAAATCTAGTATATAACTAATATAGAATTTTGAAATGCATTCGTGTTAATTTGTACATTTTCATGATTTTGTTTATTTGTTTATTCTTATAAAACTCTATGTCTATAAATCTCAAGGAGGAAGGGATTCAATGAATTAAATGGAAGCCACAGAACCACGGTAATAGCAATCAAATACCCATGGTTTAAAAAATAATAATGACATTTCACAATTTTCAATTCTGTTGCAATTTATTTATGTCCCAGAATATCATCCCGACCCTGGATATAACGGAAATCTGCAAATGTAACAGTCTCGCCCCCTTCTTTCACCCTTGTCTGTTTAAATCCCCATTGGGTTTGTGATGGACCAACCAAAATCGGAATCTGAATTTTAAAAATTCAAAAATGTCTTTACTTACAAAATAACAATAACAACATAAATTGTCCCCCGCAACAAGTCAACTCAAACACCCAACTGCCACATGTCAAACATCCATTCTCCCACCACCAACACAAAGACACTACCTATAGTGGGGGATCAGACCACTAAACAAACCATAGGGGAAACAAACAAGACTACCAACAACAAGACAACACTAAAACATGTGAACAACTACCAAACCAAAAATGTAAATTAAGTGAATACAAGGCTGATGCATACAAATTTCATCACCCCTGGCTCCGCCCCGTCCTGCCTAGTGTCTGCACCTGTGTATTTAATATATAACAGTTTTATTTCAACTGCTTCTGGTTTACTTTAGAGTATAAATACTACTGCCTGTCTATTTTTCAGTCATCCCTAACACTACCCTTCCTCTGTCGTTATGTTTCAATTGCCCTATCTGGATATTTGATACTCATGTTCCCTGTTGATAGTCCCCGTTCGCCATTTTATATTTCTAAATAAAGGCTTTGGTTTGCATTTGCATCTCCTGTATGTCCTCCATTAGCCTCAGCATGTTACAGCAAAATGCAGGTTACCTCTAACCAAAGTGTTGCTTCTTAGATACTGTGAGCATCCTGACCAAACAGTGTACCTAATGAGCATTTTCATGTTTAATGCATCACTTTATACACTTAATACAAATAAATTACTTTGGCCAGAAAACTCACATTATAGATTCGCCAGATTTGTGATACACTATATGAACAAAAGAACTGGGACACACTTGTTTTTCAGAGTTTGGTCTAAGCCCCTTACTTTCACTTAATACTTCAGCATACCAAGACATTTTGGACAACACCATTCTTTCAACTTTGTGGACGCAGTTTGGGGATGAAACTTTTCCACCATGACTGTGCTCCAGTGCACAAAGCAAAGTCTATAAAGAGATGGTTAGATGACCTCGGTGTGGAAGAGCTTGACTGGCCTGCATCCAACTCTATCCTGTGAGCCAGGCCTTCTCATCCAACATCAGTGTGCCTAACCTCATAAATGTTTTACAGAATGGATGGACACAAATTCCCACAGAAACTCCAATGTAAGGGGGGACCAACTCCGTATTAAAGTCTATGTATTTGAATGCATTGTCATTAAAATCCCTGTTGGCAAAATGGTCATTTGTCCCAATACTTTTGTCCATATTGTGTATATTGAAAGGTATATATCCGTCACGATGTGTAGCAAAATGTCTGTGGTGCTGGTGTCCAGCCCTAGTTTCTGCTCTTACAGTAGTATTTATTTGCCATTGTGAATCTGAAGGTCACTTCAGCTTTTGATGAATAAATGTAAAGATGTAAAAGCAGTACTGCGTTTCTAGAGGAAAGAAAATGTGGAAATGTAGCACTTGCAAACCGTGCCTGTGCTCTCTCCCACACCTCAGTAACAGCAGCGGGCTTATCTGGAATCTGTGTGATAAATATGATCAGACACTAAACCTTTGTGTACTAACAACCGTTGCCTCAGAGGATATTTAGATAAGGAAGCATTCAGAGGAATCTTCTAGGCATCACAGAAAGGAGCTGTAAAATCTGATACTAGTCAAGTCACAATCTGTTTATTTGTGTTTGCATAAGCATTACTTCAACATCTGAGAGTGCACTTGATGATTCAGTTAGCCTTATTTGTTGGATGCTTTATATCCTTATCATCTCTTAAGCATTTACAATGCAGGCCTATGGTTCAGCTGTTTGTTTTAAGATAGATGATTCAAAAAAGGCTGTAAATTCGGACTGCACATTATATTGTTTGTCGACCATAATTGTCGTACCTTGCTCTTTGTCCAGTGATGCTAACTGCCTCTCATGCATGATTGTAATTCTGGAAGGTTTACATCCCATTCACTCTATACTGTTACATTCTTGTATTGTCTATTTATTGCATTGTTTCTGTTGTACCTTGTACTTTGCTGAATGCTGCTAACTGCGTCCTGTGCATTAATCATACTTACAGTGCAATACTAGTCACTCTGAAAGGTTTACATCCCGTTCACACTACACTGGTACATTGTTGTATTGTATGCTTATCGTATTGTTTCTGTCATAACTTACACTTTGTTGTATGTTGCTATATACTGCACTGTGGCCCAATGTTGTCTCATCACACTAATACATGTTAACAGCTGCTGAGTACAATAAAGTGACCTTTAACCTTTGCAGTACTGATACCACAAAAGGGTGCTGCAAACCAATCTCTGGTGTCAGAAGTGATCGCATAAAGAGTAAATGTTTCAGTGTCAAGTAAAAAAAAAAAATCATAATAGTAAATTCTAGACTCTTATAGTGACAGGTGGATACTGAGCACTGTCACAGCAAGATGTTTTGGGTTTGAGTCCTGACTGGGATGTCCAAGGGTGGAGTTTGAATGTTCTCCACATATCTGCATGGGTTTCTGCCTGGTGCTCTGGTCTCCTCTGTCCAATACCATGCACGTCAAGTAAAATGGAGATGCTAAAATGGATTTTGTTTGGGGATTTTCCTGTCCTTTCTATTGTTTCTATCCTTCCTAACTTTCTATCTGTTTCAGATAACCCAAGGATTTCTGAGTTTCAATTTGTCAGTCACTGTCCAACCATCCAACTGTCCAACCACAAACCTGCAACATTGTGGTGTGGCTGACGCTTGACATGGTCGGAATGAGGAACAGGAAATGCTACCTACTGCTGGCTTTTCTTTCAAAGAGCAAATCATTGGAAACTACAGAAATACTGTGAATATACAATGAATATATTTTCAAGACTTGAATAGGTGGACATGGGTGCACAGCGCTCTCGGCACCCACTGGAGCTCCTCTACATGATATGATATGAAATTTTGACTTTTTTTTAGATACCCAAATGTTATCACAAAAGGCATTAAGTATTGCACTGTAAATAATGCATAGTTTGCTATATCTATTATCTATGAAACTAGCAAGTCAGTGATCAGAGTGACCCTTAGAGTCTTCACTGCAGGCCAAGCTTCAGTCACTGTAATATTGTTTGAGATGAAATGACATGAAGAGCCTGATGACAGCTGATGCTTGTTAGAATAAGCCATTATAAATGTGGTTTATACCATGTGGCCTTATCAGTGCTGGAATTCAGTGTTACAAACTTGTCCAGTCTTCTTCGAAGTCACATCCTTGAGTATGCAGTAATACCTATCGGCAGCCATTGTACTCTGATTCTGGACTCTCCCTTATTTCCCAGGCTGAACTCGTAGCCCACGTCTCCGCAAAATCCCATTACCGCTATTGACACTGAAGCACGCCATCGCACTATGCAAATCAGGTTACTCTTGGCAAGATTACGCTGCTTGTTCAGATGTGGGGGGTGGGGGGTTGTGTTGTGTGGATTGCTGCAGTTGCTGCCTTTTTTTTCAAGGAAACACGTCCATGCCAGGCAGTTGGTCAGTGGGTGGTTAGCGCATCTGTTGGTGCTGCATCTTAACTGTTGTGGTGGTTAGAAGGAGTACACCTGGCCTGGGTTCGTTCAGTTTCGGGCCTGAGGTAATCCGGTCTCTGGAGTTGACGGGCGGCAGCATTCAGATTCCGCGATTTTTGAGAACTCGTGGCACTCGGTTGCCATGGCAGCGGGAGTATAGGTGCAGTCTCGGCAGCACTTGCTGGCTTTGTGTACACACAGTACACTCCTGTGGGGCCTCAGAGTGCCGTGCTTCTTACAGCTTCAAACCTCTCTCTCACACACACACACACGTTCATTCATGCACACACCCCACTTCCATCCCCATCTCCACCACCCACCCCATGTCATTTTACTGTCGCAAAAAAATGTGCTGCTCAATGTTTTCGGATGCGCCATGTGCCTGTGAAGTGCTAAAAATACCACCCCAGGTGCAAATTTTTATATTTGAATGTATCTACAGGAAATTTGGCCAGCTAGTGGCCATTAAGGACCAACTAGATAAGCAGAAGATAACTGCATTGTGGCCAGGGAAGTATTTCAATAGACAATAAATGATAAATAAGGCTACACAGCACTTAATACACATATGAATTTGATCAACGTAAACACTTATAACAGCCTATTCCAATAAGCATCAGTTTTCAGAAAGGCTACTTTTTCAATCAATATGTGATTTCTCCTCAGAAGGTCTGTGTTATGAAGGTTTATGTAAGTGTTGTGTAGTCTTTCAGTAATGTCACCTGGCACATTCAAAAATCACTCTGAAACAACCTTTATAACGTCAACTTGAACGGCACCATGAATGGGTGCGTAGTAAGCTTGATATGTACCAGTATGTGTACCAGTATATTTTGCTATAGCTCTAAGCTGTAGTCATGAAAGTTATCAGAAAGACCCTTACAGTTTAGTTAGAGGGATTCAAGTTCCTCCCAACTATGTTGCAGATGTTTCCATAAGTGAGCGGCACTTATAGGCTACTTTGCTTTCACTCCTCTGTCCAGTTCATTCTAAAGCAGCTAGATGGGGTTCAGGTCTGGATACTTCTGACCACTCCATGTTTTCCAGCTCACCATCTTGTTCTTTTTTCTGAGGTAGTTCTGGCAGAGCTTGGACTTATGCTTTGGGAATATGAGGTTTTAGTTGTATGGGAGAATACAGTAAGTGGTTTATGTATTGCTGTTGTTTTCTCCACTGGGCTGTCCGATGACTTTGGGTTAGGAACAATTTGAAAAGATATGATGGTGCTTCACGTGAGCACGTTTCACCCTCCCAGTGTTGGTGGTATCATGTGATTGAGGGAAACTCAGCAATTGGATGTAACTAGGAACCGCTAAATTGGGGAGAAAATTGGTATGTATGCACATGAAAACCTTCCATTTACATTATCTAGCCAAACGAAACAGCCAACAGCTTAGGGCTTATCGCGGCACGAATCTTCTCTGGCTGTTGACACAAAGCGACGTTCAGCGTATTTGACAGCTGTAAATCGGCAGCCCCTTGGTCGTTACGAGCAAAATGAATCATCGTTCGCTTTGGCCTTTCTGCTTTCCCCCTGCTCCCCTCCCTCTCTTTGATCTTTATATTACATAAAACGCAGAAGATACTCCAGACCAACCATTCGTTATATAAGCATTTTCATAGGGGTCATGCAGAGTGCATTAATGAAAGAGCTTGTATTTAATGATCCAAGTAATTGTTTGATATCCCCTCGTATTTACGCTTAGCTGAACCCTCTGGAAGCATACATCAAATTTACAGAGACGCAGCACAGGCTGTCATGTCTGGTAATGGGGTCAATGTCCTCATTGATATGACTAAGTGTGCCTTTTGCAATGCTCTTCTCTTCACATCCATGGAGAATCAACAGATGCAAATTCCACCCTGTGCTAATGGCCCTCTAAATGTACTGTTGTGTCTAATGAGCTCCAGTTTTGTTAAAAGATTGAATTGTGCGGCTTGGAGAGAAAAAAAAAATCATTACCAGCGCAATAGACACAGGACTGTGTTATCTGTGCTTGAAACCAAGGGGAAAAATGGAATGCTAATATTCTTCTGGGATTTCTTAATTAGTCTTTTTCAAGATCCCTTTCCTCTACAATCCATTTCATGTGCAATGATTTCTCACCAAAGCGGAGGAGCTAAGGGGGGAAAAAAAGCAAGAGTTTGTCCAAATGTGTGGAAGCTGAGCTTATTCCCTAATTAGGGACTACTAATAGGTATTACTTTTACAAAATGTCATGTATTCTACTATTTTAAGCATCTGTAAGGGCAAGATCAGACATTTTAGTGAAATCAACCCAAACAAAGTGTTTTTAGGGATTTTTTTTAATGCAAACTGAATTCCTTTGATTGTGACTTTGTATACTTTTATACAGTTGTAGTCTAAGTATGTAGAATATATAGTAAATACAAAAGTAAGGGTACATGCAATATTGTAATTTATAACTTCTGACTTATACAGGAGCAGATTAAATTGTTGACTTGTGTGAGTATGCGTGCGTGTGTGTGTATCTGATGTGTGTGTGTGTGTGTGTGTGTGTGTGTGTGTATGTGTGTGGGTACAATGCTCTGCCTCAGGCAGATAGAAAATCTGCTCTATTCCTCTTTTAACTTAAGTGATATTGTTCTTGCTGTCCAAATAGCTCTTTGGTTCTCTTATCGAAGGAGTTGTTCTTTATATGTTCATAGCATACACTCTTAGAACAAAGAATATACATGACTGTACATGGAGTTTGGAATTTACACCCCTTCTAAAAAGCTAATTCAGCTGCTTAAAAGAGCACCCACCGCCGACACGTCTGTTTAGTTGCCCACAGGTTAAACAATAAAAGCCTGCCAGTCCAACAAGAGGCTCTAGAGTAGCTGCCATTCTCAATGCCAAGAGTCGGTGGAGCTGCATTCTCCACTTATAGAGCTCCATCCAGTACCTTTTTTTAGAATTAAACTACAGGGAACAATACACATTGTAAATGTTATGTTATATTGTAAATGTTAAACAGACACAAACTAAATTTTCAGAATGAAAGGTTACTCTTCATTTAGTTTTTATTTATGTAATTTGAAGCGGTCTTTCAAAACAATCTGAAGCACTTAAGAAATGACATACATTTCAGTAAATGCCAGATCTTAGACATTATGTCTAAAGCACCAAAACAAATTTGAGAAGACTAAAAAGATTGCTTGACGACTGGAACACCCCTGGTTTTGTGGGATAAAATGGTACTACGGATATGATACTGATGTCAGTGTACCAACGATACATGTACACGTGATATTGTAGATCACAGTTTAAAACATTAAAATTGACATGGTTTGACAGGGGTCATACCTGTGTTCCCAGGGCCCCAGTCGTCATCAAGTCTATGCTCAGTTCCCTAATACCATCTGTAGGATCAATGCATTACACTGTTAGCTCAACTGACCCCTTGGAGCAGTAAGGAATCGGTTTAGTTTAAATATCGAGCAGAAATTATTGCAAAATCCATTTTGTCTATTACTCAGTGGGATTCAATTTGCTATGTTCCGTACGCAGACCATAAGGACATAGAGATGAATCATAGTACCCTGGGACCATAGGACTTTGAGAACACTATGTAATTCCCATTGAACTTTTAGCTTTCTAGTTACCAAAGTCAAATGCTAAATATAAAGAAAACGAAAACGATCAAATATGCTGTTATACATAACAAGTATAATAGCTTTTGGAAAATTATAACCCTTAGCTTTTGCTGTTACCTTGCAAGAAATAACTTGTTAGTGTTTTATCTAGACATTACATTAGCAGCTTCCTAGCATCCCTATCTCTAAGATGTGTGATCTTGGCTAGCAAGATCATGTCTGTCAATCTTTTGTTGACCCCTTGGACAGAACCAGGTTAAAAACCTTAATGTGTCTCTCTCACAACTGTGTAAAGAGTAAAATTTTAGAAATTCGTTCATAGGTGTTCCCAAAAGTAATGTTGATGCAAATTTTATAAATCCACATTGCTAACACTTAATGAAAGTGATTACCTGGATCAGAGGCTGATTCTGACATTTGCAGTCAGAATGAGATGAGATTTTCATGAAAGCTTGCACTTACCTGTAGCCCCAGTTTAAATGTAATAGAGGGACCACTGGGCAGATATTACAGTGGAAAATGTTGGTTTGCTCAGGTCAGGTTTTGTGCTAACTAAAGATGAAAAGCATTAAACATGCTGTAAAATGCAAAACGTGAAGCCATTTATTTGTTTGCTTTGGTGTCAGCATTGATCTAGACGGAAGTATGGAAGCAGTTAGCATGGAGCCTAGACCTTGCCATATGTGTGCATTCTTGTGAGAAATTTTGAGATTAATTTATAGTGAGTCTGGAGTCAGGGCTTGTTTTACTTCCCAGTGACAGCCTTTTTTTCCCCAACCTCACCATTTTTTCTTCCCAAGAACATCAAGCATGCCGCCTGGACTAGATGTAAGGTTCAGAAACGTGCCCTTTTGCCATTTGAGAGTGGCAGCGGCTTGCAGAGGCCTGATTGTAGCAGAGAAGTGCACCCTGGGTTTACGCGCAACCCATGCTGCGCTCTGAAACACATTTTTCCAACAGACTCCAGCAGGGATCAGCATGTTGAATAAGCTGTTAGAACAGCATGAGGGTGACGCTCCATCCAGCTAAACGAACAAGGTGACACAGTACATTCGAATAGCGTTCTTTATGGACGCTTTTTTAGGCTCTTTATGTTGTTTGTAGAGCAATGCTTTCAGAAACATAAAGAAAAATGAAAACACACGAATCAGACGGATATCTTTAAAATGCTTAATGCTGATGCATGTTACCTTATTCATCAAACTTGAATACAGTGTATTTTATATACACTGTGATACACATATAGTTTCCTAGCGAGGGGTTGAGCTCAGTCCTGGAGAATGGATTCTGAATAGAGATCCATTGTATGAAGAATGTAGTACAGGACTAGGCTTAATCCCAGTCCAGAAAACCTGCCCTGTGTGTCCAGAACAGGACTGCCTAATCAGACAATTCATCCCATTGCTGACCCAGGTGCGCAAACAATGTTTTTATAAAATCTACAGAAAAGTATTGTCAGTGGAATGGGATGCTGTGTAGCCTAAGGTCATCGTGCCCAATACTAAGTAATAAACCAGAAGTGTATAACTCCCCCTTCTCCCACAGCACTGAGCCATGAAGCAGTGGAACTTCATTCTCTGGACTGGTGCAGTTCCAAACAATACCTTTAGGATGCTCACTAAGGCTCAACCAAATCTTCACAGCAATGTTCCATCATCTAGTGCAGAGCCTTCCAAGAAGAGTCTGTTACTACAGTGGGGGTTAAAATCCCTATTTATTTCTTTGATTTCAGAAGGAAAGCTGAACGAGTAAATGTTAGTACACACTTTTGTACTGGCAGTGGCACCTTTTAAGAAGTTAAGTATTCTGAATTATGAAAATTGCAATGAACAGCTGTTAGCTTCCCATCATAGGTTTCTGTTTTAATATAAAACAACCACTAAATATCACTGATATCAGCAAGGTTTTCCATGATACTGACTGGTCTAATCTTCTAACTGATATATCAGTCGGGCCCAGTTTTCCTTTAATTTGTCACAAAAAGAAATGTGACAAATTAAAGGAAAACCCTGAATAAATTAGTCCAGGTATTTCCAGATATTGCACTGCATTATACAGCTAAGCAACTAACACCCTGCCAGGCTTTGTAGTGTGTACAAATATACTTCCTATAAATAGGAAGGAATCTGATCCAAGATCAGTCCTCTCCAGTCCCAGTGTTCTCTGAAATAGATGTCAGTTTGGTCAGTTTTACAGCTCACAATAAATAATGTTGTGGCCTAAACTTCCTCCACAAGTTTACCCTTATGTGGATTCTGGAAGTTTAGAGAAGCTTTGAGGATGTATTTATGGAAAAGATTTGAGTGACTAATCTTGCTCTAATCTTGTAGCCCCGGAAGATGTAACATTTGGACTTCAAACATGTCTCGGCTGATCAGATGTGTAAAATTGTGTAAATTGTTTTTAAACTGTTTTTTTTTTTCTTTTAAGGTTTATCTATGTCATGAAAACTTTCAGCGTTTGGCCATGGCTTCCTGCCGATGGAGTTTTTAAGACTGATGAAGCAAACCGAGCTAGCGTTCAGTGTATTTGGCAGCTGTGAATCAGCGGTCACTTGCCCATTACATGCAAAAAGAATCATCTATCACTTTGGCCTTTCTTTTTTCCACTTGTTCTCTTCGCTGCAATCCTCTGGAGGACTGAGTCAGATCGATAGGCATTGCCTCCCTCTCAGACTTTAGCCTGGCGGTCTGAACTCCAGCTATGTGGGTCAGAGATGTGGCGGCGGAGAAACAATTAAAGAAGCCCGCCTCTCCTCTAGTGGGTATAGTGTGTGCTGGAGAAAGATGGGTTTTGTAATAGATTTTTGTCGGTGTAAAATGAGAGGCTGACCTGCGAGTCCAGGCAATGTTGAGGTATCTGCAGAAGCAGCAGCCAGTGTATTCCCTGCAGAGTTAAAAGGATATTAATTTGACACCTCGCTCGACGTTATGTTAGTCATGCTCCTTGCGACTGAAAAGCACTCATGCCACTCCCTCCCCACAGCTGTTCGACCGCTTTTAAAAGCAAATGCTTGCGCCTGAGCAGTTTTGGCATGCTGAGGAAACCGGCGGACAGTAACAAAGGCCTCGGCCTGGGCCCGTTCTTTATTATCCTGGAGCACCCAGAAGGTGAATCATTCTAGCCATACCACAGTGTAGACGTATGACTTTGTAAGACTTTATTGCCATAAAGAAATGGCTGGCAAGGCTCAAATGCACTTGTGCCTGAAAATTTAAAGCCAGTTCAGCTAAAGTACTAAATTTACCCAATACTCCCCATATGCCAAATTCAGCATAACAGACAAGACATGTTTGGTGACCAGTATTTGCTCCTTTTTGAGGCTAATTTAGCTGGCAGGTGAAGCTTATAGCCACCTCTTAGCCTCCTACTGCATATAGTGGTTTAGCAATCCTAAATAGACTTGCTTAAGTGGTTTCCGGGCACATGCAGTGGCATGTTTAATTTCATTTAAATTATGTCCCTTTATAGTGACGCGTGAACACACCACACACAGTGTGAACAGTGTGAAATTCTTCCCCTGCATTTAACCCATTCACCAAGTGCAGCAGTGGGCAGCCAGCGACACAGCGCCTGGGGAGCAGCGTGTGGGGATGGTACCTTGCTCAAAGGTACCTCAGTAGTGCTACTAACAGTCTTGGGATTAAAACCCACAACCTTCTGATCACCGGGGCAACTCCCTAACCACTAGGCAACCAGAGACATTAGAGTGATCTTACTGTCTACATCAGCACAAATTGTTGTTTACATGCTCCATCAACATAATTGAGACAAATAGACCCCAGCAGATCATGATTTAACATGTTTCTAGCAAAGTGTGGCTACTAGTCATCATGAAGCATATTTCTTTACATCACATGATGTGTAAAATGATTGGTAATGATTGGTGGAGAGCATACACATTGCTATGCCATTTGATCATAGTTGAAACTGGCAATGTCAGTGCCAACTGTCAGTGACCAGGCCCTGATAGGCTACAGCACTGTGCCACAAATACATTTACTACTAACCGGATAACAGGACATGCTTGCTGTTTTCGCAACCACACCCTTAGAGTAAAATTAATAGCTGTTTAACTGCAGTGTAAGTCATATTTATATAGCACTTTATCATACACAAAAAAATCCATTCAATGTACTTTATAGAAATATAATAAAGTAAATCAATAAAATAGAATAAAGTAATGGAAAAAATAAAAGAAATGAAAGAATACATAGAATATTGATGAAATATTGATGAAATTACAATAGAGGTCTAATACTTTGACTCGGCTCAGGGCAGCTGGTGGCCCTGGGATCAGAAGGTTGTGGGTTTGAGCAAGGCACCATCCTTACACACTGGCCCTTGGGTGCTGTGTTCCTGGCTGCCCGCTACTTTACTTGGTGAACGTGTTGAATACAGAGAAAGAATAGTGTGCTGTTTACACTGTGATGTGTTCAGGTATGACAAATGGGCACTTTACTTTGATATTAAAGCCTCTGCATGGCCTTGCTGTTGTCTGTAAAAATGGGCAAAACTATGTAACATAAGCTAAAGTAGCCGTCATCTTGAAGACTGATTGTTGTCTGTCCGGGTTCATAGACAGTCTGTCAAAAAGAGGCAGAAACTACACAAGCAAGTCCTTTTGGGATTGGCAATAGTATTTAATGATTAAGGTATGCAATTTGCACAGCGCTAATTGATTTACATAAGCTCATTGCTTCTAGTGCTTCTAATGCAAAACTCAATAAACACAAACATGTCTTAGTTGATGGGTTTTTAGGGCCGATGGGGAAAACTGTGTATATTTTATTTTTCACCAAACCCATCACTTGATTTGTAGACTTTCTGCACCTGCTCTCTTTTTTTATCTCCCTGCAATCAAGCGTGTGTCTCATCTCTCTCTCTCTCTCTTTCTTTACCTATCCACTCAATGCCTCTATCTATAGTCTGAGACATCCTCACACTGAGATCTCCAGTTGTAGTCTGTCACCTTGCCTTGCCTTTGCCTAATCTCGACACTTTTGCTCACTTGATTAATCCTCATCAACTCATCATTCAGTTGCGTTTTGCTGGCAGATTAATTTATTCTTCCTGTCATCCCCAAAGAAGGCGTCTTTTTATGTATGCCGTGTAAAGGAATTTCAGTGAAATTTGCAAAAGCTTGCTGCCAGCTGTGTGCTTGCAAGCTGCTTTATTTGTATCGTAGCATATCTGATGTAATTGAAGGCAGTGCAAATATAAAGTATACATTCATATCACCTTCAAATCACCTTCAGCTGTCGTCGCCCATGCTTCTTCACTGTAATGAGTGGTATTTACAGCAAAGTGCTGCAAGCAGACAGTAGAGGTGGATAGAATACTGGTTTAAAACAAAAGAAGGGCTGTACATGTACATCGTTGTGGATATGCATAGCAACATGAACTTTACAACTGAATAAGATTATAATAATAATAATAATAATAATAATAATAATAGTAATAATAATAATTTTCTGTAACTGCTTAACTGCTTAATCCGGAGCCTATCCCGGTGTCTACACACACACACACACCACTCACTCACACCCTCAATTTAGAATCCCCAGTTTACCGTACGTCTTTGGACCATGGGAGAAACTGGAGTGATAGTGAAACATTTTTGTTGTTACAGTAGGATGAAATGTGACTGACAAGATCAAACAATCCTTCCCTGCAGTCATCTCCCCTGTCTCCTCTTCTCAACCTGCTGACCACTCTCCACTTGCCGTTTTACCAGGGATGTTCCAGGGATGATGTTCTTCAGCTCCTCACATCCTGCAACCATACTGCATCACCACTTGACTCAATCCCATCACCCACTCTTCTGGCCATATCCTTGGATCTTTGTAATATCACTCACATAATAAATGGCGCCATGGAAACAGGCCATGTTCCTACTGCCTTCAAATCAGCTGTTTGCACTTTTGGCTCTCACTGAGAAGCTTCATGCAGGTAAAACGGCTAATTTTTTCGAAGTCTTCTAGATCTTTCTGCAGATTTTGATACCTGTCAACCATCTGATCCTCCTGGCTTCACTCAAATTTGGAATCATTGGTTCTGCTTCGTAGTGGTTTCTGTCCTACCTTGAGGGTCGCAATTACCAAGTATCATGGAAAGGATCTATGTCTACCCCACGGAGACTAACCACTGGTGTTCTCCGAGGCTCAGTGCTTGCTCCCATTCTCTTTTCCTTATACACTTGTTATCTTGGTTATATCTTCACAAAGGTTCTTCTACCCCTGTAATGTTGATGACACCCAACTCATCCTCTCCTTTCCTTCTGGTGACTCTCAGATCTCAGCCTAGATCTCTGCGTGTCTCTTCATGCAGAAATCTCTACATTTCTTCCTGGATGACAGCACATCACCTGAAGTCCCAGCAAAACAGAGCTCCTGTACATCTCAGTTGATGCATCCCCAAGAGCTGACCTGATCATCACTTTTGGAAATGCTATTATCACTCCAACATCAAAAGCATGAAATCTAAGTGTTCTTTTTGATGTAAGGCTTTCGTTTCATCTCACATTAACAGTCTCGCCCGCACTTGCAGGTACCTTTTTTATAACATCAGGAGAATTCATCCATTCCTCACCGCTGACACCACCAGTCATTTGTCATCTCTAGACTGGACTACATTAACTTGCTCCTGCCTGACCACAAGACCCTCTACAGGTGATTCAGAATGCAGAAGCACATCTGGTTTTCAATACACCAAAATTCTAACATACCACTCCACTATTTCAAACCCTTCTCTGGCTTCCTGTGGCTGCTCACATTAGATTTAACACTCTAATGCTGCCCCACAAAGGCAAATATGGTCCAGCTTCAGTTCTTGTCAGACCTCTTAGGGTACAGCCTGACTTGACCCACCTTTTCTCAAAGTTCGAAGAAGTACATCAAGAGTTTTCTTGGCTCTGGTACCAAAGTGATGTAACAAACTTCCTCTGACCCTCAGTACTGATGAGACCCTCGCTGTTTGCAAACTGTGACTGAAGACAAACCTCTTCAATGAGCACTTGGGATAACCACTACATATTCATGTCATAAACTAATTGACACACACTTTACCCCCAAAAAAGACTTCAGCGTGTGTGATCAGAGACAACTTATTAGCCTCTGGTAGAATCTTAGTCTTCTAGCAGCTCTTAATTTTAAAGGGGACATATTATGCAAAACTCACTTTAGTTATAATAGGTCTATGGGCTATAAAACATGTTCATGAAGTTCTTTGCACAAAATCACTCTCACATAAAGAGATCTCACCAGCTCTATTCTTCACAGTTTCAGGCCCTTTCAAAATGAGCTGTTTGGACGGAGGGCCCAGTGTGACGTCCCACTGGGCCAATGTGCATAGAACCGCCTCTCATCTGTCGAGACCCCACCCACTAGATTAGCTGCAGATCCGCCATTTTGTCTGCTAGTTTTACAAGCACGGATAAACCGAGTGCTATGTCTACAGGCAAAGGCAAGTCACACACAAAGTGTTGTGTTGTTTATTTGCATGAAAGGGACAGAGCCCTGAAACGGCTCATTTTGAAAGGGACTGAAACTGTCAATATTAAACCAGGTGATATCTCTTATGTGAGAGTGATTTTGTGCAAAGAACTTCATGAACATGTTTTGTATAGCCCATAGACCTATTATTACTTGTTTTTAAAAAAAAAGTGAGTTTTGCATAATATGTCCCCTTTAAGTCTAGGCTTACTAGTATGAGGAACATGTTTTCTTGTCGACTACAAAGCGCAGATGTAAGTTACTCTGCTTAAGAATGTCTGCTAAATACCATCAGTGTAAATATAAATAAAAATGACATTCATTACTCATTCCTTATCTGAGCCGCTTATTAACCAGGCTCACCCAGGGACAATTTCTCACTCACTTACTTTCTATAACCCGCTTAATCCTCACTAGTGTCACAAATACCCAGAGCCTATCCTGGGGCCAAGGGGTGCAAGGCAGGGAGTCACCCTGGGTTGTGTGTCGGCCCACAACAGCCAGGAACTGGAGTACCCACACTGAATATTCTTCACGCAGAAAGGACCCTTGACCACCCCAGCCATGAATCTAACCCGGGACCTACCCACTACCCATCATGACACTGGTCAATAGTACCAATAATAGAAAAATAAATAAATAAATAAATAAATAAATCAAATAATAGCAACAACAACAATAATACATGTACAGTTTATATCTCTCACCTTCAGGGTCATATGTTTTCATGTCACATCTAACAGTAGAATGGCATACAGTAAAATGCTGTAGGAAAAAGCAGAAGGTCATTTGTCCCATATGTTCAGTGGGTAAACTGTAATTTGTCATTATTGCATTACTGCATGCTTTACATTACTTGCACATACTGAAAGCATACGGTTAGAAACCAAAGTCAGTTATTCCCCAGCATACACAGGGCAGGGGTGGAGGGTCTTCTTCAAGGGCACCACAGTTGGTGGACTTGAATAGAGTGCCTTTATTTTCTTACAACTTATTCAACCTGCTCCGCTTTCCACATCTGCCAAGTGAAAGTCCCGAGTGCTTAGAACTCAAATTGATAGTACAGTATGCTGAAGGTTGATCTTCACTGGAAGTAAGTGTCCTAGCCCAAACCCTGAAAAACAGCTGTGTCCCAATACTTTTGTCCATATAGCGTATTTGTGGTATGGTTTTGTCAATGTTGTGTAGCATTGCTCAAGTAAAGTGGTATTTCATTTTTTATCACAGATATAGCTTGCACTTGGCCATGTTCCTTCAACTGACATTTTCAATTCACAAGAATCCTATACAGACCAGGGCGCTTTGTCTTCATTCTGATGTCATTCTAGCCTGCGTTACAGACGGGAAATGATTTTTCATACTGTGCTTTGAAGCAGAAATAAAGGTTCTGATGTTCGACTTGCTTAAGAAGCTAAATGGAGGATTTTCTGTAAAAATAACATAATTTGCTTAAGCTGAATATGCAGTCTATCCGTTTATTTACAAAGGGTCTTTGTCTGTTGATCTGGATCCATGCAGTGAGGGCCCACAACCAGTGAAAGGCAAGTGAAAATTACTCTGAGTAACCAGCATGAACACATGAAGAGGCACAAGCCGGAGCAGCCTTGAATACTGGCACGCATTGTGTTGATTTTTATAAAATATTGTCTGAAACCTTTTTTCTTGAGATGTGTCACTGTCTTTTTTCTCTTTTTTCCTGTTTGACATTTTCATTTAGGATTGCAGGAAAACAAGCCACTCTTCTCGGCGCATTGCCATGTTTTTGTAGGTTCTACCATTTTTCCTAAAGGAACTAGCCTTGGACTATTACTGTTGATTATATTAGTAACTGAGTTGACCAAAAACATACAGGTGAAATTGTTATTAGCTTCTTTCTTTATGAAATGATGTAAAATACTTTTTGCATAATTTGATTTGGACTAAAAGAACAAAATTAATTAATTAAAAATAATTTTAAAACATCAAGGCCTGTATTTCACTAAATGAACTCAAGGACAAATAGTAGAGGACAGCAGGGCACAACTCATTTTGAATTTTGTATTTTTCAAACGCAATTCACTATTGTGCAAAGTGCACAATAAAACAAAACTGTATATTTATCGTAATAAAAACTACCACATTGATGCTATGTAGGCCTGAATAGGTATAACATTTAATGATAGGTATTAATAGGTATAAAAGGTATAAAAATGAAAAAAAAAAATAACTGAATAGGTATCATTTTTTAAATACCAGCGATCTGCCGATGCTGGTTCAGTAGATGTTTTGTAGCTGTTTGTAGTAACCCCTGCTTAACACTTTTTTACCTCTTCCATTATTAGTAATCAAACTATGTAATTAGACGTAATACAAAGACTCATAGTCTTTTATAGTCCAAGATAGTTTATTGGAAAAAGGACAATACAGTCTTTAAAGACAAAATCATATAAATCGGTGTATCTGCCAGGCTATGATTGTTATCATCAAAATGTCTCCTTTAACTCCTTTTTTTTTAAATGATTGTCACATTAGGTGGTGCTTATTACTATTTAAGTGCAGTGATGCAACATAATGCATATCTGTTGACAGCACAAAACACAACAGACATACGATACACATACATACATATAGTATTTATTACAAATATGTAGTACAGCATGGGTGGTGGAGGTGTGCGGGAGGTCAAACAAAAAATTCACACATGCACTCTTACAGGATCCGCTTTGATTGATGCTACAGTTCACCTCTTTACTCAATGAAATGCTATGATGCTTTTAAAAGGTGTGTAACGGCCACCTCGTCTCCGTCGCGTCTGTCCCGGTCCTTGTCCCCTGAGTTCTAGGTTTCCCTCCTGTGTTC
>JBBPCX010000141.1:13881772-13889272 GCA_037974365.1 Hydrocynus forskahlii
TAAACCTCTCGCAGTTCAGCACTGTCCTTTGTACCATTTCATGATATTCACTGGACTTGAACTGTTTGAATTTCAATCCAAAAAAGCTTGAAATACTGGGGTGTTCTAAAAATTGTATCACAAGTCTCTTACCACGTCATGTGTTATAAAAAAAAAAAAAAAATTAGAGACAACCTAGCAATAACCCTACAGACCCCTGGGGGTCCTTAGACTCAGATTCCACTTTGAGAACCAAGGCTTTAGGGTGTGATTGTTTTTTGGTTTCACTCCAAGCAGGCCTTTTGGCGCCCCTAACCTGGCAGAAAGCAATGCGTTGTGTTGCCCAAAAACCCTAAAGCCCACATGTTACCATGACAAAACAACAACTTGGCCCTCTCATGCGTTTCCATCAAAGTGAAGAGACCGAGTATAATATGCATTTGGGACTTGACAATGATTGCTCGTGTTACAATGCTGGTGACTGTCAGCTTAATTTCTTTTTGTTTTACTCCCTGGGCCACAAATTGTACAGCCAGAATATGATGTATGAGGCACAGATGCAACTTACAAATATCCTTTTGTGCGCCAAGTCATTTGTTGTAAAGCAAAAGTGAAGATGTATTCTCCACAGGGAGCAAATATGTTTATTTTTCTGCCAATTTTAAAAGACAATTTATATGTGTTTACTAAGTTGACCAAATTGAAACAACCCAATATAAAATGACATAACTTTTGCACATGCCACATTTTATAATCAGTTTTTTCCCAATATTACCAGCAAATAAACAGTAACCTTAAATTAATATTTGCTGTCTGCAGATGATCTGTACATATTTCCACTCATTTAATCAACAGAACATGACCTGTTGTGACTTTTGCATACAAAAATGTTTTTAAAAAAAATTATATTTATATAAAAAAAAAGAATTTATTGAATGAATTGAATGAGTAAAAGCTGTGACATGTTTTTAGGTGAGGGGAATTCAGGGAGACTCCAAACATTACAGGCTGTAATCTCATTCAAAAATACAGGTTGCACAAAATCAACAGATTTGACCTGTCAGTCAAATGGCCCTGTCAGAATAAACAGTTATTTACTACTGTGAGCCACAAAATGAACCAGACGCCTGGCATTATTCTCAGTCTAGCAGTGACACTAACATGCGTAACTGTGCAAGTCGAAGGTGGACAATAACTTATTCTCATTCTCGCAGAATCTTAGCAAGAGCCTCTCTCACCTTAGAGATTTCCAACTGTAGCACCAACAACACCTAAATGGGACTAATTAGACTGCTACATTTACTGACATACAGCAAGTTAGATTAGATTGAGTTTCCAGCCTGCAAACAACAACAATGAAATAAAGGAAGTGGCCCTTATAGCCACGTGTCAACACCGCACACAGCGTGAACAGTGTGAAATTCTTTCTATGCGTTTAACCCATTCACCAAGGGACGCAGCGGGCAGCCAGGAACACAGCGCCCAGGGAGCAGTGTGTGGGGATGGTATCTTGCTCAAGGGTACCTCTGTGGTGCCACTGGCAGTCCTGGGATTCAAACCCACGACCTTCTAATCGCAGGGGCCACTACCTAAGCACCAGGCCACCAGCTGCCCCAATGAGAGACAGTTTTTCCAATCTCACAAAAAATCCCCAAAAAACAAAAATGACAAATCACTTATAATGAGTGACGAAAGGGTCATTTGTTGCAGTGGCCATTCTGCTTCAGCCCATTATTTCCACCACCGATGATACTTGAGCACATCAGACACATTGAGACTTTAATTTCAAAATCCAGATGCATCTTCCGCGCCATCTGTCGGGTTTAAATTTCCCCACCAGTCGGGCTAATGGAGCCGATGCCCTTGAGGTAGAGGAACACTGCAAACAAACAGGTTTGGCCTGATCTTCAAAGGTGCACTCTTCTCAAGTCATCGCTACAGTGGGTTGATTTCTCACAAGTGAGTTGACTTCACTTTTTTAAGTGTGTTTTTTTTTTTTGGTATAAGTTGCTAGCAATGGGGGATTTTAAGTCTCTTTCTACTCTCTTTCATGTCTTTATGATGCCTTATTTTATTTTTTTTTGTGTTCTCACCTTTTGATCTGCGAGCGAGCGAGCGACTGTGGAGAGGCAGCAACGTGATTAAAAGAAGAAGAAAAAAAAGCTCCCCTCATTTCTCTCCTCATTCTTCATGAGAATCCATGATGTAACCTACCTGTGTGCAAGATTGTAGAAACTTATCGCAAAGCCAAAGCCCTTTGCTTTGGTTAATGGAAGTGACTTAAGCTCTGACACGCATTCCCACTTGAATCTGGTCTCACATATCTGTGAGTAATGAAAACAGAAGAAAAAAATACCTGCATGTGCATGCCATCCCAGCAGATGCTGAAACTGCACCGTAAAACTTGATGTTAAAAGTTCTTCACCATCGTTACTCAATTGTGATATAAATTCCAAGGTGGTATGAACATGTTTTAAATTATGCAGGAGAGGGAGAACCAGACCTGTCTGATATTCTGGGCTGATCTGTATCTCTATATCATTGTGGTCCAAATAGAACCATGTACCTCCTTTTTTTTTCCATTTTCACTCATTTGAACACAGCAACCCACTGTTTGCAACGTATGAGACTTTCTTGATGAATGGATAATTAGAAATGATTTGAATTTATTTAGAGAAAAATAATCATCTTAGCTTACATTGCACATGAACACAGTGTTCATATTCTCTTGTAAAATTTAGAGACGGACACTTTTTGGAATCTTTTGGAGCAGCTTATAGAAAACAAACCGTAAAATTCTGAGGACTTTTTACATTGTGTGAGACTTCTATGATGAATGGATCATTTAAAAATTACATTATTTTACATTGCACATGAAGGCAGTTTTCACCTTCTCTTGTAAAGTTACCAGTTTTGAGACGGGCATTTTTTTGGCATTTTGTTCAGGCCTCTCTTCTCGCTTATAAACTACAAACTGCAAAATAACATAGCTTATCTTTCTATATGAGCATATCCTCATCAATACAAAAACTGTTAGGTTTAATATATTTCCAGTCTTATTTTTTGTATAATAGTGAGGGTGCTGGTGGCCTGGTGGTTAGGAATTTGCCCCTGTGATTGAAAGGTTGTGGGTTTGAATCCCAGAACTGGTATTGGCATCATTGAGGTATCCTTGAGAAACCTTCCCCACACACTGCTATGTCTATAAGGGCCACTTTAATTTAGCTCTGTTTAAAGCCTGTGTCAAAGGCTGTAAATGAACTGTTTTCATTATAACCGGTTGAGGAACGTTACATTGATATGATTCTTTGGGATGCCAGAAATGGTTCTTCTATGTCATTACTCTAAGAGCCCTTTCTACGTGTAGACAACTTCTCAAGCTGCTGTTGCTGAGGGAAACAGTCCAAATTCATCTTCTGAAGCTCCAGCAGCCTGCAACCTTTGGGTCAGGCTGATTCTGTCTCTCGAACGTCTTCATTGCGAGACAAAGTGTTTTCTGTCCTTGGATACAGCTGTATATCTCGTGCACAGCAAACAAAGCATGACTTTTGCCATCTATTTCCTCCCATCTCACTTCCGCCTCCACATCATTACGATTAGATCTCATGAACCCACATTAAACCTACTCAACCGGAAAAGTGTGTGATGTATAGCGCAAATTCTGAAAAGCAGTTTATCCTTTTTCATGCAGCCTTAAACATATTGAGCTGGGGTGTTTTTTCATTTCTTTGCACGCGCAGTATCTCTGTTGAGCTCTTCTCTGAAGTTAACTCTCATGGTGCTGACACCTTGAACACCTCTTCTTACATTTTATCCAACTGCCTCTTACTTGTATCTCATTGACACAAGCAGAGAAATTCTGTGGAAAGTGTATGTTTTTACCATTAAATTTCCTCCATGGTTGCTTTTGTTAGAAGAAGAGGAGATGCTGGTCAGATTTTATTTTGTGAGTCCCCTATAGATTATCTACATATGATCATATTATTACTAAACTCTCTGGTGGAGCTTGAGTGTCTACAACATTAGGTTTTAGACTGACATTAAAGTAAGGGTAAGATTAGGTTTTGAGTAGAACTTTAAGATAATGGTCAGTGTCGCTTTAGACTTTGGGTTGAAGTTAATGTTAATGGTAAATTTAGGTTTAGACCTTGGGTTGATGTTAAGGTTAGTGGTCAGTGTAGGTTTAGATTTTTTGTTAAAGGGCCATGAATAATACGGAAAGTTAGATTTTTCTCATAAACTGCCTTGATGTATCTGTCCATGGTGCTGAAGTAAATGAGTGGTCTCTGTTGCTTTGAGAAGAATCTTAACTTTTTCCCAATGTTTCTTATGAGCCGTTAAGTGACTTTTACCACAGATGTTCTACTGAAATGTGACACTTCACAGCTGATCAGAATGACCTTTGCATCAGCAACATTACAAACATGAGCGGAGCTATTAACGCTCAGACTATGGGACAGCGAAAAGAAGATAAATTAGATTGAGGAAACAAGTTCTGAAGAGTTAATAAACAAGTAAGAGGCTGTTTGTGGTGCTTGAGGGATAAGAGAGCAAAACAATTTTTTTAATGAGGAGCAACAGTTTGGTGGAAAAGGCCCACATAGTTATTCATCCTTGCAAAATTGGACTGAAGGTACACAGCGTTTCTGAGCTGAAGATTATTTTACACTCACAGAAATGTAGGGCAGATTCAAGGTTTTCTTGACTTTCTGTCTTTCTGGGTAGATTT
Organism: Hydrocynus forskahlii; assembly: GCA_037974365.1. Taxonomy (NCBI): domain Eukaryota; kingdom Metazoa; phylum Chordata; class Actinopteri; order Characiformes; family Alestidae; genus Hydrocynus; species Hydrocynus forskahlii. The sequence continues at coordinate 13,886,481 of JBBPCX010000141.1, forward strand.
TATCTTATTATGGGCATAACTGTTTCTCACTCTCTTTCTTCCTCTTCTTTCCCTCTTTCTTCCTTCTCTTTCCTTATGTATCTTTCATTTCATCTTCATCATATTGCTTCTTTTGTCCTTTCTTTTGTTTGTTTCTTTCTCCACCTTGCACATCCATTCCATTCTCTTCTCTTATTTTCTCTTCTCTTCTCTTCTCTTCTCTTCTCTTCTCTTCTCTTCTCTCTCTCTCTTTATCATGTGTCTTTTCTCTCTCTTTTGCTCCCTCATTTTCTTTTTTAAAGAATTTGTCTTTTTCTCTTAGTTTCTCTAATTATTTTTCTTCTCCTCTCTTCTCTTCTCTTCTTTGTTATGTTTCATCTCTCCACCCTTTTCTCTTCCACCCTCTCTCAGTATCTTTTTTTTTCTCAATGTGTATATCTCTCCCCCTCCCTCTCTCCTTTCTTGCCTGACTTTGGTTGGCCGAGTGCAGCACAATGTGGCTGAAACGCATGCAGGCCAGAATGAAAGGGGTTGATATTGCAGTTTCAGTTGGTAAATAATGCATGGCCCGGCTCCCTGTGGGGTGGCGGAGTGCTTTGCTGTAATAGTGGGAGTGATTTATTTAGTGTCTGTGAGGGACACTCCGGCTGCCTTTTCATTATCGCTGCGAGCCTGGCGAGGGACAGTTCGTTAGTTCGATTCCTCCGGGGAAATGTTCTTGGTGCTTTACTTCTGCTCATCGTCGTAGCTATGATACAGCCTGCCACAATGCCTGCTCATGTGCCTTTTTTTTTTGCCAGGGATGGCATTCAGAGACTTTCTTCACTCATCATGAATGGAGAAATGTCACCATAGCTACATTCCAATTACAGCTCAGATCCAGCTCTTGCCTGAATGTGACACAGATCTGATTTGTTGGAACACAAACATCACATTCAGTCAGCTTTGCTCATATTACAAGCTCAATTGTCATATTTTGCTCAGGACTGAGCTTTCTGCCATCACCGTGCCCCTCATTACCAAATTTTGTCATCAGATAATATGTTTTATAAGTATATGTAGCTATGGCATCATAATGACATGATCTGTATTGTTTCACACCTGTCATAATATACCTCTTTGATCATCTGATCATAAGTGGACAGTGTAACTCCAGTGTGTCTCAAAGACACACTATCATTCAAACACTATAACCAGGAATATTAGGGATGCACATGACCATTATATTACATTTCATTCATTTGGCAGATGCTTTTGTCCAAAGTGAATTTGAGGAAGTAGAGAGTGAGAGAGTTTTAAGTGCTCAAATCTTATTGGGAGTTGTGCAAGAAGATAAATAGTGTATCAGGAGAGGAGATGGTCTCTGAACAGAAGAGTCTTCAGGAGGTTTTTGAAGATATAGAGGGATTCTGGTGCTCTGGCTGGCTTAGGCAGCTCATAACCAGAAGAGAACCATGAATGAGAGTCTGGACTGGGTTTACCTTGTGTGTAGGGAGGGCAGAGCCAGACGATGTTCCGTGGAGGAGTGGAGGGAGTGAGTAGAAACATAAGCCTGACTGATAGGATTAAGGTTGCTGGGTGCCGACCCAGATGTCACTCTGTAGGTAATAGTTAGTGACTTGTATTTAATTTAGGCAGCTATGGGTACATTACATTTATTGTACGAGTGTAGTGTCCCATCATGGCAGCGGTCTCTGATTAGTAATTGATTTGGTGGTCTTTTTTTGCTGTCAGGATTCTGTCATCACACAACAAATATTATGTGGGCAAATGCGTCTCCTGTCTTTGTCTCCTCACTCATTTGATTATCTCCCAGTTGCATTACTCTATTAGTAGTCTGTGCAGTTTAACAGCTTTTACCAAGCTGTGCATGAACATGGATTGCGGCGCATTTTTCTCTGCTGAGAGACTGATGTAGTAAATGCACACACCACTCTTCCAGAGGTTAAATGGTAATACCAGGTATGGATGGGGCCATATGCACTGGTGGCCTGGTGGTTTGGGAGTTGCCCCTGCGATTGGAATGCCGTGGGTTTAAATCCCAGGACCGCCAGCGGCACCACTGAGGATCCCTTGAGTAAGGTACCGTCCCCACACACTGCTCCCCAGGCTCTGTGTTGCTGGCTGCCCACTACTTCATTTGGTGAATGGGTTAAATGCAGAGAAAGAATTTTACACTGTTCACACTGTGTGCTGTGCTGTGGCGTAAAGGCCAATGTACTTTATTTTAACACACACCCACAACTGTGATCTTTCAAGAAAACAAATCACATCCGTGTCAAATTTAGGCCAAAAATTTGATAATTTTATCCCTGCAATGTAGCCCATTCTGCCAGCACACATACATATACACCATATCAGGATAAGCAGTGACTGCGCATGCTAAATTTAGGCCTGCAGGAGTTTGACAGCATGTAACAGTAAAAGAATAATGCCTCTCGTCTGAGGGTTTGCTGCTTTTTTTTTTTGTCCCCGCCATCCCTTCTTTCTGTGGATTTTGACTCTTTCATGCTGGGGGTTTTAGCAGAGTCTGCTTTCTATTCTCCGGGTGCGGAAACAATAGCTTTCTTCGTTTCTGTTCTTCTGACAGCCTCCCTTTGCTCTCGCAGTGATGTACGCTACGCAGAGCGGCAGAATAATGAGCCGTGATTTGAGGTAGCAAGAGTAACATGGGGAGGGGAGGAGAGGGGGTTGTGGAGGAAAGAGAGACAAAAGGGGAGAGGGAGAAAGAGAGAGTGAGAGAGAGAGAGAGAGAGAGAGAGAGAAAGGCTGTTGGCTCTGTGGCCTGGTTGCACCCCTTATGTGGTCATGTG
>JBBPCX010000141.1:13891772-13895342 GCA_037974365.1 Hydrocynus forskahlii
ACGTGTGCATGCATACACATACACTCACTCTCTCACACACACACACACACATATACACACACAACTTTAAAAATGAAGAAGATCTCGCACACTACTGTTTTATAGAGACAACACACAGTTAGATGAAACATAGTGACACAAGAACAAGAAATAACTCTTTCATACATACACACACACACACACACACACACACAATCACATACTCACCTACACGTTCACATACACAAGGCAGAGGGCTACATATATGTGGAAGCGCAGACGTAGCACAAAGTGTGCCTTGTCGCAACATCAGTGTGTGCACACAGTCCTGTATAAGGTAGTCTTACTGTAAAGAGGTGCTATAAAAATGACTCTATTTCTAATATAAGCAATAAGTGACTTAAAAAATATAAAAGGTTCTGAAATATAAATGACTGGTATATTTCATAATGAGCATCCATATATGATTTTTAATAGATGTTTTTTAAATGATTATTTCTTATATATTGAATATGCGTTTTAATGCACATGACTAGTCTTGCCGCCATGTAGACTTAGAATAAAAGTATACTCTCTCACAAGCACACACACACAAACACACACACACAAACGCACCCACACGCTACACAAAAATATTTGAGCTACACATTAAGACAATATTCCTTTTACATATGAAATAAAAATACAACCCCTACACATGCACAGTGAGAGAAGATGCAAATATACACCCATACACACTGGCAGAGAAAACAGTAAAATAACTTTAGTCTCACATATACATACTGTACACACACACACACACACACACACACACACACACACACAAACATGTACACAAACACTCCTCTCTCCACTTTAACTGTGACTAAGGCCTCATTATGCATGTATGCCAGCAGCAGCATGCAGGATCCTCTATCCTCCAGCAGCGGCATGCATGCGCGCACACACACACACACAAACACACACACACTTGCTCTACAGCATAGGGTGTGGAACATTCACTTATGCACCACAGGGAAATTACTAACATGAGGCTAGGCACGCACATACACACTACAGAATGCAAAATAACCCAATCTGAAGGCCAGAGTCCCAACTGCGTCTGACCAATAATCTCTGTTGCTTCTGCTGACGCATACTAATTACCTGCCTTCAGCAAACTCCTGCAGGTAATAATATTTTACTGTTCGGTTTAATATACAACCTGTCAAATATCATGTACTGAAAGTCACTAAGCCTTAACTCTGACATTGTTCATGATAACAGTCCTTGATAGTAGATAGTACCTCTTGTTTAATTATTACTTGTAGCTCTTTGAAACATGCAGATAAATTCTGTGGAATCTATCAGTCCTTCATTCGGGGTTTAAGTACAAGAGAAAACCTGGAATTGGTCGACTTCCTGGACAGAGATCAAGCCAAGTCTGGACTCAAAAAAAGCTATTATATTTGCAAGGCCTGTACAAGCAGTGTGCAACAATTCAACTTTAAATTGGTTGAAATCACAAATTAGAAGATGATCTGGGTACTTTTGGACATTTAAACCTTGTAACTTCATGTCTTGGGTATTAGCATTGTATAGTATTTGGACAACAGGATTAGGACATGCTTGTTTTTTCACATCGGGGCTAGGCCCCTTACTCCCAATGAAGGGCAGTCTTAATGCTTCAGCATACCAAGACAACGCCATGCTTCCAACTTTGTGGACACAGTGTGGGGAAGAACCTTTTCTATTCCAGCATGACTGTGTCCCAGTGCGCAAAGCAAGCTCCATAAAGAGATGGCTGGATGAGTTCAGTGTGGAAGATCTTGACTGGTCCACACAGAGCCCTGACATCATCGCCATCCAGCACCTTTGGGATGAACTGGATTGGAGATTGTGAGTCAGACCTTCTCTTCCAACATCAGTGCCTGACCTCATAAATGCTCTACAGTCTATGCATTTGATTGCATGACAGTCTATGTATTTGATTGCATTGTCATTAACGTCCCTATTGGTATGATAATCAGGCGTCCCAATACATTTGTATAGACATGAAGTGTAAACAGAGTCATAGTATTGTTTTGTGATCTGAAAGAAAGAAAGAAAGAAATAATGTCACATGCCTATTCGAACACTGAATGCTGGCTAAAATTACTGTGTAATTATGTAATTACATGTAATGAGCATAGCAAAATGAGAGTGACTCTAAACTTTGAAGGGTTAGCTTCTTGCTATGAGGGGGAAAGAGAAAAGCAGATGAGTTAGGGAGAAGCGGAGAGAGACATGGATGAGAGATATTGACCCCATAGGTGTTGCGTTTGTTTGTTTTGCCATGCTGAGTGGCTGTCTGCTGTGATAGGCTGTGGAAAACACTCGTTTAATTAAATAGTGGAGTGTCTGCCTACACATGTTCCATAATTGGTGTGCCACTTTTTTCCCTCCCTCTTTTTTCCACAGCACTCTGGGCCGTTAAAATTGAATCTGCAAACTAATGCCATTTTACAAATCCAAACTCATCAAAGCAACTTTGGGGGAGACCAATTATAAGGTCCCTGTAGAGGAAGTCACTCGTGGAACTAGTGCTTTTAAACCAAAAGATCCTGCTTTAATAATTCGAAGTCTATGGTCATTATCGTTACTTTGTGAAACTATTTCAATATAATGACATACTTGCGTAATTAATTATCTAGTTATGAAATTAAATGCATTAACATTCAATTTCCATTCTGTATAGACAGGTTTGAATGCGTACTTCTCACTTTTTTGTTTGTTTTTCGAGGTCAAAAAATGATACAAAATATGTGGCGGGCTTTCTTTCACAAAACAAGCCTGCAATCCCAACACTACTATTTCACCAAAAACAGATCATAATATGCGTATTTAAAAACACAATTTTGGTCTGCATTAAGGGTCTCACATTGAATGAATGGCCACCTACAAACTTTTGGACATCTCACAAAGCCAAATGTGGCACGGATCACAATAGTTACCCAAAGTGATTCCAGAAAAATACATCATTAAAACTTCTGAAACTTCTCTCAGACCCCATCCAGCTCTTCATTAAAGTGGGACAGACTTGTGGATGTGGTTTGTGTTGCAGTATGACTTACTGTCAGCTATCAAAATGATCCAAACTTCACCGCTACAATCAGCCATTTCAGACAACACCCGGGCTGGAATTCACAAACAATCCTAAAGTGGACTGACCTTGGATAAGTTTTCTCCACATTTATTACCATAAAAAATGATTTTAGCTCAGCATCTGTACTCCTGAGATGGTTTCTGAAAACAGATCCTGTTACTTAAAAAAGCTGCCTGCAACATTTAGCCCCACAGTGAAGTTTTCTTCATTTTTCAAGCCCACAGTAGTTTGTAGTTTGTCCTAAACCACATCTACAAGTCTTTGCAACCTTAGTGAAGAGCTGGATGCAGTTTGAGATGGTACAGAGATGTTTGGGGGATGCATGAAGGGCTTTTAATGTTCGTTAGCAACATTTGCCCCCTTTTTTAGTTTTAAATCTTAAAAGCTGAGTTTGAACTCATTATTTTAGATATAGATCTCTCTCTCTCTCTCTCTCTCTCTCTCTCTCTCTCTCTCTCTCTCTCTCT
>JBBPCX010000141.1:13895752-13906362 GCA_037974365.1 Hydrocynus forskahlii
GGTGGGGGGTGGGGGTGGGGGTTGTAGAAAAATGTGTTTCATCTCTACACACTGTGGCTCAGCTCTACATACAGTGAACAATGGCGTGTTATTGGTTTAATAAGATTTATTGCAGTCTTTGAGTGATTCTCGCAAATTATTGAAAGTCCTCCCAAAAAAGGGAGAGATGATCAGGGCATTGTGCTCATCCTCATGCTGCAACAATAGCTTGTCTGCATGCTAATTTGCGTAATATTGTGCCCTTACAATAGGAACAATCACATTTCCTGAGGGAGCGGCTGGTTTTGTTCTGTGATACATCCACTTCCAGGCCTGGACGTGTTAAGGATAAGCAGGAGACCGTGGGGTATTATGTGGGCATGTCTCTATTTAAAGCAGCAAAGCAATATCTGTATCTAAAGCACCTCAATGCTGCGTCCTGATAGCGGAGCCAGTGATTTCCGTGAGGTTTCCGCAGCATCTCCACAGGATCCAGCATTAAATAGAACCTTCCTGTTCACTAGGATGCACTTCATTCTGTGGTGGTGATTTATGCTTTGCTTTGCGCATGGTCACATACAGTGAGAGGAGCAATTAGAGGCTGGACAATTGAAGGACTCGCTTCTTTTTCTGGATACTTCCAGGAAGGGTCACGTATGGACACAACGGAATCAGTCTTGTCAACAGTCTTTAAGCTTAAACTCACACGTACAGCTGTCTGGTCACACATGAACATTTGACATGCATTTATTTATTCAAACTCATTTATTTATACAATTAAGAATCAAGTCAGCTGTCAAGGACCAAAAAAGACCTTCTTTAGCTAATATTTACATTCTGAATGGTGACCACATTCTTTTCAGATTAGGCATCCCTGTACCATCACTTTGTCCATCATCTCTCCAACAGAACTTTACAACAAAATCAGAAAGACAGAAAAGATGCACTTATAAAGTCATCTGTGACCTGAAGTCCAATACAGCAAAATTGGCATCAAGCTCTGTGCGTGGGAGGGAGGGCCCTGATTCAATAGCTGATTCAAGAGAATTGACAGTGTTCTCCTGCAAGCGTGTTGAGCTGTCCAGCGATGTTGCATTAGCAGCTGTTCAAAATATGGGGGAGGAATAACATGCTAGCCTTCACAGTTCCAGCACTGACAGCATCATATGGGGGAATCATTCAATTAAGAGTGAAGGGAAATCTTTCAACCACTGTCGCTGAAATCAATAAATCAAGCTAAAAGTAGGGCTAACTGTCAGATGAGAAGTGGTCGTCTCCTACACAATGCAAATCATTTTCTGCTCAATGCAGAATGTGGATATGTGTTGCTACACTTACAAATTACAAAATTTGTCTGGCAAATTATAATTTAGGTGTCAAATGACCATAGCTCAGTTGTGGAGTAGCATTACCTTGTGAAAATGTCGATGCAAAATGTAGTGTTACAGGAGCCGACATATTGATGTAATGGTTCACCTGCAACAGGTGCAGTGTATTAAGAACTGCTTAGGCTAAAATCTTCCTGTCATGGTTTGGCCAGTCTTTTAATTTTTACATTTACAACATTCAAATGGGCCTTTTTCACTTCTTAAAGCAGCCAAAGCATTCAGCCTCCTGCTACTTGGGCCACATTCTGCTTGGACCCCACTGATTCTCTCATCTTCTGTGGTCATGTTATACACTGCAATGCAGTATGTCTAGTTTTACATCTGAATTTGATTTGAAGATGTGCAGATGGCATGGGAGTGGTTGCACCAACACACACACACACACATTTGCACACACTCACACTCATCACCTCCGCCCTGTGGCAATCACGGAGGGGAGAGAGGACTTTGACAGCTGAGGACCAACTGCTGTCACATGCACACTTTCTATACTGCTGCACTGGTGTCAAAGCTGAAAGACAAATGTTCGTAGGTGGATTTATGTAACAATGCGGTAATGAGCCACGTAAGCACAGCAAAACATTTATATCTTATATTTATATCCATATTATGCGCCTCCCTCACTCTCGCTGTCCAGAAGTGATGTGAAGCCGCCACAGAGATGAAAACACATGCGGTAATGAGGACTCAATGTGTGTGCTGTACATCTGCAACCGAGGAGGCCACAGAGGATGGGTATCCGTGTAGGGACTGCAATATGTGTGTGTGTGTGTGTGTGTGTCACATGCTTGCTGCATGCTGTCAGTCATTTCCATTGCAGAGCCACTGGGGAGGACTGAGCCCTGATTGGCTGAGACAGAGCGGCTGGCAGATTAAAACCTCAAGGATTAACAACTGACTCGGCCTAACATGCCACAAATCAGAACAGGGAAAGAGAGAGAGAGAGAGAGAGAGAGAGAGAGAGAGAGATTTAGTTCTACCTTAATACACCTTTTTAATACACCTTTACATCATAAAATCTTTGTCCCCCATCATAAATGAATAGAATTCCACAAGTCTAAGTCAAAACCCAAAATAGATTGTTCCATTAGATGCAAACAGCCAAATCATCATGAACCACTGTACATATATCATCACCCTCAAACAAGAACAGGGAGTCAGCCACCCCTTCACGCCCGCGTATCCAGTTGTGGATTGTAAAACATTGTAATCTTTTGCTTGTCAAAACAGAAAGTTTAACCTAGGACATTGAGAAAAGGAAGAAGATGGACCAAAGGCAATAATTCCGATTGTAAAAGTCATCCAGAATCAAGAGAGAGAGACAAAGCAGTTTCACAAATCAGATGCAATGGTCTACACATTTTTTTCCTTTACTCCAAGCATAGTTGATCTGTCAAACCTGTTTGTTGTCCTTAAATCAGCAGACAAAATTTGGGAAGGTTTTCCTGAAGTATTTGGGACTACTTCACACAGAGGTAGCAGTGTGTCTGTGGTGTGTGTGTGTGTGTGTGTGTGCATGTGTGTGTGCTTTGCACAATCCTATACTGCTAGTTATAAGCTTCCATTACCTGTTGGCTGCATTAGCCTATTTGCTTTTTTAATCTAATCTGCAGCCAAATACTTAAAACTTAGATCAGACTGACTATAAACAACTGCCTTCATTTTACAATCCAATACAATTTTCAATTAGGTTTTCCTAAGCTTTTGATACTTGATTGCAACTGTACTGGATGGAACTCTATCACGTCCGTGAACACACTGCTCTCCAGCTGAGGTCTGTGCATTTGGGCACCTTAAGCTTCAAAGCTATGTGGTACCAGATTTCAGGGTTGGTGCCATGGAAGGAGCTGCAGTTGTTGGAGGTATTCAGCAAGCATCCAGTATGTTTTTGTCAAATCCTTGTCCTTTTATCAGGTATTTTTTGTGATTATTTTCAATATCAAATATTATAGGTTCTACTCTACAAATGCATTTCTTAGCCTGCTATTTGAAACACTACATTTAACACATTCAATTATGTTTTGAAAGCAGTATGAAATTGAGAAATAAAATTTCACTTATTATTTATTTAATATAGAATAACGATACACTGTTTGCCTACATGGGCTGTGTGTCATTCCTCACACTATTGTATGAAATTATTTTGTTCAAAATAGTAATGACATCATTAATGCTACGCCGATTTGATGAGCTGTTTACTGCAGTATATGCGGTTTGAGGTGGAGTTGTAGAACGTACCTGCCCTGCAGTTGAAATCCCACCTCTGTGGGCTGACATGACTTCTGATTGGTGGGCGCACCAAGAAGACTACAATGGATCTGTACCTTCTTCAACCAATGGAGTGAGACCCTATGGGAAATTTGGACATCCACTCGACAGCATGACCCAAATCACAAAGCCGTCCAGTTCAGATCTGATCTACCTGAAATGAGCCATTTCTAAACCATGGGGTATAACATATGCATTATAGCTGTGGAAGCAAACTTCAAACAAAAAAAATGTCTTGGCTCCTTTAGTACTGGGGAAAATTGAGAAAATTTGATTAATGGTCAAACCATCAAGTTAAGGTCTGAATGCAGAAGCCGGCTATGCCACTAGCTATTTTAGCCATTTCAGCTGTTTTGTCCAATCCAGGAGGTTTGGACAAAAAGCTAACTCTGATAGGATAATGGTGAAACTGAGCCCCTGGCAAAATGAGACGAGCTGAGAGTGGCTGGCTGCCTTGGACTCCCAGCGGCTGAGCAGATAAATCAAGGCAGACTGACTTCTCTGGCTTCGTCAAGGGTGCCGCTGTGAGTTTGCACTGCCTACCAATGCCTAGCGTGGACTGTCTGGGACATACATTAACCTACTGCTTAAGGACATTCAGTTGTGGATGTGTGTGTGTGTGTGTGTGTGTGTGTGTGTGTGTGTGTGTGTGTGTGGTGGGGGCAGTCTGTCTAGCTCTGACAGGGGCTGATCATCCAGCCTCGGGCTTCAGCTCCCTGTAGGCAGCGGCCAGACACCCCTCTCCCCCTCTAGTCCTCCCTCCGCCCTCTCTCCCTCCATCCACTGTGTTAATTGCAAGTGTGAACTCCCACTTTCTTGTCATTCCCTGTCAAATGTGGTGAGGCTTTGCAAGGCTCAGGAACATCACACAGCATGATGACGCAGGATTCACATTCACACACACAGACACACACACACACACACAGACACACAGACACACAGACACACACACACACAGACACACAGACACACACACACACACACACATACGCACACACACACACACACACACACACTCAAATTGGGTAAAAAGGAAATTCTGAAGTGTTACATAAGCCTTAAGTCAGCGAGGATACAAAATTGTACATTACATAATACGCAGACTGCAGACTCTAAAAATAAAGCTGGGTTGGAGGACAAAGCCAGAACAGGGTGGAGCACGAGACCGGAGACCTGAAACTGATCAATCAGTGAAAAGCAGTACGGCAAAAGCTAAGGTGGTGGTTCACCCATCTTTTTGTGCAGTTAATGCAATGCTTAAGATGAAAAATCACAGTAAAATGTATTTCAAGCCACAAGATTGGGATGCTCTTAAATCACGAGATTCTGTTCAAGCACAAATAAACTCAAACCATGCGATTCGCTGTTAATTGCGCTCAAACCATGCGATTCCAATTACTGTTCACCGCCAAATATGATCAGAGCTAAAACAGGACTATGGACTCTGACTGCTCTTAAATGTGCTCATGACATGGAATTCCAGTTGATGTTAAATGTGCTCAAACCAAAGGATTGATCAAGGTTACATGTGCTCAAGTCATGGGATTCAGACTGAGGTAAAATGTGCTTAAGATACAAGAATCAAATCACTGTTAAATACACTTGAGCCACGGGAATCCATTTGCTATTAAATGTGGCTGAGTCATATGTCCATTATTGATTAGTTCCTGCTGCTGACCTGATTAATTGGAGAGTGGACCATTCTCAGCAGAGAAGTCACACCAGCATGGTAGTCGTAAGATAGCGTGTGTGTGTGTGTGTGTGTGTGTATGTGTGTGTGTGTATGTGTGTGTGTGGCACATCAGTGTGGCTGGGGTCTCGTCACTGCTAGCTGTTAAGAGTATCCTGTTAAGGGTGGCCAGAAACTGGCTGAATCTGACTGATTATGTACACCAGTAAGGTGGAGCTGCATGGGAATGGATTCTAGAGAAGTGGCCAATAAACATATATTATATGGACAAAAAAACTGGGACACACCTCTTAACTATTTAATTCGGGTGGCCCCTTACTTCCTAGGGAAGGGCAATCTTAACGCTTCAGCATACCAAGACATTTTGGATAATGCCACACTTCCACTTTGTGGAGACAGTCTGGAGAAGAACCTTTTCTATTCCAGCATGACTGTGTCCCAGCGCACAAAGCAAGCTCCATAAAGACATCGTTGGATGAGTTTGCTGTGGTAGAACTTCATTGGCTGACTGGCCCACACAGAGCCCTGACCTCACCCCCGTCCAACACCTTTGGGATGAACTGGAACAAAGATTGCGAGCCAGGCCTTTTCATCCAACATCAGTGCGTGACCTCATAAATGCTCTACAGAATGAATGGGTACAAATTCCCACAGAAACTTCCAAATCTGTGAAAAGCCTTCCAAGAAGAGTGGAAGCTGTTATAGCTGCAAAGGAGAGACCAACTCCATATTAATGTCTATGTATTTGAAGGCTATATCATTCAAGTCCCTGTTGGTGTAATGTTCAAGTATCCCAATACTTTTGTCCATATAGTGTATGTCTTTCTTGTTAGTTTTGCCACCTGGCAAAGATGTCCAATTGTCCTGATAATGAGAATTATTAGTAGGTAGTCTAAAACTTAGGGCTGATAACTTGCAGCTGGCCAAACACCAGTGAACAGTAAGTGTTTCGGCTCATACACCGCAAGAATTGAAAGAAGAAAGTTCATAGTATGCAGCGAAGATCAATCATTACTGTTCCTCCACATGAAAATGTAACTTCTTGGCGGTCTCCAGCTGTGATAGGGAAAGGTGGACCAGGGCTCTGGAAGACAGATGGCCCAGAAGCCATTATAGGCCACGCAAGAGCCGGTGCGGCTGCATATGTTTGGAGTGTTCCAGAAGAGAATTCCTGCTCTTGCCCCACCAGACAGCAGCTCACGCCATCTGGATCTGCTGGTGTCTGAGCTAAAAGAGACGGATGCTGTGCATTATGCAGAAGCCATGCTGGTGATACGCCTTGGCAGTTTTAAAATGTCACTTTCTGCATAAAAAGACAAATCCCGTAGGTGTTTCTTAGTCAAAATTAATGTTGCAATTGCACCGAAGCATCTCACCATAATAAGCCAACAATCACTTAAATTAGACTACACATGGGTCCATGTGCTAAACTTTTTGTCCAATATATATAGTATGTACAGAAAAAATAAATAAATTAAAACATCCAGAACAAGTTTGAATACAAGATTTTGTTGCTGAGTTAAACATAAAAAAAATCATTAAATATGATGTGCCATAGCTTTGGCTCAGGCCACATTTTATGTTGTCCTATAAAACATGCAGGTACGTGCTCTCTTTTGAAGATGTGCATTTATTTTCACAATCAAAATGCACAAAACTCTCCAATTCACTGTTCGTTATGACACCTTTCTAACACAGTCAGCAGCATATTTTTCAGTAGGTTGTGCTACAGTAGCTACAGTAGTCTGACGGGACAGGACCTTTACATGAGCCTTCAGTGCCCATGACTCTGTCGCTGGTTCACCAATTGTCCTTTCTTGGTCCACTATTGGTCGATACTACATACAGCATACTGGAAACACCACACAAGACCTGCTGTTTTGGCCTTGCCGACCCCACTTAGGCAGTGCACCTTTTGGTCCTTCTTTGTATTGTTTGTTTGCCAGCCAGTTCTAAGACTGTGTTTTGTACTTTTGTGCCTAATAAAAATGACAGCAATACACTATTTATTACATATGACAAACACTGATGGGAAACAGTTATTATAAACTTCAGCTCTAAAACCATAACCACGTTGCACATGAACATGATTCATTTCGTATATCTGTACATATGCTAAATGAATCTTGCGCTTTCCAGCAGCAACATAGTTGTCTAGCTGTTAATTTACCCACTGAATGGCTTACCATAGCTATCATCACAACAATTGTCCCTCCCCCGAGATATTTGGCAGCGGTTGCCTACATATATAAACTCTACGGATTTTTTTAATAACAGATTTTCCAAAAATGAAACCGTGGCTGATGTGTTCATAAGCAGGCAACAGCAAATTCCAGACTTCATTATGGCCACCTGGTTTCGGGTTCCACCTATTATTAAGGCAGGCTGTGGAAGCCCTGCTGGCTTATCAGTAATCCGGTGAAGGGATTTTGCCTTTATTTTGTGCTGATGAGGTGTCAGGCAGGTTCACACAGATTAACATGCAGATGCAAACCAATCTCTTGTCACTGTTTCCCATGCAACCCAAATAAAAAAAAGAAAAAGATTTGTCGGTCCACATCACCAAATCCACAGTGCAGAGTTAACTCCAACAGCAGTGTACGCACAGAGGCAAGTACATGCACAGAGGCATTTTGGTGCACATGACGTAGGCACACCATGCCAGCAGAATCTGAACAAAAATACACTATACAGACAAAAGTATTGGGACATGCCTGTTTTTTAGTGTTTAGGCAAGGCTCCTTACTTCCACTGAAGGGCAATCTGCTCCAGCAGATCAAGACATTTTGCACGGCGCCATGCATCCAACTTTGTGGACACAGTTGGGGGAAGAACCTTTTCTGTTCCATCATGACTGTATGCCAGTGCACAGTCCATAAAGACATGGTTGGATGAGTGGAAGAACTTGACTGGCCCGCACAGTGCCCTGACCTCAGCTCCATCCAACACCTTTGGGATGAACCCGAATGGAGATTGTGAGCCTCGTCCAACATCGGTGTCTGACCTCATAATAGCTCCACAGAATGAATGGGAACAAATTCCCAAAGAAACTCCAAAATCTTGTGTAAAGCCTTCCAAAAAGAGTGGAAGCTGTCCTTGCTGCAAAGGGAGACCAGCTCCATATTAAACTCTACGTATTTGAATGCAATGTCATTAAAGTCCCTGTTGTTTTATAGCATATTTTTGCTGCAGACACCTACAAACATTCAAAAATAAGATGTTAATGGGTTCCAAAGTGGCACAATCATGTGTAGGCAGAGTTCGATCTCTAGTGATGCCACAGCTGTCCGTGACCAGAGTCTTAGAGACCTCACTCACTCAGGCTAGTTTGGATGGCTCTCCCCTCTCCCCCATTTCTTAGATCATTGCTACCCAACTGCTGCATATGTTGGTTGACATAACAGAATGGGATTTGGTTTTGGTACCAATAGATATGTCTGTGAAAAATGTTATCAATTTCAGACAAAAGTTCCCATTTCAATGAACAATAGAGAAAATAACAAATGAAGGCAAAAATTCCATTGCTTGCCAGACACTGAAGTTACGCTATCTGTAAAAAAAGGTCTTTCCTATGAAATCGAGGGTATTAAAAACGAGTTTATCCCTCCATTGCTGCTGAAACAGTCACTGCTCTTCCAGAAAGTTTTTACACTTGATGTTAAAACATTGGTTGAGGATGTGGTTGCATTCAGCTACAAGAGGATTCGTGACTTCAGGTTGCGAAACTGGATGAGTAGTTCTGCTGTCCAACTCGTCTCAAGGCCCTTCAGCTTCACCATTCCACAGAATGCACTTCCAGATTCCAACACAAGGTGGCTTTATACCCCTCTACTCTATATTTGGCATGCTTGGTGACTTGTGTGGCTGCTCCAGAGCCACCCATTCTATTGCCAATGTTTTTCTACTGAGATTATTCAAGTCTGTATGTCAGTGCATCGCTATTAAAGACAATTCTAATGTATGGAAGAAATAACTGCCTGCCAAACTGAGGTTATTAAAGACCGTGTGCATTGCTGTCTCCCAAGAACAACCATAGGAGTTAATGCAGCACTGGGAATTTGGCTGAGTGCAATGCGCTCGCCACCAGGGCTCATTTCATGCTTAAATACTCCAACCCAATGTGGCGTTGGGTTCCCTTTTTTATTCATTTTTAATAAGACACGCTTGAGTTGAGCGGCAGGAGCAGACGGTGGCACGCATTATTTACTACTAAGCACAGTTCTGCGGGCCCAACTTTGTGTTTACGCTCTGAACTCCTCCCGCCGCGCTTCATTACGGAACAAAAATCCTCGTTCAATATTAAACGCCTCTGCAGCGTGAATTTAATCAGATTTTTTTTCTTTCATACGCCCCATCCCACGTTGATTTGTCTGTCACGCTGTATTGCCGCTTCGTCACCAGCTGGATCGTAATCTTCCATGGCAGCAGAAGGAAGTCTTCAAAGAGGACTTCTGAGCAGGAGGGCATGGAGGCTTTCAAAGATAAACTAACAGATGTCACACGTGTTTAAAGGAAAGGAAGGAAATATTCATGGCTGGACGCTTCCTTGAGGAAGCCATCACATCGGATTTCGGTCAAAAACTTTTAGCCGTGATCGACACTTTAACCCTCTCATTGTTCCTGTTTTACGTTTTGTAGACTTATTTCTCACTCATCTGCCCTGCGATGGACTGACCAGGGTGTTCCTATGCCTTTTGAGCTAAAAGCATGTGACTTCAGCTAGGATAAGCAGCTCAGATCAGTCCCAAATAAGTTTCAGAAAATGAGACGAGATGAGACTCTGCATAGCACATTTGTGTTTATACTCCGACACAAGGACATCTATCAATATTTCCAAAAGACACCTGGTCCTTTAACATTTCTTATGAAATCAAGGGTATAAATAGAGGGTCTGCGCACCCTTTGCAGCAGTAACAGCCTCTACCTGTCTGAGAAGATTTTACACTCTATGCTTGGGGATTTGATTGGATTCAGCCACAAGAGCTTAACGTGGTCAGTGAACGAAGCTGGATGACCAGATGCAGCTTCCAAAAGTGCATCACAACAGAACAATGGTTCACTGGTAAAAAAACAAAAGCTGGATGTATTTATACCCCGCTTGCCAACGCTTGGCATTGGGCATGGTGACATAAGGTCGTGCAGCTGCTCCAGAATATCCCATTCTGTTATATATAATCATAAAACTGAGCATCTGTGTTTGTGATGGGGGTACCTTATAGGAACAGTATGGGGAAAAATCAAGAAAAATCCAATTTAAATGATATTCCATATACATACATACATAT
>JBBPCX010000141.1:13917483-13932916 GCA_037974365.1 Hydrocynus forskahlii
CTAATGTCTATTAATGCAGGAACAATGCTTTATAAATGATTAATTAACTATTTACCAATGCTTAACTAATGATTCATGGGGTGTAGTTATTATAAAGTGTTACCGATTTTTTTTTGCTTTGTGGTGTCACAAAAACAAATATATTTACATGCATCAACCAACCTATTAGAACATAGTAGCTGGCCCACTGATGCCGACGTTATAAGAAGAGTTTCGGCTTGGACTGCTTTTTGTAAATGAGATTGAACACAAGGAAACCACAGTAACATTATTAGCCTGTTTCTAAGGGATAAAGAGAGTTTGGAAAATAATCACGTAATGAAATAAGTAAGGAAATATGATAAGTAATGAAACATGACTGCTCTTGATATATGAAACAATGCAAATGTCTTAAGTGTAACTCCAGAAAAAAAATAAAAGAAAAGAAAAAATGTAGGGTATGGGCCCTCAAAATGTGATTACACACACATACAACATATTTTTTGTTGTTTGAGATTTAGGTTGGCTTTGAGTGCTGGAGCTGTAGGTTTTTATTCGTGAATGAATAAGTGGTACATTCATGCCAGTCTGCTTCCACCTCAGTGATACTTAGTGATTTTACAGACGACTGTTCTGAACAGAAGATTTCTCTGTGGTCTCTTTGCTTAAGTGTCCCGCGGACACACTGTGGAGAAAGCCACCAACCATTAAATCACAAAAGGCCGTTGTGCGGCACACACCTCGGCCCTTTGGCCTGCGGTATACAGCCTAGTCAGCACGGATTAGCACTTTTCTGGCAGCGTGACGCTACTCAGTCATTTGGGCCTAGCGTGCAAAGTGTTCACTTAATTTCTCACTTTAAATATAGGGAGGCTGGAGGAACAGCCTGCTGAGTTTCCACTCCCATGCTGAGCGATTGTTTAGCAGAATACTTCAGGACTGAACGTGCCTTGCCTACCGTGGATCCGCCATTATTTTCTCTGCATGAACTCTGGAGCAGTTTATTGGAGCCATGCTACTGAAACGCTAGCCCTCGTTAATGTCCCTGCAGGGAGGAAAGCTGGCATTTGTGGGTGTGGTCAAGGTATAAAGCTCAGCATAACGTTATGGGTAGAGGGTAGAGGCATGTAACCAATCCCGTGGCACTACGACTGTCCTGATTTTCAAGTCATTTTGTGGTGTGCTGTACGATAAGCTTCTGGCCAGGACAGGCACGCCAAGTCCCCGTCTAAGGAATCACTGGCTCTTGTATAAATGAAAAAGAAAATTAAAGGGAGCTGGTGGCCTCGTGGTTAGGAATCTGCAGTTGTAATCAGAAGGTCATTGGTTTGAACCCGAGGGCTTGCAGTGGCACCACTGAGTCCCCACACACTGCTCCCCGGGTGCTGTGTTCCTGGCTGCCCGCTGCTTCACTTGGTGAATGGTTTCATGCAGAGAACAATTCCATGCTGTTCACACTGTGCTGTGCTGTGGAGTGTTCACATATGACAAATGGACACTTTACACTGACAGGAGGTCTGTCTCTGTTGGACATGACTTTGGCTTTCTGCAAACCTGACCATAGCCTTGGATCAAAAACTATTAACTTCATGCACAGGGTTAGGAAGTGAGAGAGCTAACTTAACTTAACTCCCAGCTACAAGCCACAGACTAGCATGCGGCACCCAAAAGCAGTAGGAGGTAATCTCTGAGTGCACTTTATTGGGCATCTCTAGTAATTGTAGTCATATATAGAAACAGGAATCAGAACAGACAGTATTATTCATTTCTACTCTTTCTAAGAGTCTGCCTAGTAGAGTGGTAAGCATTGAAAATAAGAGAACAAAGAAACAGGAGACACAAGAAACATGTAGGGAAACAAGGCTTAGAATTGCATTACACATTCTGGTGTTACGGGAGCTCATCTTTGCGTTAGGCATCCTTTAGCACTCAGAAATTGTGCTCTTTTGACAACATAGCTGTTCTCGGCTGCATATTTTGTTTGGTAGATTACCTTTGATCCAGCAGCGAAAATGTGTAGAAAACTCAGTAACACTACAGTACATTCATATCAGCACCACAGACACAGTACCATTTCAGTGCCACAGCTTCGTTGAGAGGGGTACATAACTTACATATTTGATCGTAAGCAGAAACTGAGCAGTGATAAATGGGATAGAGACCAATTGTGCAAGATGACAGATGAGATCCTGTCTGTAATTGCACTTTTACACTGGGCCGATAAGATGTATGGACCTAAGAATGATAGTTTTTTGGAATTTGTGAGAGCACAATCGCGTGATGTGCAGTTATTTATAATTGCATTTATAGCATATATAGATTCACAGCCAAGTACCCATGTACAGGACAATACAACCACAAATAAATGGCTCCCTGAGACTTTATGTTCAGTGTTAAAAACTCATGCTAGAAAAATTGTATACCCTGGCCTACTGGGCCAAAATAACAGGCTTTAATCTTAATTTATAGGAAATAATTGCAGTTTAAATCACAGTCATAATATTATTCAGAAAAATCACAATTCCATATTTTCCCCTAATCACTTAGCCCTCAGTGGACCTTGTATAGTAGATTGTGTGTGGCTGTACAAGGTTGGGTTTCTGAAGTGGATGGCTGCCCAATCTAATTTTCCAGTCTTCTCCAGACTTGCAGACTTAATGTGTGCATTACCAAGAAAGTCCACAGGGCCATAGTGCTGTCTAAAAGGGCATCTCATTCGCGTTTTTAATATGCTTTCAGCCCTGCAACCCTGCAGATCCGATGTGAAGACCTAGAGTGCTTCAGTGAAAGTCCAGAATCCATAAACCCTGAGGCCACAAGGAGTCCATAGATTTAGATTAGATATCTGAGTAAATCTACACTATATGGACAAAGGTATTGGGATACACCTGGCTGTCAGGGTTTGGGCTAGGCCCCTTACTTCCACTGCAGGGCAATCTTAATGCTTCAGTATACCAAGACATGTTGGACAACGCCATGCTTCCAACTTTGTGGACATCGTTTGAGGAAGAACCTTTTCTATTCCAGCATGACTGTACCCCAGTGCACAAAGAAAGCTCCATAAAGACATGGTTGGATGAGTTTGGTGTGGAAGAACGTGACTGGTCCACAAAGAACCCTTCTTAGAACGTGGAGGTTCGGGATCAGGCAGTTTCTTCCTGAGGTGATCAACACCTTTGGGATGAACTGGAACGAAGATTGTGAGCAAGGCCTTCTCGTCCAACATCAGTGCCTGACCTCATAAATGCTCTACAGAATGAATGGGTACAGTGGGTACCCACAGAAACTTCGAAGAAGTTTCGAAGAAGAGTGGAAGCTGTCATAGCTGCAAAGGGGGGATCATCTCCATATTAAAGTCTATGTATTTGAATACAATGTAATTTAAGACCCTGTTGGTGTAATGGTCAGGCGTCCCAGTACTTTTGTCCATATAGTGTATGTAGGCCTTACAAAAAGAGCCAGAGCCAGAGCCAATATGGACCAAGAAGGTTTCAGGCAAAATGAAAAAAAGGACAGACACTTGAAAACTAAGAAAGCTTTGTCTCATGTAAAACATCTTTAAAGCAAATCATGACATTGGGTTGCCTCAGTTTCTCTTGTGCAATCCAATCTAAAACAACTAAAACAAGGGATTTTTCTCTATTACGGTAAACTGTGGCAGGGCAGTCTTCATGCAGTGGTTCATGCACTCATGAACAAACGTGCTTTAGTGCCTGCGACCTTCACCAAATTACAAGTTATTCATGAGAGCCTTCTTTTAATAATCGCAAAGGCCAAATCTTCAAACAGAGAGAGATCTTAAAAGGAGTATTCACCTTGAGATATAACCTTGGAACTCTGTGTGTGTGTTGAGAGTCGTTCCATGACAATACACTCTGCAGGCCCCCTTTCCAATGTTTGCACTTTTATCTTGGGCAGTGCGCCTGGGCCCCTGTTCCCCCTGTGGGGTTTGGGCCCTGTTCCTCCTCCTCCTCCCCGTGGGCCTTCATCATTGGCCGGGTTCCTCTCTCTGCGGTGCCCTGAAGTGCTGATAGAGGAAGAGCTCGTCCCCAGAGAGCCTCTGATTGTAGCTCAGTGAACTCATATTCCCAACTCCCCTTTGCTCTCTGTGTGATGAGGCAAATCAATGGAAATAGTGGAACCTCCTGATAGAGATGTTCCCTCCATTGCAACTTCAGAAAGTCAGTGGGGGGAAAAAAATCTATAAGGAAAATGTGCCTGACTAGCATATAGTCACGTGCAGAAAAAGTTTCTCCAACTCACTCTCCAACTAGGTATGACATCACTGAAATAGCACAAATGGTTCGTTTAAACACATTTGGCACACATTTGGCTGATTTTATCTTTCTTCTTTTCTTTTCTTTTTTTTTTTTACTAATATCTGAGACCTCTATACACTCATAATTAAAGATTTTTAATTGTTTCCTGTCTTGGATATTTGGTACACTCTTGGCAAAAATGCTTCTGCTTCAAAGAGTCCCAAAAGGAGCTCTTTGGCTTGTATCAATAGAGGAGCGCTTTCTTATTAAAAGATTCATAAAGAACCATATACAACAGTTTTTCCATCATAGGGAAGAACCATTTAACCATGCAAAGTGTTATTTGAATTGTCATGTCTTTATTTAACCTGTGTCTTCGCTAAAGAACCACTGACGATGGGTGTATAGAACTTTTTAGGGGTGTATAGAGCCTTTTCATTATATGGGGTAATGATGTTCTTCAAATTCGTATATATCTTACACTCTTGAAAAGATAATTCCACTAGGGTTCTTTAGTAAAGCTGGTGGTTATGTATAGAAACATAGGAACTCATAGAACCATTTGAATACATAAATCATTCTTTGTCTGGTTAAGTGGTTCTTCTCAATGACAAAAAAACTGCTGTATGTGGTTCTATGTAGTACACAAAGGGGCTCCACTGCTGGTACAAGTCAGCAGCAAGAGAGTGCAATAAAAGCCTCTTTTTGGTAAGAGAGTTTTGTTAAGAATGTGTGTGACTCAACATCAAATATAGGCTTGTGGATGTGCCTCACATTATTTTTTCTCTCTTTTTTGTCTGCACCCAAATGTAGCCTGAACATTTTCTCTCTGAGACTGATCTGATCCTATCTGAACCTTATAATCAAGTCTAAAATCAAGTCTAAAAGTTTGTCTAGAACACTGATTCATCACACAAAGTAACAAGTAAAATCAGACACATCTAATGTTCTGATTAAATTATGCATAGACTAGTCATAGTTTTACTCCATATTGAGTGTTTTGTATCAAAAATCTGCTTAAAGAAACTTAAACAAAGCATTTTGTTCTGTAGACTGTAGTGCAACTCCAAGCGTGTGAGACTCCAGAATGCCAAAATTAAAAACTGCTATAGGGTATTGGATGTATGAAGGAGAAGGTGTGAGGAAAAACTAAAGCAGGGGGAAAGGCAGGGTAAATTCTGTTAAAAGTCTGAGGTGGGCTGGAAGAATCCAAAAACTCAGCCCAGCCTGAGCCCAACACATCTTCAAAAAATGATGTATATACCCAGTCAGGTCTAATTGGGTGCCGTCAGGTATGGACAGATATTTCAAGCTCTAGTGGACTGTGCAGTGACGTTTAGATTTAGAAAATGTGTACAAGTGGGACCTTTCAGAGAACAGGAGTGTTCACAAATATGAGCCGTCAGAAGGATTGCATTTGTAGGAAAAATCAACTTCAGACAATAAGGATTATAATGTGAATGTGGCTTATTACATGCATCATGAGCTCTGAGTGATTGTGTTGCCTCCTGTGTTGGCTCTTCTGCAAACATGGGGTGAGTGTAAACATAAAATCCGGCTCAGTCTTTGCAGAGTGTTTCTTTGCAGAATGTTCATTTTGCGCCACGGCCAAGGAAGGTCAGGTGTTTTTTTGTCCCGCTGAGAGTCGTCCGTATTATAAATGTCAGATGACACTCTTCAACCTTCCAAGGCCGTTTTGAAATTGAGATGTGAAGGACATGGCCATTTGGAGCCAATCTTCATGTTATTTTCTCAGTGGGTGCTTTGCCTTGGGATTTGCTACGCATATACACACGTTTATCGGCCTTGCTGGTCATACATCTACCACATACACAAATAAGCCACTTTTTTAGGTACATATACCTTGTATCTACACTCCCTGTCCATGTTTCCAGCTCTAATTACCATCTAGTTAGAGGTTGTCCGTTTTTTTTTTTTCTCTGCATCATTTTCTTGCCTCCTTTACCCTGTCCAGATGAAATAGGAGTTTTCTCTAAAAAGAAAAAGCTTTCAGTTTTCAAAAAATTAACATGAGGCTTTTGTAGGAATGGTAGTCCCATTGAGCTGCTCCACTCAGTGCAGGTTTGCCTTGTGTTTTACAGTGTCCTGAAAAAAAAAAAGAAAACCCAAAAAAACAGGGACAGGTAGTTGGGTTTAGAAGCCACTGAAAGCCGCCAATAGGCACACAACAAATGGATTTGTTCTCACTCTGCGTGGTCTCCCAAAAGTCTGAATACAAATTATGCGGAGATGCAGGAGCCCGTAAGAGGAATTCACATTGGATTTGGCAACCCTCCTCACCACAAATCCATCAGGTTAGGTGGTGAGAAATGCTCTCGTCTGCCAGAATGGCATTCTTTAATTGGCTAAACGGAAAAGCCATGTACCAGCAATGTCTGCTGGGAGAGGCAGGTTTGTAATGACCCCCCCTTGAGAACATATTATAAACCCACTTGTTCTTATTTATCACTGCCAGTCTTGTTGCTCGGCTCACCTGTGGGACTGAAGGCTGTAATTTACAGCAGCTCCGCCGTGGCTTCACCTCTGCCAGAATGGCCCTTATACTCTCCCACCAGGCTCACCTCTTTGTTGCTGAAGCCGCTACATTACAAAATAGGCAAAAAGAGAAGGAACGGGGTACTGTAGAGAGAGAGCCAGCATTATCCAGCCCCTTCATATGCAGGAGGTGTGTGATTTAGACCCAGAAATGGAATAAAACCCTTCATACATAGGATTGGCAGGGCTTGCATATGCTTGCACGGAGATATCCAGACAGCCAGGCCTTCCCGCTGTGATCAGAGTGCACCCCATGACAGTAATAACTTCCAAAAAAAAAAAAAAAAAAAAGAAAAAGCTGTGTTTTCCATCCCTGGTCCTGTAGTGCCCACGCCTTGCATGTTTTGCACATCGTGCTCTAACACAATCAATTCAGGTCAAGTCGGACTTATTAATTAGCTGTGTAATTAACAACCCCCGAAAAATTAGCATCACAGGTTTAGCAGAGTGGTGGGCAAAGCCTAAAGTGTTGGATAAAGTAACGGATTTGATGTGAAGTTTGGGTGACAAAGCACATTTTAAAGTAAAGTAAGTGGCCCCTTATGGTCACATGTGAACACACCACAGCACAGCACACAGTTTGAACAGTGTGAAATTCTTTCTCTGCATTTAACCCATTCACCAAGTGAAGCAGGGGGCTGCCACCAATAAGGGGCACCCAAGAAGCAGTGTGTGGGGACGACACCTTGCTCAAGGGTACCTCGGAGGTGTCACTAGCAGTCCAGGGATTCGAACTCACAACCTTCTGATCTCCCGAACCACTAGGCCACCAGCTGCTTTGTTTAAATCCAAATATTGAAATACATTTCTGTGTTGTTTGGCTCAAAGAACACAGAAATGTATTTCAATATTTAGATTTGGGATCCCATAGTCCATCGCCCTGAAGGAGTTCCTGCTTATCCATCACTATAATGTCAAATCACACCCTGCTATTTTGGGTTCCCGCATTATCCGCAGTTCAGCTGAGCCCCAGCGCACAGCTTTTCACGAGCCAGCGGAGGGAGGTTTGCTGAGCCGCAGCAGCGCTGGAATCAAATTAAAACCTAATGGAGTCGCGGTGCACCAAAAAAATACCCACAGCCTCGAGTGTGTCAAAGTCAATAGGTTTGTCAGATTGGTCCTGGATGGAATGACTCGCCTCTGTAAATGATACCTTGTTCCACATAATGAAGACCCTGTGGCTTGGCAGGGCCTGTTGAATGTGACTTTGCCCAAGAGCACATGCTCTCACGAGCTCGAACACCCCTGACAGAGCACCCGAAAAATAGAAGGAGGCACTTTAACTGCCTCACAATAACAGCCAAGCCATTTCTGTCAGGACACGAGTGGATATCTTCAGATAGTTTCCGATGTCTACTGTACATCATGCTGGGACTTTGATTGGTACTGTGTGCTCCTTCAGCGTTCTGTCTGAAATGCGCCATCTCTAAACTGATGAGGCTGTTTGAAAGCTTGGGCTTGCACATTTGAAAGACCTCACCATGGCACCCAATGACCCTGCCATTTTAGCCAAGCTCAGAAAACTCTTCATAAATTATTGTTATCTGCTCGTGACAGGCAATTACTCAGCAGATGAATGGCCTTCTTCGACCCATCGACAGTAATACAGACTCTACAGTATGTGTGCCACTTTTAATTGATGGCTCGCCTTTCATAAGACAGCGGTTGGAGCAGTTGGAGGTATCACACTTTTACATGATAATTTTGTTGCTGTGAATCGCCATATGTCATGATGTAAAAGAGATCTTTGCTCATTAGTTTAGCACACCTTTACTTTGTACCTCAGACTCGAAACATGGGGAAATCTCAGATGATGACATCTCTGCTCCCTGGGCACCGTTCGTTGGTGGCAGCCCACAGCTTCACTTGGTGAATGGGTTAAATGCAGAGGAAGAAGTTCACACTGTTCACACTGTATGCGGTGGGGTGTTCATGCGTGACTGTAAGGGGCCATTTTACTTGATTTAATTTTGGGATGAACTGAATTTTCCTTATTGTGCCATTTTAGTGGATAGGATATGCTGAGTTGTGCTCGTAATTCCTCTCTTTATTTTGAAGCAAAGGCTTTAGTGATAGAGCCACTCCCTGCCTGCGGGTAAACGCTGCCACCCTGGCAACCCTGCCTCAGCTGTGTTTGGCCATAAACAGACAAACAACTTGCATAATGTGCTCAGCACAAGACTGTCACAACACTTTTAGCAGGGCTAAATGATACTCAGCACCTGCCAAACCTCTTCCACCCTGTGTCTGAGAAGGATGCACCTGCACCGTATCTAGATCACTGTGACATCATTAATCTGCTGGCTCGTTATTTACAGAGAAGAATGTATCATCCCACTGGTTTAACTGTGCTTTATTATGGAAGCATGAGGCCATCAGAGTAGTATAATGGCCTCTTCATTAAAACAAACTTACTACACATTGCTACCGTAAATACACTACAGTGCTTCCAGTCACTGTCCACTTTAAGAGGTACGCCTGCCTCATAGGTCCACTTTGTACACTCTTAGAAAAATATTGTAAATTTCAAGATAGTACAACAATCTGTACATCTTTAGTATTTTGTACATTCGATGACTCAACTGAACCATGATAGTTTCTTTTTTATGAGAATGTATAAGTACACTCGCAGACTGGTTCTACAGAATTTGTCCACTCCATTCTCCAAGCTTTAGACAACAGAACATTGTTGACCACATTTTATTGGTGGAACATGATATTGCTGAGATTTTCACACATATTAGCCTCACTATTAGCTTGACAGTAGTCTGCCAGCCATAATGATCCACCCAGGAGAGGCACTGTAGTCATAAACTGATGAAGGGCTAAGTGATGGCTTGCCCAACTCAGGCTTCAACAGATGGGCTAGTCTCTACACCAGCAAGGAACAAATGAAGTGTGTTTATATTTCATGATTGGTTCATCAATTTGTATTTCTTTTTGTTCTCTATGAATAACTCAGTGGTACAAAAGAGATCCTGTATCTATTTCCATAATCAACAGTCAGCACAGAAGGTGCAGACACAAACAAGCCCTCTGTTGTTAAATGTCCGATGCCTGGTCTCAGAATAGCTTTGTACCCTTAAGTGAGGTTGGAGCATTTCTGATTGCGACTGTCACTTGAGGTTTTGTGCTTGCATACGTTTACCTTGTTTCCTCTTAATGTATGCAAATAAGCGTGAATTATTCTTTTAATGTTTATGGAAATGAGACATAGCAGAGGAACATGTTGACCCACTGATGGAGTGGTGAGTAATGAATTATAAATAATTGCATTTAAAGAGTGTCACGTTCTGTCTGGACCTCACATTCTCTTGTTCATTCAGTAACAAGATGGCCAACCCAATTAAGGCTCATCAAATCCGTTATCTGCTGCTTACCCTCCGCACATTTGTGTGAAAGGAGAAACGCCCTGGCTTTTTTTGAACATGCTAGCATTGTGGTGGTAATCTGTTTCATGCAGAGCTGTGGTTCTCAAATTGAGGGCCACTAGGTTGTATAGTTGTATCTCTACGTAGTAATTTTTTAATTTTTTTTAGTTAATTAAATCTGCTTTGACAGTTTACATAAAGAATTTCGTGGTTGATGTAGCATAGTGGATTAGTCCTCTATGCAACAGACTGGGGTGCAATTCCATGTCTGGACAAGCGTACCACACTATATCAATAAGGACCCCCTGGGCAAAACTCCTAATGCTTCATTTATCTGTAACATGATTACATTGGATACATTGGCACATATTTGGATAAGAGCATCTGCCATATGTGAAAATGTGGAGAAAGCTAGCAAGGTACTGGTGGGTGGGGGAGAGCAATTGCACTCACTGACCACAAAGTGTTTAAGAACCTGCAGAGAGGTGGCTTGCAATCCTTTTCTAGGATTCAGACATTAGTAGATGTGTACACTCTCTCACCCCTCACACACATGTACACATCCAGACTGCTACTCAGTATTTAGCAGCAGAGCAACATGAAATAGTTCCAGTCATCTGAACTTCCAAGGAGTACACATGCACACACAGTAGCACAAAGTCAGCTAATGAATTAACTCTACTGTCATTAGTTTCTCCTGTACCTATGACGCACCAAAGGGGCCAAAATACAAGGCCTTCGTCTTCAGGGCAGCCTTTCATGCAAATACAATAAATAAGAGTAAAACACTGAACTATAAAAGCATGTGTTTGCCATATTGTTGTTTGTATAAAAATTCCCTCGCCACTCATGCTTGAATGACATGTGTTAAAGTACACACTCCTGACCTTGGCGTTTGTTAAATATCACATATCAAAGATCCATCAAGACAGTTTCACTGAGGCTCTCTTGCTCAGGGACTGGTGAGTGGAGTTCATAAGCGACAGAGTTGTTTACTTAGTCGATACTGGGGAAGTATCTGTATAGCTGTGGAGTGAAATTATGACTGAATGACTATGTATCATACGGACAGAAATTTTTAGAGTTTTAGATTAACAATGTCTTTTACCATATTTTGTAGCATCACAAATGACTAAAGGCAGACATGTCTATAGCTAACTGTGTTTATAATTCAATTATTTAACACACATCTGACAATATGGTGTTGCTGTATTGCAAAGCAAAACTATCTGAAGTGACACTACTGGTTCACATGAGACACGATGGTACCCAGAGAGAGAGAGAGAGGGAGGTAATCAAGTAATAAAAAAGATTAGAAATGAATAGAATATACATATTTGTGATCACATTTCTGCAATTATTTTGTATCTTTGTCCTGGTAATGGCCCTGATGTTACAAACATTACAAAGGGAAGAGATGGTTCACTGGTTGAATTTTGAATGGAATAGCCCATATCACTGAGTGAACCGCAGCGTTTATAGAAAGCCTCCCTCAGGTACAAGGCCTCCTCCCACCTTCTTATGCAGATATATTACAGTCCATGTATTTGAATGCAATTTCATTAAAGTCCCTATTGGTGTAATGGTGAGGCATCCCAATACTTTTGTCCATATAGTGTATATTTGCCTAATGTGCTTTATCATATCTGTGTCTTATCTTACCCTGTGCATCTTATCTGACTTTAGAAAATGCTAAACTGCTCATTTGGATGAGTCTGTAAAATTGACCCCTGGTATGTATGGGAGCAATGTTTGGTGGATATTTGGGCAGACGAGGGATTACAGGAACAACTGGATACAACACAGAAGTAATCTACGACATCTGGCAAAATGATAAACTATGCTCATGTTTGTGGATACCATGGGACTTCTTTACAATGTTGTGACAAGGTGAAAAACATGCAGGTTCAGTATCTGAATGTAGGGGATGCACTCTGTACATGATAAAGTAGTGCACTGTAAGTGTACTCGTGTGGGGGAGTGGGCACAATCGCACTCAGGCACTGTACAAGTCAGCGGAGCCTAGTGTGAATACCCCCTAAATGTTTCTCTCTTGTGCTCTTAGGAAGTTTGTCTTTTTCAGTCTTGGTTCCCCTCAATATTTTTCCCCTTTCGTTTTATTTTAGTACACAAAGCTTCCATGCATGCCCAGTTGAGTCACTTAAGATCCTCACTTCACTGAGGAGCATAATCTTTGCTTCAAAGTGAGATATTTAAGAAGAGCTCTGTGGTTCCCCTGTAGTGAGCACAGCATGAGTCATCTGTAGACATCAGCATCTTATTCAGTGACTCTGGGCCCGAGGTGATTGTTTGAACCCATCAATGACTTGATCCTCTCCCAAAAGCAACATTGAAAGACAGTGTTGAAAGGGATCTCTATACTGCCATATAATGATGTTTGTGTTAGACTGCTCTGGGAGACTCTGGGAGCGTTCAGTAAGTTCCATGTGACTGAGCACGGAGACACAGCAGGAGACCCTGCAAACTCTGAGGGCTCAGAGCGGAGAACATTAGCTTAGCAGAGGTGCAGTCCCTAACACGTACAAGTGGGGATGCAGTCATTTCCTCACTTAACCCTACAGAGACAATAATGCTAAATGTAATTTTTCCTACTGCCATACGCAGTCTAAAGCATATTTGCTATTCTCCTGCAGCTATCCATTTAAAAGGCCCATATCCAAAAGTATTGGGGACACACCTGTTTTTTGTTTTTTTTTTTGTTTTTTATGCCCTAGGCCTCATGCTTCCAGTGAAGGGCAATCCTATAACTTCAGCATGAATAAGTGGAGCTTAAACTGTTATTGGCTGAAAATTTTTCCTCTGGTGCTGTACTGTCATTGCGAAGTGAGTTTTCAAAAGTTGTTTGTATTTATTTTTTTATTTTAATTTTTTTCAGTCAGTGTCCCTAAAGTATTACCGGCACCTCTTTTAGGGCAGCATCATGATGGGCGCGTTCCTTTGCAGCTGAACGTTTTTCTGGCAATCAGACAGATGACGTGAATGCTCCGTACTAATGCCTGATTTAAAGCTGCAAGGATTAGTTAATCCCCCCATGACATTGATTACGTATGACAAATGACATGATGCTGTCCGAAGGAAGGAGGAAAAAAGGCTCAAGGCTTGAAGCTAAAGGACTTTAGAAAATGCAAATATCAGATTGACCGTGTGATCAGCCGCAGACCAGTAATCAGCAATATGCAGCAAGCAGCACTGCAACCGCCGAACAGGAAATTACTGTTAGACTGTGTACCTGTTTAAGGAGTTCTGACAGGCTAAAAAACAAGTAAACTTCTACATGTGGACCATTAGATGAATTATGTCTCCAGAAGTGAAAACTCATCATCTAAATATACAGTACTGTGCAACAGTCCAAGGCTACTCTCATTTATTTAACTGCCCTTCAAAACACCAAGTAAGACGCTTTCTTTTCAGTGTTTCTGCGGAAACCTGCAAGGATACATCTCTCCACGCTTCTTCTAAACTCAGGTTCAGTCTTAGAAGTGAATAATCCTGATTCATAATACATTTCTCCTCATCTCAGATTTATAGTTTGAATGTTCTGGATGTTTTGTCTACTTATTTTTCTACAAAACAGATTTTCAAACACTATACATTTTATCAGACCTGCAGGGTTGAATTGATTTTTCATAGCAGAAGAATGGACTGAAGTACCTTTCCTTTTCAGAGCTGGAGCAAGAGTGGAGTTTCATTTTCTTTTCTTACTCAAAGATGAAAGCAAGTGCTGTTTATCTAATGATGACAGTATTGGTGGTCTACAACTATGGAGAGACAAATGAACAACTGGGAAGTCAACAAAGTATGGGCACTACCATCTGTTGAAATTTCAGTGGGAGTTTTCTGTAACAAATTTACCCTTAAGGCTGTGAGAAACACGAAGCTGATCCAGGACATCCATAACAAGTTAGCTGGGTTAGGTTTTCATCACATGGCTAAAGATGCCAAGAAAAACTTAAGAACTCAAAAAGGACTGTAAATAATCAAAAATCAAGCGTACTGCAGGTTCCATGCCACTGCAGTACAATTTAGGGACAGCACGGTTCCTATATAGCTATGGAAAAGGGCCTTTAGTCAAGACCAGGTGATGTAATCCAAAAGTACAGGCAGACAAACCTCAGTTCACAAGAAATAAGGCTAGGACACTTGGTATGTACACAAGAGACTACACAAAAGTCAGCAGACTCAGTACAACTTAAATAGACCGTGCTAATAAGTTATATCAGCTAACTGTGAAGGCACAACTTTAGAAGTCTGGTAAATCTGAGCGCTGTCTCCTTGGTGCATGGTGAGGGTGTTTTGGAGCTCCTGTTTTTCCACCTTTTATTTTTGACTTTTACCTTCCTAATGCAAGTGGATGATCTTCTTTCAAATCTCTTCAAAAGTATCTCCTTTAGGTAAGGTGTGTTTGCATGAAATGACCGAGTAGGCTTAAAAGGAGTCGTAAGGTCAGTGATATTTGGAAGCAGCCTTAGATAGGAGGACACAGCTATAACTGGTGAAGTTTGAGATTGGAAGGACAGAAGAGTTAGAAGAGTGGCAGTAGGGGACACACAAGTAAATATTGGATAAAAGTCTGATGGATATGATATCACACAGTTAGAGGCTCTTGTGTAATTTTCTGACAAATATTTTCTGACACTGAAAAACAAATAACCTCAGCTTAATGGCCATTTTGATAAATGAAAGGGTGATCTCTGACTTTTGCACAGCACTGTCTCCAATTATAGATGGAGTCTCCAGAGAATCTGGAGCAGGGATTTAGGCAAGCCTGCTTGTTAAGCAGCAGTGTCTTTCATCAGGTGTGATATTTGTCAATTTGATAATAGAATCATGTACACCTGTAAGTGGAAAACAGCAAGTATGTAGAATGTAGGTTTTGTAAACTGTAGCTTCTAATACAGTTAGCTTCTAATAAAACTGTAGCTTCTAATACGAGGGGGGGCGGCAGGGTGTGGTGTGTGCACACAGAGGTCTGTGTCTCTATGAGATTGACAACCATTCCGTGCCAGTGTTTGTTTGAGTAAACAAGGGATTTGTTTTCATTGAATTATTCAAGTTCTGTAAACACTGCCTCACTTCTCTTATTTTGATGTATTGTCATTTCCTTTAAAATGGTTCTTTAAAAGAACAATATTTTTATTTGGAAATATTGTCAGCAGTTCTTAAAAACAAAGGCAAAGTTGTTCAGTTCAATACTTGTACCTATAAAAGATAAAACCTGAGAAACTGAACATTTTTGCAGTGGTCTCA
>JBBPCX010000141.1:13933016-13961570 GCA_037974365.1 Hydrocynus forskahlii
TGTGTGTGTGTGTGTGTGTGTGTGCATATATGCACACATTCAGTAATGTCTTGAGCCATGCCTCATTAATAAATACCAGTTAACAATAAAGGACATCCCTGAGACAAAGTGTCTGATGTCCAGGGACATCCTCTTCAGATTCAATTTAGCCTGTTTTCCAATCTTCTGAAAAAACACCTCATGTGGAAAACAGGACTTTTTCATTTTAGCAGAATGGGCAGGGAGCTGATAATGACAAATTTCCTGACTTGTAGACTTGAACAAGCCTCTTACAAAGACTGAGGCTGGTTTGTGCATAGTGCTGATTTTAAACAGTGTAAAGTAAGAAAATATGTGGGCCGCTGTACAAATATATTAATAGCAATACAAGTGCAGGAAACAATTCCTGCCCGTCAAATGTTCTCAACCAACTAGCAAAACTTTGGGAAACTGGATTGTTCAGTACTGTGTGCTTGGAAGAACTAACCATTGAAAGGAGCTTTGATATGTAGGAGTGCCATTCCTACATCGGTTTTGTTTGAAAGTTTGGGGAAGTAAAGATATTCAGACTGGGTCATTAAAATTCTAGACTGAGCGTAAAAGGGAAAGGTCCGTACCCTTGACACTTATTTGAGTGCGGGATGCCGAACTTGCACCAAAATCCCGTTGCTTACAGCTAATTTGCAACGCAACAGAGCAAACAGGTTTTCCCCAGAAGCCTCAAACTTCTCCAGCTGCATAATAAGAGAAGCACAGCCAAAAATCTGTGGGGAAAAAAATGCAGCAGTAGATGACTAGAATATTTACAGTTAATGAATAGCGTGTGCCTATTAGTAGAGCGTGTGAGATAACACAGGTTATCCAAAGTCAAATGCAGTGGAGTGAACTACTGAATTAAACAGTGTTAGCGTGTGAATATTGCATGGGCTGTTCTGGGTGTGTTGTAAAAGCACTGAGTGGGTACAGTGCTGCTGGTATGCGCTGAGACTCTCTGAGGTTGCTTTGGCATGTCCTCTAAGCACGGCTGCCAAAAGTACCTGCTGAGATGCCGCCTTCAGATCCGTATGGCGCAGGACGCTGACCACCCACCATTGCGTTATTCAAACTTAAAGAAGCCTCACGGCTCGCACAAAAAGCCGAACAAACCGCACCCCATGCCTGTCTTAGGAGAGCCATGCTAATTAAGTCCCCCGCTAGGTCGGTATAAACAGAAGCAGGCCTGCCTCAAATGTTCTCATGTAATGAGGAGAGGGGCAAGGTAAGATGTTTTTCAAAGACATAATTAACATGAAGATGTAGCCTTGTCTGATGGCTGCTCCGCACCCACAGCTCTAATTGTATTGTACACAATTCACCCATACGTGGCCAGGTTCACAATGAGGTACAAGGATCTCCGGCTGCTTCGTGCACACTCGCTCCAAAAGTTACAGCTTATGGAAGTTGAAGGTGAAGTCTGCGGTTGCAGTCCTAAGCAAAAGTTGGATTGCCCCTGGTCAAATTACACATTTTGTTTATTTTATGAGAGAAAATGAGTGCACACCTTCTCCAGAGAACACAATCCTGCATGTTTTAATACTCAATTACTCATTTATTTGCTGAAGTTAACAAACCACAAAAAAGATCAAATGTTTCCTGTGCAAAAAGTTCAATAAACCACTGCTCTCCAACTCTCAACTCTTCAAGTGTTAGACACATTAGGCAAATATGAATCTGTTTGTGGTGACTGTATAGTAGGAATATGCAGATGATAGACTGACAAATTGGAGCGTTGTGTAATCTCATGCTGTGGTACACTGGTTGGTATTTTTATGAGCAACTAGGCGGATTCTCACTTGGTAAGAACTTCTGGGCGTTACGGGAATATTGCCAACCGGTTCCTAGCCCAAAATTTGGGTTTACCCACTGACATTTTATGAACCCAAGACTCGGGAGATATGCTACAAGTTACACATGGAACTTTCTCACCTGCTGAAAAGCAAGGGAATAACGAGCAGGCTGCTTTGAATGAAGGATTCTCCACACCTTTAGCTGGATTTGTGTTGGCTATTCTGATCACTTCGCAACAAAATAGATGAGTTGCAGTTTCGCTTCACAGGAACTTGGTACCATCCCAAAATTCCAGACATCGCCACAGAGCTAGCAGAATAAGAGCTTTTCAGATTGGTCTACGACGCAGCAGCCACTGATAAAATAAACCGTAGAGGTGTATGTTTTGTTTCTATGTGACTAAGGGCTGGTGTAATGATATTACAGTCATTACTAAATCCTGTTCACCCAGTTTGGAATTATTGATGAAAAACTGCAGGCGATTCTGTTCACCCAGAGAATCCATTCTTCTTGTGGGTGTTTACATTCCACCGCAGGCACATCCTGATATCACGTAACAACTTTTAGCCGAACAGATTACTGTTGGAGAACAAATACGATTCCACTATATTCATCATGGGTGACTTTAACCATGCTAATCTTAGATCCGAACTCCCAAAATACCACCAGCTGTTTGCTGTCCCACCAGAGGAGAACAGATTCTTTATCACTCCTGCTCTGCAAAGAGCCATATCACACACACACACACACACACACACACACACACACACACACACACACACACACTGGTGTGCAAAACTCAGTAACCGAGATAATGCAGGGGTTAACCTGATACAAATATAGACACAAACCAACCAAGAAATAATTTCAGAGGTGGACACTGTATCTTTTCAGGACTTTTAAGAGGCAACAGACTGGGACTCTCATCCAAGGATGCAAAACGAGGATGAGGTCTGCATTCCTAATAAAACTATTGTCAAAAATGGCAAATATAAACCATGATTTACCAAGGAGCTATGGTCTTATACTAGGGTATCCTACAGGAACTTTGACAGAAATGTGTAAACCATGACCAAGTACACACTCAATAAAGCCATCCACAATGCAAAGAAGAACTACTGGATTGAACAAAACCTCAGTAAATATGACACAAGAGCTGTCTGGCAGGGATTACTGTCTAACACATTCTACAGATAAAAACACCCCTAATCCCCCAAACTCCCAGGACAATTAAAGTGTTTTACACAAGATTTCAATCACAATGCCTTCCTCTTTCAGACTCCCAGGACAGTTAAATGTTTTACACAAGATTTCAATTACATTGCATCTCCCTTTCATATCCACCTCAGCCATGACTTTTCAGCCCTCCACCGCCCGTCTCCCTTCCAATAGGCCAACCCTTTACCCTGATTGCTCAGTTTAGCCGCTTCTCACCAAACCCACCACTCCACTTCCCAATTCTGAGCAAAATGTCCAGTTCCTCTTCAAAAGACAAAACTTCTGCAAAGCTCAAGGTCCAGACATGGTGTCTCCTGCTGCCATCAGACACCAGTATTCACAGACATTTTCAATCAGTCTCTGAACCTACACAGAGTCTCCACTTGCTTTACATCAGCTGCCATCAATCCAGTTCCTAACACGTCCAGTATTTCCATCCTGAATGACTATAAACCAGTCACACTCACCTCAGTGGTGATGAAAACATTCTTAACGCCTAGTCCTCTGCTACCTCAAGGCTTCCATTTAACGCCTTATGGATCCTTTGCAGTTTGCATACAGGTCCAAATGATCAGCGGAGGGTGCTGTCAACACAGGCCTCCACTAAATCTTGCAGCACCAGGACAAAAACAGACATCTATGCTAAAGTCCTGTTTGTGCCTTATATACAATCATCCCACCTACTCCACAGCAAACTGACCCACATAAGGTCGATCGCTTTGTCAGGTATTGGATAACAAACTTTCTCACCATCAAGAGACAATACATCAATACACCACCAAGCTGACCCTCTCTCAGTCAGCACACTTGCCTCCCAGCTCCTGTGCTGTTCTCTCGTTTTACTCCTTGTACATCGGTGACTGCATCTCTGGTGATCTGTCAAAATCATCAAATTCACAGAAAACAGAACAGTGGTTGTACTCATCCCTCACAATGATGAAACCAACTACTGGAGGGAGCTTGACCATTTTATCATGATGTGCAAGCAACAATCTGGAGCTCACCACAGTGGAGATAATGGACCACTGAAAAAAAAAAAAAAGAAATCCTCAAACAAACTCCCTCTGGCAGTTAATTACACTGCTGTCACTCAGGTGGAATCATTCAGGTTCCTGGCTACCACTATCTCAAACACACTAAAATAAGACAACAATATCACTAGCCTAGCCAAGTAAGCACAGCAACAGCTGTTCCTCCTACAACAGAAAAAAAAATACTCCCACACATCCTGATTCAGTTCTACAGAGCCCTCATAGAGAGCATCCTGACCACATCCATCATGGTCTGGTATAACTCCATGACTGCATGCTCCAAGGCCAAGATACAAAGAGTTTTGTGCCCAGCTCAGAGGGTCACTGGCTATGCCCTGCCCTCTGTTAAGGATCTGCATAGCTCTGGAGCCAAGAAACCTGCATGGAAGATTGTGGATGATCCCTCCCACCCAGAACATCCTGTTCATAAGTCTCCCCCCAGCACAGCTGTACAGGTCTATCAAGA
Source organism: Hydrocynus forskahlii (assembly GCA_037974365.1). NCBI lineage: Eukaryota > Metazoa > Chordata > Actinopteri > Characiformes > Alestidae > Hydrocynus > Hydrocynus forskahlii. The sequence continues at coordinate 13,937,538 of JBBPCX010000141.1, forward strand.
CTAAGATGTTTTGTGAACTGCATGGAGAACACCAAGTAAAATCCCTAATACATGTAACGTGACTATTAAAGGTGATTCTGATGACTTACTGTCGAAGTTCGAATATGATATTTTATCATTATTGTGATAAACTTTGTCATGGTATGCTTTTATGCTTTTCTGGGCATATTGTAAATGGCGTCAGTACACTGTTCGTAAAGAGAAAGCAAAATTGGTCTTGTTTAATTGGATGAAATGCCATGCAGTGTAACAGCTCAGATTGTAAAAATTATTTTCTCCACAAAAATGTAAATATTTTGAAACAAATTGTGTGTACTGATAAAGTCTTGCTCTATATGCCCACATCTAATCCAAGTGTTACGCAGTGAAGAGTGTAGGATATCAGCTCATGTCAATGTCAACTGCTGGTTTAAATAACCGGGCTGGCATCGATGTTTATTTTGAATGTAATCACTACCCATGTCATATAATTACAAAAATAACAAATAAAAAGGTTACACGTTCAGGTTTTTCTTTGTTTATTTTCTGCTGCATTTTAACATAATTGTTTTGACACTGTTGAAATGTGCAACATAAATTAAGCCTAATATTGTATTAATAGTTCTTCAGTGCCATCAGACACATGCAGCATCACATTAAACAACCATTCATTCATTCATTCATTCATTCATTTTCTGTAACCAATTAATCCTTTCTAGGGTCGCGGGACATTAAACATTCATCACATTATAGATTAGAAACACTGACGAGCAAAGCAGACACAGATGTTCACAGATGGTACAAGACAAAATCATAGATGATATTTGCAAGGTTGGCAGAGAGCGGTGTTCAGAGACCTTCTTGCTGGAGGAAGATGTTTCAAAAATGGGATATCATGGTGGGCAGGGACCCAGACCGCCTCCTAGAGGGCATCAGCTTGAAGAGGTGGTGAGCAGGGTGATGTCGATAACAGGTTTTTTGGGAGATTTTTGCTTTGTGATACAGTGATGAGGGGTATCAATAATCTTGGATTAATTCTTGATGCACTGCAGTTTTTTTGCATGTGTGACTGTCCATTATGGATGAGGCGAGTATCATCTCAGTGGTGGCTGCGTAGAACCGAAATAAAATACTTCTTTAGGTAAACTATTCTTTTAAGGTGGTCAGTGTTGATGTTCCATTTGAGTGGACTGCTCGTGGAGGTGTCGGAGATGGTTTTTGGTTCTTCTGGATTATATATCGGGGGAACATTTAATACAGATACACAGGAGAGTGCACTTCCAAAAAGATTTTATTGTCACCAGTAGTATCTAGAACTGTGATTAGCGTTTGTGTTCAGTAAAGATGGTTTGAGAGTATATTTACAGCTTGGTCAAATTTGATTTTGTCTTTGCACACACATATGCACTCGTGGCAACCCTAAAACCACAGAGCCCCACCACATAACAAACCCCAAGCCTAACTCCTGGTTATAAAGTTAAGTAAAATGGCCCTTTATTGTCACACGTGAACAAACCACTCCACACCACACCGTGTGAACAGTATGAAATTCTTTCTCTGTATTTAACCCATTCGTCAAGTGAAGCAGGGGGCTGTGCCCGGGGAGCAGTGTGTGGGAATGGTATCATTGCTCAGGAGTACCTCAGTGGTGCCACTAGAAGTCTTGGGATTTGAACCCACGACCTTCTGCTTGCAGGGGCCACTCCCTAACCACTAGGCCACCAGCTGTCAAATTATGGTTGTGTCACCTGTATATGTAAGAATGGTGCCTAAGCTGTGTTAGGACGTCAAGTGAGTTGTGTAGTGAGTGAAAAGAGCACAGCTCTGAGGACACTGAAGGTCAGAGGGTGAGATATAAGACTACTGAAGTAAAGTGGCCCCTTATTGTCACACATGATCACACCGCACCACAGTGTGAACAACTTTTTCTGCATTTAACCTATTCACCAAGTGAAGCAGGGGTCTGCCACCAATGAGGGTGGCCCGGGTAGCAGAGTGTGGGGATGGTACCTTGCTCGAGGGTACCTCAGTCGTGTCACTAGTAGTTCAGGGATTCGAACCCATGACCTTCTGATCTCAGGGTGAACTCCCTAACCATTAGGCCACCAGTTTATTCTTCTTAACCCTCTGATTTCCTCGAATTCACTAGCATATGCTGGGGTCAAAGTTCTAATCCACCAGTTTATTTGAAGACATTTACCAGGTTCAATATACTGAATTTTAATCTGAAGTCAATGAAAAGGATGCTGGCATTAGGCAAAATGAGGGGGAAAGCCTTATAACATCACCCTTGTTAGCAAAATGATCAAAATGCATCCCACTTGTTAACCTGCAGGACTGAAAGCATCCCCCTTTTTAATCTGCCTGACAGATCGGTAAATCAAAATCATTACTGAGTTCCTTGGTTTCAGCACCTTTATTTTGAGAGTAAACCTAACATTGGTCTCAACCCAGAAATTAAATTTAACAGTACATTTAATCCAACTCCTGCACTAATCCTAACCCTTATCCTGACAGCATTGAGAATTAATACCAGATTATGTGTAGAAAATACAATTGAAGTGAAATCAAAGTACTACTAGTAATAATAATGATGATATTATTATTATTATTATTATTATTATTATCATTAACAATAATAACAACAATATCATCATCGTCATTTTTATCACCACAATCATAATCATAACCATAATTCTATAAAACCACACATTAATAAGTACATTCTTCTTCTTGTTGTTCTCCTTGTTCTTCTTATTATTATTATCAGAAAAATTATATAATTATGTATTAGGAATTATTGCTATCGTTCAGCTGTTGTTACCTGTTGGTTCAGATATTTTGCCGTCCCACTGTGATGGACAAATGAAACTTTTGGGCCTTTCGGAAAAGGCGTCAATCTCCATCTGTCTGGATCCTGTGTGGGCCACACCAAGGCGTTTGGCCCGCCGTTGTCAAATATGGCGCAGTGCAGATCAGCTGCCTTTCGGAGGCGGAGCTTACATGCTGACTTTTTGGGCCTGGTGCGCGTCTGTCTGCTGGTGTGTGTGTGATGTCGCCTCTCTGTAATGTTCCCGGGGGGGATTGCTAACGTGGCTCAGGTGGCTGTGTGTGCTGCTGCTGTGAGTGTTGAGTGATGGATACCCAGCAGGTCAGAAGGCTCTCCTCGGACTCATATAAGTTTACGGCCCCATTCCCCCCCCCCCCGGTCAGTAAATTAGATATTTTATATATATATATTTATAAATAAAGGAAGGTGTCTAGACCGCAGGCCTACGACCACAGTGATCAACCAATTTGTCTGTGACACCTCTGTCACTGGGGAGCTTTAAAGGTCTGGAAAGCTAGCTTACTGTAAATTACTCCGCTGCCTGCTATGAAGGGTGGGATAGGCCAAATCAGAGCAGATTGTGTTTCGGGCCCCCTGTTGGATAAGCAGCGACTTTCCTGGCCCACGGGTGCCAGGCTAGCATTACAAAAGCTGCACCGGGCACTGGGCTCCCATCTGGCGCTTCTTTCCTTAGGCTTCTTTTTCTCTTTTTTCCGGCGAAAATCCTTTCCTTTTGTCCGCCCCGCTCTGCCGCTTCTTCACCGAAAATACTCCTCTCATGTCCTGCTCGTCTTCATTAGAGTCTCGCGGCTGCTTTCTCTTCCTCCTCTGCTGAGAGCTTGGGAGAAAGCGGAGTGGCAGCTAAAGCCGCATGCAGCCGTGACATATCTCATTGCCTATCATATGGGAGCAGAGACATGAGAGGCACTTTTTTTCCTTTTTTCTTTCTTTTCCCCGAAACTGAGCTTAAGTTCAGTTCAGAAAAGCATTCCCGGGTGAATGGTGGAGGCGGCTCGTTCTCGTCTGCTTTGTGAATGAAAGGAAACTTGGAGGGGAAAGTTTCGTCTTCCGACTGCGAGAATGATCTGTTTAACATTGTATTTGAATAACAATAGCTCCAAGCCTTGAAGTCTTACAACTCTGGAAGGGGTCCAACCCCTATGAGGCGCTACACGCTGAACAAAGTATGTAAGATGTGTTTGACAGCTTTCAGGACTGGGCAACGCATCAGTGCGAGTGCCCGCAAAGGCACAGATCAGCACATCAACAGTATCCACAGGCATTTTAGTTGTTTTTGCTATTTGAATGTCTTGCTATTTGACTAATCAAATACGATGTTGGATATCCCAATGAGCAAAATGTATTATATTTTGAATTAAAAGGGAAAATGAAGAAGATTAACAATGATCACACTAGCAACTGACTGATAACATGATTTATGTACCAAATGCATGTTAATGTTGTAATTAATGTTTATTGTTTATATTTTCTATCCTCTGTTTATTACTTTTTAAAAGAAAAAGTGGTATTGGTCAACTCCTATGTAAATGACCTCCCTTCTGATAGGCAATTAAAAATGCAGTTCAGGCTAAAACACCCCCTATGTAACTTCAGCATCAATCTACTGGCTGAATGGATATGTAAATACATTGGTTTTGTGACATCACAAAAACAGTCTATCCGAAACAGGCTGTTTTTGCAGCCTAGTTTCTCTGTGAGTACATGTGGACTGGTGTTTTTCAATTTTCTAACAACAGCGGTTTTCATTTATTTTGAAAAAGTGAAGAATACTTGGCTTCCCATTATATGGGCTCTTTAATATGAGATACATTATCTCTGTATTTCTACAGAACATGACAAAATAAATGATTTATTTCATTCTATATTCCAAACCACAAATAACTTTAGACGATCCTAACGAATACCAACACTCAGCAAGCTCAACTTTGAACTTATGATTAATGACTTCTTGTACTGTGAAATGTGTTTTTTTTGTCACCCTCCGTCAATCCATTCTACCGCCTGCTAGTCGTGATGGTTGAAGAGCATCTACCATTGTCTCTCTCTCACACAAACACTCACTTGCAGCCATATATATATATATATATATATATATAGAGAGAGAGAGAGAGAGAGTGTGTCCTGCTCCAGAACCTTCTTCCTTTTCCAAAGAAAAGGGCGGAGACAGGCTCTGATAAGAGCTGACAGGCCAGTAATGACGAATATAAATGAACAGGGCGCAGGGCAAATGCTAATGCTTTAAAGCACAATGGGCAAAGTGATTAAAAAGCACCCGGGTGCCTTTTATCTCATGGCTTCGCTCATCCTGGGAGGACTCTTTCAAAGGCCTGTTTCAAATCCCTCAGACTTCTTCCATCACTCATCTTCACATCTTTTTTTTTTCCACCCCAAAAGAGGTGGCCAAGGCTTTGATTGAGCTCCACTAGCTGCGATTCTGTTGCTCGGTCCAAATCGACACCTTGACTTTTTTTAGCTTGGCGGAGGTGTCATTTTTCTCGTTAGCACCCAGACTCTTATGGGACTGCTCGTGGATGAAGAGTCTCCAGGGGAGGTAGAGAAGTGTTTTCAGGTGTGTTTTCTTGCTTACATGCATAAGCTATAGAAATATTTTGTCAGCAAGGGAGTCCTTTAGCTGTGGCTCGGCCCTAATAGATCTTGACAAGTGGTATCGAGGGACTTTCGCTCGCAGTGTACAGAATCAAGGATGGAAAAACTCCAAGGCTCCACATTTCAGCATTCACACTGACTGCCTTGTGTCCCTCAGCAGCTTGAGTTCTTGACTAGGTCTAGAATGCTTCTCTAAAAGACAAACATCTACATTGGCAGCTTGAGGCGCTTAGAGTTATGGCAACAACGTATAGTCGATAATTATTGAGTGGTTCATTTGAATAAATATTTGAAAATGGAAAAACCATTAAATAACATTAGCTACTGCTATAAAACCACACATTTTCAAGAAAAATGTTATGTTGTCACAACGAGCAGCACAGTTCCAGATGCCAGAATCCTTTGGGAGTTCATGAGACTCCATTTCTATTTGATTCATTTTAATTCCACTCTGAATAACCATCTCCTCTGGATTGCTAGCTAACATGTTATCTCTCAGAGAAAGAGAGTGCAAGAAAAACACAAGAGCAACAAAACAACATGACAGCATTTAGTGCAGTTGACAGCTACATTACTAGTTTGGATGAATACATTATTATGATAGATACTGTATTCAAGTAGTGGAATCGTTACGCGTTCAAAAATGCAGCAATGCAGAATAGAGGTAGAGAGCAATCAATAATAGTTATGTAAATATACCAGCAGCAGGACAGAGAATGTGCGGTGTATTATAATAAATGGAGAGATTTTACATAGGCAGTTGAGGTGCAGGTTGTTTGTTTAAGGCAGAACAGTTGAGTGTGTTTATGCGTTGTGTTAGGAGGAGAAAGTTCCGGTGCTTGTGTGTGGGGAGGTACAGATTATGTTTCAGTTCTGATTGAGGAGTCTCATGGCCTGAGGCAAGAAACTGTTTTCCGTTCTGGAAGTGGAAGCCCCTGTGCTATGAACCCTTTTGCCAGACGGAAGAAGGGAGAAGAGGGTGTGTGAGGGATGTGTGAGGTTATCCACAATGCCGGAGGCTGTGCGGGTGCAGCGTGTGATGTAAACGTCCGTGACAGATGGAAGAGAGATCCAGATGATCCTCTCAGCTGTCCTCACTATCCTCTGTAGGGTCTTGTGATCTGAAATGGAACAATTCCCGTACCGAACTATGATCCATCTACAGAGAATGCTCTCTATAGTTCCTCTGTAGATTGTTGCGAGGATTTAGTGGGGGAGGTGTACTCTCCTCAGTTTCCGCAAGAAGTAAAGAGTCTGCTCAGCCCAACAGGTTTTAACTGACATGGTCATGGCATTGTGTATAGGATCGAGTACAACAGTGTAGCCAGTAGTAAATCTTGGGTCTGAAACTGATAAAGAGCTAGGAGATATCGGACACAAATTGTGAGTCAACAGGCTACAGCTTTCAGCTGCTTCACGAGGGGTTTCTGGAATGGCCGGTGAGCGTAAAGCAAGTCAGGTACGCATGAAAATAAACAAGTGTGCTATAAAAAGTAGTCAATGGGATGTGACTGTTTCACCAAAAATACAGCTTTTCATGTCCTCATTTGTATTGCAAACTACATGCCACAACCTTTCCCTACACACCGCTAGAGCGATGTCAGTGACTTGCCATTTCTGTCCGCATTATAATGCCGTGCCTTGAACAGGTTTTGTGGATGTGTCAATCACAGCCCTCCAGAGAGAGCAGACCCCCTGCCACTTGAACACTTACTCGGCAGAGTGTGTGTGTGATGCTTAAATCTGATGCTGAGTTACAGGGGCAGGACCCCTGGAGCTTTTTGATCTGTAGGCCAGCTCAAAGCCAATTTAATCTTTTTTTTTTTTTCTTTTTTCATAGTGCCTGAGAGCAGGTTGTTGCCATTCTAAGAAAATATAGTATTGCAGAAACAGTAAATTTACAGGAAGGAAAATATTTCCCTAACTCATTCTTACATACATATTTCAGGCATTTCATTAAACCCAATGGCAGGTGAAGTGAATAACTTCGACTGTCTCGCTGCAAAGGCACCTCCTGAGGGGTAGGACATAGTCAGCAACAATTGAACAGTCAGTTCTTGAAGATAATTGGTTGAAAGAAGGAAAAAGGACAAGCGAAAGAATATTAAAGACTTTGACAAAGGTCAAAGCATCTCTGAAATGGCAGGTCTTGTGGGGTGTTCCTGGTGTACAGTCGTTAGTACAAACCAAAAGAGGTCCAAGGAAGGACGATTGATGAGACAGTGTGTTCCGATCACACGGTGCATTGCCCATGTAGTGTCCACCACTGCAAGTGTGTATGGTGGGCACATGAGCATCAGAGATGCCATGGGGCGATGGATGATTCATCATGTTTTCTTCAACATCATGGGAACGGTGTGGGTTCATAGCTTACCTAGGGAAGAAATGGCACAAGCATGCACTATGGGAGAGACAGTGTGATGCTCTGGGCAAAGTTCTGCTGGGAAACCTTGTGTCCTGGCATTCATGTAGATGTTATTTTGACGCGTACTACTTACCTAAACATTGCTGTAGACAAAGTACACCCCTTTATGGCAAAGCTCCAGCTTTGCCAGAATGAAAACCTGCCACAAGGACCCTTTGCGGAGAACCCCCTTTTAGTCCATTTGAAATTAAATGTTCAGAGAATGCGAAGGGCAGCTTGCATTTCCAAATTGTATAAAAGGAAGTAAATCAACAGATAACAAATGTGCATGCTTTTCATATGACAGTCATGAATTCTGGTTAATGTGCTAATGGGATGTTTTAATACCTGCCTTTTTACAAGCTTACCACCTAAGCTAAGTCACATGGCGCTGTGCAAAATACATTATAAATAGGGTGAAGGCCTAATGTTTGACTTCTGCTTGTGTGTCAAATGGATTGAAGCCCTACAAATCAGGTTTACATCAGGAAATATTATCCACATTAAAGTTTAACTCATCAACCACAGTTCACTGGAGTATGTGTGGCTTTCACTGATATAGCACACACTAATAAAGCCCTCGCATGACAGACAGACAACTGAAACCTGCTTACGTTTACGCCACCTTGAAGCAGAACAAGTGACAGCAAGTTATTCGAATTAAAGGTTGTTTCTAACTGGATCGCATCAGCAGTTTTGTCTGATTATTTGTCATTATTCTCTTTCTCATCCAATTATAAACTGTTGATAAACACCTCGATCGCTTGATGAAGTCTTTTCACTTTTCTTTCGGTTTTTTTTTTTTGTTTGTTTTCCTGCTAGGACGAGCTAAATGTCAGAGGACCCATAGAAATCTGAAAGTGATTAGTCACAGGATTGGGGAGGCCTCGGCTCATAATTAAAATTAGAGTGATTTGAATATTTCATTACGAAAAAAGTTATCAGTAAATTACATTTCCATTGAAAAGCGGCCAGGGTTGACCTCTTTGACCTCCACTTTCACAGAGGGCCCTTGAGAGCTCAACAACAGACCCGGGTGAAGGAGAAGGGGTCCCACGAGTCTCAGGGGTCATTTAAATCCCTTTAATTACCAAACCAAGGGAGCTATGCCTTGGGGGAACGTGCTGTTTAAGTGTAGGCCATTCCTCTGTGGACACGAGGGGGAAAAGTTTCATTCGCAGGTATTTTTTTAAGAGACAGCAGTAATGTCCCTTCAGGGCATGGGGCAGGAGGAAGATGAATGCAGCTCCTATTAGGACGAATTGCTTGGCTATGTGGACTCTCAGGAGGAAGTCTCGTTTCAAAGGGGACAAAGCGGTTTCAGGCCCAGCCCAGCTGGGCTCCTGTGCTGACAGTGGTCGCAGAGGTGTGTTTGCGGGCATCCAAGATGAATGTTTTTCTTTTTTCGGTTTAATATGGTCAAGTGCTGCAGGAGGGCTGTGGTGGAATTTCCTTCAACAAAACCTTTTTGTGTCACAGTCCTCCAGCTACCTAAAGACCTTTTATTGGATGGCTTTGCAAGTGCTGTAGTCTGTGAAGTAATGTGAGGATGAGCTAAATGTGCAAGCGATAAGAAATGTAGAAATAGCTTTTCTCCCCTTCTGTGTGTCTCTCAAAATAGGATCTACAAGACTTTACCAATGAGCCAGTTTTTGCTTTGTTTTGTCAAAACATTACTAATTGGAATTGTTTATGCACAACTATGAATGACAAGCTTTAATGAGAATGCTGTCTAAGCATTCATGTACAGTTTCATTACATTGCATTGCAATCGTTTGGCAGACGCTTTTATCCAAAGCGGCTAACAATATGGGGACAGTTTCAGGACAGTGAGAGAACCAAAGGAGAGTATAAAGTGATAAATCTTCATGTAAGTGTAGTGCAAGAGGATCTCTGAACAGATTTTTGAAGCTAGAGAGGGATTCTGCTCCTCTTGTCAGCTTAGGCAGCTCAATTAGACAGTTAATATCCACTCTCTGGCAAAGCTGGGTTAAGTAAACAGGAGTGTGTTTGTGGGCCAGTAACATATTTGCCCACAAATACCTGGTGAGCAACTTCGTAGGGTACACCTACTTTGTACGTACACTCATTGTCCACTTTCTCAGCCCCACAATTACAGTTACAGTTACAGAGATTACAATTACAGACCGCAGTTCATGTATTTCTGTATTTGTTATTCCCTTTTACCCTGTTCACCACAGGCCAGGACTCCCAGAGGACCACCAGAGAGCGAGTGCTGTCCGAGCGGTGGGTCACTGTCAGTGGCAGTGACATGGTGGTAGTATATCAGTATTTTAGTGTGTGTGTGTGCGCGCGCTACATGCAGTGGATCACACACAGCCGTGTCCCAATTCGGCCCTGCTATCTAAACATCTATATAGTGGTATATAGTGACTTTATTTGGTTGGTGCACCATTCTCAACAAAGGAGTGACACTGACATGGAAGCGGCATGGTAATATGTATGGTGTTGTTTTTAGCACATCAGGCACAACATGTTAGTGTCCTGCTAGGCCAAGGGTGGTCCACTTCCCCAAGGGATCTATCTAAGAGTGAATCTGTAGTGAAAGCTGACCATAACTAACACAAGCTATGCATAGAAAGATGTTCTCGGACTGTATGCCAACATGGTGTAGGGGTTGGGTGCTTATTGTATGGGGACACATTGTACGCAAGTAACGCTGTACTCAATTAACCTGATGTCAGTGACGCGCATTAATAAATGACACCGTTTTTTTTTTTTTTTTTTGCTTTGACCTGAAATGGCAAGTACAGCAAAGGTAGTGTTCTAAAAGAGGCAGCCACTGAAGGCCATCTTTTAGCTCCCTTTATCACTGTGGTTGGTTTTTTTTTGTTGTTTTTTTTTCCCGAATTAACGATGTATCATATAATATGATAATATCGAGTGATGACAAATTAAAATTGAAAATATGTGAAAGTCAGGCAATGAAAGCACCCAGAAAGGCACAACCTAGAGTAAATTACTGTTTGTATCTCTCCTGTCTCAGATAATTGCTTGCCGAGAGGACGGCGTTAATTTGCGAGATCGAAATGGAGCAGAATGTGTTTTGCCTGGAATGAAGTCACAGTCAGAAATCCTTAATTGCATTATAGCAAAGGTTTCATTCAGGTCATTGACACACTATAACTCAACGGTTTTATGCTTCAAGTACACAAAGAGCGAGTGTTGTTACACTGGTAGAACACCAACAGTGAACTGACGTAACAGCCTTGCGTCTGTCTCGCTTCCTTCGTTTAAAACTCAGACTTTGATAAAAGGTGCAAGTAACCTTGCAGAGGGAAAAGAAGCAGCAAGAAAGGCTTTCACGTTATCACATCAACCAACAGTCTTAATTCTTCAAAAGATTATCTTAGTTTATTGTTCTGTGCTGCACATGGAAGCTTCAGCATTTGAACAATTCAATATTTCCATTCTCTGCTTCTTAAAGGATTATTTTGATCTCTTTGGGTTTTAGGTTTTCTTGTCAGTTTTTTGGCGCGTGTCTCTGGTTTCTTTCATACACAGCTTGTCCAACTTGATCAAATCTGTAAACAGGGCCAAAAATTAATAGAGACTAATAGCCACCAACAGACATTATGTCGTTTGCGTAATGCTAATTCACTTTCATCATTGTTGCTAATTCACTTTCATCATTCTTTTTCTTTTACTAAATGATTCTGAAACATCAGGCTGCTGTTTGGTACTTCTTTCATCCATCCACCAAAGTACTTCATGTGTAAAAACCATTAATATACCATGACTGTTGGACCCAGGCCTTCCATTTGTCAAACACTGCTACATAGAACTGATGACCCTGGCATAAACATGTCATGCCCGATGTCATAAGTTGTCATGAGTTGTCATGACAGATTATGTCTATTGATATAACAATGCCATATTAGCTTTATGGCACACTACATGTAACACATAGCATGATGACAACTGGTAACTCTCTAATGGTAATGGTTATATTAATGCACTTAATTTGTCCTGATAATTCATGACAGCATACAACATCTCCCATAACGTATTTATGACATGGTTATGTCAGTGTTATGCTGGAAGGTTGAAATAAATCCGCCTCTATTATAATGCTAATTAAGCATCTTCATGAGCTTTCTATTAGTATATTAGTGCCAAGCTTGGACTTTTGAAATTTCCAAGTCAGTTCTAAGACTTCCAGAAGGCATTATGAAATTGTTCTTACCCATTGCAAATTAAAATGTGATTGCTTAATTCGAATTTCACTTCCTCACCCTTGAACCCTTAGAGTGGCAACGAATGCTAAATTGTCATCCTACGGCCAAACAACTCATCATATGGAAGTTCCCCTGGTTTATGTTAATGCTCAAGGTGTCAAATGTCATGCTGAGCTTGTTTGGTGTGCCATGCTGAGCATGTTTGGTGTTTCTATGTCATGTAGACCCAAAGTTATTGTAATTTTAAAAAAATGTAGTAATACAGATAATATTGCTAAGTTATAAAAAATAAAGATGCCCAAATTTGTTTTATTTCAGATCTTAGAAACAAACCAAAAAAAGACAACATCTTTGAACCCAGGAGGAACTTTCAGGATAGTTTCCGCCCACAAGTGGGTGGGGAAACCCCGCAGAGGGAGGGGGTCCGGAGAGCGTCCGAGTGGCGGCACGCCAAGCGAAAGCGCAGCAAATGGCGAGCGTGTAGAAAAACAAACACCTGATGTTTTTAAACTGTTTTTATTTGTTGATATGAGATTTTACTAATACACTCCGAGTTCAAAGGGCCTTTTAATGTTGGTGATTACTCTCATTTGTTAGGTTATATGACCTCTGAAAGCCTAGAAGGTCCCCAATGATTTCCCTGGGGTAAAAATATTCTGATGGACATTTTTTGGCATTAAAGACAACCCAACTTAGTCAAGAAGAAAACTGTTTTCTCCAAATGACAAAAACCAATATGTCCTTTTATGAGCGCTCCATTAGGAGGTCCATCAAGTTACGCACTAGAGCTCCAGTGGGGACAGGGGAAATTAACCGAGAAGATAATGACAATCGTTGAATTTTTCTTCCAGACGATAGAATGCTCAGGAGTATTATATTCTTAATAAGACTAAATTTGTTATCGCTGGAGTACATTGGTTTCACCTTACACACTCCAGGAGGAACAGAGGATACTGAGATCAATTTTTAGACCATAATGGAATTAATATCTGTGTGATATCAGGTTGTCAGAAGTTTATTACTGTCCAGAAGAAAGTCACACCAAAGTTATGAGAATCTGTGCATCAATATTTACTACTTTTAACATATTTTGCACCATAATTGATTTTTTTTTCTGTGTAGCTTTGAATAATTCTTCTTGAAGATATATTGTTGTGTGCAAAAGTTTATGTGCTCCTCTTCAAACTATACGTTTTATTGCTTTTCCATTTTCAACCAAACCAAAAAATACAGAAAACTAAATCTTGTCCATTCACAGTGTGGCTCTAATTAATTACTGCATTCAAGTGTACCCTTACTTCTAGTGAAGCGCTATTTTAATGCTTCAACATACCAAGACATTCTGGACAACACCATGCTTCCAACTTTGTGGACCCAGTTTGGGCAAGAACATTTTCTATTCCAGCACGACTGTGCCCCAGTGCACAAAGCTAGCTCAACCCTATCCAGCACCTTTGGGATAAACTGGAACGGAGAATGCGAGCCAGGCCCTCTCGTCCAACATCAGTGCCTGACCTCATAAATGCTCTGCCGAATGAATGGGCACAAATTCCCCTCAGAAAAACTCCAAAATCTTGTGGAAAGCCTTCCAAGAAGAGTGGCAGCTGTTCTAGCTGCAAAGAATCAGAATCAGAATCATCGATTCCATATTATACGTGTTTGAATGCATAGTATATGTGTTTGAATGCAATGTCATTAAAGTCCCTGCTGGTGTAATGGTCAGGTGTTCCAATACTTTTGTCCATATATAGTATGTGTAGTCATATTGTATATTGGATACAAGCATTCAGTGTTACTTAGCCTTGACTAACAACCAACACAAACATGCTGTGAATGACTCATGAAGGCATTGTTCATTATCCTACATTGTGGTCTTATGACTGCATTAATTTATTTACTGGATTGCACCACTTGTGCATGTGATAGTGTTTCTAAGCGCAAATGCACATTACAGCCCAAACAAGTGGCGCCTGCAATGCCATATCACACTATATCTGTAATGGGAGCAGATGCTCTCGCTCTTAGACAGTTAATAGTGCGTTCTAAAGTTAATTTCCCTCCATACGTCCTCCATCAATATGCAATTAAGTGCAGAGGAAACAAAAACTCTCAGACCATCAAACACCCCCTCCACCATACACCACTACTCATTTTTAATCAAATAATTGCTGTGCCGTGTGAAAGTGCCAGACAGATTTAGATGTAAATGCAGCACGTGGAAAAAAAAACCCAAACATTTTTTCCTCAACCATTTTCACAGAGTAGTCCCTCCTTCCCCCTCTTGTAAGTATTATCGATCACATTTCATGGATGCTGCCTCTGTGGGGTTCTCTTTTAACCCCGTCCCCTGATTTCACACGCTGTTTCTCATCCCTTCATCATTCCTAAAGCTGAAACGGGGCCAGCTCAGGCAGCAGGTAGCCATATTTCTCTCAGCTGGGTGTTCTCTAAGCATCTTTCTAGTGATAATGTAATCAATGGAATATTTGGTGCCCACCGATGATGGCGCATCGACTCAGGTGAATTAAGAGCGGTTTAAAATAGCATTGAATGCAGATGTGATAAAGCTCTTTCTCCATTTTGTTGTCCTGTCCCTGCAGTCAGTGAAGTGACCAAGGCCATACTGTTTTGCCTCCATGTCTTTTTTCCCCATAGGAAATGTTTTTTAAAGTACTAGCTCGGTGAAAAACACATTTGGACAATTTCCTTTTACCCAAGATGCAATCAGTCAGCCAAGATGTGTTTGATGTCTGAAGTCTACTTCTTTTGTTTTGTACTCGAGCTAGAAGTAATGAAGCCCTAAAATAGCTTGACTTAGCAACTAGAGATGGTCAGTTTTGATGTCTTTACAGCCAGAATGGATGCTTTTTGGGCAAAATGAATAAAAAATGAAATAATAATAATAATAATAATAATAATAAAAACAAATATAACATAACCCTACCCAACAATAACAAGAAACATGAGAACAACATTAATCAAACCATTAACAGGTATTTAACATAAAGCAAATACAAGGAGATCACATTGATTTGGAGGCCGTGAGCAGGTCAGTTCCAAAGGATCAAAGTGAGCAAGCAGGAGTGCGTGGGTGGACTAATTCAGTTGGGGTGGGGTAGATCCATGTAGAGCCTTAAACGTAATACGAAGCAGCTCTTTATTACTCAGTGGATAATGTAAGCCACTGTGTGAGCTAAGTGAACTCATGAACACAATTGCACATTTTTACTATTTTCTGGTGCAATGTAAATAACATTATTTTCTCTTTGACAGGCCAAACTGGCATTTGAAATTCTTAACCCCTTAACCCTTAGAACTCAGATTGTATTAGTAAAGCCTGATTTCAACAAATATGAACAGTGTAAAACAGCCTAAAACTGATGTTTGCTCTCCTACACACTTGCTGTCTGCTGCTCTTTCACTCGGCACTCCGCCGCTCGGCCGCTCTCCGGACCCAAACGCCCCCTGATGGGTTTTCCGGAAACTATTCTGAAAGTTCTTCTGGGTTCCAAGATCTTATTCGTTTTTAAAACTGCAAAAACTGTGGTTCTGTGTGGAACACCAAACAAGCTCAGCATGTCTGACATCTCAATATAAACCTGGTGAACTTCCATCTAAGGAGTTGTTTGGCCATATGATAACAATTTATGCGCTGCCAGCACGGATCTGTGGAGCTCAAGTTGGGACCCAATAACAAACTTTTATTACACACTTCTATGACGTAAGAATAGCTGAGGCAGCTATGTAGTCCATAATGTAGTTATTCATCAATGTGCCTTCATGAGCGGGTTTGAATGACAAATAAATTGATTAAATAGAGTTATCCACTGAAATTAAATCAACAGGCTGTTTAGCACAGTGAGCCCTGCATACTGAAGATATGTGGTAAAGCTACATTAGAAGCTTCCAAGTGCTGTGTAGGTGCACTTACCTGCCTCAAGTTATTTTGCATCATAAAATTGCAACACTGCCAATTCTGACTGCACTGACCTCTAATCCAAACAAAATCCAAGCTTCAAGTTGACTACTGTAGTGATGGTACATACAGGCCTCCTGTCCAGATACAAATAGTGGGTGTAAGACATTCTGTGGTAGTAGCCTAGTGGGTAGAACACTGAACCTGATGACCACAAAAGTTGCAGGTTCAAACCCCACTTTCTACCATTGTGCCGCTGAGCAAGACACTTAACCCTCAGTTGCTCCAGGGGGACTGTCCCTGTAAATAATGAATGTAAGTCACTCTGGATAAGGACGTCTGCCAAATGCCCCCTTTACTTTTACATTCCAATAGGTACTGTGGCCATTTGAGTGAAGGATACTTTGTAAATACCCTGATGACCTTCGTCCAAAGTGTGCTACAGCAATGCAATAGCATAATTGCGCAGGCTACCAAAAGCAGACAATAACAGAACACACTAACCACATCCCCCTTGGCTACTGTGGCTCTATCTGGAGAGCTTTCAAGCCTTCCATTACAGCTGCTTTCAGCCAGGTGATGCTAAATCTAATGAATTAACAAGAAGCACCCTATTTGCTAGCCACACTTTGAGTGCTAATTTAGTTACAGACCTTTTATTTTGAAAGGTTTAATAGGCGAAATGGCCTACCACAGTGTCTAATCCAGATCCTGCACCTTTCCTTTTGTTATCAGTTTAGGGAAACAACATGCCTACTAAACCTGAGGGGGAGGGAAGATTTGGTTAAGGAGACATCAAAGCCCTGTTATTTGCGTGTTAATTTTACACCATTTGAAAATATCAGCTCTCATTTGCATCGTCCATGTGAGAGACAATTTCAATACCTATCTAGCAATGTTTGGGACCGGCGTGTAATTTTTAAGGCATGATGGTAAACTGGTATAGTGCTATGGTCACATGCTGATGGGCTCCAGTGCAGAATTACAGAAGGAAGCGTCTGGCACTAAACATGTCTTGGCTGATCAACTACAGAGGGAATGTGTGAAATTATTTTTCCTTCAGATTATCACTTTTAGTAAGATACGAACCTGGACTTGAATAGTCGTGAATAGAAAAGAAGTACAGTTAAAGAGGTAGCAGATGTAGGCTTGTTTATGGTGCTTCACATCACTTGTGTGGGAAGTATCTGAAACCGCTGGGCAGAGATTTCATCTTCTCTTGTTCCACCGCTTCTCTTAGAGCTGTTATGGGATGTGTTTCTTTTTTTTCTTATGCAGTGACAGGCTGAAGGCTGTGGTGATTACTTGCACAAGCCTCCACATTGAATCTTTAACAAGCTCTGTCTCGCGCTCGCCAGGGTGGCCAGTCCTGTTTTATGATTTAAAACAGCTGCACAGGACCACATTTGAATGTAGAAAGTGGTAACAGCACTCATGGGAGCAGCATCTTGTCTCAGTGTGTTACTGCTTTTTTTTTGGACACATAGTGAAAGGCCAGGCACTGTAGAGACCACTATGTCGATCAACTCCACTAGTTCGCTTCATGGTGTTTGAATCTTCTTCACTTATGCACTAGTTTATTTCCTTCTCCTACTGACATTTGGAAGGTGCACAATCAGAATGAGAAGAGGTTACAGTCAACAGATTTTCGGCCCAAACAAGCAATGGGCAACTGATTATTTTGATTTTGTTCCTGCTGCATCTGTACCAAAATGCCATAGCATAGTTGTGCATGACTTATTGTGCTAAACAGCCTGTCGTCTTTTTGAGGGCATTGTTTTAATATACAGTAGGTATAGAAAGTACCTGAATACTCACTTTTGTTTCTTTGCTGCTTGAAATGAAGACACACATGAATTTCTTTCCAGCTGTATTTAATCAGTGCAACTTATAACATCCAAGTTAAAGATATGGAAGCAATAATAATAAAAAAAAACAATCACTGACATGAATAAAGGATCACCCTCCTCCTAAAATTATTTGTAAACTCAGTCAGGCTAATTGGCTTCCAACTGTGATCAGTTGTAATACTTTTGATTGGTTCAGAAGAAAAACAGCTAATGCTGAAGCCAGTGCTTGGTAGTGCAACTAAAAGCAAATAATCAACTATTGGTGGCAAAGAACTTTCAAAAGATCTCAGGGATGTTGTGGAAAGGCACAAGTCAGGAGGTGCATACAAAGCCTTTAGGAGCACAAGTCTATAATTAAAGAGTGTTGGTAAATTAGTGTTTGGTACTACTTGGACCCTCCCGGATCTGGCCATCTCACCAAACCAGATGGAATAGTGAGGAGGTAACTATTCAGAGAGGCTAAAGGGAGGGTGGCAAGAAAAAAAGCCTATATTCAACATAGACTACATCAAGTCTCAGTTGAGCTTTGCCAAATTGAGCTTTGCCAAATTGAGCTTTGCCAAAACACACTTCTGAGGCCAAGTGGAAGGTGTTATGGTCAGATGAGACCAAAATTGAACTGTTTGTCCTCAACAAAAACAGTACATCTGGTGGAAAGCCAGTACAGCTCACCATCGGAAAAACACCATACCTACAATAAAGCATGGAGGTGGCAGCATCCTGTTGTGAGGGTGTTTCACTGCAGCAGGGACTGAGCCCTTATCAAGATAGAAGGAAGAATGGATGGGGCAAAATACCATCAAATTCTTGAGGAAAACCTACTGCCCTCTGCCAGGAGGTTCACTTTCAAACATGACAATGACTGAAAGCACACAGCAAAACTGGCCACACAGTGGCTAAATCCTATACTAATTCTACCCTAACCCTAAATCCTATACTAATTCTACCCTAACCCTAACCCTAACCCTAAATCCTCTACTAATTCTACCCTAACCCTAACCCTAAATCCTATACTAATTCTACCCTAACCCTAACCCTAACCCTAAATCCTATACTAATTCTACCCTGACCCTAACCCTAACCTTACTTAAAATCTGTAGAATGACTTGAAGAGTCACCATTCAATGTGACTGAGCTTGAACAGTTCTGAAAGATAAGTGGATGTGCAAGGTTGACAGAGAAGTATCCCAACAGACTCAAGGCATTAATTAAAGTAAAAGGTGGTTCTGAACCTGTATCCATCCCTGTGATTGAATTTTTTTTGTTTGTTTGGCTATACATATACGTAACTTTCACTTATAACTTCAAAATTTGTGAATAATTTTGAAGTGAATCAGGCTCATCAAAGTGCAAAATATGTTATTTAAAGTGTGACATATACTAATAGAAAGTTCTGTCAATGGTGGGATCTATGTGTTCATTTAGGCTTTGTTCACAGTGCAGGACAGTAGATTTTTTTCTTAAATCTTTAGACAGTGTTCAGATTTTAATGTAGAAATGACAACATTTGGTTCATATGATGAGTCTTTAGTGATCTGGTAATAATATAGTAATCTAGTAAGGAAACATCTATGAAAACGCTGACTGGGGATGGGTTAACCAGTAGAAAATCAGATGCTTTTATGAGCATGCTCTCTTGAAATATACCATTCCCTAATGATGAATACCTAATAATAACTAATGATTAATATCTTACAGAATGACGGGTCAAACCGGGTCCAGATATACACGCTAAATCAGATTTAAAATCACCAACAAATGTGGCTTGGATCCATTTGGAAATCTTTGGATCCTTGGTCAGTTCAGCTGTAGAGTCATCTACATCAAATTATCTAAAGAAATTTTGATCAAGGTTTTGCTTATAGCCATGCCTAACCCTTTTATTTGGATAACTGCATGGAAATTCACTGCAGTACATTGTTTTACGTATTTGGGTGTATTTTTTCCATTTGCCTTATCTTTATTTGGTGGTGGTTAAGGTTCAACCTACACACTATTACTGTTCGTTCCTGTGGTTGCTTCCGGGCTGTCTAATAATTTCCGGAGGGAAAAGTGTTGTTATATTAGTACTATTATCTACTCTGTATCTTCTGATGCTTCCAGGAACATCTCTGAGAGTGGGTCCCGAAGCATTATCAGATACTACTTGCTCTAATAGTAATAGTAAACACTGTTTGTTTGGTCATTGTCGTGACATGATTTTCTGGAGTCTCTAGAATAAAAAAAATCCATTATGTGTATTTGAATCAGACAACATTAAATATAAAATTAAAGTTCATATGTAGAGTGTTGTGACCAAACAACAAGGAGGATTCCTAACTCGTCAATGTATATGGCAAATGGAATTACATGTAATCCTATACTAATTCTACATTTTTTTCCATGATCTACTCATATGTTATTGTTAGATATTAAAAGAAATGCAGACCGGATTCCTGTCAATACAAAACATGAATCAAATTCCATCATTTATTATGTAACTGTCATTTATTATGCTAGATAATTGTATTGAACTAATTCTATGTTATACAGCAAATTGACAGCACTATCTGACTTCGAAGTGTTAATCTCCAGGCCTGAGTGTTCCAGTTTCTTCCACTTTGCTTTACGGGTTCTCTGCAAGGGATGATATAATGACGATTCTTCGCTCTGAGCACGTGCGAAACCTGGCTCTATATGATGGAACAGAGCTGCTCCTGACATGCTCTGAATTCCTCAGCTGCCTGAATTTTCCCCTGGCCTGTGCCTCTGCACATGAAACGGCATCAGAGATGCACAATTTCAACACGTGTTTCACAGACCAAAGCTGGGGGAAAGGAAAAAGCGAGTGTGAGCACGGACTGATGAATGAATGCTTGATCGACAGACCGAGGCACAAACCGTCTGAAGGCGGCCTGTGAAAAGCATTATTAATAGCCCCCATGCTGCTATGTGTTGAATTGTGTGACCGTCTGTGCTTCAGATCAGCGTCTTATCTCTCAGTCATTTTTTGCCCCCTATGCGCTCATGACTGCTCATTTTCTTCTTTTCAGCGCCGCCCAACAACATCTCTGTGGTAGCAGAGAACACGCCTGCACCGTTCAGCCGCTACCAGGCCCAGAACTTCACACTGGTCTGCACTGCCAAAGGAGGCAAACCTGCCCCATCGGTAAGTCCATGTTAAGCTTATTGTACCTAAAGTATCTTCAAAGGCCCATTCAGAGACTTTGTATTTCACCGTCTTTACCCAGAATAGTCGAGTTGCAAGGTTGTCCACATTCACCCTCAGTACAATGGATCAGTGCGTGGAATTGGAGCTTTCTGTGTGCTACTGTATTGTCTTAAACACGGGTTTTCAAGCTGTGCACCCCCAGTGGACAAAAGTGGTACTGCAAGAAGCCAGCATATACAAACCTCCAAACTTACATTATAAGGATGTTATTGCATTTTTAAATTAAATTTAAATGTATGTCCTAGTTGTATATATTATTAAAATGGTATATTATTAAAATCATTCAATTTGATAGGAAGAGTGCACTCTTTCATGTAGTCAATGTAAAACATTTTTGTTTGTATGAAATTCATCTGCCATGGATAAATCGATATAAAAAGGAAGGATGTTTTGGCTTTTATTATTTGTTTATTATGGCATTTATTATGTTTGATTATGCAGTGAAGGAAACATTAGTGTTATATTTGTTGGCATTTTAAACAATCATGTAGGCAAGGACTGGAAAATACTTGTCTAAAAGAAGTACATGCTATTTAAGATGCACTGCAATAGTTTGCAAATGAGCACAGATTTAGAACAGAATTCACATCCCTATTTAAATATTTTCTATTGATTTGTTTATCAGAATAATAATAAATTTGACAGAAGTGTGAAGAATATCCATATTTACAAATCAAAATAAATATGACAACAGCTTTAAGAATGTTGTCAAAGTAGACACGTGGAATAATGGGTTCATAGAAAAAAACAAATGGTCTTTTTCTGAAATTAAAAAGTTGAATGTAGTATGTGTAGAACCCTGTTGAGGTTCCACTGTTCTGCATGTATCATCCATACTGCCTTTGCATGGAAACTTAGTTACAATTACACAAAGACATGCATAGACATCCATTCAGTTCTAACCATCAAGTTACAAGGAGTGTTTTAGTCCAGACTACTTTTTAAATGGGTCACCCAACTGGAGCAGAGTTTCATATAGTGCGCATATCAGCCTTACAGGCAGAGTAAATTAAAAACAACCTATATACAACCTTAAATAGTATTATTTATTCTAAGGAATAAATAGAGGTTGGAACCACATAAACATCACAAGTGGATCTTGTGAGAATAACATGAATGTAGGATATGGACCTTTAAGCACAAATTCACAGGCTTTAGCATTCAACATTAACTGACCTTTGTAAACCTGCATGCATATCACAAATCACATTAGAACTAACCTCGTCTAACTCTCCAGTGTCATCCAGCTGTATACAGTAGCTCACAATGGTACTGAACATTGTAACTAAGGCCATGCAGTTGACAATTCAGTGCCTCCAAGGCCTCCAAGCGGTTCAGAATGAAAACCGCGGACCATACGAACGTTGTGATAGTGGAGTTCAGCTGTGGCTGCTAGACTCCACCAGGCCATTAATCACGCTCCATGGGCGCATGCTAATGTATTCCGGATCTATCCTGCTCCCATCTCCAGCAATTAAGTGCCCAGCGCGAGAGGAGCACGAGGTGAAAATAATTTCCGCCACCCTGCCTGAAGCCTCGCTCAGCTGGCCACTCTATCCCAGGAGTGAAAGGCCAGCACCTGGGGAGTTTCTACCGCATTTCTGCACTCATTTGCAGACACACCACTGACGCTTATTCAGACACAAAGCAGCTCCCCACTTTGCACATCAGTCCCCACTTCGCACCCTTCATCAAACTCCAAGGTAGACCTCCATGGTGCAGTTCACTAAATGCACAAATTTTTTTTGATGCTCCGTGACTTCCTACATCTTCTTAGACAGTTTCGCTGCTGGACGCTGCAAAAGCAAAGGACACGCATTGAAGCATCTATATGAAATAAGCTTGCTCAAACCCAGTGACGAAATACTGTTAGGATGCAAGGACAAAATGCTAACAGTCTTGGCACATCTTGGCCTCTTTTGATGTTTTGTTGGTTTCCTATTTGATAAATGTGGCATAGCACACTATATACATATACTGTTTTACATGAATTTTATGTTTACGTGCTGATGGTTTCATTTTATTTCAAAGCAAATAAAGATAGTGTCAAATGAAAGCCAAAAGTGGACAATTTAGTAACCAAGCAGAGTTTGTTAAAATTGCAGAAGAATGGCATAGGCATTTAAATAAACAAGTTTTAAATTAGCAAGCGAGGATATGCTCAACCTGGCTGTCACACCTGTTGTCTAGTACATGTACTAAATTTTCCAAGAATTCAGTCAATTTCTCAATAGCAACATATTTGTTCATACTGAAGAGCTTGTGCCATTTTGGGGGTTCTTCTTTGATTTCTCTGCTCTGTTCTTCACCTTTTACCTGTCATCACCAACTGTACTTCACTAACTGGTCTAACTAAACAGAACATACTGACTGGTCCAATTAAAGAAATGACAGAGAATCAGTTCCCAGTGGTGCTAATGCCAGACTCAGTAAGATGAAAATCTTGGAAAGTTTTTATTATGCTGTTCTTCCTTTAGTTCTGAATCCAGTTGGCATTGCAAAACTCACTGTCAGACAGAACTTTATTTTATTTAAACAAAGCTTGCACTCAGGGGAAACATACATCTGTACTTCTTCAAAGTTCAAAAGCTAGCTTTTGCTTCTTAACTATAACAAATTTTAGTCTAGCACATTGGTACACAAAGTGGGGCCCACAGGCCAAAGTTGCCCACTAGGACATTTGATTTGGCTCACCAGAAAGCTTTCACCCAGAGAGAGAACATACTCTTTGCACTATTTAAAAAGGACATTGTTACAAATACTACAACCCTCACTGACCTCGTCATCAATCCCAAAGCAAATGGAAAAATAACTAACATTTATAGTAGACAAATAATGAAGTAGACAATTAATTTAGTTGTAAATTAAGACATGAGACTGCGTTGGTTTGGACATGTGCTGAGGAGAGATTCTGAGTGTGTTGGGAGAAGGACGCTGATGAGAGACTCTGAGTGTGTTGGGAGGAGGATGCTGAGGAGAGACTGAGTGTGTTGGGAGGAGGATGTTGAGGAGAGAC
>JBBPCX010000141.1:13963993-13978626 GCA_037974365.1 Hydrocynus forskahlii
TGAGGTTGGAGCTGCAGGGAAGAGGAGAAGAGGAAGGTCTAATATGAGGGTTTATGGGTTTGGTGAGGGAGAACATGCAGGCAGTTGGTGTGAGAGAGGAAGATGCAGAGGACAGTAGGAAATGGAGTCGGTTGATCTGCTGTGGAGACCCCTAATCATGAGCAACCGAAGGTTGAAGAAGAAGAAGATGCTGAAAAACTATAGGAGCCTTATTACTGAACTAGATCTACATTTCCCTCAGTGTTCTCAACTTCCATGCATTTCACAGTTGTAGCATTGTCCTGTTGTCCATTATCAAGTGCTTGTAAAAATACCTTACCAAACTCTTAGATGTCTCTCTTAATGCTGAAATTATTTTGAGGTTGAGCGTTGAGGGTTGTCCAGCATGGGTGGTCAATACGAGAAAATAGCAGGAATTAGTCAGGATTTTTGCAGTGGCTCAGGATCCTTTTTTCTTTTTTTCCCCCCTTCTATAGCAGTATAACAAGATGAGGGAAAACGAGTCCAGTCCAAATTATATTACATCTAATTTGGAACTCTGCCCGCAAGCCTCGTCTGCACGCCTCTAATACAGCCTTACAAGCTCCACAAAACACTGCTCTGAAATTAATACGTTTTTGGAAATAGTTTGTTGACTCGGAACTTATAACAGCTCCGTGGAGGGTTTTTTTGACGAACGCAGCCGGAGTTATCTAGTAGTCCACTGTATGACTAAATCAAAACCTAGTAAACAGATCTGGAGAATGTTCAGAGACGGATCACCCACTGCGGCAGTCTCCTGAGTCTCCAGCCCGCGCCGTTTCTTTTATCTTCAGACTGATCTGCAGCTCTGGTCCCCGAGTCAGCAGCCGGGGAGACTTGAAGTGGTAACATTAAAGTAATTTGGAATTTTCCACCTGGTGCAGTGCTTTCGGAAGATTTAAAAATAGCAGATTGGTATTTAGGCAAGATAGCAAAGGTGGTGTGGAGGAACAGCCTGTCTATTGAACACTGATGGCTGTAGTTGTGTTAGTATTGAAGCTCATATCATGGAAAGCCCTGCCCTTTCACGCTCATGTTATAAAGAATGTTTCAACTATTCTTTTTTATTAATTTTTTTTTTTTTTTGAGGTACAATCAATAAAACTGGGTAGCCAATCAGAACAGATCTTATTTACATGGATCTCACAGGCTGAACAACAAAGCAGCTCGTTTAATTCTGAGATATGTACGGAGGTGGAAAACAGTCATGTAAATATGATTTATGACTGTTTTTGGTACATAAACCCTATGTCATAAGTGGGCCTCAGGGAGACAACAAAAATACGAGAGATGATATGCGCCCTTAAAAACCCCCAGATATTTATATATTTTCTAAACAAATAGATCTGAAGAACTATTCCTTTGTTCTCTCAAGGTAAGCCTGAGCTACAGGGCCGTGACATCATACCCAATTTCATATCCCTGCAACTTCAAATGCATTCGTCTTTTTCCTTCCTTTCTTTTTTTTTTTTTTCGAAGTATCTCATTTAAGCTTTGTCAGTGTTCTTGCTTATTTCAAAATTATCTACCTTCTTTTTTTTCCCTACGCACCTTTCGTCCCTCTCGCTGTTTGAGAGTCTTTCAATGGCAGCTCAAAGAAAATCAATGCCATGGCTTCATAATTTCACCACCTTCTTGAAATCAATTTGTAACAGCCATTGTGCGTAGCTTGGGTCACAGAGCAGTACATCATATACACACAGTGCAGTGCACCCAATTTATAATACGGGATTGCTCTCCCTGCCCCTTTTTATTAAGTCGTGCTATCTGACAGAAAGCAAATCAATCCTCCCCCACCACTTTTTTGTCTTGCTTTGCATTTCAAACAACATGAACGTCAGGCTAATATTTATTTTAAAGAACTGGGTTGGGCCTCTAAGGTATCATAAGAAAGGAATACAGTGTAGTGTGTAATGTTGTACAGTATGTAAAAACTCCAAATATATCAGTATAATCTAGGCCGGCACAAGAAAATCATATTAAATCAAGACCACTGTCCCTTAATCGACTCAAGATCAGCATTGACTCAGAATCGAGTATGGCTGCAAGCTTCACTGGTCATCACTTTTTCCGTAACGCATGGAAGCACATTTTATATTTGAAGCAGTAACCATGAATCTTCCTCACCGTACCAATCGTGACCAGTGAGCTTTCCACTCATGGAAACAACAGCAGAAGGGACACAAGTCTGCCGCACTGTAAACGGTGTCGCATTAGTTGGTGCTGTTGATATTTTATGCTCGGTGATGCTGAGCACGCGGTGCATTAAGGCTGAAATATAGGCCTCTTCTTCTTTTGTAATGTCAAGTAAGTATTAAACACATATTTAACAGTTTTTCATACTAATGTCATCCTAATGCCATCTGGGTGTTTAAAGTTTTGTCACGGCAACATGCCTGCTGTTGAGTACTTTTAAACACATACCCACACGCACACACACACACACACACCTACCGTCAAAGAGTGCATAGTGAAAACCTATAGCTTTATGGACTATAGTAGATTTTTAGTTGAAAACACATGTCAAGTTGGTTCCTCTTTGTTCTGGACTTCATACCATATAAAGCAATTCATTTATACTTTTGGCTGTATGCTTGAAGCTACTCTTGATCTTTGAGCTATGAAGAATCATGATTAATATGACGAGGATTTGTGAGAAGTGAGAATCATGATCTCAAAACAAAATGTGGTGCCCATTTAATCATGACATGCCGTAGTACAAACTCTCAAGACTGTATCATAACTCTGACAATTTGTGTGCGTGGCCATTGTATTTTCACACCTAATATGATACAACTACTGGCTACTACAAATCGTCGCTCTCAGTACTGCTGAAATTGTATTGTTACTGTGGATACAAGTCTTCTAAATGATTAGAAAATGAGAAAAAAATAGGAAAATTAGAAAACTGGGCCCTCGGGATTTTGAGTATCCCCATTCCCAAACACTGACTTTCTGCAACTGAGCAGCGCCCAGTTGCTAGAGAGGCTCTCTTTGAGAAGAACCTGTGTGTGGTGCGGAGGCCAGGCGTTGCACTTTTTTGGTCATGCAGTCGGCTTTTTTTTTTCCCCCATGAAAGTGCTCGTAAAAGCCAGCGTTGCTTACATCAGGCCATTGAAGTCGTCCCTAGCACAAGCTGCGGCTGATTAAGAGGGAGCCGAATAATGAGGGCTAATAATGGCTGTGATTAAGTGAGCATGGGCCCTCCAGTCCCTCGCTCCTGCACGTCACCATAGAAATGACTGCACTGTTCCGCTTTCAGCGATGAATTGTGACAACACTGGTGAGCAGGAAGGGTGGTCGGCCGACCAAAGGAGCAGGGGCTATTGTGAAGCAGCTAAATGATCTAGCTGCTCAAAAAAAATCAGGCGACTGGCAACGCGCAACATGCAGGTGCTTTCATTAGAGGCCATTCACGGACGATGCATGCTGGTTTCCATTCGCCATTATGCAGCAGCAAGCTTTGCGGAATTACACTTCTGTTTGTTTGCTGCCCTATATCTCTTTGTATGCTGGCTCGTAGCGAGCAGGAAGGGAAATGAGGGTGCAGATGCAATCGGAGGCCTCAGCAGAGGCCTGATAGAAAGTCTCTTCAATCCAATCAGGAGGAATTTCTCAGCAAGGTAGCGGTGCACTGCCCTAATACCCTCTTCTCCTCTCATGCACTCTTAATAATAAAGGTTCCTGAAAGGTTCTTGATCAGGAAAAACATTTACTTTGTATAGACTGTGCATTTTTTGGGGAGGTTCTTGAAACCGGTTCTTCACAACTGCACATCTCATTTACAAAAATGGTTCTTTAGAGAACCATTTATTGAGAGGCTCTTAACAGCAGTGGTTCTCAACTCTCATTCTGGAAGCCATTTGTTCTACTATTTGTAGTCGTTTTCTGTGCAAACACACCCACTTCAACTCAGATAAGGTCTGGTTAAATGGTTTGCTGGATCAGGTGTGTTGGAGTAGGCAGAACAATGTACAAGATAGTGGGATGCCAGGCACAGAGTTGAGAATCACCAAATGGTCCTTCTATGGCATCACAGTGGTGTCAGCAAACCCTTACTTAATCCTTATTTAACCAAGTTTTATTTAACAGTGTCCAGTCAAAATGTTAGACATACCTGGCTGAATGAATCCTAAGCTTAAAAAAAGGCATTTCGATCTAAAGCAATGGTCACCAATTGATCATATCCAGACTATTAGCCCAGTTGAGTTTAAATCATTATCATAATATGCAACATCGTATTGCACATATAACTATGTGCAGTAGTCTTACCATATGAATATCTCTAACAATGTCAATATTACATATATACACTGCCCAAAATAAACACACTAATATTTTGTTGGACCGCCTTTAGTTTTGATTACAGCACGCATTCGCTGTGGCATTGTTTCTGTAAGCTTCTGCAATGTCACAACATTTATTTCCATTCAGGGTTTCATTCATTTGTTGGCAAGAACTTGTAGTGATGATGGAAGAGTCGGACCGCTGCACAAAGACTTCTTCAGCACATCCCAAAGATTATCAGTGGGGTTAAGGTCTGGGCCAATCCATGTGTGAAAATGACGCCTCATGCTCCCTGAACCACTCTTTCACAGTTTGAGCCCGATTAATCCTGGCATTGTCATCTTGGAATATGCCCGTGCCTTCAGGGAAGAAAAAATCCGCTGATGGAGTAACCTGGTCATTCAGTATATTCAGGTCAGCTGACCTCATTCTTTGGGCACATAACGCTGCTGAACCGAGACCTGACCAAATGCCGCAGCCCCAGATCACAGCACTGCCCCCACAGGCCTGTACTGTCGGCACTAGGCATGATGGGTGCATCACTTCATCCGCCTCTCTTATTGCCCTGATGCACCCATCACTCTGGAGCAGCATAAATCTGGATTCAACAGACCACATGATCTTCTTCCATTGCTCCAGAGTCCAATCTTTATGCTCCCTAGCAAATTGAAGCCTTTTTTTTCGATTAGTCTCACCGATAAGTGGTTTTCTTAAGGCTACACAGCTGTTTAGTCCCAAACCCTCGAACTGCCTTCGCATTGTGCATGTAGCAATGCTCTTACCTTCACTGTTAAACATAGCTGTGAGTTCTACAGCTGTTTTTTTCTACGATTTGATTTCACCAAACGTTTAAGTGTTTGCCGAACGCGATCATTCAGGATTTTTTTCTTCCTCGAAGATGATGGTTCCGCACTATCCTTCCAGTTTTTTTATAATGCATTGGACAGCTCTTACCTCAATTTTAGTAGTTTCCGCAGTCTCCTTAGATGTTTTCTTTGCTTGATGCATGCCGATAATTTGACCCTACTGAAACAGATTAACATCTTTTCCACAACCACAGGATGTGTCTTCTGATGGTTGTTTAAGGAATGAGAAGCTACTCACTGCATCAGTCAGGGTTAAATAACTTGTTGCCAGCTGAAACATATTCATCCATGCAGTAATTATCCAATGGGAGGCTCTTAGCTATTTGCTCAGTTAAATCCAGGTGGTGACTTTTTTTTTTTGGCCGGTGTACTACTGATCTCTATTAGGTGCAATAACATGCTCCTAATTACCGTTGGTGTTACTAGTAATTCACTTAACTGTAAGGTACTTATCCAAAGTATTCATACCCAGCATTTGTGGATATAGCATAGCGCATTTCATAGTGTATTTTCTTTTCTGCAGGATTTATTTTGACTTTATATTTTATATCCTCTGCAGCCATAACATAAGCGGTTTCCTTCAGGATCAGCAAAGTTTCCTGATTCTGATTAAAATTCTGAGAGAGACCTTTAAACCCATTACTTCAACCAAAGCTGCACTAACCTAAAATCATTGCATTCATGTGAAAATATATGTAACAATGACAGTTTGCAAAGTTGAGCGCAGCTCTTTTCCTGGCTATATCTTACTTGCCAATTCATGCCATTATCATTGTGAGAAAAGACTTCACAGACTGTGAAGTGCAAATGAAATAAATGATAGTCTGCCTGAAGCCACGTGTGGCATAACAGATCAGATGACAATACCGTGCAGCAGAAAAGTGTTTCTCAACATTTTTCCACCATGACTTTCTAAACATGTAGTTTGAGATTCGTAACTTCCTTCCTTCTCAACCCTCCCCTGAATCACATCCCCGCCCTTAACATTTGTCCTGCTGTTACACTGCTAGCTCTGCTTTTACTTCTAGTTCACTGACCATAAATAATCGAAACAAGTGTCCGCTGTGGTTTTTATGAGTTTTAAAACTTGTGCAAATATTTGCAGACATCTGACAGCTGTTTTCAAACTCAGGCCTTAAAGTACTTAGTGTCCATTTCAGACACAAATTTGAAGCATTCTTCCTGCACTAATACAGAAAACCAGCACACAGGCTCACACATGCAGTTCATGGGTCACATGCTTAGTGGAACGCAAAATGCGCTTCTATCGCTTGTGTAAATGCATTTGTGTGAGGGTTACAGAAAAAGTAGGAGAATCGCTCAATCGTCAGTGGAGGTATTGCATGTGTGGTTGATTGCAGATTCCTCTTGATTTGCTAAAGTTCTACATTTGATTTTCCTTTGTCTTATAAAAGCAGGTGTACATTTACATTATTTTGCTAGCATTGTTTTCTGATTTGGAACTGAAACACCCCTAGTGTTTTGGCATGAAAGAATTTAATTTATGAACATCGCTATCTCTTCATCACTGAACTTTCATTTTCTGTTTTGCTTTGCCCTTGCACATTTTAAACACTGTGGCTCTTGAGCACACAGTTGGTAGGCTGGACTAAGCACCACTGTGTGATAAGCTGCTGCATAGTAAACTGAATGTTACATGTTGATGCATTTTGAGCACATATTGCAGTTACATTGAGTTACATTTTGCACTGCACTTGTGCTTGTATGTACATCTGGTAATCAGTTGATGTGGTTGTTATTTGCTATGGTTGTTGATTTAATTTCATATCCTCTTTAGTCAGTTAACCAATATATTTTTTTTTAATGAGGTAATAATCTACCCCTTTATTGCTTTATTGCAAAAATGCTTTATTTTGGAACTGCATTATCCTTTATTATTAGAGGTATAATAGATCTGTCTTTTATGAAATCAGAGTTGTGCTTGCAGGGGCCTCATAGGGAGTCTGTTCTCCTTCTGGGTGATTTCTAACCCTTGGAACCCAGGAGTGTGAGGCCTCTCACATCTCTTGTCTGGCCCAAAGCCAAGAGAACCAATCTTGAACCTGAAGAATGATGTAAGGCAAATGAATTGTACTGTCATTCCTGGTAATTATGGTCAATTAGTCACTCATGACTGATGATTCATTCTGTTCTAATATGACCAATAAGCATGAAGTCCTTTGTTTATTTGTAACCAGGAAACACACACTGTGCAGGGCATTATTTAATGGTGTATATCACTCACTCTTTGAACTATTCAAATATGCATATTATACTGGAGTGAATTTAGCTGCTGACATACCAGTTACACTCTCAGGTTTACAGTAGAAAAAAATCTGTAAATGGCATGGTGTGCTCCAGCACTACAAAGAACTACAAATACTATCCGAACAGAAGTATTGGGACACTTGACCATTACACCAGTAGGAACTTTGATGGTGTTGTATTTAGATATATATACTTTAATATGGAGCTGGTCCCCCCCCTTTGCACAAGATTTTGAAGTGTTTTTGTGGGAATTTGTGCGAATTTATTCTATAGAGCATTTATGAGGTCAGGCACTGATGTTGGACGAGAAGGTCTGACTCGCAATCTTCATTCCAGTTCATCACAAAGGTTTTGGATGGGGTTGAGGTCAGTGCTTTGTGTGGGCCAGTCAAGTTCTTCTACATCGAACTAATCAAACCATGTTTTTACGGAGCTTGCTTTGTACACTGGGGTACAGTGAAAGTGAAAGTGACCATTCTGTCATATGTGTACACACCACAGCGCACAGTGGGAACAGCATGAAATTCTTCCTCTGCATTTAACCCATTCACCAAGTGAAGCACCAGGCAACCAGGAACACAGTGCCCGGGGAGCAGTGTGTGGGGGTGGTACCTTGCTCAGGGTACCTCAGAGGTGCTTAGCAGTCTTGGGAATTGAACCCAATGACTTCCTGATAGCACTAGGGTAGCAGCAGCAGTCATGCTGCAATAGAAAAGGTTTTTCTCCAAACTGTGCCCAAAAGGCTGGAAGCACGGCAATGTCCAAAATGTCTTGGTATGCTTAATATTGCCCTTCACTGAAAGCAAGGGGCCTAGCCCAAACCCAGAAAAAAATGGTGTGTCCCAATACTTTTTTCCATATAGTGTACATTGTTAAACACAGAAACAATTGTCAGCTCGATGTAATATTTAGCTGAGATAGCTAAATATTAGCTTAGATCTTAGAAATACATCCAAAATTAGTAAAGATTGCCCCAGGAGGAGAACTTGTGACCATATGAAGGCTTTTGCTTACAGTCTTAAAATGTTCAAATATACATAACGTAGCTGATGCCTATAAAAAAATTAATTTCCGAAGCAAAACTGTTTCCCGTTTTCTTTAATATTCCTTTCAGCCCTAAGCATATGTGAAGTATCTTCAAGCCTGTTGAAAATGCATCTCAGGTTGCTCCTCATGAAGCTGCTTAAGAGAATAATTGAGAATGTATAACCTACACTGGCAAAAGTGATTAGGTTAAATCACCTAGGATAAAAAGAAAAGCATTAAGGAGGATGGATACTGGTGGTCCTTTGTATCAGTAACA
The DNA here is from genome assembly GCA_037974365.1 of Hydrocynus forskahlii. NCBI lineage: Eukaryota > Metazoa > Chordata > Actinopteri > Characiformes > Alestidae > Hydrocynus > Hydrocynus forskahlii. The sequence continues at coordinate 13,972,739 of JBBPCX010000141.1, forward strand.
CTGTGTTGGAAATGATGAATGATGAACATCTGCAAGCAATGCGGAAGAAAAGGTTTCAAGATGCTCCTCAACATCCTTGAGAAGGCAATGGTTAGCCTAGAGGGTTTCATTTTGCTACAGAGTACTGGGCTCAGCAAGGCTAGTCCTGGATGGTGGGCTACACTGGAGAATGAAAAGTTTTGGCTACATTCTCAAACCTTTAAAACACGGTTGCTACACTGTGGTTCGAAAACACAGAAAAGAAACTTCATTCTTCACTTCTGAGTAGATATGTCCAAAACGATTGACTGGCGCTGTATGTTTGAGTCTGTCGGCTTCAGGTTGAAGTGTGGACCATTCTGCCTGGCTATAATCACCCTGTAAACTAAGACATCAGCCTTGAGCAGGGCTATGCGAGCAGTTCATTACTGCTATAGAGTGACTGGCAGGGGAGTGTGACAGCTCAGCCTCTGCATTAATAGCTGAGATCTAAGAAGACTCTTGTAATCTCGTAATCATTGCACTGTGCCTGGGTGCGGGAGGAAGAGCAATGCTGCAGCGATTCATGGAGCAAGATTTACTTCCTCATTTTCCTTATCTGAGAAGAAACGTAATTGGGAGTGCAATAATGCATACTGGGCAATCAATGTGGCACATTAGAGAGAAGTTAATATGAAGCTATGATTTGTTTGGACAATTGATTATGTACCATGGAAAAAAAGAGAACAATGAGCGTATTCCTGCTTGTGCGCCATAGTGACCCATTACCAGTAATGAGCGATGTCCTGCAGAAATTATTAATCTAATTCAATGGACGATCGTGCTGTTTATGCTCCCGCATGCCATCTTTTTTTTCTCTCTCTCTCTCTCTTAAGCAGCCCCTGCCTAATGCAGCCTTTCAACCATTCAAAGATGCCATGCATCTGTAATTGTGAAAACGCACAATGGCGTGTGAAAAATCACATTCCTCCGTACATTCCACGCGAACGGATTACATCCTGCTTCACGTGTGGACCCGAAACGCCATTGTTCCAGGCTCATGTTGGCACACAAAAAGAGAGAATGTGTCATAAGAAATGGGAGGGAAGGGCTTTGAATAGACGGCATCAACACTTTTGTGCTGCAAATGTTGAAAGCAATATATATTTATATACACACATACATATATTTATGCGCTTGAGTCAGTTACTGCCAGTTCCTGTATGTGTCTGCCCTGTATGGGAGATAGAAGGGAAGGAAGCTGCTTGTGTGATAGTAATCTGTGTGATTTGCATCACTATGAATAGGCGTTCTGTGAATTGTTTGCAGCATCAACACGGCCGGTCCTATTCAGACTCTGCGAGGCCGACAGCAGAGGATCTATAGCTCCCCACGCTGGTGCAGAGCATTCAGTGCAACCCAGAAAATCCACCCACTCTGAGACCCACACAAGTGTGTGGCGAGAACAAGGCTTTATTTATTTGTTTATTTATTCATTACTTACTGATTTTCTTGCTGCCGCCTCTGGGGGGTTGGAGGGAGAGGGGCTAGAAGCTTAATGTCAATTTAAAAGGATCCGCCGTGGTCAGTGCTCGTTCCGGTCCGTATGCAGTAAGTGGCTGGTGTTACATTTCCACATTGATGCCTGCTGTGCCCAGCAGCCAACTGTGATGGCTGCCATTGGTGGAGATGGGCTCGCTCTTGCGAATTGGTTTAGTGTTGAGCATTTAGCTCAAAGAGAGTGTGGCTGAGTGGTGGGGGAGCAGCGTTTGTTAAATCAGTGCAGCTCGCACTGCGCCGTGCAACTCCTAGGCAGAAAACAAAGTGCTGCATAAAAAGCAGGACATTGTGACACACTGCTGTAGGGCTGTCATGATTGTTCGATTATCCTCAGTTCATTACTGTTCATTGTTCATTACACTGTTCCTGATATTAATTGTCAAAGGGAAACCATGTAGCTCTGTTTTTTTATGTGCATTTTTTCAGTTCAGCAGCTACCCTTTACATCACAGAATGCTTTCATTATAGATAGACCAATAGAAATGGTTCAAAATGTACATGACAAGCACATTATATTTTTCCTCTCCTAAAAACTAAGCTGTTAATAGTACATTATATGGTTCTGGAACATCTGTTTTTCAGGGTTTAGGCTAGGCAGTGAGGGGCAATCTTAAAGCTTCAGCAGACTTTTGTGGACACAGTTTTGGGGAAGAACCTTTTCTATTCCAGCATGACTGTACCCCAGTGCATAAAGCAAGCTCCATAAAAGCATGGCTGGATGAGTTCAGTGTGGAAGAACTTGACTGGTCCACACAGAGCCCTGACCTCAACCCCATCCAACACCTTTGGGCTGAACTGGAATGGAGATTGTGAGCCAGGCCTTCTCGTCCAACATCAGTACCTCATAAATCCTCTACAGAATGAATGGGCACAAATTCCCACAGAAACACTCCAAAATCTTGTGGAAGTCCCTGTTTGTGTAATCGTCAGGCATCCCAGTATTTTTGTCCATATAGTGTACATTTAAATCCGAGATGGTTCCCAACTTCCTCTGTGGTGCTCTATGTCTCTACATAGTGACCTAATGTCCCTAAATAGTGTACAGTTTGTCCATTATGGAGTTCTTCTCACATGGCTGTATCATCGATGGCTGTGTGTTATACTATTTGAGTGTAGGAGTATGTGTTTGAGTGTAGCAGACTATGCAGGGAGTAGAGAGCCATTTGAGACACAGACTTGCTGTTCATGTGTGTTATTCATGTCTGACCCATGTCTTTTTAGCACATTGTTTTGTGATTGTTCAGGCTTTTTCCAAAATCATATCCAGTATATTTGGCCCATATTGGACCGCGGCAGCACGCCTTAATATATATTCTTGTAGACTGACAACCTTTCTCACAATATCTCTATCATTACCGGGCATTATCCGATATTGGTATGGTTTCTAAGCTCTGCTAGAAAATGCTCTACTTTTGGTGGAAGGAATCGACAACAATAAAGCGTATTAGATCTAGAATTAGATAGATAGCTAGCTAGCTAGATAGGTAGATAGAGAAGGCGAGAGCGAGAGAGAGTGTTATTCTACATATTTTACAAATATCTGTTCTGTGTGTATTTGCAAGTATGTTTTTCTTTGACATTATTGTTAGTTAGCATTAACTGTTTTTCTCATTACTCTAAACATGATTACTAATTACAGTTAAATCAAGTTAAAAATAAACATTTCCAAACTTGAGAATATCTGAGAAAACAGGTGAAGCATTTTGTTCCAATCAGTAAACATTATTTTGTAATAAAAACTACCATCTGAAATAGAAATGAACAAATAAACACAACAGTATGAAATGATATTTTTGAACATATTAGTTTAACCATTTCCTAACCTCTCCTTGAGGAGCCCTGTATTTACGGTCACCAGTACTTCTTTATCTCATCAGTCCTTCATCAGAATGAATTAGGTGCTGGAGTGGATTTTTTTTTTATCTATCTGATGGCTGAAGTGCACACACAATGTATTCAACGATGTAATATCAAAAACAATTCAGTATTTTTACAAGGTTTAGAATGAACCTCAAATGAAGAAAACAGTGACCGTTTTCATTTCAGTTCAATATACTAATGAAACTAGAGCTGGAACACGGGGGGGGGTGATGTGTGACATATGCTGGATGACATAAATGTGACATATGACATCAATACAGATACATCAAATAGCACTGTCACATGTGTATACATATATATAGACACACTAATGCATGTTTATATGTATATACACACTAAGAAGGAGTAACAGATAAAATCACCACTTCTGTGTTCATGGCCACCTCTAGAACAGAAATAAGAAATAAGCAGAAAGAGAAGAGAACCCAACCAGCAGACTAATAGACACAGACAGGACGGACAAAGGTTATTCATCATGGTGAATATAAGTATGTGTGATGATAAAGCCTCACGCTACTTATAAAAGCTAATGTTTGTAGACAGATTCAGCCAAAAAGCAGAACAGTGCCGTCACTATCCCGTATATTAGTACCTTATGAGCTACCAACAATTTATAAATAATACAACACTGGGCTTGTTAAGCTTAGTCTTGGATTAATTGCATTGTAAATGGTGAATTATCAGTGGAAAATCTAGTCTAGGGTTTGGTTTGGAGACTTTTAGTTTGACACTGGGTGTGGCCTCATTCCTGTGTCTCAGCTGCCAGGGATGAGGCAAAATCTGTATCAGATGTTTTGAGTTTGTGTTTGGGTATTTATGGTGCTGGTTGTGTGTTGTCCTTTGTCCGTTCCCCCTCACATTGACCCTCACAATAACCCTGACCTTAACCCTGTTTGTGTTTTGTTCCGATTTTACTTTAGTTTGTATCAGTCGGCCCTTGAGCCTGTTTTATTTCTAAAGAATGGTAAATAAAGTCAAAGAAATGAAGAATGAAGTCTGTATTTGTGCCTCATGCCTAAGCTTGCCCTTGCTACGTGGTGACAGTACTTGAATACAATGCCACGATGCAAAGTCCCTGTTGGTGTAATGGTGAGGCATCCCAATGCTTTTATCCAAATAGTGTATATGTACGTGTGTGTGTCTGAATATATCTCTCTCCTGTGAACTTGCTAGCTAGACTGTAGTCTGAAGGCCGGGCTCTGATGTCACCCCTGTTTACTCCCATTATGCTTATTTACCCAGTCGAGTGGAGGGGCCCTGGAGGTGCCTCTAAATCAAAGCAATCCTCCTATCCCTCCCCCCTCCGCCCACGCCCCACTCCACATTCGCCAAAAAATAGAAAAATTGAGAGGCCAGAAAAAAAGGCAAAGCGCCAGGGAAATGTGGTGTGTCATGTAATGACACTTTGATCTTGTGCAAATTGAATTCAAAATGTCCATAGGTCCCTAAACGGACAGGCGGATTAGATAGATTTTTTTTTTTTTTTGATGGTAAGAGGTGAATGGAGTAAAAAAAAAAAAGCTGCAATAAAAGTAAGGAAGGAAAAAAGTGCTACAGAACAAACAGCAGTGCCAAAGGCAGCGTTTCTGCATTTTGATTTTAATACAAATATCTGGAGGTTGTGTGGAAGTGGATCCTTAATTCCCTGTCAAATGATTTACCACTCGGGACACTTAATACCTAAATGGCATGTAGCAGGGAAAGCCTGTGTAATAGCTGTATGCTTTATCTGAACAGTAACGCAGTATGCAGAATGGCACATGTCTCAGCCATGGCTTAAACGACAGCGCTGGCTCGATGGAGCTTAGCAGTGGCCCAGATTTTTGCATTTGGATATGCCAGTCGGAACGGGTGTAATTGTGCACTGCAGCATCTACTTTTTTTTTTGTGCTGAAATCATCCTTCCTCTATGATTCACAGCCTTTTGGCTAAGATCAAGAGTAGTACCTGTTCTTCTCACGGGGCAGCTGGTGGCCTAGTGGTTAGGGCGTTCACCCTGGGGTCAGGAAGTCGTGGGTTTGATTCCCAAGACTGCTAAGCACCTCTAAGGTACTTTGAGCCCCACACACTGCTCCCTGGACGCTGTGTTCCTGGCTGCCCACTGCTTCATTTTGTGAATTGGTTAAGTACAGAGGAAGAATTACGTGCTGTTCACACTGTGTGCTGTGGTGTGAAAGTATTTCTGTGCCATCGGAGTTTGAATATGAATTTCTAACACTGAATTTTTCAGCATCAAAATCAGACTGTGAATTTTAAAAAACATCAAATTTCTAGCACTGATTTTTTTTCGCCTCTGATGTTTTTCAATGATGTTTTTCATAAAATAATTCAACGTCTCAAAAAAATTCAGCGTGAAAAATTTCAGTCTCAAAAAATAATTAAGTGTAAAAAAATTCAAGGTCTCGAAAAAATATATGTGACCATATACGGAAGTATTTCTGTGCCATCGGAGTTTGAATATGAATTTCTAACACTGAAATTTTTCAGCA
>JBBPCX010000141.1:13981070-14000323 GCA_037974365.1 Hydrocynus forskahlii
ATAGGGTGGTCTACACACTAGAGGCTGACAGTGGCAAAACACACGTCCTTTAACACACAGCCATGGAAAAAAATAAGACCGCATCTTTTTTTTCCTGGTTATTGCTTTTGTAATTTGAAGCTAATACTTCCCCCTTGTGGACAATGTTTGGACTGCTGAGCACAGCTTTATTATAATCTTTTCATAGACTATCACATGTCAATTTTACTGCATTAAAATTGTAAAAGGTACAGCAACATGGACGAGCGCATTGTGTTTTCATTTTGTGTATGACAGGTTGGCATAACATGAGAATTGTAGCTCTTGGACTCCAGCTTGTTTACACTAGTTCAAGGACAACAGCAGCCCAGCACTTTTATAAGATTTAGTATTGTATGTAATGATAGCGTAAACTAAATTACAAAAATGACACTGCATACCTGTTAAGCATGAATAATAATCATTAATAAGTATTGTATTTAAAATATTGTATCATCACTTTTGCTTTTCTTCCAGGCCAATTACATACTATTGTAATTTAAAATTATAGTATTTATAGCATAAAAACATGAAAGAAGCTCAGAAATGGAAGATGTGTGTTAGAGACAGTGGATTTTCCCCTCCAGTATCTCCAACAGAGCTTAGTTTGTGGAAAATGGCACAGTAAAGTCCCCCGCTGGGTGACATATTAGCTGCTTCTTCCGTTAACCCCTCTCATGGAGCTCCAGAATTTTGGTTTCTCTGGCCTCCTGATGTTCTCTACTACACAAATTCCCACAGTTCCCACTGAGTGTAATGCAAAATAACACATGAAAATGTCACCCTTAGTAAAACAAGGCCACACTGATTCAAGTCTGCCCCAAGAGGACCAAACTATGGATCCGGAGCCGCAGTAGAAGGCGTGCTCCTACACAATGTAGGCTGGAGGAAAATGGTCTCACAGGAGTGTAGGCCTAGAAACAAGGACTCGCTGACTGTCAGAAGCTTTCATATTTTTACAAGGCTTTTTCAGCTTTTTTAGTGTGTTTTAGGAAAAATGCAACATTTATTAAATTTAATTGGATCAAAATTAAAAGCACCTGGAAACTTGACGTGAGTTAAGCACACTGACACTAATATTGTGTTATGATGTGTGTTGGAAGCTGAGAGAGAACATATTTTTCACTTGCATCACTCTGAAGGTAGACGTGTAGACTACTGTATCTGCTGTGACAAAAAACAAACAGGATGCATAGGGTGGTCTACACACTAGAGGCTGACAGTGGCAAAACACACGTCCTTTAACACACAGCCATGGAAAAAAATAAGGGACCGCATCTTTTTTTTTCCTGGTTATTGCTTTTGTAATTTGTGGGAGTGTATCTGTGTCAAATGTACATGTCACGATTGTTTTATACACTAGTGACCACACTTGATTCAAAATTCCAAACAAACATGTTTGGATAAAAAATTAAAATAATAAATATAAATAAAATGATTATACCTTGGAAATGTTCAACTACACAGCACGTTCACATTATTTTACAACTGCAACAATTAAAATAGTAATGTTAAGTGCATAGTGTGTGCATGTGTGAGCTCTGTTTCATCCCATCAGCGAACATAGAATAGCTGCTATACAAACACTGTGGCACTTACAACCCATATTTCTTATTTTTCACACAGCTCACACTGCAATAGTTCATAAAAGAATAGCAACCTGTGCATTTTATACACACACACACACACACACACACTGCTGCAAATTGTACAAACAGTGAACAGAAAAAAGAAAATAATGGTGTCTTGTTTTTTTTCCATAGCTGTATATCTGTTAGGATGCTGAGATTTCTCTATCCAACTTAAAACATAACCTGTAAGCAGAAAAAAGATGTGTTGAAAAGCAGGTGTTGAAAAGTTCATCTAGGGTTCTGTCTATCAGTTATTTTAGTAATCGTATAGTCTGGCAATTACTTTGAAATTCAATGAAGTAAAAATGTATGTAGTTAATTTTCTTGCACATGAACATGCATGCATTCATGAAATCCTGCTGATGTGGGTTCCTTCCTTTCAGTGATGACATGAGAGCTAATACTTCCCCCTTGTGGACAATGTTTGGACTGCTGAGCACAGCTTTATTATAATCTTTTCATAGACTATCACATGTTAATTTTCCTGCATTAAAATTGTAAAAGGTACAGCAACATGGACGAGCGCATTGTGTTTCCATTTTGTGTATGACAGGTTGGCATAACAAAGATAGCAAAGTAACAGGTCTTTAGTACAGAAACATTCAGAATATTATTTAGATAGCAGGCGAGTTTGTACTGAATGTTTGTCCAGCTTATGTTTACATAGGTTTATCATGGTTAATCCTAAAAGACTGAAGTTCTCAAATGTAGGTAACACATTTTTATGAATGCCCATTCTGCCCTACAAAGCCAAAGTGCAGTAACTACATATTTGGTCAAAATTGACTTTAGACTCCAAATGGAGTTTAGGACATCTCCTTTGTCTTGTGAGAAAATATCCTGGTTCAAAGTTGTCCCATTTCAGAGAAATGATGGTGTCATAATTGCAGTAAATACAAAATCCATACTAATACTAAAACTGTAAAGCCATTTTTCTCAGTTTCAACTTTGGCATAGTTACTGCACTTTGGCTTTGTAGGGCAGCATTGCTTGGCACGTTCACAGTTTCATGGTTCAGGCTGTACAAACCCCACCCTTGTACCAAGCCTCCTGAACATGTCACCCTAAAGTTCTACTCAGATGGTACAGGTTTTACATTAGAAGCTGGGATAGAGAAATGATTGTCCTATTTAAATTATACTATCTCACCATCAAGTGTTGTGTGTATCATGCATGAAGGTTTTGCCTGTGAATTTTTACCTAATATAAAATGCACTATTATATTCATGCTTTTGTGAGAATGGCTTGTTTTTTTTATTTTTTACATGCAGGCATTGGAAACATATTGTGGTAAAATAACATGAATCCACCCCTCCATGCAAAATTAATCCCACCTGAACAGTACATAATTAAACATACTGAATATTTCAGTGAATATTTGTATGCATTTACATGTATTACTGCATTATGCATGTCATTTTCTGTTTTACAATGACAGTTTTTTAAACTTATATAAGCTGCAAATTCATTATTAAATAGGTCAAATTGGAATGTAATTATTTTCAGAAATTAAAACCTTTTTTTTTTCCATTTTTACCACAGTCATTGTTGTGCATTAAAAGGGGAAACTCGGTCTAAAATCTGTAGTTCAAATTGAATGTAATTTTTTACTTTTGTGTCATAATCATGTTATTCTGATTTGCATGTGAATAGTAAAATGAAAAAGTTAGTGTTATAGCCAGTTGTTATGCATCATTTGTAAAACACATTCGCTCCCTCACTGTTTTAAGTCATTCCGGTTATATGGGCACTGACATCAGTACTTGTGATTCACTCGCGCGTGTTTGCACAGGAAATGAAACAGCAAGGCACGGCCACACTCGTGAGTAATAAATCTTGCATCGTTTTTATTATTTCCACACGAGCTGGAGACAGCCCTGAAATGGCCCGGTGTTGTAGAACACTTGCCGAATGTTCACGCTCCATGGCCTGTTCTCTGCTGTAAATGGATGCGTTTGGTCTACGGAGGCGGTGCAGTCGGAGCGTTCTCCCCACCTCGGCGCGCCGTGACTGGGCTTAAAGCCCTGGGCCGGCTGGCTGTCAGTCAAATCCGAAACGCGTAGCCCATCCAGCCGGTGCCTTTCCATAATTAAACTCTGGCTCAGCAGTGGGGATTTTGCATGGAGGCAAGGTGTTTCTGATTCAGCGAAAAAAATATCAGTTCTAATCTCTCGGCCTGAACAGAGTGATGATCTCTGCCTACACACGCGGTCCTCCATCTGAAGAGTGATAATAAGGACGCAGATGTTCAGCTAAGATGGGTGTACGTGTGCGGGACTGTGTCTGTGTGTGTGTGTGTTTGTGTGGGGGAGTGTGTGTGTGTTTGTGTGTGTTCTGAATGCAGTCTACACAAGGATGACATATCCTATTCTTAAGCCTTGCATAACCTTTTTTAGGGAATGCATGAATATCTTAACGTAATAGCAAAAAAATGAAAATGCTTAATGAACCAAATAACTCACCAGAGCCCTAACACGGAACTGAACGAGTTCCACCCATTATACTGCTATGAAGTATCATTCTCATGTAGTATCAGCTTATGTTCTTTGGCCCTCAAACTGAAGTGATCGTTTTTATGCATATTTTCCTGTACCTGGACAATCTTAATGCTTCAGCATACCAAGACATTTTGGAAATGCCATGCTTTGTGGACACAGTGTGGGGAAGAACCTTTTCTATTCCAGCATGACTGTGCCCCAGTGCACAAAGCAAGGTCTATTAAGACATGGCTGGATGAGTTCAGTGTGGAAGAATTTGACTGGCCCACACAGAGCCCTGATCTCAACCCCATCCAACAACCTGGTGCGTGAGTCTCGGTCATTGTTCGGGGGAAAAGTTGGGGGACACTGCGTGCGAGCAGTGTCTTGGCCATTGTCCGGTAAACAACAAGTGGTGGGAGGCGAAATGAATGATTTTGTAGAGTGGGGTGGACATGTTCCCCCTTGCTATAGTGGTCCTGGCACTCATGCCCTTAAACACATTATACTTGCCATCAAATCTTTATAAATCCTCAAATTCCTACGGATTGCTTTTTAAAATTGTATTTATTTCCATGTTAGAGCTTTCTGAAGTAAAAACAGACCAGATCACATTTTGATCGAGGCACAATACAGGATAGCCAATCAGAACAGATATAACCTATCATAAAGCTACAGCAACAGAACATATATCAGTCTGAAAGGTACTGTGACAGCATGTTGTATTCTTAAAGCAAAGAGAGGCAGGAACATAGTTGTGTGAAAATTAATTATCACTCTTTTTGATACAGAAGTCCACACACATGTCATAAGTGAACCACGGGGAAAAACATAACATGAAACATATATGTGGGATACGGGCCCTTTGAAGCTGTGATAATTATTTGCAAAACTACATCATCTTTGGGTCCAGCTCAGTGTTTAGTCTGGCGAAATGCTAGCTCTTTACCTTAATATTTTCAGTGGAAGCCAATGGAAACCTTTCTCTTTGTGCTCACGTGGAATTCATCCATAATGGATACGTTTTTACAAACAGTGGTGTTCAAAAGGAGACACTGGCTCTCTGACCGAGATAACCAAGAATACCAAACACAAACCAGAGCTGAAAATGAGCAACTACTTCTTAGTACTGTAGACTCAGAGCCTGAGTCACAGGTCTTGTCAAATTATGCTTTGATGCTGAACAAATTATGTCATAATTTGGAGACTGAAAATAGAGAGGCAGACGTCCATTTGCAACTTTTACTCTCTGCAGTCTTGTATCCAGCACTTGCTGGCCAAACAGTCATCTTATTCAATTAGCATCAGCTATATCGTCCTTTTCCCACCGGATCTGAATGAATTGTGTAAGGCTGCACTAAAGTACTGTAATATAGCTAAAAGCCATGGCTCACATTAGATGCATTCCCAAACAAGGCGGCCAGCTGACTACTTTCCAATAATCTGAATGCTTGTTTGCATTCAAGTAGTAGCTACCCTACACAAGCGATGGATATCTAACTTTAACTAGCTCATTACCTCAGTGTTATATTGCTCTCCCACCTCAAACAATTTCATAAGATACACTATATGGGTAAAAGTATTTGGACACCTGACCATTATACCAGCAGGGCCTTCAATGACATTGCATTCATATACATAAACTTTAAAATGGAGTTGGTCCCCCTTTGCAGCTACAACAGCTTCTACTCTTCTTGGAAGGCCTTCCACAAGATTTTGAAAATTTGTGCCCATTCATTCTGTAGAGCATTTATGAGGTCAAGCATTGATCTCCATTCCAGTTCATCCCAAAGGTGTTGGATGGGGTGGCGGTCAGGGTTCTGTGTGGACCAGTCACATTCTTCCACACCAAACTCATCCTGCCATGTCTAAATGGACCTTGCTTTGTGCACTGGGGCACAGTCATGCTGGAATAGTAAGGGGCCTTCCCCACACTGTGTTGAAAAGAAAGACACTTGAGAGAATTCCTGTGAGATATTTTATATATATGAGAATGACAACCATTCCATGCCAGTGTCTGTTAAATTCCTACACAAGCACCTCATTCTGCTTTATGAGGTACTGATTTTTGATCGCCTTAATCAAATCTTATTTAATGAGGAAAAGTATAAAAAACACGGCTGTAATCAACACTCTCCTCTTGCAGTGTGACCATTTGGATGGAAAAACACTACTAGAAGTACGTCAAAGGCATTAATCGCCATTTTGTTAAAAAGTGAACAAGAGATTTGTTTTCTTTGAATTATTCAGGTTCCGTAAACACTGTATCATTTCTCTTATTTTGATGGATTGTCATTTCCTTTAAAATGATGCTTTAAAGAACAATATTTTTATTTGGAAATTAGGAGAAATATTGTCAGCACTTCTTAAAAACTAAGGCAAAGCAGTTCAGTTCAATATTTGCACCTATAAAACATTTTTGCAGTGGCCTCTTATTTTTTGCTGTATATATAGTATCATCATGTGTATGAGCATCATGTTTATTATTATTATTATTATTATTATTATTATTATTACTAAAGCTGCTTCCTTTCATTCTGCAATAAATGTTTATCCTCACAACCATTCCCATAAATGAGACAAGACAATCCCTTTCACATTCAGCTTCATCTAATCCACTCTGACAGTATGCTCTGATAGGTAATGTGCATGGGGGATTAGGCCGGGGCACAGTTGGATGAGTGGACAGGATCAAATAAGGACAGAAAGATTGGCCAGCTGTGTTCATCAGGAAGGCTTTGGGCCAAGCTGGGTCAAGCTCTGCTCTCAGTTTTACACTACTGGTCAAAACCTTGGAATCACTTTTTGGTTATTTTATACATCTGTTGAATAATTTTTTCGTATTAAGGACATTTGTTAAAAACCTTAAACACCCCTAAGTGAAATATCGAATAAAATCTGAACTGAATGATAAAACACAGTGATGTCCAGTTTCTATTGTTTTAATCTACGGTATTTGAGTCATTAACAATTTACGGTATAATTAATATAATGCATGGCAAATTCAAAATACATGGTCAAATGATTTTTAAAATATATTAGTAATATATCAAATTCAACTTTGCAAAAACCTGTTTTTTGATTTTATTTTGAACAGATGCCTTTACTGATAGGCCTTACATTGGATGATGTGGGAGAGGGAGGGCTGTCTGATCCACCTAAAAAGCCAATTAAACTCTCTTAGACTCAGCACTACCGAATCTCTTTATGATCGGGCAAAGACTAAGACGATTTTGACATTCAGGAGGCCCTTTAATATTTATGTTTTACTTCCTGAGGGGAGGGGAAATCGCAGTTAGCACTTAAACTCACTTAAACTGAAACTGAAAGGTGGTCAGGTAATCAAGTCTATCCCATGTGTGAGTAAAACCACACAAAACCACACCAGACATTCATGTAAAACTTGATTTCTTATATTCAGTCTAGAGATCTTCAGCTGGTTTATTGATGGCATAGCAGAGATAACAGCAACGTATAAATATATAAGATAACTTTGAAAATATGTGTGTGACTTATAAAGTGTTTTTATTAGAGAATGTGTATAGCTTTTGGAAAGGTTCCTAAACATAATTACAGATTTAGACTTCTTAAACTGGGCCTCTTGACCACTCATTGAATGCAGTGGAATCTTTGTAGTGCAGAGAGAGAGAGTGAGAGAGAGAGAGAGAGAGAGAGAGAGAACAGATTCCAGACTTTTGAATGGTGTTTCCAACCTTTAAATGGTAGTGTGCGCTGCCTGTCATTAACCTTGGGCTGTGACGCTCCACTCCCCCTCCCGTTTGGTGGCAGATCTGTGGCAGAATGTGTTGTCGTAATCAAAGGTGATGACGTGAGCTGCCAACTGTTCCTGCTGGATGGCAGCCTGGGCCATTCCTGAGCGTCGCATCGTCTCCATCCTCAACAAGTCAGCTTCTCCATGACACTTTCTGTCACAACCAGCACTCAGAAACACCCCCATAGGTGCAGGCCATGCTGTGATGTATGGCTGCAGATGGTCTGAGCTGGCAGGGCTGAGGACTAAATGCGACGAGTGAGTAAATATCACAGGCCAGCGACTTGTTCTCACCTTCAACACAGAAGCTCCAGATAGACGATCCAGGTTATTGATCCCTTAATTCAACCACTTGATGTGAAAAAAAAGCCAGAAGCCAGGGTCAGTTTCGGAGTGCCCGTTCCTTCCATCAGAAGCGCCATCCATATCAATGCCCCTGCCTGTGTTTCTCAACAGTTTTCTTAGGAAAAAATCAATGGAGCCATCGACTTGTGATTCATGTCTCGACAAGCTCTTAATCTCTCCCGTGTATCGCCTCTCCAAATCTCTCTCACCACTCTGTCTGCTCCTAATATCGGAACTAATTTCTGTAATGAGAAAAGGACCTTCTAAAAGGGTGTCTTCACATTTTCGTGTGGTGTCTTGCCCATGACTGAATTTATGTGTGAAAGCCACGTTCTCAGGAGCCATTACAGATGTGAGGACGGAAATCATAATCCATTAGGCAGCGGCAGGGCATAATCGTTAAACTGACTAAAACCGGAAGATGCCTCATTAGCTTCGCCGGACACGAATGCGACTTGATTGATGACTGAAGGAGTGATTAGATGTTGTTTCCAGCAGTTGGATTATCTCCACTGTGACTAGCTGCCAGGATTAGAAAAAACAGACAGCAATAGAAGACGCACTTATTGTGCATAGTTTCAAAACCAATCCCTATTTGACGAGCTCAGCTTTGAAATTAAGCAGGGACACTGGCATATGGTCCACAAAGCTCATTTTTTGTTAGGCTCAATATGGTGGACAGTGGAAACTGGCGATCATGGCAAACGACGCAGAACCAGTGAAAGCGGCACCAACTGGAACCCTCAATAACATTCAATCTCCTTTCCCATAAATTCCCATGACCATGAGACTGCTGGGAGTTTTCTGCCGAAGCTCGCTTTCATGACACAGACAGGACCTGAGACTTATCTCCCTTCTGTGTACACAGGAGAAATCACTTGGTGTCTCGGAAGGTCACAATATGACTCTCCTCTTTTTTTGTGGCCTCGCCTCTTTCTCCACACCCGGCCTCTTTCAGGGACCAAATTAAACCCATCTGGGGGCTTCCGTCCGTACAAGACAAGGGAATTAGTTCTCGGAGTGTCTCTTATCTCACTACCTCCACACACTGCCTCACACGCTCTGTTTCTCCACCAGTAATGAGTATCTACCCAATTTAATTCCTTGTCTCTCTCTCGGGGAATAAATCCTCTTCAGCTTCTCAGATGAAAGCAAGTAGGAATCCCCAGGGTCCCAAACAATGACTTCAATGTCCAAGACTGTGACCTTAATTGATAATACTTTTTGGTTGAAATGGCTGCCGTCCAACTTTAAGCTTGACAGAGCAAGGATGATGATCATCTCTTTCTCTTCTTTTCTCCTCAGCGGCTCCAAAAGGCCCCAAACTCCTGATGACCCCAACCAGGGCAAAGGTAGGGGATACGGTGCGCATCACCGTCCAAGGATTCCAGGTAGGATCTCCAGGGGTAAGTGCAGGGGGTTTGACGAAACCGGGACCACGTTCAGTCTTGGATATGAGGAGCCACGATCTTTCGTGTGCAGTCAAGTCTGTAAAACTTGGCTGCTATAGTGGCCATTCTTACGCAAAGGACAATATACCATGGGTTTCAGTCAGATCTCAAGCCACTTAGCCCTTCATATGCCAGCTGGATATTATGAGGCAACAAAAAGGCCTGATTTCTGTTTCTATTTCTGTTCACATTTTTGATTTTGGAATCACCTTTGCTCGTTTTCTTTCTAACTTTATTTGGAAGCCAATGCATTACACAACAGGCACAGGTGAATATTATGTAGAACAAGCTACTGGCTACACTACCCAAACTTTAATTTGCAGAAATAGCTGCAGTATTAACCAGAATTCAATAGTAGAAATTAATGGATCAGTCAGTGTATGAATAAATATACTTAGCTTGCAAAAGCATTGTTGACCAAGAACGCTATGACTAATTGATCAACATATCCACAAATCTACCATCCTGGGGATCTACCATCCTGAAAGGTTTAGCTCCAACCCTAATCTAACACACCAAAATATCAAGGGGAGAATATGGATATTTGAGCCAAGTGTGTAGATAGTAGATCTCCAGGGCTAGGATATAGCACCAGTAATGTCACATACTTTGGTTGTCATGGGTAAATCATACACTATATGGACAAAAGTATTGGGATGCCTAACTATTACACCAGCAGGGACTTTAATGACATTGCATTCAAATATATAGACTTTAATATGGAGTTGGTCCCCGTTTGCAGCAATAACAGCTTCCACTCTTCTTGGAAGGCTTACCACAAGATTTTGGAGTGTTTCTGTGTGATTTATGACCATTCATTCTGAAGAGCATTCATGAGGTCAGGCACTGATGTTGGACAAGAAGTGCAGTTTCCTCCGGGATAAATAAAGTTTTCTGATTCTGGCTCGGAATCTCCGTTCCAGTTCAGCCCAAAGGTGTTGGATGGGGTTGAGGTCAGGGCTCTGTACGGGCCAATCAAGTTCTTCCACATCGAATTAATTCAACCATGTCTTTATGAACCTGGGGCACAGTCATGCTGGGACAGAAAAGGTTCTTCCCCCAAACTGTGTCCACAAAGTTGGAAGCATGGCGTTGTCCAAAATGTGTACCAGTACTTTTGTCCATATAGTGTATTAAACTGCAATGCTATTTATTTTGTATACTCGTATACTTGTATACGTCCTGAGGAGGACGGGTTCCCCTTTTGAGTCTTGTTTCCTCGCCTCTGTCGCTTTTGGCTAACTCACTAGGGACCTGGACTTTGTAAAGCTGCTTTGTGACAACCTGGTTGTAAAAAGCGCTATATAAATAAAATTGAATTGAATTGAATTGAACTATTAGGATAAGGTTTTGTAATGGAAAATATGTTGTCTTTCCAAACAGCAATCATACCAGTACTTTTGTCCATATAGTGTATGAATCAACCAAACATATTCCAGTGAAATCTCAGTCAGTCCTTGGGGTGTTTTGAGCGACATGTAATAAGAGCGAAAGTAATTTCAAAGTCTATTTTGTGTAGCAAGCAGAATATTAATTTAGCGCTGCTTCCTATGCTTACTCGCTGTTTGTTATGCTAGCCACAAGGCAGGACAACATCTGATCGAACATCTAAACCAAACATCTGCTCAGCTTTCAGGTGTAATTCTTTAAGCCTGACAGTACGCTGGCTGAAAAGCGCACGGGCATGTATGTGAGTATGCAGAGCTAGCCGTTAGCGCTTTTCTGTCAGACTATCGGCTCCCTTGCTCTGTCAGCTCAGAGATTTGTCTTGGTATGACTGTCAGTGTCTGTCAACACCAAAAATCCCCCCGCCCCGAAAAAAAGACAAAAAAAAAAAATTAGCTTTGAGGTTGATCCTGTTCAGGCTGTTCAGGTGGAAAGAGTTTAGGAGACCGATACACCATCGCCTTTAAATCGTCTTTGCAGATTTACACAGCTGCGAGTCAGTGAATGATGAGGCAATTCTGTTTTATTAGACTATTATTTATTGTTGTTGCTTTATTATTACGACTGAAGTGCCGCTCTCCAGCAGCGGCCGACTGGCTGGGGCTCAGGCTGTAGATCTGACAGATTCACGGCGTACATTCCACTCATCCGATCAAACGATGACTGTGTATGTGTATATTTGAAGTGATCCTTTAAATAACCGTAAGAGTGGTCACTATAAACAGGCTTGACTGGAACATTCGGCCAAAATTAGCGCCACTGGATTTGCACTGTGCAAAAGGAATGGAAATTTATGTCAAAGGAATTCTCCTTTATCCTCTACTGGATCATGGCCCTGGGTTTCAAGTGTAGATAAGATCACTGATATGTAATATATTAAATATTTTCTCTCCCTGCTATTTCATACTGGGATAAAAAAAAAAAAATCTGTATCCCACTTGGCTGATCTTTTGGTAAAAAAAAATGACCAGGGTGGTAGGGGTGCACAATATCCTGGTGGCTGATATATTATGGGAAAATGTATTAATTATTAGGTTGGGTATTGGAATTACAGCCATTAGATACAACCAGTAATTTGGGTAAAGATTTCCATTCTTTTCTGAAATGGAATACATCGTGGATAACACCACCATCTCCACAGAACACTGACAGTCAGATTCCTCATTCAGATCAGAATGCCTCTGCTACACACGTCCATGGGCTCGCCTCCTATCACTACATTGATTTCCCACTGAAATTTGGCTGGATTTATATACTTAGCTTTATTCTGGTTTTGTAATGTAGCTGTAACCAGAGATATGGGCAGATTTCATAATGAATAATACATTAAAAATACATGATTACCAAAATAAAGAAAAGTAATTAAGATAAGTAAAATAACTGAACCTCAAAATAGTGTTCATAGAAAAGACCTATATATACTTTATTTGCTGCTTTATTTACATATTTTCTGCAGTAATCGTTCACCGTTTAAATTATTGTGTGATTTAATCACTGCTAGCAAAATCGCCCTTTTTGTTAAACACCTTTGGGGCATGTTGCTAAAACAAAACCTACCTAAAATGACCAAAATGAAAATGTCGTCCAGAGTTGTAGGCCAGTTCGGTGCCCCAAAGTCACCTAATTCTGTTTTTTCAGCTTATGTATATTGAATACATTCATTACTCAGCTTATTTGCATAGATTTTGCTCAGAAGAAGAAAGCAGTGTGGGGCTGTACTTCAGTGGTTTGATGTGTCCGTTATATTTGTATATCTCAACACTTTGACCAGCAGGTTCTGGTTGTTGTAAATGATCAAGAAAAGGATAAAAGCTACCACTTTAAAACACCTTTGTGCCTTACCACCTTAAAATACCTTTGTGCAACCATAGTTCTGATAAAATTTAAGTGACCTATAATCTGAGGTTAAACCTCACTTACACTCTCTACATTTCATATTTGGATAATACCATTAATTTTATAGTTTAAAGTAAAAAAGAAACGTTAATGATGTCGGTAGTGACTGCAAGATGAAATCAACTGATCTTATGGCACTAACAGTGAGATCGGACAAGCACTATAGAACACTGGCAGAAATGAATTACAGTTTTGCATCAAACTAAAGTTTAGTCAAAATCTAACAATTTATATAATATTATTAAATTGCAATGCTATTTATTTTGTATGCTTGCATAATATTACACTATTAGGATAAGGTTTTGTAATGGAAAATATGTTGTCTCTCCAGACAGCCTATGTTTAATCGTCTACTCTAAGCTCAGTTTAAATCCATAAAATCGATTTGGGAATTTACAGTTTCTCTAACTTCAGTCTCAATAATCATTTGCTGAGAAAGGGCATGTTCATGGATAGGTCCATAGTCTGTTATTGGTTATAATTATCGGCCCAGAACGTTCATATTGGTGCATCCCTACTCATCGAGTCCTATTGACATGTCCTGATTACTCTTTTGGATATGAGAATTATTTCACTTATTTTAATCTCAATTAATTCTATGTAAGAACCAAAGGGGATATGTGACAGAAAGGCTTCCATCAAGCCTTTCCGACATGTTTTTTCCTTCTTTTTTTTTTTTTATCTGACCTAATGCCACCAGCAAGCACAAACTCATTTCAGCGTTGTCGGGGTGTGAATGTGGAAGCCCAATGACACGTAGCTCCTAAATCGTTCATTTTCAAAGGTCATAGGGCCAGACCCGACAAGTCTATTGCGTCAGATGGAAGATGCTGGCTAGTTGCGTTTCACAATGCAACACAAGTAGCTTGTTCTTATCCAGGCTTTTCTGCGTTCAGTTATCTTTTTCAATCTCTTATGGCAGTATATGTTTTAGTAGAATGTAATTGAAGCTATAAAGGCTGATATAAAGATATACATTTTCGTTAAATGTCCAAAAGTTGCCTCATGCACCCCATGCTTAAAGGGCCCAGACACACCAAGCTGAACAAGCGGCTTCCGTCTTTCTCGTTTCCTGTGAAATTTGTTCTCAAACACAGCTGATGGCCAGAAAAAGGGAACTATTCTATAGCAGGATCTGGCTGGAAAAAGTAAAGTACAATCACATTAAGTGCAAGTTAATTATATATAAATCTTGCAAGCTAAGATCAGTGTGTCAGAAAGAAAGTGAACTGCCATTAGCCTAGCGTTAGGTGAGTAGAAAAAAAAAAACTACTTAAAAACATTGTACATAGTACATTAAAAGGCATGGAAGTCCATGCAACTGTCATGTTGGCTCAAGGAGGGAGGACCACAATTATCTGTCACTGGACCCACAGTCACCATGGTGTGTCAGGGCCCTAAAGCAAGGATAACTTACTTCATTATGGCCTTAACAGCACAAATGTACTATGGCAGATGTACATGCTATACAGGGGCTGGCCACTTTATCAGAAAACCTTGTTGCTCCACCTTGCTTGGGATCAGTTAACAATTTGTGTTCAGTCCCTTTTTATCACATGAACTCTTAGCACAGGGGTCCTCCACTCTGGTCCTAGAGGGCCTGTGTAGTTTGGTAGTCCCTTTACTCCAACACTAGAGATATGTATTACTGGAGCACACCCATGTAATCTGGTAGATGAGTGTGTTTAAAAAGGTGAATCTCCCAAATGTGCTTGACAATAGGGTTAGCCTTAGCGCCCCTACCCCAGAAACATGACTGCACCTTATATACTCGTACCAACTCCACACACATTCCCATGCATTTACCATGTCAAGTCCACCACCCAAAATATTAAATCATTAGGTTAAGATAAGGTATTAGAACAGAAATAGTGTGGCGTGAGGTAGAGGGCGTCTAACTAATTGTGCCGCAACGGGTAGGCTACAGTTTGTAATTGTACCTGTATGATAGATCTCAGAGATTGGTGGTGCTCATAAAGTGGCCGGTTAGAAAAAATGGAAGGTGTTGTGGATGTTTTCTACTAAAGTGGATAGAGCGGAGATGAACACATACACTTGCACACAATGTGCTCAAAAACACTTTTTTCTCGGTTTTGTTAGCGGGTTTCCAGATACAGACAATGCTTTACAAATTTCCCTTGTGAATGGCACAGAATAAAACTGAATATTCTTTGCCACAGTGAACTGCCTTGTTGTTGTGACCTTTGAACAACCCCCCCAATCCTTTCATGGGACCCCTTGCTTGCTACTAAAACCCTTCTGTTTTGCTCTGTAACTATGTTTACATGCACACAATAGCTTGAGTCTATAAAACTGGACTGAACTAGAACATTTTCCGAGTTGCAGCAATGACTAGTTAATGGTCCTGTTAGATTTTTGTTTTATTCAAAAAAAACAAAACAAACTACCAGGCTTTCTGAAGCAAAATTCTGCTCCTGCGGTAGCAATGCAGTTGCTGAGAAGGGATACTCCAAACCTTTTGTTTGATAGCTTTACAAAAAACAGACTCCAGAGATGTCATTTTTTTTGTACTGTTTGTTTAAGCGTCATAAAGCTGTCATCATGCATGTTGTTACAGAAGGTGATGGAAAATCCTTCAGAAACTCCACGTGAGATTCAGTGGATCAGTCTACATTTGAACACTGTGTCCCCTGTTGGCCTGGACTACATGTAAATCAGCTTAAGGTCCAGTCAGTGTTATAATGATTGAGGTGAGGCAGGATGCATTTGCGAAAGAGCTTTATTTGAGGAAATACTAATATTATTTGAACAGGCCAGTGTCAGAAAACCGGAAGAAATATACACAGATGTGGGAACAGTTTGGTCTGAGTCCAGTTCTGAGTCAATGCATGCAAGTCTCAAGTGGAGTCTCGACCCAAAACAAACCAGTCTCTAATCAAGTCCTAAACTTGGTCTCCTAAACAAATAGTGGCGTTTCTACACTGAATAGCAAAGAAATGATGATAACAGTGAAAGAGGCAGTTTTATGACAGCATGTTATTTAGTAGTATGACACTAATTTACCATTTTTATTATTATTATTACACAAACAAAAGTGGTACACTTTCACGTGCGGCCCTAAATCAGATATAAGCCAGATTTTTTTACCATGTCATCTCAGTATGAACAGTCATAATTGGAATTCATGTGGCATTTATGTAACTCTAGAATGACACTGGCCACATTTCTGCATTGGCGTGAGTCACTTAGAGAATACAAATATGGAAGACAGAGGCAGTGGGAGTCAGTGGAGGAGGGACAGTGAGGTGTTACACCTCAGAAGTATCTGAGGTGATGCTCAAGTACAAGCAACACTTTCTGGCTCTGACTCTGTATCCACACACTCTTGGAGAAGTAGCGACTGCTCCACAAAAAGCCATAATCAAAAATACAAAAATATCTCCTCAACCTCATCCGCTGCATCATTTGCTCATGAATCCGTCTGCTTCTATTACACATATACTTATAACTTATAAACAAAACCATAAACTGACTTCAGGGGCTCCATTACATCACATTATATTCATTTGGCAGATGCTTTTATCCAAAATGACTTACAATATGAGGAAACAGTCAAGTTTCAGAACAGTGTGAGAACGAGAGGAGAGTAAAGTGATCTTGTAGGGAGCCATGCAAGGTGATAGATTGTGCTGTAGGAGAGGAGATGCTTTCTGAATCGATGAGTCTTCAGGAGGTTTCTGAAGACAGAGAGGGACTCTGATGCTCTTGTTGGTTTAGGCAGCTCATTCCACCAGCGGGGAACCATGAAAGAGAGCAGTCTGGACTGGGTTTACCATGTGTGTAGGGATGGCAGAGACAGACAATGTACCTTGAAGGAGTGGAGGGAGTGAGTAGCAATGTAAGTCTGAATGATAGGATTAAGGTAGCTGGGTGCCGACCCAGATGTTATTCTGTAGGCAAGAGTTAGTGACCAGTTTAATTTGGGCAGCCATGGGTAGCCAGTGTAGATCAATTACCACTGGAGTGACACACGACCTTGTGTTTGTGTTATTGTTCTTTTTACAACCATGACCAGGTCATACTGGAACCTAATAATGGCATAAGAAGAACAGTCAAACGTAAATATCTGAGCAATACATCCAGGCAGAACGCAACTTAAATCCATGGTACATGGACGACCGTAACAGACACAATGGACTGATCTTCCGAGTCATTGGTGCTCATGTCAGAGTCAAGTCTCAAAGCTCTATCAATTTAGTCTAGTCAAGCCTCAGGTTGTCAAATCTGTGACTCCATTTTACCTAGACAAATAGCTTTTTTCATGTTTTTTGTCATTTCCCGTTCAAGTGAGTGGGCTTTTATTCACCAGGCCAGTTTTGCTTGTCTTTGGTGTGATTGCAGCTTTATGCCAAGAGATTTTTTAGTTGCAAAGCAAAAACCACAGATAGATCTCTCGTCAACATCCCAAACATGTAATCTGACTTGGAGCAAATAATATTATCTGTTATATCTGTCTGCCACGGAATTGTTTTTCAGGTTTAATATGCAGCATCTTGAGCAGTGTGACAAGCAAAAAAGGTCTTACAACAGGCTGTAGGGTATTACTGAAGTGTGCATGTGAGCATAGTAAATAATACCTGAAAGTGCGCGAGACGGAGGGCTGAGTGAAGCCGTGGAGTTACAATAAGCAGACTCCGTCTGGTTTCCTCTGCAGGGAAATGTCTCGATTATTGATTGAATTCTTAAGTAAAAGTTCAGTAAAGGGTTTGGGGCGGATGCCGTGCTAACTGGAATACGTCGAATCTAACTAGAGGGAGAAAAAAAACAGTATTAAACAAATAATTTATTCATACTATTAAGCTACTAAAGTGTGCTGAAATACAGCTTTGTATAATTGATATTATGGGATAGCTCCGTCCCTCAAGATGCTTTTTATCTTAAAAGTGTTTCTGCATGCCGAAAAACCTTTCGCTGCAGACTGAGGCATGGTCTTTTATCCTTTTCTGACTTCTTGCCCTACATCTTTCACATTCACATACACATACACACACACACACACACACAAACACACACACACACACATACACATGCACACACACACTTTCCTACAGAACGAGGTGTTCCCTGAGCCTCTCTTCACCTGGACGCGAGTGGGTGGTAGACTGCTGGACGGGAGTGCAGAGAGAGAGGGGAAGGAACTGGTTTTGGAGCGAGTTCCTGCGGACCTCAACGGCTCCATGTACCGCTGCACGGCCCAGAATCCTCTGGGCTCCACCGACACACACACGCGCCTCATCGTCTTCGGTGAGTTTCATCCCCACGTTCACACTACCCTAGGAGAGTGGTTTGCAAGTGAGGCCCAACAGTGTATGTTAGTCTTCCTCTTTCCCATCTGACCATAAACTTGCAACATATACCCAGGACCCCTTATTAAACACCAATTATACCCTATAAATGAGCAACATAGTCCTTTACAAAACAATGTTTAATGATTATATCTGCACCACACCTGCCAAATCCTCATAGCAAATCATCACACTACAACTTTCACAATACAGTGCTTGATGAAACTAATACATCACAGTGTAGGCTATTATAAACAATAGTAGCAATCAGTGATTATACTTTTTTAAATGGGTCCACATTATCAGATTCACTTTCCTGCTGCAGTTTTCTCTAATTCTCTATGATTCCTCTTTTTTTCAGTGAATAGTGGCATTATTTAAGGAAAGAATGCACTTTTCCTCTTAGTTTAAGATATTTTTTTCATGACTGAGATTAAATCCATTAATAAAACATGTTGTTTCCCGTGGAGCCTGCATATATCTTCAAACAAAAACCTCACTGATCCGTTGCATACCTATTGACCATTGAAGAAATATCATTTTATCATTTTCAAAGAGACTCTAGATGCATAGCTTCTAGAGTTATTCTTAGTGCTGTTCTCTGTATCAGGCTGTATATGGTTATAAGGTCCCGTTTGTTGTTACCTGCATACATTCATACAGACATACACTACCAGTCAAAAGTTTGGACACACCTTCTCATTCTATGTTTTTTCTTTGTTTTTGTTATTTTCTACATTGTAGATTAATATTGAAAAACAAACAAAATGATGAAGGAACACATGGAATTATGCAGACAAAAAGAGTTAAACAAACCAGAATATGTTTTGTAAGAAGGTGATGATGGACTGTTGTTTCTTTTTACTTAGTTAAGTGGTTCTTGCCATAATGTGGAGTAGAACCGTAGTGGA
>JBBPCX010000141.1:14000423-14012146 GCA_037974365.1 Hydrocynus forskahlii
ATAGGATCACTAACTGTGTACCAACCCGACCATCACAACTGATGATCCCAAACACATTAAGAAGGCAAGAAATTCCATTGATGAACTCTTGACAAAGAACACCTGTTAATTAAATACCAGTCCAGGTCGATTCCTCATTAATCTGATTTAAAAAATGCTAAGAGTGTGCAAAGCTGTCTTGAGAGCAATTGGTGTTGTTTTCAATATTAATCTACATATTGCACATGACCATATGATGTTGCATTGGAATCCTTTTATTATTGCACAGGACAGTTAGCAGCATAGAAAAAACACAATGAGCGAGTGTAGAATTATAACAGTGACAGATTATTAGGGTCCCTGTACTGGCAGTAAACAGGATTACAGTAAAGTGCAGGTGCTGATTGAGAGTCCAGAGTGTAGTATGACTGTAAACAGAATAAAAAAGCAGAACCATTTTTAAACAGTATAAATAGTATAAGTCTAGTTCCTGTAGTTTAATAAATGCTGGTTGACAGGAACTAGACATTAATGTGCATTTATGTGCATTTATTGTGCATTTATTGTGCATTTATGTGCATTTATGTGCGTTCAGGGCCCTGATGGCCTGTGGTATAAAACTGTTGCACAGCCATGCAGTACCAGAACGGAAGCTACGAAACCATTTGCCAGACGGTAGAAGGGAGAATAGACCATGTAGTGGGTGGGAATACTATACAGATATATTCTATTTGACAGTCAATAGTACAGGACCCCATAGCATACATACAGAGATGTATTACCTATATACATTTGATACTGCACTATACTGTGGATATATTTGCCAGGGCTTTGCAATTGAGTCCAGAATCAAGACGAGTTTTTTTTTTGTTTCTGACTTGTCTTGGACACATTGGCCTTTGGACTTGTCTTAGTCTTGGCCATCGGTCTTGCCAAATGTTAGAGTTGGTCTTAACCGAGTCCGGGTGCCTTAAGGAAACAGTGATTCTGCCAAGAAAGTTTTCTCAGGGGCGGCCAACAGCAACAAAATCTTTTACTGCCACAGCAAAAAGAAAAATCAATCAACAAAAAGAAAGCCCCCAAAACCGTCAACAAAACGATCCCCCATGCCCCCCACACACACTATGAAAACTGCTGCAGCAGTTGACAAGCAGTTGACTCATTAGGCAAGCTGGTTCTGAAAATGAGCATTGCTTTAAGTACTTCAAAATCCATCTAGAACAGACATTGACATTGGCTGCCTGGCGACCAGTCATATGCCTGCCAAAACTCATCACTGCATGCTGTGGTGCATCTGTGCTCATCATTTTCATCTCAGACAAGTGAAGTGGTAGTGAATCGAGTGAAATGGCTCGGCTCAAAGTAAATAGCACCACAAATATTACCATCATTGATCCTGCAGTGTCGATACACTTCAGTTGCCTTTGATGATAATAAACAAATAGATCATGTTAAAGTGGAGACATGTTTCACAGTTCTTTTGCACATCACGCAAAAATGATAAATAGTTCAGAAAGTCTTGAAGAGGATTCTTTTTTTCATGTCCCAGTTTTAAGTCTCTCTCAGCCTTGATTCGGACTTGAACCTCTTTAGATTCCATCTTGACTTGGATTCGACTAGTCCTGGACTTGGCCTTGTCTTGGATTCATCAAAGGTCGTCTTTACTACAACTACAATACCTACGACATGGCCAGAGGTCATATCTCACAGTATGGCACTCCTTCATGTGTACTGATGCTTAAATATTTCAGCAGATACTTTTCTCCAGCTCCAGTTTTAATCATGGTACAGATGTGGGCCAGTATAGGGTAAGGGGTCTTTCCTTAGGTCTCTCTTTGGTGTAGTGTGGTGTGCTTGCCTGGGCCAGAAATCAAATCTCAATCAGCTGCAAAAAGACAGCTGTATTACTCACTATTCTACACCAGCCACTGTAAGATATCTTTAGGATCAACCAGATTGTTCCCTGACTCTCTTGCATCTACAGGTGGTGTTGCTGGCCCAGACCAATTTTCCCTTGGAGCTTAGGATCATATGAGTAATCTGCCTGTAGTTGAGCAGCAGAGTTAATCAAAGAAGTTCCTTAGGAGATGAAATATGTTCTGTCTTTTACTGGATAATCTCAAAGACAGTCATGGCCATTCGCCTCATCGCCAAGCTACCCACACACATACAGTCCACAGATAAAGTCGTGGATATTCTCTATTTGTATCCTCTATTTTTGCTCTTCCTTTCATCCCTGAACAATTTGCGGCAAACGCGAACACCCACAACACCATCACTGTTTCTAAAAATGGCAGGCAAAGCAGATTCCTAATTTTAAAAAAAGGCACACAAAGCAGTTACTGAAGCGTTGAAGCTTCATTCAGAGAGAGCTGGAAGAAAAAATAGTCTGCCTTCAACCCACCCCCTGCTGCACCAGGGCTGTAATGGAAGAGAAGACAGGCAGTCCATCACTTGACAAATCGCCTTGCTACCATCTCCTCATTAAGATCTCCTGAAAATTTACAAATCGTTGGGCGGGCCAAGTGATAGGGAGGTGGGGGTTGTGTGGCGAGGCCATTTGGCGGGACGTAGCACTTTCGGGAAGGTGCAGTCTGAGGGGACAGATTGGGCAAAAAAAAAAAAATCATTAATGTCCATTTAACAGCCCGCCGCACCCCATGGCTCCCTCTGCCCCCCTGTGGATTGTAGGCTATCAGTCTGTGTCCGAGTCTGAAGCTGATGGAGCAGCCTTGGACTTTTCCCCATCCTTGGAACGGTGAGAGCCCTTGGCTGCTTGACTGAAAATGGGTCTCCGTGTTCAGCCTATCATTACGGCAGCCTATCAGTAGCTGTAATAATGAATGAAGATTAGTATCTAGAAAAAGGAAGAGCTCATAGCTTTGGCCTTAGTAATAGGTGTCTGCTGAAGAATAAGTGCAGAGGTTAATAATGTGAAAGGAGATTCTTGGGTAATGTTGTGAGTGCAGGTATGCTCAGAGGGCAAAGGGTACGGCATGAAGGGAAAGTTCAGAGAAAGTCAATAGTTTGCACTACAACCTTCTATTACATGCATGTACAAGTACATGTACAGAAAAGAAGGTTGTGGTGCAATCTATTGACTTTCATGTACAAGTGCAGAATTAGGGGAGACCGGGGATGGTTGTAACATTTTTGACATTTCTGTCTGTATCTTGGAGCTCCTTCAAGCTAGTGTGGTCAAACTGTGAAACAAACTGGTTACATGTGTCTGCTATTAAATGGTGTAGCTGTTATCTCTACAACACAAAGAAAAAATGCATGGTTTAATTTCAAAGACAAGGAGTGAAGTGTCACAAGTCACCCCGTTGTTCTGGGTTAGTTGTAACATAGCCTGTGGTGAAATGTAACATTATGAAATAAGGATTCTGACAAAACACTAATACTGATACATCTCTTCTAAAGTGGTCTGGATAACGTATGCGTGGGAACAAAAAATTGTGGTGCCAAAATCATTGACTGCACATGCAATAGAGACCTGTGAGCCCCTTTCTGCTGATGGCATTGCCCCAGCCTGTTTAATGCAACCCTGTCTGGGGTTGGCACAGTTGTTATGCCAGCTTCATCAACACTCCAGATGTCATTTGTAGTTAAGATGGACAGAGTTAGGTTTCTTTTGATGTAGGCTGAAAACAGGTCTCCTCCAGGATGTTCGCACCCATATTTCACTGCAAGCTAATACACAAGTCATTTTTATCACATTAAAATATTCAGTATTTCCCCATCCATCATATTTTACGTTGCCACCAATATGAATTGCCGCCCCCCTCAGTCTTTCTCTTCCAAGACCTAGGCATGCTGAACTACAAGTCAAATTTATCTGGGGGTATGTTGTAACATTTTCATGGTTTTTACAACTAACCTTGACTCCTTTTGTTACAACTAACCCAGACTCTTGTAGCCACGAACTAGCTTACCTTACAGCTGATATCTAAAACATTAACACCAACAACTTGCATGGAATGTATCTACATAGACACATAGTAGACATCATTTAAGTTTGATGAGTTTAACTACAAAGCAGGCAATGCGATCACAAAAATAAATGCAGTAAAACAATTTCTTACTTCAAAATTTGTTTCGTCTTGTGTCTGCCACAGGGTGCTACTTCTGAATCGCTACAGTTGTAACTTGTTCCCGACTGGAGAAATTGAAAGTGTCACAACTGACCCATGTTACAACCATCCCCGGTCTCCTCTACGTGCATTTCTACATGTCCTGTGGATTATTGGGCCATTATGAGATCCTATGAGATGAGAAACGCTATATTTCCTGTGACTCGTAGGGTTAGCCTTTAGCGTAGCATTCCTACACAAACATTCTTATTCTACATGCTTTCTAAAAATAACACAATGTCCTTTCTAAAAATAACATAACAGCCTTTCGAAAAATTGCATAATGTCTTTACTAAAAATAACAACGCCAGGGTTGCAATGATTTCTGTTATGGTCAAGGTTAGGGTTAGCCATTTCTCCACAAATAAAAGCAATTACACCATGTAGCTTTAAATACTTATATAACATTCTTGCAAGCTTTTCAAAACACAGTTTTGTGTCTGCTGCTCAGACACTCTCATACCTCGGCATTTAGCAGTTAACTGCCATCTAGTGGATGAAGCTCTACTGCCCACTAGTCCATAGAACATATACAGATGCACAGAGCAGGTATATACACACGTACAGATGTGCAGGATGAGTATATACACATGTACTGGTGCTCTTGCAGAACTGTGCACAGGAACACATGTTTTTTTCAGTTGTTTTTAAATGAGTGACATTTACGGCCTGAAACGAAGGCCTGACAGTCACTATTCACTCACTCGTGGTATGTCATGCAATGTCCAAAACCAAGTAAGGCTGTTTGAGGTCCCTTTACCATTCACTTTCACCTCACCATGTAGTTTTTCTGGCCCATAGCCAAAGAAGAAAACTTTCTTGCTCTTTCCTCACATTTGTTAGCACCACAGCGTAACATTGTTATATAACGGCCTGCCAGCACATGACAGCTCTGTCTTATATCAACATATAACATATTCTCTCTCTCTCTCTCTCTCTCTCTCTCTCTCTCTGTCTCTGTCTCTGTCTCTCTCTGTCTCTTCCTTCCTTCCTTTCTGCAGAAAACCCAAGCATGATGAAAAACACGCAGAATCAAAACAGTAAGTATGGACACCTTGGGAACTGTTGACTGAGTAGGGGTTCGGGGACAGTGTGCAGGGAACAAAAAACATTTTTTTTTTGTTATTTTCTCCTCCTCTTCTGTTTGAGGAGGATCTTTGACATATTTGACATGACAAGAGAGCCACCTGCGAGACATTGCTGTAGCATATGCTCCCCCTCAACGCGCTATATGAATTCAAAATTGGATTTTTCGGCCCGGTAATATTTCGGCGGCTCCGCGAGGAAGGAGCCGCGCACGCATGGGCACCATCCGCGCAACGGGAAAGAAGTCTATAAGCCTGTTAATAACACTGGGGTGGCTCCTGGATTGAAATTACACTGAAGCACAATGTGGTCACGTATCGCTCTGGTGGAGGACAGCGCTGTGTCGTCATTGTGGGATTTTTTTTCCCACTGTCTGCTAGCTCCCTTTCTCAAGAACCATACGCAATCTGACACAATCAGTCCTCCACTAGATCTTATCCTTCAGGTCTTTCCACTGTATGATCCCAATCTGCTGTTGTTTAAATAGTTCCCTCTTATATATTCATTTTAATTAACAATGAATTGTGAACAATGACTTATTTCTCACTTGTAGCTTCACTCGTTGAAAGCTTTGGACCTTCCCATCCACACCACATATTCTGTTTGTAAGCAGAAGAGGGGATATTTTGTCCTGATTTGAAAATGAGGTTAAATTAAGTCTTTGCCTAAAGGAAAAAAAATGCCTTAAGACTTTTTTAGCTCTCCAAATTAGTTTTTGTTAAAACAAACAGACAAAAGCCAGAACCTGTTCATAAGGAATCTTAACTGAAGATAAAGAAATTAATTATAGAGCTTATTGTAATTGTATGTAACTAATCGTACATTGTAAATCAAATGTATAGGAGAGCCACAGGAAAGCGATTATCTTAGACTTTTAAGAGTGCATATTTCTGCATGTTCCATTTAGGAACTGAATGAAAACCTTTAGAGAAGGATGCATTGGTTCCTGTCTGTGTTTTTTTTTTTTTTTTTGATCAATTCAAATAAAGTTAAACTGATCTGGATTGTGAGGAATGTCAGGTTTTAAAGCCTAAACTCCATTCCTTTTTTCCACTGCACATTCAAAAACAAGAACTGGCCCAAATGGGAGCTGACAGAATTGTTATAGTTATGTTTTTCATCAGCATGAGACGGCAGGACAACGTTATTGTCTTTTTTTTTGGTCATTTAATGCTACATTAAAGTGTCTGATTTGGCCGATTACCTTGCTAGTTCATTTAAGTCCTGTCAGTACTAATCTTGAATAGGTACTAAAGGCCATAAAACTGTATTCATTACTTGGCCAGTGGTAAAAGCTCTTTGTGCATGACTTTATTTTTACTGTGCTTGGAATGTTCTGATGGGTTTAATGATTATTAATTATCATTATTTAATTATTATTGATCCGCTGTTGTGACCCCTAATCGGGAGCAGACGGAAGTAGAGGATAAAGAAGTTATTATTATTATTGTTATTATTATTATTATTATTATTATTATTATTATTATTATTATCATCAAATATTCTATACTTGCCTCACATTCTAAAATTCTTGCTACTGTCTCTGCATTTACATTTCCAGAGACTCACAACCTCCTTTAGGACAACGGCAGCTGTATATATGTAAAGGGCAAGAACTGTCTAACAAGTGAAACGATCAGTAACACCCCTCTGTTTTGATTATTTTCTATCTTTATGTCTCTTCCTCTCTCTCTTTTCTTTCTCTTTCCCTCTCTCTCTCTTTCTTTGTTTTCATTCTGTCTCTCCCGCTCTCCTGTTCTCTCTCACTCAATCACTCTCTTTACTTTAACCCCTCCCACTGCTCCCCAGTACCCACGGATGTAAATTTGAATATGTAAATGCAGCAGAGAGCAGGTGTGCGCATGAAGGGACAGAATGAGGTCAAGGCGAGTGTTCAGTCTCCAGGCCACTCGTATGCAAGTCAAATGGCTTGTAGAACAAGGCCCCAGGAGGTCAGTGTGTGTGTGCGTGTGTGTGTGTGGGTGGGTGGGTGTGTGCGCACGTGAACACCTCCTGACTCACCAACTGAACCTGTCTTAGACCTTTCAGCTCAGAAATAACCTGCAACACTATTTACTCACATCTGGGGTCCAGGGGATGAGAGATATGGCAAAAATCTACTGTAATACTGCATAACACATGATATGCGACAAGATGTGTATTTTTCGGCTACGTTGGAGTGGACAGAAAGGAGCCATTAGTGCTACATTTGAAATCTGTTAAAGACAAATGATTTTTTATTAAGTTTTTTCACACATGGCCCTAAATACAGTTAAACAAGGCTAATTATGCTCTGTTTGTAATAA
Source organism: Hydrocynus forskahlii (assembly GCA_037974365.1). Classification (NCBI taxonomy): domain Eukaryota; kingdom Metazoa; phylum Chordata; class Actinopteri; order Characiformes; family Alestidae; genus Hydrocynus; species Hydrocynus forskahlii. The sequence goes on from JBBPCX010000141.1 coordinate 14,007,928, forward strand.
AACATGGACTTGCTCAGCGTTCTTTGAGTAGTGGCAAAAATGATGATCACCATATGCTCAGATCTGTTTCATTTGATTTATTTATTTGTTTTTTTAATTATGACAAGAACACCAAACATGATAATATTTTTCAAAGTAATCATTATCTGATGCATCTGTAGTGTGCAGTCGGTTGCCATGGACATTAATGCATGTTTTCGTGCTTTCAGAAGAAGAGAAAACCTGTTGATTTGAAACTTATTTATAACTGGGCCACTGGGCAGCTGGTGAATTCCACTAGGGAATGTTCATGGTGATTGCATATTTTTATGTGTTTATTTTATAGCAACCTAACAAACATATAAAAATGGATGACCATTGAGGGATGACACCTAATGACAATTATGACAGACAGTGATTCTGATAAACATAATTCCTAAAATGACAGTGACTTTATGACAGTTGATGCTTGCTAGAATAAGGCTTTATATATCTTAACGTAGGTCTATGTCAGTTATTAAAGTCATAAAAGGTTTATGTAGGTGTTACGTAGCCTTATAACTGGCACCCTCAGTAAAATGTTAATGAGAAGTCCTTAAAGAACAAATGAATAGCTCTCATGTTTCAGGAGTTGAGCCTAAACCTTGCTGTTGCGGTTTGATTGGACACCAGCTTTCCCGTGTCCTGGAAATGGGCCCTATGAGTAACTATTTTAGGCATTAGAGGACAAAGTTTTTCCAGGCCTCTTTGACAAAACATTGCATGAAACGCTTGTGTCGGGCATCGTCTTTTTCACGTTTATTGGAAATTGTGCAATATGTGTACGAGTTGCACTCAAAGTCACTTGGCATTAGTGTACAGCTCAGTCAAAAGCCCTTTACAGTGCATTAGGCAATTATAATGCAATATCTGCGGATCTACAAAGCTGCTTGGTCATTGTCTGCTTGTCCTCTCCGTTAGTGCTTCAGAGACGCATCTATGCAGAAAGGGAAGCTCTTTCCATGTACTCTTGCTCAGAGGTCTCTCTGTGGAACGAAACAGACTGCTTTTGTTCTGTTATGTGATCAACCCTGGTGGTAGGACTCCAACCATTTGAAGGTGGAGGTTTTGCAGCTTTATTGCTGCTGTTTATTTGGCTGAATTGGGAAAATGCTCTGTGCTTGAAAGGGTGGATCTGTTGCAAATTTGGCTTTGACTGTATTTTTCCAACTGCAGTTCATATTCTGATTGAATGATAGTATTTTTAGTTAGCTCTTTTATGCATCTCCCAATTGACCTCCTTTATTTAGTCATGGCCAGTTCTCACCCACTATCTAGGTCACCCCCCGTCTCATGATGCTGCCAAGCCGGGTGGGTAAAGGCTGGCATATGCTTCTTCTGAGACACACGATGGACCGTGAAGCTACTTCACCATTGGACAGCTTAACACGCTAAAGGCACTTTTCCATAGACATACAGGAACCAAGCTGTACCTAAACTGTACTGCGATGGCACGGAACCCACAGTGCACTTTGATTTTCCGTCATCTTAGCCACGTAATGGTGTTCCTGATGCGTCAGCATTGCAATTCTCTCCCCAGCCATCGTCCCAAAATCGCATCCACTGAGTCTTACCAACAAAAAGTTTTTCTCATTGTGGTCTTTTATCATTTATAATCTTGTTTTGAGATTTTCACATTTCTTCTCAGCATTCTTTAGCCATGCAGTGACTTCCTAACCCAGCTAACTTGTTAGTGATCCACCTTTGCGTTTCTCTGGTCCACATTTGCGTTTCTCACTGTGCTGTTAAACTCTTCAGCCCAAACAGACAGTAGCGCTCGTTCTTTGTTGACTTCCCAGTTCGTATTTTATAACGCCAGTGTTGTTGTTTTTTATTTTTTGCACAGACAGTAAAAAAAGGACCTCTTTCCATGTTGTACTGACAACATTGCAACCGATCAGAAAACTGAGCCTTACCAAACTGCCATCAAGCAGCTCGGGTATGGCTTTAATTGAGATGGAAAACCATTTGCTCGTGGTATGGCATGGTTCATTATGAAAATGGAAAACTGCCATAATTGCAAGATCCAAGGAAGTGCATCATCCTAACTTCCTGACGACCTTTGCAATAAAGCATTAATTTTGTTTGTTGTTTTCATAGGTGGAGCCCCCGGTTTGCACATGTTCGGTTTGACGTGGCTGCCACTCGTCCTCACAGTGACCGCCAAATTGACGTGAGCTCTCCTCGCAAAAGGGGGGGGGGGTTCAAAAAGAAGAAGGGGAAACACTCATGCGTCTGCTCCGACCAAGCACACACACTCTTTCAAACACAACACCCACACCCGAACAGATTGTGAACAGACCCACTTCGTATCCGTCTTTCAGGTGGACATCAGCATCCTCACTGGGGGGGGGGGCAATGTTCTCTCTTATTCTATGTAACTTTTTTTGTTTGTTTGTTTCTTATGAAAACATGGAAAAAAGCCTAACGATAAAAAGTGAACAAGACATCTAATATAAGTAAAGGAAGAAGAAGCACCACATAACATCTATCCCCTCACCTCACACCTTGTCTTTTTTGTTTGGTTTGTTTGGGGTTTTTTTTTCTCTCTCTGTCAGTCAATGAGAGGTCTGAAATGAGGAAAGGAACTGAGCCTCCAAGGAAGGTTTCTTGGAGACGAACTCTCAAAGGTTTTTTGTAGTGGACTGGGTTATGGACACACGAAAAAGAAGGACAATAAACACAGCTGCTGCACCAGTGCTGACCCACACAACAATCCTGTACTCTAGCACAAACAGGACACGCTCCCACTTTTGGACACCATTCTTTTGTGTTTTTAGCACAGTATTTTTTTCCCCATTTTTAAGCTTTTTTTTTTTTTCTCTTGAATGGCTCATGGCTGGAATGTACAAGAAATGACTTGATTCCAAAAAAAAAAAAAATCCTGTGAACTGGTGACATTTTCTTTGAAAAGTAATGAAAAAGACCCTCTTTTTAAATGTATTTTGTGTACATCCCTGTAAATAATGAGAAGTATATAAAAAATGAATCAAATTCAGAGTTATACGGGGATTTTAAGGGGTTATGGGGTCTAAGGGAAGGCGAAGGTTCAACAGATTCTGCATTTAATGGCTTTACTGCTTATATTTGGTCATCCCCAGTAACCATCATACCAAGGCTTTTAAAGAACAGTGAAATCGATATCAATAGACTCCCCTGTTTCTGATTTCATATGTTCTGTATCTATACCATCACTGTGGCAAGTTTCAAACACGAGGAAAGAAAGAAAAAAAAACAAAACTCATCCTTATCCATGGTGTACGTCTGCCTTCCTCGGGGTTGTGGTGCATGTGACGTTTGACAATTATTTCTCCCCTTACATCTGTTTGGCGGCTGCTCCTCGCCACTCGCCCACCTGTTTCTCCCCTTCTTTTTCTTGTTGCATAATATATTCAGTGACCTGCATTGTGTACAGTATGTAACTCTCTCCTAACAGTTACTGCTAGGATCATGTTAGCCACCATACTCCCCACCCCTCCTTCCCTCCCTCCAAGGAAGCTGAGTGTAAACAGGGTTGTTGCATTTGTTTCATATCACCTGTATTAAAAAATGGAGATGATCAACTCGACATGGCTGTGCGTGCTCATAGGAATGTGTGCTGGGTTTAGCTGGGCTGGGAGGGAGGATGCTGCGTTTGAGAAAAGGGTTCAATGCTCCCGGTCAAATTACATGTTTTGTTGACTTGTGAAAATAAGTACCCATCCTCTACAGTGTACTTTTTGAGTATAACACACACACAAACACACACACACACATCCATACGCATACTATATGGACAAAAGTATCGGGATGTTTTTCAATGTTTGGGCTAGGCCCCTTACTTCCAGTGAAGGGCAGTCTTAATGCTTCAGCATATCAAGACACTTTGGACAACACCATGCTTCCAACTTTGTGGACACAGTTTTGGGGAAGAACCTTTTCTATTCCAGCATGACTGTGCCCCAGTGCACAAAGCAAGGTCCATAAAACAGAGATAAAAAGGAATGCCTTCCAAGAAAAGTGGGAGCTGTTATAGCTGCAAAGGGAGGACCAACTCCATATTAAAGTCTATGTATTTGAAAGTACCTGTTGGTGTAATGGTCAGGTGTCCCATACTTTTGTCCATATTGTGTATACATACATATCTCTCTCTCTCTCTCTCTCTCTCTCTCTCTCTCTCTCTCTCTATATATATATATATATATATATATATATATATACA
>JBBPCX010000141.1:14012246-14026168 GCA_037974365.1 Hydrocynus forskahlii
GCACGAATCCCTACACTTTCTCCCAGACAAAGAAAACCAAAGAACTGCGTGGCTCCATTTCATTTTCGATGGCCATGTCCCAGCAACAATCGGTTTCGCTTCACCTTAAGAAAACAGAAAATTCGAATAAGGATGCTGTGAAAAAGTGTCGTGGGGGGATCTGTACCTACTGTCCGTGACAAGTCAGCCGATGAGGGAGATGTAGATACTTTCAAATAATGACTTTTGTTTTTCTATCACAGTTAAGTATGAACTAACTTGTTTGTGTCCTTTCGTAAGCATGGAATGGGTGGGGCGTGGCCAGCAACAGCTTATTTGCATAAAAGGGACAGAGCCCTGAAACAGCTCGTTTTGAAAGGGACCGAAACTGTGAAGAATAAATCTGGTGATATCTCTTTATGTGAGAGTGATTTTGTGCAAAGAACTTCATGAACCTTTTTTGTATAGCCCATAGACCTATTATAACTTGTTTTTTTTTTAAAGTGAGTTTTGCATAATATGTCCCCTATAAGGGGTCAACGAAGACACTAGGGGGTCTGCTCACCCATCCTATGACCCCCTGTGCTACAGGCCCCAGTGCAATTACTCTGCCTGTAGTTGTACGACATGTCTGGCTAAATGTCTATGCAGTCTACCTACATTTACATTTACATTTACGGCATTTAGCTGATGCTCTTATCCAGAGCGACGTACATCAGCACTCAAATAGTCCACATCTGTATCTTAGACCTGTAAAGCTAAACTTAAGTCAACATCCACCATTCAACCAAGTTACTGCACGCTCGGTACACCTAAACACCTGTCAAATGATACCTAAACAACACCTGTCAAAGAAAAACAGAAGTTAAAACAGAAGTTAAGACAAAGTACCTCCAGTTATTTAGTGTATTAACCCTCTCTGGTTCATCAGTATTTATAGAGGTATGTAAACTGTAAACTGCAGAGGAATGTGAATTTTATGCTATTGTCCACTTTTTATATATTCATGTTTTCCATTCCAGTTTGGTAAGGCTTTGTTTTGGTGGTCTACAGTGGATTCTTTGTAGATTCTCATCTTGTTTTAACTAATATTTAACTAAATAGGTCCAAAAGTTTGTAGACACCATATCCAGTTAGTGAATACAGCTCCTTTTTTACAATTCCTGCCACTATCACACAAATGTGCAATTGCATTTATAGGGGATATTGCATTCCCTAACATTTATGTTTGTAAAAATGGAGCACGTTTCACTACCTTTGGGATGAGCTGGAATGGTGTTTGTAAGCAGTGCCTGACTTCACTGATGCTCTTGGGGCTAAATGTAATCAAATACTCACACCAATGTTCCAACATCTAGGGTAAAGCCTTCCCAGAAGAGCGGAGGCTGTTACTGCAATAAAAAGTAATAATATCCTTTATTTCTGAAGACACAGGTGAACAAGTGTCATACACTTTTGGACATTTAGGGTTGGTTTCCAATACGGAGTTAAGCCTGCTCCTGGAGAATGGAGAATCTGTTAAAGAAGCTGTGTAGTCAAGGACTAGGCTCAATCCTTGACAAGGTAACTGGTCATATTCCAGACAAGGATTAAGAGTTTCCATTTGGTGCGCATCATTCTAAGGTTACCTGCATGGCAGAACCCACCAATATATCTCTAAACCTTAAAGCTAACTCTAACACTAATGCTTGTTCTAATCCTAAACCTAACGTCAGTACTAACCATGCTTTTGGTAATCAACTAAGCTTGAGCAAATAGTCAAGCTTCAACCAGTTAGTTGCATTTTTATAGGTTTTGTTGCTTTTTTGAGTTTTCTCCTTTGCAATCCACTTATGGTGTTTGTGTAGATTTCTGTAACAGCAAAACAAACAGTTGTAATTAATTTTTACATGACCATTTCCCAACCTCTCTTTAATTCTTAGAATTAAACAGGCTGTTTTCGTTAGTCTGTCTTTAAGACGGATATATGTAAATGAACTCTGTTCTGACTTGCTACACTAGAGAAAGCAGTCTGGACTGAAATGCTCCTCATAACTTGGAAGTGAAAGGGTGGACTAAACCACTGGGCCTGAGTAAGGGCTTTTATGTAAATAGGTTGGTTTTTGTGAGATTACAAGGACAGTGAAACAATGAGAATATGGAAATCAGTCATGGACTCTGAGGCCCAGACAATGAACATTTTAAACCGGTCGACATACTATTTAACAGTTTTATTTCAAAAGTGAATTTCTGTCACTTTAGCAATTTAAGCATTTGCCATTAGAGAAAAGTGTGTCGGAGTTTGAAGAATTTCCCAATGTTTGCTACAATTTCGGGCCATTTCTTAAAAAAGAAGAACTCAGCGCCTTTCAGGCAGTTTGTTGTCCAGTGAACAGACTTTAGTTCTGCAAGATAACCAAAAAAGCACTGTTAAACTCTCTCTTTCATAGTCTCTTTCATACAATCATTCTCTCTTTTCAAGTCCAGTGTTTTTCATCCGTTTTTGCACAGGTCGCCTATTTGGAGTGAGCCCTGGCTGGTGAGCTTCATAGTCCCAGCCTCCTCTTCGAAAATGGCAGAGAGGTTCAAACAGATGAGAGCTGGGCCAGCTTCAAAAACCTCGTCTTCCTGGTCTTACTCTCTAAAGCCCTGTGGCTTGGAAGTCATTAGAGAAGTGTCGTCGGTTGACAGCGCTGTTTAACCCTTTGTGTGCCGTTGCATAAGGTCGCCCTCTGCCACTCGCTTGCTCCCAGACTGCCCTCACGCAAAGTAATCCTGTGGTCTTTATTTATTTATTTCGCTCACGTTCTGAAGAATTGCAATTTAAGCTATTCCAGACACACCATGTATTAAAGGATTAGGACTGAAGCCTAGGTAGGAGGGGAGATTTTATGGCTTAGTAAAATAGGGAAAGATAGTCCCCTTCCTATTCGGGTTGTGTTTTCACGTTCCCACATTTCTCTCTTTCTGATGAGTCTGGGTTGCTTTGACAACATTATGAAGAGAAGAATGCTTTTTTTTAATTATTTTTTTTTATGACAATTCTGTCAGAGCTGTTTTCTTTTTTCCTGCTGCATTTGTTGCATTTAAATGCTTTTGTGGAGTTGAAGAGCCCTTGCAGAACGTTCTAGGCCTCTTCACATCTCAATTGATATTCACAGAAGGCATCAGCATCGTCAAACTACAATAAAAGCATCAGAAAGTGCTTGAAATCATGTTTTAATGGCTTAATTATTCTGCCTGAATAACACTCACGCCATTAGTTTGTTTACCGAACGATCCCATTCAAGTGAGAAAGAATGTTTTCATCCACAGGATCGGGATCAAACTATCCATTATGACAACCGTCTGCGACAGGAAAGGATCAAGAATACATGGTACACCCTGAATTTATGGGAAGGGAAACGACTAATTTAATTAGATGAAAATAGGAATCTTTTCTGTATAGATTCCATTGTAATTAGTTTATGAAATGCACAGTATGAAACGGTTGTTAGTGAGGTTGGTGAACATGGTTGATTCCCATGATAAATGTTTATTGAGTCAACAGGAGTAAGATAATCATGAATCATATACTGTTTATTTCAGGGGTAATTACGCACTTTTGGTCTTTTAAAGGAAACAATGTAAAGAATGACATCTTATTGTGGGTTGAAGAGACTTGTGCTTTTAACATTGTGGATTGTGATTCTGAAGTCATGTAATCAGATAGTGTTGATTATTAAATCCACATAGGCTTGGGATAGAATTTGCGTGGTGTACTCTAATATTGACCATGCTAGGCAGGGCATGGCACAAATCCTGGCAAACTCATTGTTTATCCAATGCTCCAAAATGAGCCACTGGACACAAGAGAGGTGCAGGAGTGGTCCTGTGTGAATTATTCAGACTGAAGTGTGGCTGCTGGTTCAGGTTTCTCCAAAGCAGCTAAACGACAGAGCTATCAGGTAACAGTAGAGCGTCTCAGCCCCAAAACAGACAACATTCAACCGTCTCATTGGCAAAGTTCAACGAGGTCACATGATGGCCCTGAAAGAGCCTCTCAGAAAGCCACCAGCAGTTATGCTGTGTTTTTTGACCAAGCTTAAGAGCGGTGAAGACATTAAAAGGCGTTTTGAATTTTAAAAAATTATATAACATAATGCATGGCCGCTATTTACAGTATGATGTAATATTTCTTAGCATTGCCAAAGAACTTGGCCAGCTTTGGCTGTGCAAACAGCTGCATCCTGGTCATTTGGCTCGTGGATGTGTTTAATGTTCAGTATCAGTCATCCCCACCCTTAACACAAATGCAAATGTTCAGCAGCCACAAAGCTTGTAATAACCAGGGCGTGTTCTGTGCTTTTATAACCTTACAGACCTATGTGCAAATAGAATAACCCTCATCAATGCCCCTGTTTCACAGTCTTCATTTTAGCCTCATGGTCCACATCAAATGTTTTATTGCACACCATATAAAAAGAATGAAAAGTAATCTTATTGCAAATGCATGTGTTTTTTGCAACATAAAGACAATTATCAAAAGAGTCTTTTATTGCCAAAAAGAAAAACCATGGAATAACTTCCTCCTGCTGGCAGAGATATCTGTTGCTCTAGAGCTGTGGTTTTATAGCAATTGCCTGCACCAGGTGAAACAATACCCAGATCCCGCCCTCATGGTGTGCAGCATGCAAATTCTCTCCCCTGCAGGTATCAGGTTCCTAGTCCCTTCAGCGAGAGGAGAAAGAGCTGACAGTTCTGTTGTGCTCATCAGCAGGTTCGCTGCCTGGGATGCTCTAGGGACGGCATCCTGAGTAAACACCCAATATCCAGTTGACCGTCAAACCTGCTAGACCAGAAATGCCAATAGCGGATCTGCTGGGAGTGAGCTTTGACATACAGCTTCTGGGCAAGCTGACTCTGTCTGTGGCTGCCATTCTGCTCATCTCCTGGGCTTACAGATTCTACAGCTCCAGGGCTCAAGGCCAGGCTCAAACTGACAGCAGAATCCCCCTGCCCAGGGGCACTCAAGCAGGCCCTGAAACCTGCAGCAACTGCAAAACTGTGTTACGACCCCAGAACAAAACTGCAAAAGAGGGGACTAATGGAGAGAGCCAGTCTAGACAATCCTCTGTGGATTCTGAGCAAAACATCTATAAACCAGGGAACGATAATGCCACACTTGAAAAAGACGAGTCTAAAACTGAAGTCTTTTCATCTGACGCTGTGGAAAATTCTACTTCTTCAGGACAGAGTTACATGCAGGAATTTGGACAATATGAAGGTAACGCACAGGTTGAAACAAAGGACTTTAAATCTTTACAGCTTCCCGATGTGGCAAGTCCAACTGGACGTCGTTCACCATGTTTGTTCAGAAAGCTTGATGGTGCTGTTGAGGTCGGCAGGGCGCTCAGGCAAGACTTGGGGCACCTGGGAACCTTTTCCAGCTTCCAGTCGAAGGCTGAGATCAAAATGGAGAATGCTGATCTAGTACTGGAGGGAAAAGGTGAGCAGACTACTGGGGTGCGTGGAAAGATTTATGATTATTTTGTTGAGACATCTTCACATTCTTTTTCTGACGTGAGCCCCACCCACTCTCTAAGTCCAACCTTTGGACCTTATGAAGCTGGTACTTTGTTTGATGCACACCCATCAGAGTTGTCCAGCAGCATGGAAAAAACTCGAACACCAAGCCCCTTACCTTCCTCCTTGATTATTAGAGATCTAGAGTTTCAGTCAGATGTTGAGCCTCTATCTCCTATCAAGCCAGAACCTGTAAAACTTCTTAGACATGGACTAATTCGTAAGGACAGCTACCTCGCTGCTGCAGTAGACTCCGAACACCAGATCCCATTCCCTCCTCTAGTAACCACAACACCTCATAGTTGCTCAACAGCACTTCACAATGAGATGTCACAAAGCTGTTCAGATTCAAATAAAGAAATACGACCGGTCACAGGGGAACGTTCTGAAGACCCACAGGTAGAAACAGTGGCACGGGCCAAGTTTCTAAACTTTCCTCAGAAGAACATGGGAATTTCCGATCCAGAGTGTTTAACTGGCAAGCTTGACTTAGGCAACTGTATGGAGGCACTGATGCTGGCCAAGAAACATGGACACAGCGCTCTCCAAGAAGCTGCTCTCAGAGTTATGTCCGACAATTACTTTCAGGTCCTGCGTGATCCTACTTTGTATGGCCGACTGAAAGCAGGTGAGCGGGATGAGATCCAGAGACAGCGCATGAGAGGCAGAAGATGCTTAATGGTGGCAGACATGGAGTCACCCGAATGGAGTAGACTTCCATCACCGTCTACAGGCTATGAGGCCAGTAAAGCATCCAGTGGACTATTTTACTACGATGACTACAAAGACACCTGGCACCTTCAGTCCCAAATCCCTCAGGAAGTGCTGTCTAGGGGTTGTGCTATGTGCACAATGGACAATTACCTGTTTGTAGCTGTAGGCTTCCAAGGGACTGACCGTCTAGCGGTGCCTTCAAGGAAGGTCTTTTGTTACAATCCGATTACATCCATTTGGAGTGAGATCTGTCCAATGAATGAGGCCAGGCCTCACTGTAAGCTTGTTGCCCTACAGGACCATGTCTACGCAATCGGAGGGGAGTGTCTGGCAACGGTGGAGCGTTATGACCCTAGGACCAACAGATGGAGCTTTGTTGCACCGCTGCCCAATGAGACTTTTGCCGTTGCCCACCGTGCCACAGCTTGCAATGGAGAGCTGTTTGTTTCAGGAGGCACCTTGAGGTACACGCTCTTACGCTACAACCCCAAGACTGATATATGGAGGCAGAGCTTGATAGTGGGCAGCAAAGAGAGGACCACAGAAATGGTAGCAGTGCGACACTTCCTCTACAGGTTTGATGTGAGCCCCTCCATGGGTATAAGTGTGTATCGCTACCATGCTGTGGCCAGGCTTTGGTACGAGTGCTGCTCCAAGCGAATGCCCCACTGCCCTGCCTTCCAGTGCGTTACCATGGACGACATTATTTACTGCGTCAGTCGGCAGTTCACCATGAGATTCTTAGCTGACGAGATATCTCCAGGCTTTGTGGCAGAGGATTTAAAGGTCCTTTCAGCTGCCAAGGGCATTTTGTTCCCGTTTGTCCTTGCTCTGCCAGATAAAAGCACTATTCAGACCAGCGTTTGAACAAGGTGAAAGACTGAGTGGTAAGAGCAAACATTCGTTGTTGGAGACCAGATTAAGCCCTTGATATGTTACTGGAATGCAGTCGTCTCAATCAGAGGCACTAGAGATGAAATATCAAGGCTATTAATGCCAGTAATTGTAAAACTAGATCAGATGTAATGTGCACTTTCTGCTAGATAAATCTTCCATTCCAATGAGAGCTGTTTGTTACTGAGGTTTTCCATCCGCTCTTGAGTCTAAGTAAACTCTTAAATCTTGCTAATGCTCTGGTGCTCCTGCTTAAAGTGGTTCGCTCAAATATACTGCTCTGGAGCACTATAAGCAAAACGTCAACTAATCAATATGTAGTGTAGAGCAATGCTGCAATTACTAAAGCTGCTGTAATGAATAACACAAATGCCTGTCATTTCCAGGATTTATGAAAGATGGCTTAAGGATATGCATGGCATGCTTGCACTTGCTTTTACTCCTGTTTGGGAATTTGCACTCATGAATAATTCAAGACAGTAAATAATTGAACATCTTCTTCCCATGTCCTTCGTTAGAGCCAAAGTCTTAATTGTTATGTGCAACCCTGTCACATGAGCACAGGTTAACGTAATGCTTTGTAGTACTAGTTCAGCAGGAACCACCTTCCTATAAACGTCATCCTAACACATTTGTTTTCCGATGACATATATTCAGACAAGCCATAGTTTCAGGTATCATTTTATGTATTTTCTCTGTTACCAGTCCGCAATGCTTTATATCTTTATAAATCTTTTTGGTGAAAGCCTTTTTTTGCCCCTGTGTGTGAAGGAAAAATGTATTCGTATTATTATTATCCTTTTATTTATTTATTTATTGTGAGATTGCCGTCACAATCACTTTCACATTTACACATACACTTATTTTTAAATGTACATAGTCAGAAGAATAAATTCGGGCTGTTTCTAAAATGTAAAGGTAAAAAAAAGTAATAGAAATAAAGAAACACAAACCCAGAAATGAAATAGAATAAGTCGGTAGAAATAAGAGGATTATGGCTGTTTCTGCAGTGAAAAAAAAGACTACTAGAAACAAAAGAAGACAAAAGGACACATAGGAGACATAGATGAACAAAACAATTTAAGAAAGATTTTCACTATAGAGAAATCAAAGGAAAAGCCCTTTTCACAAAAAAGCATGAGAAATGTTAATTTCTCGAAACGTCATAAAGATACTGTTTAGGAGAGCATTCATGTAGTGATGCACTTTTTCACAAAGCAGACCAACAAAGGAACCTTCTGTCTTGTCTGGTTGACGAATATAACCTCAAGTTGGCCATTGAGCAAGTAGGGCTCATTTTGAATTGTGTTTCTCTTCTTACAAAATGTACTCTTTTTGTTTTGATTTTATTACAGGCCCTAAAAGAATGAATAAAGGTCCCCTTATGTGATTGACAGTATTGGTACGTTTTAATCAAGCCTCAAATTGTTTTTCTTTTCTTTTTTTTCAAGTAAGATGAAAGTAAAGTAATACTCAGTGAAAGTAACGAAAACGAGGCTTTCAAAAGGACTGCATAAAATCAGTGCAAAACAACTGTGCTAATGAAACAATAAAGCCTGCAATACAATGAGCCTTACAAATGAATGTGTGATCACACCATGGTTAGTTCCACACAAGAGCAATCAAAGCGAGCGTAGATGAAACAATAGCAGATGATGCATTGCACTGCCATGGCCGGCCTGTGAGCCTGTGGTCTGTAACTATGGCACCATCATGTGGCCGCCGCAGTGGATTTTCGGAAACGAGACTGGCTGTGCGTGGAAGTGGCACCAAGATAGAAAGGCACATGTTTCTATCATATGACTGAGAAACAGACAGAGATGGAGAGGTTCAGCTGTACTGGTGGATGGCAGTACAGATGGTTGACCATCAGAAATAAGCATCTTTAATTTCTAGTAATTAAACACTTTGATTCACTGTAATTAAGCACCTAATGGGATGGGAGTTGGACAGGTCCCCTCAGAGCCACCAGCCTACCCCCCAAATGAGTCACTCCTCAGCGACGGTCTCGAACTGAACAGTTTGTGCGTCTGCAAGCCTATTCTGGGAAAATAATGAAGCAAATTATATCCATGACAAATGTGTGAGAAATAGAATTTGCAAGTCATTACCGGCTAAATTGATAAACATGGCTCAGCAAATAGAGCCAATTCACTCTTGCTTCCTCTCATTGTCTCTTTCTCTCTTTCACACACACACACACACACACACACACACACACACACACACACACACATACTTTCAAACATAAATCTGTACATTTGGTTAAACAATATTAAACAAGATAAAAAATAACATGCCTCCTTGTACAGCAAATAGAGACAAAACACACACAACCATATTTTTAGTTTGTATTTGAGGTTAAAATGACCATTTAAAAAACTGCAAGGCACAAAATGTGGCATATGTGGAATAAGTTCTGAATACCCTAAGAGTCCATATCCAGGCCCTTTAGTTGTTACAAAAAATGTGGAATTTTTCACTGGACATGCCTCACTCCGCTGCTTACATTTACATTTATTCATTATATTTATTGTTTCTTTCCAGAACTGCTTCAAAGTGCACAGAGAACCTGAACAAGTCCATGACCTTAAAGACAAGAGGAAAAGTTCAATAAATAAATAAACAAACACACATAAGCAAAGGTCTTGAAAACAAATTAAGCAATGCTGTATAAAGTTCACTGTGTTTCAGACTTATCCCTGGCCCTTACAATGAATTTCCAATCTCTTCTGTTCATATACGGTCTAAGGAAACACCTTGAGTTAAAATAGAACCTTTTTCATTACGTTAAGGTTCGTACCCTAATTGGTACAGAACCTTCAGATTGCAGTGAGGTTTTTTACAGTTTGACCTTTCTAATTGGTAAAGAACCAACATATTGCATAGGTTCTTTAGATTTGAACCCTTAACTGGTTCTGAATCTTTTCAGTACAAGGAAGTTCTTCAGCCTTTACTTAGCAAAGAGCCTTTACATTATGTGGAGGCTCTTTAAGCTATAATGTTTAGTTGATAGGGAACCTTTTCCTCTAACCTTCAATGTGGATGTTCTTTCATTTTCACCCCTTAACTGCTGTCGAACCTTTTATACGATATGGAATCTCATTAATTGGTGGAGAACCTTTCCATTATGTGATTGTTTACCTTTAACCATTCACTGTTACAGAACCTTTGCATAACATAAAACCTTTAATGGGCATAAAGCAGTTGGAGCGTCTTTAAAGCTGAACAAGGCCTTGTGTGTTTTACAGCAGGATTACACACATGGCAGCGGTGGCAGCAGGCTGGCTGTGTTTCCGGGCCTGTGGTCCGGCTCCAGGTTTTTCTTGTTGCTGGAGATGAGGCGTGGCGCTCTGGCATGCCGTGTCTGGCAGAAAGCGCTTGAGGGGTGCAGTGGATACGCGGTTTTATACACACTCAGCATGGGCAACACACCCTGCTGCTGCGCCACCCGTGCCCGCAATGACTCCAGCAGACCGTAGTTCGTTGGAGGACCTGTTTGTGTGTGTGTGTGTGTGTGTGTGTGTGTGTATGTGCGTGCATGCGTGTGTGTGAGAGTGTTTTTGTGTGTGTGGAGAGACAGAGAGAGAGAGAGAGGAGGAGAGAGGGACTCAGCTGTTCTGCACTGCAGTCATTAATTACCCCACTGACATATTTGGAACATTGTCTCTGCTAACTTTTAGCTACTACAACTCCTGATGCATTACTGATAAAGCACAAAACGTAGTAAATGACTCCCAATAACATTGTATGACTTATTCTGCCATTACATTCACCTGCATAAAACAGGAAAATGATTAAAGGCGGCATTCAAAGCTGTAGACGTGCACAAAAACTTTGAAAAGTGTCAAAAACCGAAGTGCTGAAACTTTGGTGCTTTTTATTTTTTTATTTCCATGGAGTGACAGAGCTTTATTGAGATAAACGTAAAGCCCAAATTCACTTAGGATGTCTTATGCAAGTGGCCTCTTTCTTTGGTCAAGAAGACTGGCACATAAATTACAGCTCTAGCGCTCTATCAAATTTGAATTTTGATATGAAAAGAGTTATCTTTGCCCTGTAAATAGTACTCCAGGGACAATATAGGAAGAAAAAATATCATATTAGTGTTAGACAGCATTATAGAGACCCTATAGTTTCTTTCTGTATTCCTATGAGTCATTTTTGAGAGGGATTAGCACATGTAGATGTAGAAAATGTGAAATTATTTTCACGTTTTGGTAAAAGCACTTTTTGTGATTTTGCAAAATCAGTGCCCAGTTTTACCCCAAATAGTTGTTAGATTAACTCTTTGCTAGTGCCCATATATATCCCACCTTTCAGTTCCTCACTCTGCACTAACGAGGAGGGTGCGGACAGGGCACAACCCCACCCTTTTTGAAATATGTCAATTAACCAAAGCTCACCTAGAACAAGAGAATGGCCAGAAATGCATCAGCGACTGAAAAGACTAGAGTACAATTGTCTTTACCAAGCACCCAGTATAGACATTAATGTAGCTTCCTGTAGCTAGGAGATATTTAATACCTTGTATCGGATGGTCAGACCTCTCAGGTATCCAGCCCATTTTATCAGAGTGCCACGTGCGGAGGCCAGGGAGGTCAGAGGTACGCTGTCCGCTGTAAGACTCGTCATAGAGAGACACCAGGTTGTGTGATCTGGGCGTGTCATGATGGAAGAGGAGCAGCCTGGAGGGAAGACCCTGCACACAGAGATACTTGTACGCAAACTGGGAATTCAAACTGGTAAAGCTATGTTTTGTGGCAATGTGAAATTTCAAAAGAACAGAATACCCACTGCCTTAAAAACACGCTAAATCTTCCCATTGACCCCTGTTTTGAGCATTAAGTCAATAGACAGATCCTGCAGGACTTTTAAAAACATACTTTCTCTCAGTGAGTTTAAGAACTTCAGAAAGACATTGAAGTAGTCCTTGCAAAACATTGTAGGAGTCCTCTAAAATAAAAAGATTCGGCATTAAGATCTTTTAAATCCACTTTTAGACTGGAATAAACTGTGAGATCCTGCAACTGTTATCCTTTCCCATGTCTTTTGACTGAACTGGGAGTTCTTTTTATTTTGGGCCTCACATTGTCTGAATGTTGGGCTATACTGAAAAAATGTATAAGGTGGAGTGACAACAGTGTTCAAAAAATGCTGCAATGCTGCATAAAGGATATTTTAAACTTAGACAAACCAAGTGATTTTATACAATGGTTAGTTGCTCGGTCCTATGTTGTGAAAACAGTACCCAGATATGCTCATTATGAGATCATGTCTGGCCTCATTAGACTAGATGCTCTATGCATGAAAATGCAACCCATTGATAATCAGTACTTGACCACTACTACTTCAGTTCAATTAAAACTCCAAAGAAAATAATATCAATATCTCACAAAGCCTGCTATAGAAAATATTAGAGTGGATAAGGTCCCTGTGTGCGTCTAAATCTTTTGAAGAGCACTAATAAATACTGTCTTTGTCCTACAACACTGTGATTACAGTTTTATTATGGTCCAGCTGGGCCTTTAAACAAAGGCTATTAATCCTAAATTCTAATGAGGAGATAATGGGCCTCAATGAATCCGCTGACCAGTTCTGATCTCCATTTCCAAAATTAAATGTGTAATTTTAATAGTTACATTTTTTTGTTCCCACTCACAGTTACATGCTATGTTTAAAAGAATTCTGACACCCTAATTAGTAAAGTCAGCTGTTTAGTGACACATTCAAATGCACCCATGCCCTGCTGGTATAAACTCCATAGAAAGCATCTGCAAAAGAGTGGAATTCTCCACAGCAGCTGCATGAGCCTGCAGTCATCATGCCTAGTTCCAAATGTTGGCTAGATAGGTATAAACCCCCCAGCACTGGGGCTGGGGATCAGTATAGCTGCATAGTTGGTGTCTGTGATCCAAAACTAATCATCCAACATCAGTTCCTGACCTCACTAATGCTCCTGTGACTGAAAGCAATCAAATAATCACAACAGTGTTCTAACGGCTTCCCAGAAATGTAGTAGCATGAACGTGTCTACAAACTTTTAGGCATACAGTGAACAGAAAAGGTGCACCAAAAAAATCCCCAGCGCTGGCCTATGTGACTAATGTATGGATCAGTGACTCCCCCACCGCCATGGTGATGGAGAAAAAGATGCAAGGAATATATCAGAATTATGCAGAAAAGAGTCTGACTTTCTAAAGTCACGCCATTGGTGTCATTTGATGTTCTTGTAGTGCAAACCTCAGATCTGCGCAGTGCATGCCGTCTCACGATCACATCTGGCCTGTGGTCCAGCTGGGGCCTGAAGTCCAGACGGTTAGTGCTGTTTGCGGTCTTACACTCTCGGGTGAACTGGATACACAGACACACACAAACACACAGATTTGGTTTCATACCTTCATACCAGGTCACACATACGGCCCATGCACACGTACACACACACACACACGCACACACACATTTATATTTAGACTATATTTATATTCAGAACAAATAAATAAATAAGTATATATATATATTCATTATGAATGGTCAGACAAACTCTCTACAGTGGCTTACATTGACAGTTATGTCCTGAAATGTTATGATTGTGGAGGTACAGGATTTCAGTTCGATTATGATATAATATGTCCTACCTATGTTACATATTTGTAGGTACCTATGGGATGGGATGGTTTACCAGAACTGTCTGGTAAACTGACCCTGAGGTGCATATATTTGTTTCATATATAAGATACGTCCCACATTTAGTATATGGACGTGCCTGTTTACATGCATTATATAACATT
>JBBPCX010000141.1:14026268-14052628 GCA_037974365.1 Hydrocynus forskahlii
ATATATATGTGCACACACGCACACACACACACACACACACGTGTATATATATATATATATATATATATATATATATATATATATGTATATATACACACACATTTTCTTTGGATGAACTTAGACAAACAAACATTTAGAAGAACTTTCATTCATTCTTGTGTTCATACATCTAGTAAAACAACCTTGAGTTTGGCTCTGGCCCCCATAAAAAGATATGCTGGCAAGAGAAACCTACTCAATATATGTTCCCTGTCAGAACAAAGTAAACTTTCCCTGTAAGTTAAAGTCAAATTATTAGCCCTCATGAAATTTGGACACGGTTTAAAGGCCAGGTGACTTTTTCAAACTGTGTAAAGAAATAAGAAACATAGTGTAAATGTTACATATCCCTATGGTCCAACATCAATACATCCAATAGATCATACACAACACAGCACCAGATCCATAGCTCCCATGCTGTCAACACAAATAATGAGGAAAAAGAGTGACACATGACATCTGGCTTTAAAGTTGTTTAAAAGGCCATTAGGGACAAAGTACAGTCTGCATGCATTTGTGCTACCTTTGAAGACAATTAACCTCTGTAAAGTGACCTTTCTTGACATAAAATTGCATAAAACAAGTCAAAATGGCTTGTCTAAGTCCTAACAGCTTTGATATACTTAAAGATGTCTTGACTAAATTTAAAAGATTTCACTAGGCAAGCTATTTTTATTGTGTATGAAAATATTTATTTATTTACGTTTTTTTTGGTACAATCATAGGTTTGATTCACCTTCCCAGAAAAGTGATCTAAGACCTTACCTTGGAAAACTACTGTCAAAGAGAGAGCGCAGATAGGAAATGTGACTAACTGCACATGGTAGAATACAAAGATATGATGGGAGTGCATTTTAAATGCAAGCTGAAACTTGCTTGTAGCTTTTAGTGGGAATTTCAGGCCAAGAAAGGTAACAAGATTAAAATATGAAGTAGGACTTTGTGAAGCAATAACATTTATTTGTAGTGCAGAACAGTTTTACATTCTTAATAAAACGCTGTTGTAAAGCCAGTCCTGCATTCAGCAGTGAAATACTCAAGTCAGTGGCCAACCACGGTAAAACTGACTGTGTGAATAAAGCGGCTCAGTACTGGGCAGGAAATAGGTGGGCCCATCCTGTGATGAGCATTCAAATCAGTAAAAGCCGAGAGGGGTTTTGCAAATATTCATGGAATGTCACTCGGTACGTTTATAAGATTTGGACGTGAAATTTATGCATGTAATTTTTTCTTTGCACGCTTTAGCACTCCAGAGAGGTACAACTGACCAGTGGCAGGAGGGGGCAGTAAATGGTAGAGGGAACAGAAGCAAATTAATTACAAACATGAGAAAATAGCCTTCAAACTGTCAAAAATGGATTTTGAGTACGTAATATTAAAATAAACGCTGTACCGTGTGTGTGTGCTGGTATTAGAGTTTATAGTAATGACAATACTGTCTTTCCAGTGTATGTATTATTTTGGAGTGGCTAAATTGTTATTGTTGTGGAGTATGTATATATATATATATATATATATATATATATGCCCACACATTTAATCATTTTACCACCTTTGCATTAGTGAGCCACTTTGAACAGCTTTGTTTACATCTTAATGGTTAAATTATGCATATATATTATGCAGATTTTGATAACAAGCTATGTAATTCCCCTTTAAGTCAAATTATTCATGGATTGAACCCTATTCTTTGAACTTACTTCAAAGATATAATAAAGGCATAATTAATTGAGATGGAAAGTGCTTTGTGAAATTCAGTCATTATCAAAGTGATATTTTCAGAATTACAAATTATACACGCTGTTTATAAAATTCAAGTTGCATTTATAAGGCTTTGCCTAGCTGGTTTTCTCATATATCATAGTGTTGAATCTACACTATGACATGAGATAAACCAGTTAACTGCAACTAATGACACGTCCCAAAATAACATGAATAACCATTTTGTAATTCATCTATTTTAGCCTCAAGGTATTGGGTGTAGTAATACCTGTAGCTTCTCTTCCACCCAGTTCCCAATCAGAACTTTGTTGGAAAACCTGGGCTCTATCCTCCAGCCCGGCTGAGTCCATTTGTTATAGCCCACGTCCTTCTCCTGCATGCCGGTCACCGCAGTCCCTCATGCAGTCCCTGCACTTGACTTGTCGCGGAAGGTCCGGCGCCAGGATGGTGGATGAAAGTGATACGACTATTGTGACTCAGTCGCCGTGGGGGAGGAGAGAGTTCCGTTGCCATGGACGCAGAAAACACACAGCGAAGCAGCTCTAAATGCGGCATAATGAAAAGCGACTCGCACTTTGAATTAATGAAAGCGGCCCTCACCTGTAGCGCCTGAGGAGAGGACACGAGCCTCATGCAGAAGAGGAAGGTTTGTGGGATGAATATGAAACAATGCACCACTGACTGCAGGATGATTTAACAGAAAAATGACACACACTGATGGAGAGTGTCTAAAAAAAATACTTCCAATATTACACAGATACACATAATATCCATAGACATGTGGATGTGATTAAAAAAATATATATTTAATTTCAATTCAAATGTACAAATGGATTTGCATTTGCATTTGAGGGGCTGTGGGTGAATTTGAGGACACCACCTTTCTAGTTCCTTTCGTTGGAGCCAGAAGGGCAACTTTGTGTAGCAGAGTATGTTTACTGTGTATTCAAGGTTCAAGGTTCAAGGTTCCAGGTTATTTTATTGTACACGTTGTGTACAATAAGCTGTGTACACGTACATAGTGAGATAATACGTTTCTCCATGGACCACGGCGCAACATACAGCAACAGATAGTAGACAACAGACAAACAATTCCCTGGCCACTTTATTGGAAACCCATCCCTTGCATAGTTTGTGATAGCTGTCCTGTAAACTTTCAACAGTAACTGAACAAAGAGCTCCTCTGTGCTGAATATTTCTGGGTGGTGGACGCCAGCAACACCTGATACATTCATACCAGTACCACACTGGTCTGCTGAGAATGGTTCACCACCCAGTTAATACCAACCTAATTTTATGTAGTGGACTTACAGTTCAGCACACAAAAGTGTGAATACTCTTCAGTTAAATGACACATATGAATTAAGTACACATCCTTTACAGGAACCAGGGAAAAGGCCCTTTTTACTAATTTTTGTTCCCCGTTTCTATTCATTTCTGTCAGGTGCCTTAACTTTTGCACAGGACACATTTAAACACTCATGATACTCACTAATTTAACAAGGATCCTCAAATGTATACAGCTGTAAAGTAAATGTGAGCATGAATAGATGTTATTCTTTTTTTACAAAGATCATGCCATATATGCAGAATCCCTTGATTATTCTTGCTAAACAGTTGAGTTTCTAGAGCTTGCACTTAAGGAAAACATATGCTTCTTTATTCTTGCACTGGAGGCGTGTGAAAGCTAAAAAGGAATAAGGTTTGTGTGCTATATGGACAAACGTATTGGGACGCCTGAGCATTGAGCATACAGGGACTTTAATGACACAGCATTCAGATAAATAGACTTTAATATGGAGTTGGTCCCCCCTTTGCAGCTATAACACCGTCCACTCTTCTTGGAAGATTTTCGACAAGATTTTGGAGTTTCTGTGGGAATTTGTGCCCATTTGTTCTGTAGAGCATTTATGAGGTCGGGCACAGATGCTGGACGAGAACATGTGGCTTGCTATCTCTGTACCAGTTCAGCCCAGAGGTGTTGGATGGGGTTGAGGTCAGGGCTCTGTGTGGCCAATCAAGTTCTTCCACACCGAACTAATCTCACCATGTCTTTATGGAGCTTGCTTTGTGCACAGTCATGCTGGAATAGAAAAGGTTCTTCCCCAAACTGTGTCCACAAAGTTGGAAGCGTGGTTTTGTCCAAAATTTATTGGTATGCTGAACTCTCAAGATTGCCCGTCACTTGAAGTAAAGGGCCTAGCCCAAACCCTTAAAAATAGGTATTCTTTTGTCCATATAGTGTATCTCACACTGTCAAAAAGTGACAGAGCAAAATTCATTAACAAATTGATTAAAGAATATTTTACAACTTGAGGAGGTGGGTTGGCTCTCATTAAGGTTTGGACAGGAGTGGATCCTAAAAAAAACCCTTATCCGTGCATCACTACCCCAGAAATAAGCACTGACATACCTAAACATTCCAGCTGCCTCAAACTAAGTAATCTGTTAAAATGTGTCAAATATAAAAATGTACAGACAAAATCCTGGCTGTTGCTACTGATATTACCTGATGTGAGGGTGCATTTCTACAGGTAACATACTTCTCATAAACTCCATCATAAGGAAGTCTATGTAAAATTACATTAGAATTCAACACAGTTTGAAGTGTGTGATGATTTAGTCAAGCGGCTTTCTAACTGGTGAGCAGAAGCTGGCATTACTTATTAGCTACATTACCAAAATAGCTCCAGTGCAAAGCAGAAAGAGGCTAACGTTGAAAATCAAACATGTCTTGTCTGATCAACCATAAGACATCTGGGGCTAAAGAAGCTCATCTAATTTGTTGGGGGTTGTAATCACTTTAATATAATGCCTTATAATTACTCAAGGCTTCAGAGTTCATTTATGTAGTTCACAATTTGCTCCATGCCCCTCTCTCCGGCGGGAAAGTTCATCCGGCCTTTTTTGAAAAAGTTAATCATGCCATGGAAGCCGTCAGAGATGTGACACCAGGTGACATCCACTCCAAGCTCCTTGAGTCTCTTCTGGAACAGTATCCCATCATCCCTCAGCACGTCATACTGGCAGGTCAGCACGAAGGTGGGAGGTGTGAGGCGGAGAACGTCATCCTCAGCCAGCAAAGGAGAGAACTCCGGCTGTAGTCCGTCTTTGATGATGTGATATACCTCACCGTCGTGGGCTGCCGCCACCTGTTTGTTTGGCAGATTTGGAATAATGACTCAGACAGGAATAATTTTAGCAACAAAAACCATAAAGGAAACTAGAGGAAATCAATATCAGGTCCAGAAACTCTTCAAATACTGAGTTGCCTATAAACCGGAATGGATAGATGTGCATTCAACATCTCTCTGCATAGGAACTGTTTGTTGGATGCTATTTTTCTGGCATCTTTTCAGTAAAAAATAAAATGCTAAAACTCCAAAGTGAGAGCTGTGAGGAACAGCAAAGCAGTCCTGGAAACAAACCAGCAAAACAGAACAAAACTCAACCCGAAAACATGGGAGATGAGGAAAAAGTGGGCTTCCTAACAAAAGTAAAACTGAAAATTGTTTTACTTTTTACCTTTTTATATTATATGAAAATTTTACTTTATTACCTTACAGTTATTTTAGGTCATGTCCAAGGTAAGATTAACTTTAGGAAGGCAGTTATTAGTGTTACTGTTTTTTTTCTCTTTGTACTATTATTGCTAAAATTCTGAATGATGTTGCAAATAATTTTGAAATTTTTACACTTCTACCTGATGTGAGTTTGACTGTACATACACTATATGGACAAAAGTATTGGGACCCCTGACCGTTACACCAACAGGGACATTGTGTTGGTATGCTGAAGCATTAAGACTGACCTTCACTCTAAGCAAGGGGCCCAGCCCAAACCCTGAAAAACTGGTGTGTCCCAATCCTTTTGTTCACACTGTGTATATGCCAAAGATAAAGGATAAGAGACAAAAAGTATGATCAAAATTGCATGCACTCATTTGACATTTGACCATAAGACACTTTGACAAGTAAGGGCCACTGTGTCTTACAGAATCTTCCAGGCAAAGGTTACTCATAAGTGTCTCTAATACTATTAATCGAATCTGATTTTTTTTTTTGTACTAGTGGGATCTTCCATATAAACAAACCACAAACCAGAGGATCTTCCATATAAGTAGTTGTTTGGCCAAATGATGACGATTTACCATTTGGTACACTGTCGGCACTGATCCATGCCATTCATGTTCTAAGGGTTAAGTGGCTCTTCATTTGAATCGCTCTAAGGAACTATTTTTGTCATGAGCATTATCAGTTGAAAACACCTCGTATTCATGAATCCATCTTAAACATTGAAATGTGTAAATGGGACTAGTTAGGACCCACCTTTGGCCTTGTGTCACAGTTCTCTGTGAATTCAGGTGGTAAATTAGACGGGTCAAGCCACTTGCTGTAGTGCAGCTTTATCTCAGCTGGGATGTGTCTGCCTGCCAGAACGTCCTGGCAAACGCTCATGTCCCCATTGAGGTACTGCAGGAAGTAGAAGACGGTCCTGGCCCGGAACAGCAGGGGAACGGCGTGGTTCTGCTGGTAGGAAGGAAGGTTGAAATCTACCATTTGCAGGGCGGGGTAGATGAGGACCAGAGCGAGAGGCGACGGCAGATGTCCACCCTGCTTCCCCGCCAGTCTCTGGCTGAGAGCGGCTGTCAGGTTGCCGCCCGCACTGTCTCCACCCAACACCACCCTGGCCGGGTCCACCCCAAACTCGGCCTCTGCCACGGACAGGAAGTGCAGGGTGGCGGTCTCGCAGTCGTCCAAGTGGGCTGGGAACCTGTGCTCTGGAGCAAGGCGGTAGCTGTGAGGAGTAAAAAGAAATAGAAACATAACTCAGGTTTATCTGCATTAAAAAAAAACATTCTTTTTTGTGGTACAATAATATATATATATATATATATATATATATATATATATATGTAATGCAGGTTAACATATCAAAAGGGATTTTTTTTCTACATATCAAATGGGATTTTTTTCTTTTTTTCTAGTAATTTGGGACCGATTAGACGTTACTAAATTATATACTGTAATGATCTGTTCCACCTATAAAAAGGGAAAAAATGAAACACCTAACAGAGCTCCTATAATATATTTTGTATATATTCGATTGTATCTGCCAGGATATGTTGCCCATAAGGCTCATTGATGAAAATGACCGCAATTCTTCTAATTAAGTTACATCATATTTATGAGTAAGATAAATGAATTAAGCTGATGATGATTTTCTTAATGGCGTAGGTTTTTTAGGTAGGTTTTCTTAATCTGCATCTGTTCAGGGTAATCCTTGTTTCTAACCCTATTGGGACAATATTTCCTGCTAATTTCTTTCTTTAAATTAACATATATCATCTTTCTAAACAAAACTATACAGAAAAAAGCTATAGAAAAATATCAACATACAGTGGGTCCTCGAGTTACGCCACAGATCCGTTCCTTCGACAGTGATGTGACCGGAATTTTGATGTAAGCTGAAACACACTCTAGTCTAAGTCACTTACCGTTCCTAACAAAGTAAAATCAAGAAAACACAACAAAGCCACAGATAAAGGAGAAGGAAAACTCATTCACTCATATGCCGCGTTACTGCGTATTCTTCCACCGCATGCAACCGAACTAGTACCCCCACGTAGTCCGTGAGTACGAGGCTAACGGTGTAAACCGAGTGTGAGTGAGCGTTGTAAACTCGGAGCATCATATGTCGAGGCTGTTGTAACTCGACGACCCCCTGTACACCTAAAGACCTGCATGCCTATTTTTGTTAGGGGAGTAAGTTGATGACCTGAATACTTGTTTCAGCCTCTTGTTTACCACTGAACATTCACTGTTCTTCGCCCAGGATACATATACACTCACATAGAGTGGCCACGGATTAACCTACAGAACCATCCAGTGCCAAAATGTATAAAAAAATATATTTATAATATGACATCACAATTTATATGCTGCTTAAAATTTCAGCATTTAAAATGACATTGGTTGTCTTATGTGGAAAGTTCATGCTCATGGGTGACACAACTACTGAAACAGAAGTATAATTTCACATTTTGTTAAGTTATATGTTTTGTGATGATTAATTTCATTTTAATTCCCCCAGGCTGTCATACAGCTTTCTACAGCTCTTCATCATTCTTGACACATGTAAGAGGCCTTCATTTTTTTACAACCTCCTTTCATCCCACTTTTGTTTGTAACAAAGTTACAGCACAAACTTCAATCTTTTGAATGGTTGTGTATGCAGAAATCAGAATATGTGCATCTCTGACTTACCCGACAGACACGACTGTGGAATGAGTCTCTTTGGCAATGTGGCGGCAAACATCATCATGAGTATCTACATTCAAAAAACAGTTGAAAAATAAAAAAATGTGCGTAAACATTAGGTTATTATAATCATTCAGGTCAGCTAAAGACATTATTTCCTTGTATTGTAAGTCTAATTCTGCCTTCATGATTTATGATTTATGATTTACAACATTACATACTGCTATACTGTATATGCTGCAATACTGTACATGCTGCTACGCTGCCTTACTCTGTTTACATTGCTATGCTAATATGGCAGAATGCACTTGAATATCCCACTTGCACATTGTATATATGTAAATCAGCCAGATTGTTGCTACACTTAGAACTAATGTTTACATGGTCATAAAAGGAGCAGTTCAGGTAACATTTCACTGTGTATTGTACTATGCATGTGACAAATAAACAATCTTGAAAAGCCACAGCCAAATGAATATAATAATGTAATTTCTGCACATTTACCTATGCTGCCCACAACCCATCCTCCACCGTGAAAATACATCATTCCTCTCCGTTTCTGGCCTGAAGCTGCTGTAGGCTCGTACACCCTCACGGGCACGCCGCCAAAGGTCATGTCCTTAATGCGAAGCCCAGGTGGGGGTGGCTTTTTGCGGCCTATAGCATGCCTGGTACACCATCGAGTAAAACTGACTTGACTGCAGAGCCCCAGTCGCTCCATAATTCGCCCCTGAAAGCAGATTCAGTGCAGCAAAAAACAATAATTTCATCAAGTTCTTAAACTTTTGCAGTCATCCGCAACTTAAGGTATACTGTAGAGTAACTGTGGAAAACAACGCAAAATAAGTCCTTATTAAGTTGTCGGAATGAGTAATAGCTGTCTGGATGCACTCTCAGATCTGTGAATATTAAAGCCCAAGGGAACATACTAAATATATTTAAGTGTATATTAAACATGTTTGCGCGAGGGTTAGATTTCCCTTTGTAAGTTTGTTTGACAGTGAAAGACAATGGGAGGAACGCACAGTTATTAAAGCTGTGTGGGTGCGACAAACCACATAAGCATTGTGATGGTGAGCATAATGCTTACATAAGCTGTACCCAAGTTTAGAACTGGACAGGTTAAAGTTAAAAATAGCCAGTGTGGTTTGATCCCACAGCTACTGTAGAACAAATTTGCTGGAAAAAATGTTAAAGGGGACCTACTATGCAAAGACGGATGGACTAAAGAAAGAGAGCAAGTTGGTGGAGACAGTGTGACCCTCTGGTCAGTGTTCTTTTGGGAAACCTTGGGTCCTGGCATTCACATGGAAGTTACTTTGACATATAACACCGACCTAAACATTGTTTACCCAGTATACCTCTTCATGTAGGGCAGGGGTGCCCAAACCTGTCCAGAAAGGGCCGCTGTGGGTGCAGGTTTTCGTTCCAACCAAGCAGGAGGCACACCTGATTCCACCTCTGTTATCAGTTACTCTTGGTTTTCAGTTACTCAGGTGTGGCTTCTTTTTGGTTGGAATAAAAATCACCAGCGACCACTGGCGTAAAGTACAAGCACAATAGATGAGTGCAGAAAAAATGCGAGCTGAAGGAGCTTTCAGAAAACAGTGGGTAAAAAACACCTTTGTTTTAGTATATTTAGACATGAATCATAGTGACTCGGTCTCTTGAATGCCCTTGTGATAACAATGACTCATGGCAAAATACCACCAACTGTCAAATACACAGAGGGCCCAGCTCTATTGTTCACAGGATTACAGTAAATTGTGGCTTCAGCAAAGGACAAACAGGCTGTATTCGCAGTTTACAAATGGTTCTAATTGGATTTATTACATGTGTTTGTGAATGCATTTCAGTCCTTATCAGATCTCTTGCAAATGGTCAACCTGAGCTCCAGCAGCAGCTCACATGGACTTTGTATCCAGCAACAAGTTGTACAATAACTCAGTAAATTTACTTCAAACTAGGTCCAGGACATTTGAAGATGAATGCCAGATTGAACTTCTATGCATTTCCCTCAAATTTACTTACACTTACAGTCGGCTTAGAAGCACTGTTAATTTCCTGAGCCCTCGGAAAGGGTGATCCTTTTTTGCTCATGTAACATAAAATATGTATTGCACATAAACGTTCATTTATTTTTCAGTGGGATCTAACACAACATGTGAGAATGGTTTGGGGACACATAAATTAGTAAGTGCCTACAAAAGCCATATGCATGCTTACCACAACTGCAAATCCTACAAGGCTGCAGTGCACAGCATGGAGCGTCCCATGATTAGCAACTCCAGGAGGAATCTCTGAGTTCATTGCTTCAGAATACACCAAGCCAATTAGCAACAAGCAGAAGGCTGCAGCCAGTGCAGCGAATCCAATAATCAAAATCGCAACTCCTATCTCCATGGCTGCCTCAGGGAGCTCTGCAGGAGGCACTAAGCAGGTCACGCATGCCCTCCCTTCTTATAGTGAAGGGCCAATGTTATCTTTTCATAGTACCTGGGCCAGAGGGGGTGGGAATGAGTGTTAATTCAAACACAAAAAACAAACACACACAGTTTTACACACACATCTCAAATGTAGTTGAGTTTTTAGCTTTGCAGTGGAGATTTGGATCTAATGTAGTTAACAAGTAATTACCTTTGTTTACACTGTGCAAACTGCAAGTCTAAACCGTCACATATTACTTAAAATCACATGGATGTCTTGGGAAATCTTGTCCTAAACTTTTACATAGAACTAACTTTTATTCAGTTAAATCATTCAGTGTGGCTGTCTATAAAACAGTTTTTACAAATGCTCCATTTCTGCAGGGCTGAATTTCAAGACTTTTTGGGGGATTTTTTTCCCAAACTGGTTATGATTTATTTTAATTCATTGTAATGTATATCAGGAATGTGTGATCAGAATGCTGCTGCACCACTGGAACTGGAAAGTGTATTGTGCACCTTTATTTTTAAAGTACTGCTATATGAACAAAAATGCAATAACATTTGGTTTGCAAACACTTTAAATAAATAAGGAGCTTTTTAACAGCAGTACGCCCTTTAACATAGTTACACAGTTACAGTTAAAATATTTCTCGTAAATGTCAACTTAAACATTAATGTAATCAAATCAAATATAAAACCAAAGCTATTTGCCACTGCAGGGCATTCACATTTTATCTAGTTATTACGAGCGTGGGGGCGGAACCATTATACCGGCTGCAAAGAGGGACCAACTCCATCTTAAAGTCTATGGATCTAAATGTAGTGTTATTAAAGTCTCTTTTGGTGTAATGGTCAGGCGCCCCAATACTTTTGTCCATATAACACGGAAAACAGTATTGGTAGCGCTGTACGTGTCGGCAGGTTTTCGTGGGCAGGCGTCCCATTACATTTGTCCATATTAAATGAACAAAAGTAATGGGACGCCAGACCCCAGTGAAAACCAGCCAACACGTACAGTAGTGATGGGAAGTTCGGCTCTTTCCACAAGGCCGCCATGCTGCCAATCAAAACAAAAGCGATGGGAGTCGGCTCTTCTGATTCACTACAAGAGCCGATGCTTTTGCGCATGACACATCACCAACGTACAGCGCTCACATTACTTCGGTGAAAGCACCGAACTTTCAAAATAAGTTTTTTTTTTTAATATAAATAAATAAACAAATAAATGTGTGTGTGCGTGTAATCTTATATAAGCTTATGTGGTTTTTATAAAAAGTGGACACAACATACTCAAAACCAGTAGTAGCAGTTTTTATGTCCGAATTTTGCCTGTACTTTTAGTGTCATATAGTGTCAAAAAGACACAAATCAAGTTTGAAGCAACAGTGTAATCATTTACCTAAACAGTGCACAATGCTCATTTCTGACCATGAGCTTCAATAACTTGTTAGAATTAGCTCATAGGTCCAGCGCAGAAGAACTTAACTGTCGACATCAAACACTTCTTGGCCGACTGACTACATTGGTGTAAAATGACAACTGCTTATCCACATCTAAACCACCAAGACACATTATTTTCCAAGTATATATGTTTACAATAACCGGAGCTCGTAAATGTATGCCAAAGACTACACTGAGCCTCGACCTACACTGAGCTACACGTAATGAAGAACGGCTGCAAGCAGGGTTTGACATAAGTGGTACGCATGCAAAAGCGTACCTAATCTGAGTAACTTCACCCTGGAATTACCACAACTCAGGTAAGAAAAACCTTAAAAAGAAAAATAATAATTACGTTTAAAAACAGGGTTCCTGCCGGTCCGCGGAGCCTCGTTTCTGCACCAATCAAAATTCAGTCAGATCAGGTCTGATCTCAGCACTTTTGTCACTGCGTTCCCCTCCCCAGCCCCAGACTTCACGGCCCTGGTACGAGACCCGATCGCCAATCTAGAGAGGACTGATCTGCCCCTGTGGTCCAGGATATGAGCTGTGCAGAACTGCAATCATGTGAAATTTCTCTGTTGATCTGTAGATGGCAGTGACACTCTAACTGATGAACGGGAAAAAGTTCCAGTGCAAAACATTCCCACTGACTGGAAAGGACAAGACATTGAATGTTACACTGGATGGGACATACCATGCAGTAAAAGATAAATAAATTAAAAGAGGTATGTCTGTCTCTGCTGTGAACTATGTGCACTGGTTCTCTATGTGGGCCTCTCTTCAAACACATTTCACTGCGACACATTTTCCACAACCACACAACCATTTAGCCTTCCCAGAGAGGCTCTGGGCCATTACTAAGAAGCTCAGGCCGGCACAAAGCGACCATTGTGAGGCAGCTTTTAGGCCCATTCCAGTTTGAGCAGTCCCCCATTCAGCTTTCCCCAGTAAAAGCGGAGGCCAGGGCCAAAAATCACAGACTGGAATCTCCACGGCTGGCTCCTGGATTTACAGTGGGGGTTTAAGAGGTATTTACAAAGGTCTCCGTGTTCGGGGGCTACAGTGGCCAGAGGGCATCGTTTTTTCACCCAGGCCTGGAAGCTGTGCAGGACCGGCTGAGGGCTGTGGGAAAAAAGTGCTTGATAACAGCGCTATTACATTCAGATAACCAGATGCATTTACACACACGTACATACACAAACATTCAATAACAGCCTTTCACCAAGACAGCCTGTCACCACTAATCCAAAACTCACGCCCATGTTATTACAGCATTCAACACCTTTTCATGAGTGAAATCGGCTGAGTCTGCACAGCCTGACGACGAAAACATCTCTGAAACAGCTGTCGCAGGGACAAAGTCTCTGGTAAAATGGTCAACATGGTAAAAATGGTACAATTACTTCAAGTAAGTAGTACGAACACATTATCATCATCTATTTTCAGATTTTTTTTACCTTTCAACAACTGAACCTCTTAATAGGACTAACATTCACAAACTTTTCACACAATGGCCTTCATATTTCATACAACATTCATTTGTTATTCAATTTATCAGTCATATTCAGTCATTACATCTAAATTTTCAGCTTGACTGAAACTATGATGGCTATGATGTCCTCCTTGCTAGCCAAAGTACATATCAGACTCAGGCAAACCTTACAAGAGAACGAAAACTTTTTTCTTAAATTTTAATGGAATAAAATAATAATTTTATGCAAATTGGAGCATGTCTATTTGTTCATTAATTGTAAACCATTCCTTATGAAAAAATAATCAAATTGGGTAAAATATATTTAAAAAATAATATTAAAATGGAGATACATGATTGTGTCCTGACAGTGAGGACACACAGACACAGCTATAATCTTTTCTTAGGAAATTGGTAGCAAACATCAACCCCCACCTTCAGCCTAATTTTAGAGAACAGTTTAATGTGGGCTGTAAACAGAAATCAGAACCATAATTGCCGGAACATCAATCATTTTATTTAATTCTTTACTTGCTTACTGATACACTATATGGACAAAAGTATTGGGACACACTTCTTAATTAATTCGTGTGGCCCCTTATTTCTAGTGAAGGGCAATCTTAATGCTTCAGCATACCAAGATATTTTGAACAACGCCATGCTTCCAACTTTGTGGACACAGTTTGGGATCACCTTTTTCTATTCTAGCATGACTGTGCCCCAGTGCACAAACCAAGATTGGTTGGATAAGTTCGGTGTGGAAGAACTTGACTGATTCGTACTGAGCCCTGACCTCAAACCCCATCCAACACTTTTGGGATGAACTGGTATGGAGATTGTGAGCCAGGCCTTCTCGTCCAACATCAGTGTCTGACCTCATAAATGCTCTACGGCTCAAATTCCCACAGAAACACTACAAAATCTTGTGGAAAGCCTACCAAGAACAGTGGAAGCTGTTATAGCTGCAAATGGGGACCATATTAAAGTCTATGTATTTGAATGTAGTGTCATGTAATGGTCATGTGTCCCAATATTTTTGTCCATATATGTGCACTAATAGCTGAAATATTTTCAGAAATTTCGAAATGACTGAAACAATCGATTCGGAACTGAAACTGGCCAAACCAGAAATATTACACTGTAAATCACTCTTCGGTCACGTTGACACATGTAGCTATGCGTGTGTGTGTGTGGGGAGGGGACACAGGGCAGTGGAAAACAACCCCTGACTGAACTGTCGGTGGGGAAAAGGCTGTCAGTCAGGATTAATGGCCACTTAAAAAGTGCTCTCGGAGGCACAGACAGTGTCAGTCAGGACTGAGGTGACTGGACGCAGCTTTAGTCTGCAATACACCTCACACACACTTGTCTCTGCTGCTCCTCGGACTCCTTTTTTCCCTTTGTCCATGTTTTAACTTCACCGAGAATCAGCTGGAGTTTTATTCTGCTTTCCAGAACCTGCAGAAAAAGATGCGGTTACGAACGACTTGAGAAAAACAACAACAACAACAACACAGAAGTGCTTGAGTGTGGAGGAGAGTGTGCTGAAGACACGGCACGTTTTTGAAGAAGAGGAAAAAAACAGTAAACAGGACTTTGAGAGCGAAAAGGAGGGTTTTCTCCCGAGTTTGAAATGGATGTGAGTGTGGTGGGCTCCGTGCTGCTCTTGCCCATACAGCTCCTCTTCCACACGTTGAGGGCGTGCGTCCGGCTCCTGCTGCCCGGGAGACGGAGAGACCTGACCGGGGACGTGGTGCTGATCACAGGGGGCGGACGGGGCATCGGGCGCCACCTGGCCAGGGAGTTCTCAAAGTGTGGCGCAAAGAAGGTAAAAACTGTTTTGTCTGTCTATCAGTCTGTCTGTCTACCGATCTATCTATCTGTCGGTCTGTCTTATCTATCTTTGAAACCACTTGCTGGTGTTTGTACACCTCATACTTACAGCACATGACTGAACAGCTACTTAAAGAAGAACTTGTTTCTCCCCAGTTATAGACAGTTTAACGTTCATTCTTATACGTGTCGGTCCACTTTGCTCTCATGTTTATGCACTTTGTGTTCATGTTCATTACAGACGTTTTACAGGTCTGTGTTGAAATTCTGATAGACAGCGTGGCTGGACTTTACATAACCTGTTATTGCACAATGTGTTAGTGTATGAGGTTCTGCTTATACAATGTTTATTGTAGTATTTTGTTTAACACGTGTACATACACACAAACACGTGTGTGTTTATATATACTTATATATGCGTGTTAAACATACTATAATGAACATAGCATAGGCATAGTATAAACATACATATACGTGTGTGTGTGTGTGCGTGTGTATCTACGCGTTCAGCTTCAGCTTTGTGCATTAGTATGGACACAAGTCACTTTCGCTGACTCAGCTGCCTCATTCTTGATCCCATGGCATGACTTGAATAATCTTGTGTAAGTCATCATTATGGAAGAGCTTTGCCACTTTGCCCTTGCTTTTGAGGACACTATCAATGTTTTTATAAACGTGATTATTATCCCTGAATCTGATGCATTTAAGTGCATCTGTCTGAGTGAACCAGAGAGCAGGAAGCTGCCACTTTCTTCATGCATCCCAATCTGGCTTCAGAAATTATTACAACACGACACTGTGACCCACTTGTAATTACTCTGGTAGCTCAAACCCAGGGGACACTAATCCAAGTGAGAATTTACTGCCAAGAGACTGAGGCACTGGCCAAGTCACTTCATGTAACACACACACTGTAAATTCCATACTTGGTGCAGATGCTTCATGCATCAGTATGTCAGCATTTTTTAACCTGAGCTCTATCTGCCCCATCTGTCACATGCGATCGATTACCACTTGACAATAATTGGCCTGCACATAGAAAAGAACAGGAGAGGTGTTGACTCAAAACACTAATAGTTGAAGCCAACAGGCACATGCTGAAACACCTTCCTATTGGCTTCTATTGTGTATTTCCATTGTCTGGCCTTCTGTAATTTTGCACTGTGCAGTAAGTTTGTAAAATGTTGGGGTATTCCTTTAGCATGCACCATGTCTAGCTAGTAGTGTGTGGTTGAGAACTTAGATGTTTTTCATTGGCTTTAGTCTTCAGTGGTCTTAACTTGTAGTGCTTGGCCTGTTGAGTCTGGAAACAAGCTGACATTCAGTGGCTTCTTGTGGAAACTCAAGAGCAGGGAAGAAATGCGGTGGCCTCACCCACCCTAAATGCATAGCAGTGCTTCTCCACTGGAAATAGACCAGTCTCTGCTTTCAATTCGCTTTCTCACAGAATGCTCGCTCACTTCCCTAACCTACTCTCACTTGCGAAAATCCCGGAGCAGTCGTCTGTATTGGTGTGCAAGTTAGTTGCCTCCCATTCGTTATGCAGTTGTCAATTTGAAATAATGCAGCATCTGCTTTGCAACATATTCTCAACCCTAAATCTTGCAGTTTTCGTAGCAGAAATGTACTGAAGGCAAATGTATTCTTGACCATGGCATAGTATTGATCTTCATGTTCAGTATACATTCAAAACGTGAATTGTCTTCTGTATTCTGTGTATGGAGGCCATCTGGCTTCAGATTTATTCTGCTGAAAATAAAAATGAAACCATTATGAGTGTTTTTCCAACTGAAGATTCAAAAGAATGTCTAGTTCTATTTCATTTTCCTGCTTGAGAGACAGTTGAAACCATCTCCATAACTTTATTTATTTACTTACTTACTTACTTACTGACTTACTTACTTACGTACTTACTTAAACTAATTAACCATTTTAACTCTAAAACACCAGTTTGGCTATCTTACCTCACCTTGGAAAGTGAAGAATAAGCTCAGTTGTCTTTGGTTTAATCTGTAAATGTTGCCAAGTGACAGGAAAACATTTTTGGTACCAAAACCACAAAACTGGATCCTTTGGTACTGGACGCTTGGCCGATGAAAAAAAATGCAGTTCTCATTTTCTGCTGTAAGTTGTTCTGGTGTATTCAGAATTAAAGTTTAAGGGGCTAATAAATTCCCATGATAAAAAAGTGAATAAGATATCTGTAATTGTAAACTGTTTATTCATTCGTCATGGATTTTCTGATGAGCAGAGAGAAAGGAAGTGACTGGACACTTGGAATCATCCCCCTTCCCAAAAACAGGGATTACTTTGGTGACCACAATGGCAGAAGCTTGTACTGAAGTGTGTTTGCAATGATTAATAAAACTGACCTGGAGGACATAGGATGTTGGTATTGAATAAACACTGTGTTGGAGCTTTGTCTGTTAACCCATTACATCACAGTCTTATTATTCATTGATTATTTAGGTGAGCATTTATTGATCAATAAGAATAATAATATGGTTACAGATATATTTAGATTTTTTTTTGTTTTTTGTTTTTTTTACTTTGTGTTCAGGTAACTTCTACAGTACAGGAAAGTGAAGTGATCAGAAATCTAGTCACTTTGTCCAGTGAAAACAGTTCTAAGATGATTCAACCTTCTCATGGACATTTTCTTCCTAAATGTATACATATAGCAGCCGAAACAAGGCATGGACTCCACAAGACATCTGAAGGTGTGCTGTGGTATCTGGCATCAAGATGTTAGCAACAAATCCTTTAAGTCCTGTGAGATGTGAGCTCTCTGTGGATCAGACTAGATTGTCCAGCACATCCCACAGATGCTTGATTAGGGCAGGGTGCTGAAAGAGGCTGTTAGGAATAGTGTTGCTGTGAAGAGGTGTACTTGGTCTGCAACAATGTTAAGCGATGTGGTACATGTTAAAGTAACATCCAGGTGAAATGCAGGACCCCACACATTCTCTGCTGATTTACCTTCCTCCTTCGGTGTGCAACACACAGACTCAGCTATCCACATGATGTAGAAGAAAAGGTGATTTATGAGACCACTGCTACATGGTCCAGTTCTGATGTAGGTACTCAGCATTCGGCAGGGGTTAGCATGGGCCCTCTGATCAGTCTATGGCTGTGCAGCCTCATACACAGTAAGCTATGATGCACTGCATGCGCTCTATTGTAGCCGGTGACTTATTCAGCAGTTTGTGCTTCAGTTGTTTTTCTGTAGGATTGAATCAGATGGGATATCTTTAGCTCCCCACATGCATCAGTAAGCCTTGGGCACCCGTGGCCTGGTTGTATTTTCCTTGGATCAATATTGTTAGGCACGACTCATTGCACAGTGGAAACAAGACCTGTCGTTTTGGCGATGCTCTAATGCAGTCATCTAGCTATCAGATCCTTAGGCTATCCCATCCATTCTTGGATAATGTTATGGCTGTTGATTGGTGTGTGTGTGTGTGTGTGAGGGTGTGTGTTTGTGTGTGTATGTGTGTGTGTCTATCTATCTATCTATCAGTCCATCCATCCATCCATCCATGTATGTGAATGCAATGTCATTGAAGTCCCTGTTGGTGTAATGGTCAGGCGACCCAATACTTTTGTCCATATATTTTATGTCAAGGGGGCCGAAACCATTATAGCAGTTCGTTTTAATATAATTTGTTTCACCACCTCCTCACCCCACCCCCAGACAACAGCCAAGTTGTAGAACCCTGCATCCCCCCCACATTACAAATGCTTCCGGCGCATGATACAAACAGATATATGGATGGATGGATGGATGGATGGATGGATGGATGGATGGATGGATAGATAGCACATTTGACACATCTTCAGTTTCCGTGTTGGTGTAAGTATTTGACGTGTGGGGCAACATATGAAGTGTTAGCCGTTGAATCACTATGAGAACACGGTTTCACTTGCCTTTACATGCTCCAGAAACACATTCAATAGTGACTTGTGGGCTTCACTCTTTTGCAGCAGCTCAACAAAGGAAACCAGCGTGGCTCTCAGCACCCCATCGCGGTTCATTGTCAAGGTGTGAAGGCTTTAAGACCAACACCTGCACTTGTTAGCTTCACAATTAGCCCATTCTTCAGAATTTCTAAAGAGGTTGACCATAAATGCACCATAAACATGCTTTCAGAGAGCAGAGAACAGCCATGAGTTCCACCCATTGATTCCAGGTGCAGTCTGTATGCTAAGTGGTAAGAATATATCTAGCTTAACTTCTGTCTGCTGCGTTGGGTGCTTCAAAATCTCCCTGTTGGCTTCTATTATAAATAAGTTTTGGGTCATCAGGTGTTCTGTGCTTTTTTAATAATAAAAAAAGAGGTATAGAGCTCTTTACCACATCTCATGTCATATTTGCACACCAGTCAAGGTCTTAGGCGCATGATAATAAACATGAACCTGCTATGACATCATAGTATAGTATATACTAAGTATGGGGACTTCTAGCCTTTCAGAATGTCTCCAGTAGAAATGAGCACGTCATTACTGTTGGAAACCAAACCTTCTCCAGTCTCCAGAACTGGGAATTGTAAGTGAAAGGGAAAACAGTAATAACGTATAATGGAAGATCATTCAATTTTGGTCTGTTCCTGTTTAAATGTTCACACAATTTTCAATCACACAAGTGCTAAAGCTAAATATATCCAAAGAATATATCCAACTTTTGCTGAATAAACCTTTAAGATATGTGGTTTATCTGAATTTAACTTCATTTTACGTTGGAAATTTGTACAATTCCAAAAGAAAAAACTTTTTTTTATTTAACTTCAAAGATGAGGTTCTGTTAATGCAGGCCCCTTGTCACTGCCTCGGGCTGAATGACAGCTTTACGGTGCCGAATCTAAAGCTGGTAGTTAGGTGTTAAGGAAGTGAGCCTTATGTAAATTGCACTGTGTGTGCTGGGGGAGGGCCACAGGGTGTATACAGCTCCCAGCTGGGCAGTGCCCTGTGGCTGACCCCGCTGTCTCCACACTAATTAGACAGCGGCAGGCGACTGCCTCCTGAACTCCCTGTGCCCCTCACAAATACACACACACCCCCACATACACCAAAACAAAGAGTAAAACAGTGGGCCCCTACTGCTGACACTATTTTAAGACTGTCCCTATGAAATATATTAGTATCAAATAATAATCAAATAATAATGACGATTAGTATGGATTGTTTTTAATCAATCAGAAAACTTCACTAAAAAAAGATCAACCCTAAACCATTTTAAAGAGACTTAATGAACGAATATATGTAAACATGATGTGGGTAGAATAGCAATGGGAGTACTAAATGTATATGTCATTATCAAGGTGCAATTTCTTTTTTATTTGAGAAGGTAAAGTTAATTTAATGTATTTAAATTGAGTTATTGAATGCTGTAGTTAACAATTTAGATTGTAGCGTCATCCTTACATGAAAACTTATTGAACGCTTGACATCGTTGTTGAAACCTCAGAAATTGTTGGAAGAACACCACTGGGGCCCCAGAAGGAGCACATCGTTAAGAGATGTATGAACCCTTAGAAGTCTGTAGATATTATTTATCTATACTGTTTTAATGCAGTGCTGTAATTACATAATTAGTTAACAATTGCAAATGTGAAAGTAATTGAAAGGTTCACATTAAAATGTATTTTTTGCATGCTTTTATTGTCTTCGGGGAGAATGTTGACTTTTAATGGTTAAGGTTTCTGTGTTTGCCGACCCCTGTCTCACGGTTTTATTCTTCTGATGGTCTTCTAACTTCTGCTGATTCATTACTAAGTCTTTAGTTCAGTCCAGTGGTGTCCCAAAATGATAGGATTAGTCACGGCTTGCTGCTTGTTATATTGCCCTACTGTATGCTAATGCGGCGCAGTCAGCCGTTACTTGCTTTAAAGACGCGCCTGATAAGACACTCTGATTAATCACACGGAAGGGATTGTGTTGGAGGCCACCTTGTGAGGTCTGTCCTCTAAAGAAAATATCAAGTTTGTTGTGAAATCCCATTATAAGATCAACCTAGACCTTTCCAGTAATTGCCTCAATAGCCATGCAAATGGAGCACACACACATGCAAACATACCTGGTCAGATTTATCCAGCGAAATCCAATCACATGGAGGCCCAGGAGCTGACGCAAACCGTTTCTCTAAACTACCTCTCATCCGTAAAGCAAACGCTGGAAGGCATGCTTCTGGCAGTCCTGCTGTGCTGGGATGAATGATCCCCATTGAATGGAGTTAGTAGACTGAAATAGCAAACATTACATTAGACTTCAGTGGACATCAGTAGACTTCAGCTTGGATGTTTTCTTACTCCAAATAGCACATAGGAAAACAGAATAGTGGATAATAGAAGTATTTCTTGTTCACCATGAGAACAGAAGCTTACCATGAGAAGTAATATGTAACATTCTATGGCCTAAACAGTCCTAAATTGAACTGTTTTATAGTGAAATTAGTTGAATTGAAATGAACAGTTCTAAGAACGTAACTCACAACCCGCACGGATTTTCCCAAGAACAAGGTAATTGGACCATGCATAGACACTAGAGGTACACCACTGTTAAGAAAATGCATTCTCAAGGCACAATCAACCAGTGGCAGGGACTGTAGTCAATGCAGAAGGTCACTTTGACCTTGTTACACAGCCAGACTGTGTGACTGTGTTACACCTGGCCACTTTATGTGAATTTTTATCAAATGCATTTACACCTGGTAGTCAAATGTGTTAGTCAGATTGAAATTCAATGGCTATGTGGCACAGAATATACAAATCAGCTGACAAACAGCCGATCGCCTGTGTTGATTCTTGTTTTTCTGATCTATTTTCTTCAAAAATCTAAAACATTTTAATGTCTACTTTCATTTGCTTGCAGTGATTTATACAAGAAATCAGTTCTTTAGATTAACTTGTAATTTTAATCATGATCTACCTTCATTCAAATGCAAGGTGCTGTAGCGAAATGGTGAAACTATGGTGAACTAATGGTGAACTAAACAGAAACCAATTTATTGCATTATCTTAACTGGCTTGATACTAAATCAAATCAAGAGCAGAAACCAGTGTCAACAGCTGAACTGAAAAAGCAGAAATGCCTCTGTCTCATGGTGGCAGTCTGGTGGGCATTTTCCCCCATAAGCAGAAAAGCAGAGGAAGCTACCACCGTGCTGCTGAGAGGGGTTTTGGTTGCTGAATGTGGCTTGGAGAGATGGATGCATTTATACTGCTACAGCATCTGGCTAAAACACAGCTCAGACTACTGATATGGTTTGAGCTATTTGTTTTCTGGGTAACTTCAGATGGATTTACACCTATATTTTCACTCTATGGCCAAAAGTATGTGGGCACTCCTTATAACTTCAGGTGTTTCAGCCACACCCATTGCTAACGGTATAAAATCAAGCACATAGTCATGTAATCCCCATAGACAGACACTGGTAAAAGAATGAGTCTTAGTGAAAAGCTCAGTGACTGAAAATGTTCCACTGTTGTAGCATGTCTTGGTCATCTGTAGGTTCTAGTATTGTGAAACTGAGGCATCTAGGGGCAGCACCAGCTCAGCCACGAAGCGGTGAACCAGAGATGTCCAGCAAGCTCATATAGGTGTGATGCTCATGTGTCCACATAGTTTTGGCCAGTGTATAGTGTATAATCTTGACACTAAACGTGTGAAAGGAGTCTGAATACAAGAAGCTTTTAAAGCCACAGATTGCAGCCACTCAAAATATATTATTTATTGGCTGCTACATATAGTGTAGCACCCTAGATGCATTTGTTGTAGTTCTTACTAGTTTTCAATGTCAAAATATCTCTTCTCCATCAGTAAAAAGGTAAAAACTAAGGTTAAAAAACACCATAAAGTGAAAAAGTAGCAACAGCAAATCTAATATGTCCCTGTGGGCCTCTGTAAGGGATGGTAAGTATAAACAGTCTGATGAAGTCTAATGTAGAGTCTCGAAGTGTGTAACCACAAAAATGAACAAATATTTAAATTAAGTCATGTGAAATATTTACTGTCTGCAGTTTTAGGCACCTAATTTCTCTTGATCACACACACAGACACATGCACGTGCACATGCTAACACACACACACACACACACACACACACACACACACACACACACACATTTAAACTATGTTTTCATACTTTTGGAGCAGAAAATGGCTGGACCCATATGCTCATCAGGCCGTGTAATCACACCAAGAATGTATGTGCATGTGAGAGGAGGACGGAGGGAGACACAGAAAGAGAGAGAGAGAGAGAGAGAGAGAGGGAGAGAAAGAGATGAAGAGAAGGCAGCATCATTCCTTATTTCATTACCTTTCCCTGACCCTGCAGACTGATAGATCTAATTGCCCAATCACTGCCCCCTGTGTTCCTCCGCTGGCCAATCCGCTTTCTCTTAATCCCTTGCCAAAATGTGTAGCCTGCAAAAAAAAGAGTCTGAACCCTCAGTGAAAGACGCTCTTCTTTTCC
The DNA here is from genome assembly GCA_037974365.1 of Hydrocynus forskahlii. NCBI lineage: Eukaryota > Metazoa > Chordata > Actinopteri > Characiformes > Alestidae > Hydrocynus > Hydrocynus forskahlii. The sequence goes on from JBBPCX010000141.1 coordinate 14,049,936, forward strand.
TCACATTCCAGGTCACTAAGACAGAGAGCACATTCCTTCTGCTGAGACTGTATAATTTTCCTTCTCAATGTAGCTCAAGAGAGATCTGGGCTTTAAACTCGACAAAGATTGAGCTCTCCATTGTCCGCCGGCAAAAACATTCTTTTTGAGCTACTGTTGTGAGGCTGGACAAAGCTTATCAAAAGATGATGAAAATCCCATTCTGTATAAAGAGATACTGTAGCACAAATGTTTAGTGTCAGTATAAAAATCACTTTTCTGTTTTTCTGTGTCAGAAATAACATGTTAACCATGCCTCCATACCAAGAAAAGTGCACTAACTATCCTAACAGTGTGACCTGCAACATGCATACAAAAGTAAACTACATGAAATTAATGGAGATGTGCTACAAGTTCTAATTACGTTTTATATTATTCTGTTCAGCAAGTGTGGTCTTCTAAATTTATTTGGAAGCTGAAGTTTTGACGTTCAGTGCAATCATAGATTTCTCATTGAATTCCCAACAGTGTTTTTTCAAGAAACCGGTGTAATCAATCCGACTCATACCAGACTCGGAAATCATCTGATTGGATTTTATTGCCAGTTTTGAACTAAATACCTGATCATCTGATCTGCTTATCATGCAGTTGTTTTTTACTTTGAATGCTCATTTTTTACTATAATCGCATATACTGTAATATATAATTTTGTTTTTTAAGACGTGCTTTAGCCTTCATTTCTTCTCTCTCGTTCATGCTGATCTCTGTTTCCTGTCTCCTATCAGCTGATTCTTTGGGGCCGTACTGAGAAGTACCTGAAGGAGGCATGTGAGGAGATAAACCTCATGGGGACCGAGTGCCACTACTTTGTATGCGATGTGGCCAATAGAGAAGAAGTCTACAAACAAGCCAAGGTGGTACGAGAAAAGGTATGCCATTCAAATATCACAGAGACTAGTTCTGCATGGGAACTACAATGGTAATGTAGCTAATGAGAAATGGATGCCTCATGCAACATGCATTTGTTAAAGTATCACAAATCAATTTTTATGTGATTTCTCATACTGTTTATAAACGGCATGAATATAAAAATGGACACAAGTACAAGTACATGATGTACTTCCATTCATTTTGATGGAAATCACATAAGAAAAGTCTTACTGTTTCCGTGCAGTTTGATACATTGAAAATTGCTGTATGTAAACTTCAGTACTTGATAGTTATATTAGCCTCATAGAACCAATGTGACTCTATTTGGGGTATAATTAAAATTAATTAATTTGTTTAAACTGTCAATTGAAGAGGAGCCTTTATTTTCAGACTGGTCTCTAGTAACACCAGTGCTGGAGATGGCGCTTGCCTGCTATCTTGACTCGCTGCATTTGGATAAAGATTACTCTTCACTTGAACTGTCTGGATACGATAGGAGTATGGCTGGCTGTCAGTTCCTGTGACATTGGGAGCAAGGCCAAAAAAGTTAGTGGTAACCCTTTAGTGGGAACACAAAGGCCTAACAAAGGTATGTTATTTTTTTATTATTATGACATCAGGTTGGGGATGTCACCATCTTGGTCAATAATGCAGCAGTGGTGCATGGGAAAAGTTTGATGGACAGCGATGATGACGCCCTCTTGAAGTCGCAGCATATAAATACAATGGGACAATTCTGGGTAAGCACTGCATCATGATGGCATCATGTCAAACTACATTTGCAGGATTCAGGGTTATTTTTAATAACACACTGAACACAAGATTTGAGTGGATAAACTATATGCTCTATTTAATAAAAACAATAAAAATGCAAATAATACAAGTACTATTGTGATACACAGCTTTAGGAACTTATTTGTGGTCAGTTAATTTATATCTGAGGAATTACTCTGTGACCGGACGCTTTCCATAAGACATTTACTGTACATTTTTCATAAGAGGTCCAACAAATCAGATGTATTTCAGTAGAAATGTGTAAGAATGTGCTAATGTGTTTGTACACTCCTAGCAAGTGCTGAGAAACAGATGTAAAAGGGAGGTGAGAGAGAAAGAGAGCAGAAGAGCACCAGTGGTTGGTGGATCTGCCACTGGCCCACACCTCTTAAGTGTCATTTGCTGACAAAATGTGGGGAAATTCCAAACCACAGACTTTCTGTCAAAGCATTTGGAGCATCACAGTGAATGTCTGGGTCTGAAATTTGTGGCATCTGGACTTTTCTAGCATGACACGAGATCAAAAGCCTTATCTGAGGGTGAGAGATAATTGTGGGTGTCTGCAGGAGAAACAGAAACCTTGCCCGCAGTCACAGCGTTCCTCAATATGATAATGTTGCTGTCTGCATTCCATACACCTTCAGGAGATTCCATGCATTTACCTTTTCCATTAATTTTTCCCTTCCAGACTACAAAGGCATTCTTGCCTCGTATGCTGGAGCTGCAGAAAGGCCATGTTGTCTGCGTGAATTCCATCCTCTCTCTGTCGCCTATACCCGGTGCCATAGACTACTGCACATCTAAGGCTTCATCGCTGGCCTTCATGGAGAGCCTGACCCTGGGCCTGTTGGACTGCCCTGGTGTGGGCTGTACCACTGTGCTCCCCTTTCACACCAACACAGAGATGTTCCAGGGCATGAGAGTGAGGTAAACTCCCATCTCTCTCTCTCTCTCTCTCTCTCTCTCTCTCTCTCTCTCTCTCTCTCTCTCTCTCTCTCTCTCTCTCTCTC